>CM019822.1:157295364-158495364 GCA_009763385.1 Coix lacryma-jobi var. lacryma-jobi
GCTGCTGCCAAAAACAGGAGAGGAGAGAGGACAAGACCATCAAGCAAATCAGTCTAGACTTGGACAAATTCTGACATTGAACTTCAATAAGTGGTAAACTAGAGTTCTAGAGCAGTACAAGGCATGACATATGATATTTTGGAAAGCTTATTAAGTACTATACATCTATGTTATAAGCATCCAAAGGTGATTCAACAGTTAACAAGATCAAACATCACCAGCAAGCAAATCTGTCCAGACTTGGACACATTCTGAGATTGAACTTCAACAAAGTGGTAAACTAGAGTTCTAGAGCAGTAGAAGGCATGGCATATGACATTTTGGAAAGCTTATTAAGTACTATACATCTATGTTATAAGCATCCAAAGGTGATTCAACAGTTAACAAGATCAAACATCACCAGCAAGCAAATCTGTCTAGACTTGGACAAATTCTGACATTGAACTTCAACAAGTGGTAACTAGAGTTCTAGAATAGTAGAAGGCATGACATATGCCATTTTGGAAAGCTTATTAAGTACTATACATCTATGTTATAAGCATCCAAAGGTGATTCAACAGCTAACAAGATCAAACATCACCAGCAAGCAAATCTGTCCAGACTTGGACAAATTCTGACATTGAACTTCAACAAGTGGTAAACTAGAGTTCTAGAGCAGTAGAGGGCATGGCATATGACATTTTGGAAAGCTTATTAAGTACTATACATCTATGTTATAAGCATCCAAAGGTGATTCAACAGTTAACAAGATCAAACATCACCAGCAAGCAAATCTATCTAGACTTGGACAGATTCTGACATTGAACTTCAACTAGTGGTAAACTAGAGTTCTAGAGCAGTAGAAGACATGGCATATGACATTTTGGAAAACTTATTAAGTACTATACATCTATGTTATAAGCATCCAAAGGTGATTCAACAGTTAACAAGATCAAACATCACCAGCAAGCAAATCTATCTAGACTTGGACAGATTCTGACATTGAACTTCAACAAGTGGTAAACTAGAGTTCTAGAGTAGTAGAAGGCATGGCATATGAAATTTTGGAAATCTTATTAAGTACTACACATCTATATTATAAGCATCCAAAGGTGATTCAACAGTTAACAAGATCAAACATCACCAGCAAACAAATCTATCTAGACTTGGACAGATTCTGACATTGAACTTCAACAAGTGGTAAACTAGAGTTCTAGAGCAGTAGAAGGCATGGCATATGACATTTTGGAAAGCTTATTAAGTACTACACATCTATGTTATAAGCATCCAAAGGTGATTCAATAGTTAACAAGATCAAACATCACCAGCAAGCAAATCTGTCCAGACTTGGACAGATTCTGACATTGAACTTCAACAAGTAGTAAACTAGAGTTCTAGAGTAGTAGAAGGCATGTCATATGACATTTTGGAAAGCTTATTAAGTACTACACATATATGTTATAAGCATCCAAAGGTGATTCAACAGTTAACAAGATCAAACATCACCAACAAGCAAATCTGTCCAGACTTGGACAGATTCTGACATTGAACTTCAACAAGTGGTAAACTAGAGTTCTAGAGCAGTAGAAGGCATGGCATATGAAATTTTGGAAATCTTATTAAGTACTACACATCTATATTATAAGCATCCAAAGGTGATTCAACAGTTCACAAGATCAAACATCACCAGCAAACAAATCTATCTAGACTTGGACAGATTCTGACATGGAACTTCAACAAGTGGTAAACTAGAGTTCTAGAGCACTAGAAGGCATGGCATATGACATTTTGGAAAGCTTATTAAGTACTACACATCTATGTTATAAGCATCCAAAGGTGATTCAACAGTTAACAAGATCAAACATCACCAGCAAGCAAATCTGTCCAGACTTGGACAGATTCTGACATTGAACTTCAACAAGTGGTAAACTAGAGTTCTAGAGCAGTAGAAGGCATGTCATATGACATTTTGGAAAGCTTATTAAGTACTACACATCTATGTTATAAGCATCCAAAGGTGATTCAACAGTTAACAAGATCAAACATCACCAACAAGCAAATCTGTCCAGACTTGGACAGATTCTGACATTGAACTTCAACAAGTGGTAAACTAGAGTTCGAGAGCAGTAGAAGGCATGGCATATGACATTTTGGAAAGCTTATTAAGTACTATACATCAATAGTTAACAAGACCAAGCATATACCTGCAGAGCACGTTGCGGCGGAGAGGACAGAGAGAGGGAGGCGGTACCAGTAGAGGACCGGGAAGGGGAGGTGGAGCGGACGGAGAGTATACCGGCAGGGTCAAACCCTAGCCCCTCGGCCCGAGGAGAGGCAGCGCGCCGGCGGAGAGGACCAGGAGGGTGACGGTGGCGGCGGGTCCGGGCGGGGATCCAACCCTAGCCCTCGCTCGGCCCGAGGACTGTCGAGAGTGGGGCCGGGGGTGAGGAGCCAGCGATGGCGGAGAGGACCGGAGGGAGAGGCGGCGCCGGCGGAGAGGACCAGGAGGGTGGCGGCGGGTCGGGCGGGGGTCAAACCCTAGCCCCTCGCTCGGCCCAAGTACTCTCGAGAGTGGGGGCCGGGGGTGAGGAGCCCGCGATGGCAGAGAGGACTGGAGGGAGAGGCAGCGCCGGCGGAGAGGACCGGGAGGGTGGCGGTGGGTCGGGCAGGGGTCAAACCCTAGCCCCTCACTCGGCCCAAGGACTCTCGAGAGTGGGGGTCGGGGTGAGGAGCCCGCGGTGGCGGAGAGGACCAGGAGGGGGAGGTGGCGCCGGCAGAGAGGACCGGAGGGATGAGGCGGCGCCGGAATTTTGGGCAACCTAACGGCGTCGGGAGGAAGAAGAGAGCGCCCAACACTTAGCCGCAAACTCGAACCCGTGCCATCTGCCTTTATATCGAGCACCATTTGTAGGGGCGGTTCTAGGAAGAAGCCGCCCCTACAAATCGATTTGTAGGGGCGGTTTCTGATACAGCCGCCCCTACAATTTTTTTAATGTTTATACAAATTTGGAACAAGAAATGAAAAATATAGTTGACAACACAACATAAATTGAAACACATAAATAAATGTTAGTCTTGTACATAAATATAGTCTTGTACAACATGAAAAATATAAAAGTTGTTAGCACATATATTGAAACAGTACAACACATAAATATAGTCTTTGTACACATAAATATTAGCCTGTCACAACTTTTCCCTTGCCACCATTTTGTTGCCATGGCAATATGTCTTTACGCAGGTTCTTTTCCACATTAATTATCCTTTTAGGGAAGTATGTGAATAGATGCATTTCACTGTAGTTATTGTACTCGTCAACATCATCCATGCCATCGACTCCGATAATGTGTTGTTTCCCAGAGACAACCACGTGTTTTGTCTTCTTCTTTGGGGGTAGGTTAGTTTGCGGGTCCAGTAAATAGAAAACTTGTGCGACACGTGAAGCAAGCACCCAAGGGTCATCTTGGTAGCCTAGATTGTCTAGGTCGACGATTGTGTAACCAATCTCGTTCAACTGGTGTTGTTTGATCCACCGACATCGAAAGAGGGCCATCTGTATATCCATTCCATAATCAAGTTCCCATATATCTTCAATGATGCCAAAGAATGGGATCTTTCGACCAACTCCGTCGAGAGCTTCGATCCGAACACCACTATTTTGGTTAACACTACTACTATCCTTTGTGTGCGTATAGTACGTGTACCCATTGATTTCATAAGCTTGCCATGATGTTACTTGTCTTGATGGGCCTGCCGCTAACCTTGCGATGGTAATATCATCTGTGCTTTCTCCATCAGGTATGTTTTGGTCCTTCAACCATGTTGTGAATCGTTGCTTATGTTGTTTCATGACCCACTCATTTGTGCGCCCATTACTCTCGTCTCGAATGATAGCCAGGTGCTCATCAATGTATGGTTGAATTAATTCTGTACTCTGCAAAACACTGTAATGCGCCCGACTCCATTAAAATCCATGTCAATGAACACTTTCCTCCCCTTGGTGCCCTTCCCAGCCAGCCTACCCTTGTGATGACATTCAGGTTTGCCAATTGCTCTCTGTTCTTTTAGGTACTCTTGACAACACTCAACAACTTCTTCAGTACTATAACCCTCTATCATGGAGCCCTCTGGATATGCTCGGTTATGTATGTATCGATTAAGAACCTACATGAACCGCTCATAGGACCACATTTCATGCAAGTAACAAGGGCCCAATGCCTGTATCTGATGAACCATATGAATCATGAGATGTGGCATGATATCAAAAAAGGCAGGAGGTAAACACATCTCTAGTTGATTTTGGGTCTCCACCACAAAATTATGTAGGTCGCTCAGCTCTTTTCTACCAATCGACTTCTGTGAGATCTTCGAAAAGAAGTAACACATGCGGGTGATGGCCATTTTCAAAAACTCTGGTTGTATAGCTCTGATTGCAATAGGTAGGAACACTGTTAGCATCACATGACAATCATGAGCCTTGAAGAGTGTTATTGACAGGTCTTTCATAGACACTAGCCTCTTCACGTTCGCTGAAAACCCAGTTGGAACTTTAACCATCCTTAGGAAAGTGCACATTGCTCTCCTCTCTTCTGGGGTGAGGTTAAAGCTAGCCGGAGGCAAAACATATTTTCCATTGCCCTGAGGTATAGGATGAAGCTGGGGCTTTACATTTAGCTGCACCATGTCTTTTCATGACTTCAGACCATCCTTTGTTTCGTCTGTGTCCATCAAGGTAGAAATGAGACTCTCAAATACATTCTTCTGCACGTGCATAGCATCAGAATTGACTGTTTCTTAAAAGGTACACCAGGGACAGGAGGTGTACTTCTATCTCTGTTTGTGCCATCAACATTCTTCTTCCCAAAGACGACATGTATGTTTTTCACCATTGTGAACACGTGTTGCCCGTTGTGATGTCTCTCTGGAGGGGGGTCTGTCTCCGGGGCATTGTCATACAATCTAAAGAACATCTTGCTACGATATTTGTGAGTTGTCTTTAAGAAGCGTCGGTATCTTAGGTAAACTATTTTCTTGGATGCGTCCAGGTACACCCATGTAGTATCATCCAAGCATACTAAGCATCATGTCTTTCCTTTGATCTGTCCAGATAAAGCAAACAACGCAGGGTAATCATTGGTAGTAACAAAGATAATGGCTCTACATATGAAGTCCTCCTGTCTGAATGCATCATACATCGGTTCCCCATGCCGCCATAGCCTCTCCATTTCTTGCATCAAAGGCTCGAGGAACACATCTGTATCAATACCTGGTTGTTTCGGACCTGAAATGAGAATAGTGAGTAGAAGATACTTTCTCTTTTGACACAACCAAGTTGGGATGTTGTAGATGGTCAAGATCACTAGCCAGGTGTTGTGCTCACTAGTCCTCTCATTGAAGGGATTCATTCCATCGGTGCTCAAGCCAAACCGTACATTTCTTGGGTCAAAACTAAACTCAATGTGTTTTGCGTCAAATTGTTCCCATTGGGTACCATCGGTCGGGTGTTCAATCTTATCATCACCCATCTTGCGCTCAACATCCCACCATGTCATGAGTGCAGCTTCGTTAGGGTTTAGGAACATACGCCTCAAGCGGTCGACAACTGGAAGGTACCACATTACCAAGGCGGGAATTCTTCTTTGCTTCTCGTCGTTGCCTAATGGAGTGTCCTCTGGGAGTTCTGAATCTTGTACCACTTTGTTTCCAAAATTTTTCCTTTTATTCCCTGTGGATGCTCCATCCCCGTTGTAAAGGTTGTTGTTCTTGTACCGACTGGATCCACACCTAGGACATTTGTCTAGTGACTTGAATGTATCACCGCGGAAAAGGATAAAGTGGTTGGGGCATGCATGGATTTTTTAACACCCATTGTCAATGGACTTATAACCTTTCTTGCTTGATATGTGTTGGTGGGAACTGAGTTGGGTTGTGGAAGCAACCACGACAAGAGACGCAATAGATCATTGAAGCTGCAGTCTGACCAACCATACTTAGCCTTTAAGATTAGTAGCTCAAGCACAAATCGTAGCTTTGTCCAGTGTTTCGGACAACCCTTTTCAGTACTATACACAGACTCCTTTGATGCTTTTTTAATTCTTTCTAAATTTTCTAGACCTTTCGGGCTCTTTAGTAAAATCTCTGGACCAATGGCTCGAAGCATTTCCACTAAATAATCACCATCTTCCTCGTCGTCACGTCCTCCACAGTCATCATTGTCGCTGCCACCTTGATCGTTACCATCACCACCGACAGTATTGTCACCACCTAGATCATGGTCATTATCATCTATTTCTGTATCAAGCTGTGCTACATATTGGTTAAGATATTCTATAGAGGTTTCAGTGTCTGTTTCAACTTCTTCATCTCGATCAACGTTAATAGTCTCTTCACCATGATGAAACCACACTGCATAGTCCTTAACAATCCTCGCATAATCAAGTGTGATCTGATAATACTCACATCTTTCCAAGCGAGATGATTATTGCAATCGCTACATGGACAAATAATTGAATCTTTATTCTGTGTCAAAGTCATTGCATGCTTCTCGGCGACTTCAAGAAATTTATCCACTTCCTCACGGAAAGCTTCTTTCCACCTTAATAAACCATACATCAAGAGTTCCTGTACTCCATCTTTTAGGACATCAATCAAAGGAAAGAGTATTAAAACACTAATTATTGATACACACAAATCAACATAATAATTAATTGAAGGAATATTTAACTAGCAGCCTACTAATTGAGGTAATAAAGAGTAATTAAATGTACGTAGGCATAATAACTAACTAATTATAAACAAATTAATATATAAAATTAATTAACAATTTTTAGTCTCTATAATTATAAAATAATATTTACCAACTATATATATATCCTTCAAAGCAAACTTAATCTTATTTCATCAAACAAGAATTTTAAAAACTAAAATTAAAAAAAAGTAAACCCTAGTTCTAGATCTAGATCTAGATCTAGATTTAAATGATCAAACATCCATAAAACTAACTAATGATCCACTAAACTCAAAGAAGATCCACTAGAATATGGTATAATCATATTGTACTAACTAATTGACCATAGCATCCTCAAAATCTTGGTCTAATTTTCTTCATAAATGCTTAAGCACCATGGAAGAGAGAGAAAAACAAAACTCTAATTAAACACTAACCAACCACTAAAACTTTTAAAAAAGACCATGAATAGCTTTTTCTTACCTTCTACAACCTCTTTATCAAAGGATTTGAGAGGAAAACCTTCCCCCCTTGAAAGAGCAATTTTGGGAGGTGCCCAAGGCCCCCTTCCTTTCCCTCCTCGGGTTACAGTAGCAGCAGCCCGAGGGGGAAGAAGGGGGGCGTTGCTATTTTACTGTGAGGAATTATAGGGGCGGCTGCTGATAGAGCCGCCCCTACAAATCCAACTATAGGGGCGGTTCTTATTAGAACCGCCTCTACAAATGAAGACATTTGTAGGGGCGGTTTATAACAATAACCGCCCCTATAGTTGGATTTGTAGGGGCGGTTCGTTCAGCGGGGCCCGTGACGCCAACTCTAGGGGCGGCTGTGAATAGAGCCGCCCCTGCAAAAAAAGCAGTTGTTGCTACGAACCCTTTCTGTAGTAGTGAATATGCACCAAATTTGCGTAAAGAGGGAAGAACTACTCAAAAACCTTGGCTGGACAGGTACCACTTACTAAGCTTGGCCTTGGGTTTAAAGGAATATTACAACATACGGTAAAACCTAGCTAACTAGATTTAAGTCTCTAAGAACATCTTCAAGAGTTTTCAAAACTCACTCCTAATCTTAATATTTTGGCAAGATTGAAAAAAAAGCTCTCTAATAACTCATCTTCCCTGTTGGATTTAATTTGGTTTTCCCATTTATTCAGCAATTAAATCAAAAAAATTCCAATAACAAAGTTAATGCTAGGTGTAATTTGTTGGGTCTTTTATGCAGTGTAACTTATGGCTTGATGGGTATTATGTGCATGATGACAAATATTTAATGTCTTAGTGTTTTCCATTACTAGTAACAAACAATTGATTTGCTAGTTTTATAAGTTATTACTAGTAATCGACAATGTCATGATGGACATTATCTTTTCATGTGTGGCTATTCATCTTCATATTCCGTGGTTGTTGCATAAAAGGAGAACTCCTCTTGTTCGTGAGAGAAGAGAGTGAACCAAGAACACCACCTCGCTGTTGTTGTGTTGCTCTCTGTCATCTCTGTCCCGATTCTATGTGTGCACGAAGAGTTGGGAGACGAGACCTCTGGAACCATCATTGCCTCTGAGAGACCTAGTCAGGTGTGTAGGTGAGCGTCTAACGCGACTTCTCGCTATCAATCTGATCAGCTATCCTCTTCGGTAATCAGCTCGTCCTCCCTGCGATAGGCTATTCTTACCGGTGGACGTTCGAGGGGCTACGCTGCGAACATCGTCTAGCATCGACTGTGGTCCGCGATTTTGAGCAATGCACTATGTCAATTAGTGTGCATGGAGCCGCTAGTGCCATGAGCATGGGTCCCTTCACTGGGTATTTTCCTAATCTCACTGTTTATATATTCAATAAGATTTTTGTGTCAATAAATTTGATAAGTATGTTTATCATATTTGTCACTAGTTGTTCACACGTGATATATTTACTGTCACAAATTTACTACTATATTTCTAGATTAAATTAAACATGAAAATGCATAAACTTCTAACAATCCAAAAACCTGATTATGGGCAATTTTTCGCTGGGTTTTGCTGCTGCGTTGAAGCCAAATGGTTTTGATGGATCAAATTTTAAGAGGTGACATAGTAAGGTGATCTTGTGGTTGACAGCTATGAACTACTATCACGTCGCACAAGGAAGACTGAACAGTTTACTCCTAATGAGGATAAAGCATTCGAGAAAGTCAATGTCTGTTTCGAGACATCATGATTAGCACTCTAGCTGAAAAATACGAGGACTCTTGCATAATGTACACTACTGGTAAAGAATTTGGGATGCACTTGATTTAATGTTCGGTGTTTTTTATGGTGATACTGAGTTGTACATCATGGAACAACTTTATGACTATAGAATGGTTGAGAACTATTTAGTAGTGGAACAAGCTCATGAGATACAAGCACTGGCTAAAGAACTCGACCAATTTTCATGTGTGTTACCTGACAAGTTTGTGACTGGCAATATAATCACAAAGCTATCACTTTTTTAGAAGGATTTTACTACCTTCCTAAAACAAAAGAGACAATAGTTTAGCCTGGCGGAGCTTATTGGATATCTTGACGTTGAGGAGAGAGCGAGAGCAAAAGACAACCGTGGAAAAAGAGTTTAGTCGTCTGCAACCTACATGACGCAGAAGAAAAACTATATGCATCCCGTAATAATAATAATAATAATAAGAAGAAGATGCAAGATAACAACTTGAATGCTAAATAAATAACCACTTTTATGAAGAAAAAGAATAAAGAATGTGACTGCTTTATTTGCGGAAGCGATCAGCATTAGGCAAGTACGTGTCCAGACTGTAAATTTAAGCCAGACAAGAGATCAGTAATACGTGGTTGTTATTGTGTCTGAAGGAGGAACATCTGGATATGGTAATTCTTTACCCAATGTTCTTTTGGTCCGTCATTTGCTTGAGTGGTGGATGGACACTGGAGCTGATATTCATGTGTGTGTCGATGCTTCTTTGTTCTCTTCTTATCTTGTCGACAAGACTAGAACCTTGTTGATGGGGAATGGATCCCATGCACGTGTTCTTGGTGTTGGTGTGGTCGTTCTAAAGTTCATTTCGGGAAAGTGAGTGTTGTTGAAGAACATGCAGCATGTCCCTTCATCAAATGGTATCAGTTAGCGACTCTCAATTTGTGTTGAGATGGTTATATAATTGTCTTTTGAGTCAAACAAATATATACTGTCAAAGTGCGGACATTTGTTGAAAATGTTATGATTGTAGAAGCTTGTTCCGCTTATCTTTGCATGATGATATTTGTAATAAGGTTGTGAACAATGCTATTATTTTTTATTAGTCAAATATTTGGCATTTATGACTTTGTCATGTTAATTTTGGTTGTTTATCATGGCTAGTAAATCTGAAATTAATCCTGAAATTTAAATTAGCTAAAGGTTCTAAATGTCATGTGTGCGTGTAATCTAAGCAACCTCACAAGCCTCACAAGGCTGCAGAGGCAAGAAACTTGACACCATTAGAACTAGTTCATTCTGATGTGAGTGAGATGAATGGCGAGTTGATTAAATGTTGAAAGGACCTAAGGTGTCGCCTAGAGGAGGGGTGAATAGGCTTTTCTAAAAATTTACAACTTATAATGCGGAAGCAATTAGTATGTGAGTTTCCAATTACTTGGAAACTCCCAATCGGAGTAAAACAACCCCTTAAGAGACAAACACAAAGTATATGACTTATATTTAATACACCTAGAAGCTATCACCCTGCACCACAAAGATTAGCTCAAGGATTAAACAATTTGGGCGCAGTCAGTAAATACCGGACATGTCCGGTATCAATACCGGACAAGTCCGGTATGCACGGGTTGTGCGGGACTGCTCCTTTTCTTCTCCAATTTCTCACACAACCTGCAATCACTATGTATGACGTATATATAGAACTGATTGCTTGCAAAACAACTAGCACAATGAAGAATAACAAATAGCCGAAAGTAAAGCACAAAGGAATGACACGGTATTTGTTTCACCGAAGTTCGGCACCCCCTCGGGTCCTACTCTCCGTTGAGCCGGCTGCGAGCTACCACAAAGGTGGGCTCTAGAGGACACCACGGGTCACTCTAGCCACGGTCTATTTCACCCGCAATGCTCCTTCCACTAGTTGATCTCTTTTGAGGAGAGATCGAACCTTCACAAACTTTCCGAGGCACTTCACAAATCTCTTGGGTGCTCAACGGCGACGCCTAACCGTCTAGGACCGTAGAGTCCAAGAGTAACGAATGCGCACAACAAGATCGACGATTCGCACAAGTGCTCAAGAGGTGGCTTGCTCTCTAATTTTGAATCTCTCTCAACCCACAAATGGATTTGGCAATTAGAGGACAATCACTCACTAAGAGAGGGTTGGAAAGTGTTTTGAAAGGCTTAGAATGAGTGTGGGAACCAGTAGAATCAGCAGCCTCCAAAGCTGGAGGCTTGGGGGTATTTATAAGCCCACATTCGAAACTAGCCGTTTTCTAGCCATTGGCTGAGTCAGCTCATACCGGACATGTCCGGTATGCATACCGGACAACATACCAGACATGTCCGGTATGACTTTGCTACGAGAGAAACACACTGAATTGACCAACTTTCAAACTTCCCGTATGAGCCCGGTAGTACCGACCATAAGGTCGGTAGTACCGCTAGTTACCAAGGGGTTTTCGCAACCTCTCTGAGTTGGACCAATTTTGGCCTACCGGTAGTACCGCTATAACTCCGGTAGTATCGGTCGGTAGTACCGACCCAAGGGGCGGTAGAACCGCCCATCACAAAGATACTGTTAGCCACAAATCCGCAAATACTGGACATGTCCGGTATGCATACCGGACCCGGTATGACTTCACTGCGAGAGAAATATCCTTAACCAACCATCTTTCAAACTCCGAATAAGATCTCGGTAGTACCGACCACCAGGTCGGTAGTACCGACAGTTAAGTGGGGGGTTTTGCAACCTCGCTGTGTTGGGCCAATTTTGGCCTACCGGTAGTACCGCTATAACTTCGGTAGTTCCTGTCGGTAGTACAGACCCAAGGGTCGGTAGTACCGCCCGTACACAGACTGCGAGCCAGAACTCCGCAAATACCGAACATGTCCGATATGCATGCCGGACATGTCCAGTATGGACTCCATGCGCCAGAGCTAACTGCTAGACTTGGGGAGAGCCGCACCACTGAAGGTTCATACCGGACATGTCCGGTATGCTCCGGTATGGACAGACAGTGCAGCAATATGCTGAAAGTTAGTTCTAGCTCTCTCATGTCTCACTTAGGTTGGATTGAGCACTTATGAAGAATCATCTACTACATGTTGCATCCCTCTTAATAGTACGGCATTCCTATTTACTCAAGTTTAAATTGAAATACGAATTTAAACCTCTTGAGTTGATCTCCATTTGAACCAAAGCCGCTTGTCTTCATTTTCCATAGTGAGAGGAATGGTTGTCATGTTTAGAAGTAGATATCCTTCGAGCATAGCCATCTTGAGCATGTGACTTGACTTCATGCAAGTGATAGAATGGAATTCCAAATGTGTTAAGTCACTTCAATCAATATTGTTGCTAGGAATGTTGATTCTCCACTAGATGCGATCTTCAAGCTTGATTGATCCTTCGACTAAATGCAAGTACTTTCTTCTTCACTCTAGCTAGGTTCTTCGGCCGCCAAGCCGTCGCTTGCCCTTCACCCTTGCTTAGTACCTCAAAGACTCTTTCCTTGCTATCTTCACCATTTCAAGCCATTCAACCATACTTTGTTTTGAATCCTTTCTTAGTAATCATAAATGAACTATGATTATCCCACAATACGATAGCCCTTTATATCAATATCATTCTCATTGTTGCCTTGTGCTTATGATGTGTTTTTCATACAACAATCCATCATTTTGGCTTTGCATTTTATTTCAAGTACATGGTGAGATAATCATTTCCCTGTGTCACACTTAGCAACCATATTAGATCTTTAATCAATATTGTCATCAAATCATCCAAAAACACACTTAAGTGCAACATGCACTTTCAAACTCCCTCTTTTTGGTGATTGATGACAACCTTGATTAAATCTTACAAAAGGATAAAACAGTTAAGCTTATGGGTTCAATGATTTATGAAGAGCTCCCCCTTAATATGTGCAACATGAATTGAATTCATAAAGGACCTCAAAATGTCAGTTTGCACATACTAAGGTGAGTTGGAAACTCCCCCTAAATCATTGCATCAGAGAAATGCAAATGTGTGAGCAATATAAATCGTGATGCATATGACAAGATATATCACACAAGACAATAAATGAAAACCAATACACCAAGACATATGCAACACACTAGTAAGTAAAGATCTTATGAATTTGGAAAAAAAACTACTTATATCACACACATAGCATTCACACAAAGATTTCTCAAGTCCACAACCACTAAGATAGATTATATTACAAGATAAGGATCATATCTCATCACAAAGATGTCTCTGTCATCAGATACACAAAAGAACTCATACATGACTCATGATATTACAATAAAGCTCAAACTCTGATAACTAAACCACCTGCAGTACAAAACTCCAGATACAAGATACATAACAGATAATCATGAAGTCTGGAAGCTCTAATCAACTATCTCTCCCCCTTTGTCATCTATCTCCAAAAAGGGAAACGTGAAGCTCACAGATGACACAAAGAGGGCTGCAGGCGAAGCGGTCACTCGTCGTCGTCCCCAGGCTACCGAGAGCTCTGTCCTGGGTCAGGGTAGCCGTAGGTACCACCAAGGAAGTTGTCCCACATGTCTGAAGCAAACTCCTCAGCTGAACTAGGACGAAGCAGGGGGTCTGTGGAGAACCTGGGAGCTGAAGGAAGAGTGTTGTGGGGCTGCTGCTCTGCCTCTGCTCCCTGCCTCTGACTCTGCTGCTCTGTCTCAGCTCCCTGACTCTGACGCACAGCAAGCTCGTCAAACTCCCTCTCATACCTCTGCTGCTGCTGCTCAAATGTCTCAGGCTGCTCAGTCTCATCATCTGACGGTGGGGACCTCGGGGGCTGAAACCTGTAGTGCTCGTGAAGCATCTTCAGCGTCCTCGAGTCCTCTCTCCTAGCCTGCCTCTCATGGTGCTGCTGAGCCTTGATCACACTGACATCCTTGCACACGCCGAGAATACTGCTAAGAACCTTGCGCAAGAGAGAGCGCTGCCTGCCACGTCCCTGAGAGGTGGAGTGTGAACGAGTGTGTGGCTGTGGCGAACCTGCCCCAGCTGCTCCTCCTGCTGCTCCTACAACTAGGTCCTCTGGCTGTGGCTCTGCTGCTGTTGGAACTGCCCCTGGTCCAGGTGGAGGTATAGGTGACTCAGGAAGATCTGCCTGGAACCTCAAAGGCCTGTGCGAGTGGTCATAGGTGAAAGTGGCACCAAGCTGCTGCTCAATCATATGCTGAATGTATGGTGCAAATCCACATCCCTTGAGTGGCCTCTCTCCCACTCTCTTGATCTCACACTAGATGAAGTCAAAGATACTGAAGGGTTGTGCTCCTGGTGCTAACCTATGCAGGAGGTTCCTCGTGTAATCTGCAAGTGTCCCTCTGTCTCCTGACTTGCAATCAATCGTGGCTCTGAGCATCCTGTTGAGATAGCCATAGGTGGGGTGAATACCTCTCACCTTCCCTACAACTGCCCCAGCAGGAAGAGGTGGTGGTACATGTACCCGAGCTGCTCTGGAGGAAGCACAACCTCATCATGAATACAAGCTCTTTGAAGGTCCTCCTCGCCAAAGCCAAGATATCCTGCAAACTCCCTGTAAGTCACAGAGTACCAGACACCCTCAGTCATCCAGTTCATGCGCTTCTCATCAATCTCGTCAGACTCCTCAACATATAGGGTGGCATAGAACTGAGCTATCACCTCATCACACCAATAATGCTGAAACTCCAAAATACGGTAGAGGCCTGTCTGCTGGCAAATAGCAATAGCATGCTCAACTGAAGGACGATGATGATCTCTAGCATGCTGCCAATCAACGTACTGAGCTCTAATGATCACAGGGTTTCTGGTCAGAAGCACCTTCTCATAATAGTCAATTTGAAACAAGGTGTGAAACCTGTAATCATAGATGTTCCTCTCCTGTCCCCTGGGGTCTCTCCTCCGCTCTCTCCTGGCCTTCTGTGTACCACCGGACTCCCGATAGTCCACACGAGCCACCCAAGCAGGAATCAGGGCGGCAGGACGTATCGCAAGAGCCCCAAAGTGTAGTCCTTCCTGCTGCTGCTGAGGTGCATCCTCTTCCTCTTCTTCTTCCTCTTCTTCCTCTCCTTCTTCCTCTTCTTCAATCTCTTCTTCCTCTTCTTCCTCTTCTTCCTCTATGTCATCACGAGCTGCAAACTGCTGAGGAGCTCTAGAAGCACCTCCCCTTGGAGGTCTAGTAGTGCCACGACCACTACCACTCCCACTGTCACTGCTGCCTCCAACTGACAAGTCGGGGTGAGAATCTTGCCTCCTCTTCTTATGCCTTTCCCTTGCTGGATCATGTCTCGTCTTGGTTCGAGGCTCAACTCTCTCACTCATAGCTGCTGCCCTGTGACCAGATAAACCACAAAGATGTCTCAGAAGCACATTCATAAGATGTCTCAAATATAGTTGAATACTAGAGATACGATTAAATGCTCAATGGATTGCAAGCACCTAGATCAATCCGATCACTAGGTTTACAACACAATTATAGACATCTAATAATACCCCTAACATCAACTAGAGAGGGCCTGAATCGAGAAAAACAGAAAGTTTTTTGTTCTGCTGGGAAAAACCGGACATGTCCGGTCCCATGTCCGGTATGGACGTTCACAGCATCCCTCACCTAGGGTTTCTCGATTCATCCCCATTCCAAATCCAATCCATCTCAAACTTAACACATTGCTTCTAGACCATGAATCCAACATCTTGACCGAAGGAATTTGAGAATGATGTAGCGATGAATAGATCGGACAAGTCCGGGATTTGAAATACCTTGGGATGAGAGGAAACGAGGAAAAAACTTCAAATCCAACACCGGGCACTTGATTTTGATGGAAACCTTCTCCAAATCCTTCTCCCTCTCTCACTTTTCCAAGGTGGGATCAAAATGTCGCCAAAAGAGGAGAGGTTCGGTCCCTTGCTTGGCCGGTTTGAAGAAAACAGAAGTGAGGGAGAGAGAGAGCCCGAAGGGGTACGCTGCTCTTATGTCCCCCGGTATGGATACCGGACAAGTCCGGTATTGGCGGGTTTTGTCAGAAACTCTCTGCTCATACCGAACATGGATACCGGACAAATCCGGTATTTGCAGATTGCGTCCAACAGCTCCAAACTTGCTTCTCTTTCTCCCAAAACCCCTTCTTTTCCTCGAACATGTATTCCATCATATTCTATTTTCTTCCTTCCATATGATTTCACAAAGAGTGCTTGTGTCCAAATCTCAAGTTTTCTTTTCTCTCTGTTTGATCAAAGGTTTTTTTTAAGTCACTTAAGATTAGAGAGAAACCTTATGTCCATGATTCGATTCAACAAGAGGATTATCAAGGGATATAATATACTTTAGAGATATAGGACTTGAGAAAGAACCATGCCACTTGTAATTAGCCAGTCAAACAATCAAGGAGAACAATAATCACAAGTGTCATGGATAGGTCACAAAGACCAAGAGTCAAATATTTTCACAAAACACACTTCCTACTCATGCTAGTAAGGAATTTGGAAATATCTATCCTATCACACACAAGTGCACACACTAGCATATTATGGGCCTATTATGCACTTTCAATGCATATATTAAAACATACCTTTGCCTTGAGCCCATAAATTCCACTAAGCGTAATCATGACATGGTGATGATTTAGTTGACCTTAATTGCCAAATAGTCATGTCCTCATTGAGAAGTCAACTTGATCAAGATGAACTACAACATGTGCTCAATAGACCTCATTAGCTCATAAAAGGCACAAAGTTGAAATTGAGCTCCCCCTCAATTAGTGCTTCAAGTGTTTGAATTCCTTTCCAAGCACTTTCATTCCATTAAGAATGTGAGAGTCAAGGTTCAACTTTGGCCACCACAAAGTAATTTGCCATAACCAACTTTTCACAAATAAATCAAAATATGAACAAATGAGCATAAGTGGTGAAAAGATGAATATCGTACCAAGTTTCGGTGCTCTAAGTCATGGTGAGGATAAAGAGATAGATAAGACAGACTTAGATTACCAATAGGTCAACCACATAAGCGAGTATGATGAACATAGGTTGATAGGTTGAGTTAGAAATTCAAATTGATTTGCTCAACCACCCCAAAAGCTCATTCTAGCATTATAAATCCTATATGCACTTACATAGCATGTATGTGAGCACAAACCTTGGCCTTGAGCTCACACAAGTTCCACTAAGAATAACCATGGCATAATCATCTTCGTGTTGACTTGACTTGTCAAGTGATCATGCCTTTGTCAAAGTGATCTACCCTTTCTATTCAAAGAACTATCACATCACTCAGAGGAAATTGTTAGATCACAATGGTTCAAGGTAGAAACTAAGCTCCCCCTAGCTAAGTGCTCAAGTCATTTTGAATTACTTGTGAAAGCACTTTAGTTTTCTTTTTAAGAAAATGGGAATGCTTTTCTACCTTGACCTAGACACATAACTTTGCTAAGGATTGAATTAAGTTTAAGAAAAGCTTACAAACACACAATATTGATCAATTGTGCAGGTCTTTTGTTAGAGCATAGGACTAGTTCACAAGGATTTAGAAATCCTTCTGAAATCAGGACGCTGTGCTTTTCCTGGCCATACCGGACATGTCCGGTAGGCATACCGGACAAGTTCGGTATGAAAAGACTTCATTCAAATCTTTGTACTGAGTCACTGGTTCTGTCAGAGTGAATATCCCATACCGGACATGTCCGGTACGATACCGGACAAGTCCGATATTTGCAAATCCGAACCAGAAAACAGCCACTTCTGAGATTTCCTTTTGGCTCTAGTTTATTTCACTTCCCTGCACTTCATCAAAGATAATGCTCTGCTAGAGAGCCATTAAGAGCATCGAATGGCAAATATCATAAGGATAAAGTAAATTCATTTGATTACTAAGTTTTAGGCACTTATCAACAATGGTGGAGATGAGTAAAAATGAAATCAATCATCACACAGTCTTTGGGTCAACCATATAGGGTAATATTGACAACATAGGTTGATAGTTTGAGTTGAGATGTCATTTTGCTTGCTCAAACACCCCGAAGGCTTACATCTCACCATTGGTACCTACATCAACATCCTAAGCACATCTTGGTACCCAACTCTTTTTGGGTCCTTCAAGGTTAGTCAACAAGTGCTTAGGCACCCAAGTGGCCTTAGATCTAGTATGCGGTGAACACATCACCTTACTAGTGCTAAGTCCCTTTGTAGTCTTCCTAAGCACATTATCATTTGCAAATGTGTTCGGCTTAGGAAACATACCATTTGGGCAATCATAGCTTAGATGCCCTTTGCTGCTACAAGCATAGCAAATACGTCCATTGTTTGCTTTATGCTTGTCTTGCTTGTTGGGACATGTATCAACAATGTGTCCCGGCTCGTTGCATGCATAGCATCTTCTTGTTGCAACTTGAGCCTTCTTTCTTGCCTCCTTGTATGTGGGACATCTCTTAGTGAGATGATCCAACTTGTTGCATTTGAGGCATGGACTTGGCCCATCATTCTTCAATTGCTTGGCCAATTTGATTGATGCTTTTTGTTTGGCCGCTTCACATTTGTCGGCCCAAGTCTTGTGTGGACACTTAGCCCACTCATGTCCATACAATCCGCAACCATAGCATAATCTCTTCTTTTGTTTCTTGCCCTTGGTTGCTTTCTCATGACTTGAGGTGTGACTAGATTGTTGGATTTTGGAGGAAGCAAGGTTTGAACCCTTCTCAAGCTTCTTCACCATGATATCACGGTTATCTTGAGAAGGTTGTGTTTTCTCCTCATCCTTCAATCTAATCACATCCTTCTTTAGATTTCTCACTTCTTCAATCAGCCTAGCATTTTCTTTAAGAGTTTGCTCAATCGAAGATTGGCTTGCTTGAGAGGCACACTCATTAGCACAAATAACATTTAATTGAGATGGTGCACTAGTGAGTGTAGTAGTGTGAGGTTGAGAAGATTTTACCATAGCAATAACAACCTCATGTGCAATCTCAAGCATGGCATTTGATTCCACTAGCTTCTCATGTGAGCACTTGAGATGGGTGAAGTCCTCTTGTAGGAACTTGTGCTCATATGAGAGATCACTCATTTTTGCATTAAGCATGTAGTTCTCCTTCTCTAGCCTTTCCACATTAGATAGAGAGTTAGTAGCCAAGACATGCTCAATTGACAACTTTTCATACCTTTCTTCTAATGCCTTTAGCTCTTTTAATTTGGAGATGAGGAACTCTTCTTGATTTTGAAGGGATTGCTCTTGTTCCTCCACCTCCTTCTCTAGCTCATCATTTTTCTTCAACAAGTTGACGAACAAGAGCTTGTCTTCATACTTGAGATAACCAAGAGATTCATCATCTTCATCATCTTCATCGCTCTCTACTTGACTATCTCTTGATGCCTTCTCCTTGATCTCACCAAGAATCTTTTCTTGATCTTTCTTGGTTGCTTTCTTCTTGTTCTTCTTGGCCATGAGACACAAGTGATGAGTATCATGAGCTACTGAGGTTGACTCATCACTTGGTCGCCACTGAGCATGAGATCCGTTGTTGTCTGCTCCTAGCTCCCTGTCTGTTGGGCTGATACCGGACATGTCCGGTACCCATACCGGACATGTCCGGTATGGACAGACAGGGTCCAGAGCAGCAGCAACCAGCACCTCTCGATCCGGCTCGTCTTCCTTGAGGCTTCCTGAGGCTCTCACATGATGATGACTCAATGGACTTCATTTCCATTGAATCACAATCATATGCTTCATCACATTTGGACTTCCCATACAAATGGGCAAGTCTAGTCCAAATGGTATGAGCACTCTCCGGTGGAGAATCTCCATTGTAAATAGCCTCCTTAAGAACCTCTGCACTCAATGAGTTCAACATGATCAAACACGCATGAGCATTGAGTTGCACACATATCTCTTCCTCTTTTGTCAAGTTCTTATAGTTGCTCCAATCAACTATAGAAAGAGATATGCTCGCATCCACAATATGCTCAATAATGGGGCTAATACCCCGAAATGCATTGAGTACATAAGATGACCAAGATAGAAAGTTTGAACCATCATTTTGGAGAAGCACCACGTTTGTCTCCATAGGCGAATCCATCGGTTCTCACAAGCGGTGAAGCTCAAACGTGAGTCCAAGCTCCGATACCAATTGAAAGGACCTAAGGTGTCGCCTAGACGGGGGTGAATAGGCTTTTCTGAAAATTTACAACTTATAATGCGGAAGCAATTAGTATGTGAGTTTCCAATTTCTTGGAAACTCCCAATCGGAGTAAAACAACCCCTTAAGAGACAAACACAAAGTATATGACTTATATTTAATACACCTAGAAGCTATCACCCTGCACCACAAAGATTAGCTCAAGGATTAAACAATTTGGGCGCAGTCAGTAAATACCGGACATGTCTGGTATCAATACCGGACAAGTCCGGTATGCACGGGTTGTGCGAGACCGCTCCTTTTCTTCTCTAATTTCTCACACAACCTGCAATCACTATGTATGATGTATATATAGAACTGATTGCTTGCAAAACAACTAGCACAACGAAGAATAACAAATAGCCGAAAGTAAAGCACAAAGGAATGACTCGGTATTTGTTTCAACGAAGTTCGGCACCCCCTCAGGTCCTACTCTCCATTGAGCCGGCTGCGAGCTACCACAAAGGTGGGCTCTAGAGGACACCACGGGTCACTCTAGCCGCGGTCTATTTCACCCGCAATGCTCCTTCCACTAGTTGATCTCTTTTGAGGAGAGATCGAACCTTCACAAACTTTCCGAGGCACTTCACAAATCTCTTGGGTGCTCAACGGCGACGCCTAACCGTCTAGGACTGTAGAGTCCAAGAGTAACGAATGCGCACAACAAGATCGACGATTCGCACAAGTGCTCAAGAGGTGGCTTGCTCTCTAATTTTGAATCTCTCTCAACCCACAAATGGATTTGGCAATTAGAGGACAATCACTCACTAAGAGAGGGTTGGAAAGTGTTTTGAAAGGCTTAGAATGAGTGTGGGAACCAGTAGAATCAGCAGCCTCCAAAGGTGGAGGCTTGGGGGTATTTATAAGCCCACATTCGAAACTAGCCGACAGTTAAGTGGGGGGTTTTGCAACCTCTCTGTGTTGGGCCAATTTTGGCCTACCGGTAGTACCGCTATAACACCGGTAGTTCCTGTCGGTAGTACCGACCCAAGGGTCGGTAGTACCACCCGTACACAGACTGCGAGCCAGAACTCCGCAAATACCGGACATGTCCGATATGCATACCGGACATGTCCGGTATGGACTCCATGCGCCAGAGCTAACTGCTAGACTAGGGGAGAGCCGCACCACTGAAGGTTCATACCGGCATACCGGACAGACAGTGCAGCAATATGCTGAAAGTTAGTTCTAGCTCTCTCATGTCTCACTTAGGTTGGATTGAGCACTTATGAAGAATCATCTACTACATGTTGCATCCCTCTTAATAGTACGACATTCCTATTTACTCAAGTTTAAATTGAAATACGAATTTAAACCTCTTGAGTTGATCTCCATTTGAACCAAAGCCGTTTGTCTTCATTTTCCATAGTGAGAGGAATGGCTGTCATGTTTAGAAGTAGATATCCTTCGAGCATAGCCATCTTGAGCATGTGACTTGACTTCATGCAAGTGATAGAATGGAATTCCAAATGTGTCAAGTCACTTCAATCAATATTGTTGCTAGGAATGTTGATTCTCCACTAGATGCGATCTTCAAGCTTGATTGATCCTTCGACTAAATGCAAGTACTTTCTTCTTCACTCTAGCTAGGTTCTTCGGCCGCCAAGCCGTCGCTTGCCCTTCACCCTTGCTTAGTACCTCAAATACTCTTTCCTTGCTATCTTCACCATTTCAAGCCATTCAACCATACTTCATTTTGAATCCTTTCTTAGTAATCATAAATGAACTATGATTATCCCACAATACGATAGCCCTTTATATCAATATCATTCTCATTGTTGTCTTGTGCTTGTGATGTGTTTTTCATACAACAATCCATCATTTTGGCTTTGCATTTCATTTCAAGTACATGGTGAGATAATCATTTCCCTGTGTCACACTTAGCAACCATATTAGATCTTTAATCAATATTGTCATCAAATCATCCAAAATCACACTTAAGTGCAACATGCACTTTCAAATGTGACAAAAGATTATACTATGTGTTTTTGTTACAAATCGAAAGATGAAGCGTTGTATTATTTTAAGGCCTATAAATCTGCAGTAGAAAATCAACTTAAGAGGAAAACTAAACGGTTAAGGTCTGATTGCAGTGGAGAATAATTTTCAAGTGATATTTCTGAATTCTGTATGGAAGATGAAATTATTCATGAGAGGACACTGCTATACTCACCACAAATCCAATAGGATTGCTGAGAGAAAAGACCACACTCTAACTGAGTTGGTTATCGCCGTGTTAGAGACAACAAGTCTATCCAAAAAATGGTGGGGTGAGACCATTTTATATATTTTGTAATCACGCTAGAAAAGCAACATATTTGTAGTAGTTCTATATGTATACTCCGCCTATATATACTTCGTCAAACAATATACATCATAAATCTAAAGATATACTATGGAAATAACTACTCTAATATAGTCGGAAATAATTACCTAGAACTACTACTCTATAGCTAGCTATAAAATAATTTATTCTATAGCACTTTAAGTTACGATAATTATTATGCTAATTTATGAGATTATAGTAACTCGTTGTTGACACGAAAATTTGGGCGAGGTGCCAACACACTCGACCACGGTCCTCAGAGGCCGTGCAGAAGCAAGGTCTTGACCTCCTGGACCTTCAAAGAATGGCGGTGCTGAAACTTGGTGAGAACGACCGCGGATGTGCCAGTCAATTTGACCTGCAGTTGACAAGGAGAAGAAAAAGACGTCAAATCGTGGAACCTGTCGGTTTGATGCCAGACAGTTCCAAGTTATGCGGCTCCGATATAGCCATTGTCATAGGATTTTGACTACAAAATCAACTCCCAAGAAAAGATTAAAACATTGACATTATCTGAATCAAAATGGCTATTAAGGAATATGAGATAAAAAATAGAAAAGAGATAGCCGACCAGCTTAGCATATGAAAAAAATAAAGATCTATATATACATTTAAATAGCATATAACCAATAGATCGAATAATTGTATGGGCAATTCTATTTGTTAACAGTGGGGTGTTTTCATGTAGCCATAATAACAAATAGATCGACAAAATAACTCGAACATCAACAGTGAGGTGTCTCCATGCAGCCATAATAATGATCAAGTTAAATCACGTCTTATACGATAAGCAGATCCATTAGCTTTGGACCATTTAAATGTATACATTATGTAGAAAGCGTAACTGGATCGGCTATTTTAGCCGATACAGGGTCCATGAAGCATGAACAAGATCTATATGTCAGAACTGCGATCTAATCTATGATCAAGTAAATCTAATCTAGCATGCATATTAGTGGGGTTCGGAAATACAACCATAATAAGCATGTCAAACCAAATCCACTTGTTCTTAGATCAAATCATAATTTGAACAGATACCTCGAACACACAACATGTAACAATCAAGATTGACAAAATAGTCGATGGGAAGCTTAGATCGGCAATTTTTCTTGATGTAAGCGTGAAAGGAACTTTAGAAAGCCAAAATTAAACAATTTTTAAGCTTAAGCTAGTTTGTCAATCTTGATTGGGCAAGATATTGTTGAAAATAAAACGTAAGAAAATATAAACAATATCGATAACTTGATGAATGTATTAGATTGCCAAATCTAATAGAGCCGATAACTAGTTAAGATCGACTAAAACAAGAGATTGATCAGAGTCAAGACAGTCTTACAAAAGACGAATTTAAACAGATAACTAACCCATGTCATATCTAACAAGAGTTTGGTCGATGCCAAATATAACCTTATTGAACGATAACACGAGCCATTGGTGAAACTTACAAGCAAACCAGAGGTCGGTCTTAGCCGATGCAGCCTTGCCTGGTTGAAGGTTCCGCCGAGTTCAACCTTTCTCCTACTCCTAAGGTTTGGCCGGTGGCCGAAGTATTGATTGATTGGATTGATGTTCTTACAAAAATCGGATTTTTAGCTATTTATAACCCGATAGACTCCTATCCTAACACGACTAGGATACATTATATTATAAATAAAAGACGACTCGGACTTGAACTCCTTTGGCCGACCCCGACACGTCTTCTAAGCCCATCGGGCCTGGTTCATGCGAATCCTTTCGGTCGTGTCTGGACCCAAGTAAGCTTCTTTTATTTTTGGCCGATTTTCCTTTAACAAATTAGTTGTTTGTGCTTACGAAATTAGAATCCCTTTTGATCCAAAATCTGGTGTAAACATATGCCCCCCAATTTCGGGATGAAATTTATTTTATTCCAAAATTGTCACTCTTTTCATTTTAGCCGATTCAACTGAGTCTCTCATTTTAGCCGATCAGCTGAACCTCTTCTTTTCAACCGTTGTTTCTCCCCAAAATTAGCTTCCAAACCCTAGCTCTTGAACAAACCCGCCGCCATACAACTCTGAGCAAAAAAAAATCTTCAAGAATTCAAGTTCAATGCCTACGCAAATCAAATGGCGACTCAAGATTCCATTCCTGAGGTAAGAAATCTTGTCTCAACATCCCCTCCTTTCTAATAATTTTTAGATTTGCGCGCTTTTCATATTTTCAATTTTCAGGCGCTTCATGACCAAATCCTCATCCCCATGCACGATAGTCCAAATGATTTTTTCCTTGGTCCGGTGGGCAACCTTGACCCTACCGAGGTTATTATTGCTGAAACTCAAAGAATTCCTTTCAAGAATTCGGACCTGAAGTCAAAACATTGGGGCAAAACTCCTTTTAGGAACTGGCCGTCAATCATCCCAGGTTGGAGGGATTGGTTAGTCAAAGTAGAAGCCAAGAAGAAGCCAGACTGGATCCTCCGCAATTTGGATCAGTGCATCATTTTGTCTTTAGCCGACATGAAAAGAAATGAATCAATGTTGAAGGCGGCCTGCTATTTTTGGTCTGGTACTTTCAACGCTTTCATGTTCAAGCAAGGGCCTATGACTCCAACTCTAGTCGATGTATATATGCTAACCAGCTTGAATGTCACTAGATCCATCAATCCTTACAACCTTCAAGTCAAGCCTTCTATCAAACTTGGAAATCTCAAATCCGGTGGTTGGTCTGGCTACATTGCTTCTTTCAATATCCCTCAGAATAGTGTTCCCGAAAGAGAGCACATAATTTTTCTGAATATATGGCTAGAGAAATACTTATTCTGTGGGCAGAGCTGCCGTCCTACTTCCAACTTCTTGGCACTAGCAGAGATACTGCCTGTAAATTTGAACATACCCCTAGGAAAATACCTCTTAGGTGCTCTATATGGTATGTTGAATAAAGTATCTCAAAGTCTGATGGAAAATGAAGGTACTCCATCAATAACTGGATCTTGGTGGTTACATCAGCTTTGGCTCAACCTTCATTTCCACAGATTGATAGCTCCAGATTTGAGGATCCTATCCTTCCCTTCATCTTATTCAGAGGACCAAGAGAAGCAATTAGCCGACAAAGCCAAGATGAGGAGGTGTACTTCATTTGGAGAAGCTGCTGCTATGATAACCATTGATGAATCAATCAGCTTCTTCTTCAAAACTTTCTATCAGGGTTTTTGAAGGACCGAAGTGCTAACAGAAAGCGACCAGAGGGGAGGTGAATGGGAGCTTCAAAATTTCTTTTCAGAAACTTGTCGCTACTGTCCCGAGAATCTCCCCAAGAGAAAAACCTAGATCTTGGTAATTTCCACGACCCAAGATGTAGGGTGGATGCTTCCGAGAAGCACAACGAGACACTACACAACTCTAGAAACCCAACGCAAAAGCCGGAAATCAAAACCAACAACGGACGAACAAATCACGGACGAAAACGTGCTGAAGACACAACATCGGACACTGCCTGCGTCCGATGGTCAGGCACCGGACGCGTCCGATGCAAACAGAACAAGTCTAGGACCTTACTGGACAGGCATCGGACGCTGCTACAGTGAAACCCTAGTGTCTGATGCTTGACCCTCGGCGCGTCCGATGACAACGGACGCTCTGATGGTCAGCGTCCGATGCTCCTTTAAAAATGCTATCAGATGACATGTGGCACCGAACGCGTCCGATGTGATGAACACATCGTTCGATGCTCACGACTTGAGCGTCTGATGCCCCCGAAACTGCACTGTTCTTTCGCGGATTCAAACCGATCTCCTCTGAATCAAAAGCTCTAAGGCTTAGACTTGGTATGAGGAGTTCCAAGGAGGTTAGTGAGCTATCCCAAAGAGATCATGGCTCGAACCTAACTCCAAATTGGTGAATCGAAAGAATTCGGGGGAAAAGGAGCAAAACTCAATTCGAAACGAAAATCGACCGATCTAGTAGCTCGTGAGGTTAGGGGAAAATTCCTTCGGTGCAAAGATGCGCCTCACGATCTAGAACAACTCAGTTCAAACGGAATCACAAAAGATTTACCGAGTAGAGAGATCGATCAATGGGAAAATCATGGAGAAAAGCAACCCGCGAAGAACAACACCAAAACGCGAATCACAACCACGAATTTGCAACCGTGTGGCTACCACACGCTACGACAGTGAGATTACGGTCTCACTTCCTCAAAATCTCACGAACACAGAGGTATGATTGTCTTCTCTATGGATCTCAGTTCGCTACAGCGGAGGATGGGGAGAGCAGGAAAACCTAGAAGGCAAAATAGCAAAGAACTGAGATAGTTTCGGAGGTGGGTGTCTCCCCCTACTTATCCTAATTCTATTTCCCACTCTACCCCTAACTAATTACAGAGTGAACCAGCTAAAACCTAGGGTTATTCTGGACGAACTCAAGGTAGGTGGTGATCCGACGGCCACACCCGCACAACTGGTAGCGTTGCCTCGACGCAACCTCACCGATTGCCGCCACGTGCCGCCACCGCTCTGCTTGTCCTTTTCCCAGACTCCGCCCCCAGTTTTGAGGCCCAAACCGGGAAATCAGCCTTCACGATCAACCCCCGGTTTTGAGACCTAAACCGGGAAACCAGCCGACCATCGCCTGAGTTTTGTGGCCTAAACTCAGAAACCCGCAGCGCCCAGGTTTTGAGGCCCAAACCTAGAAACCGTCCTCAGCCCGAGTTTTGTGGCCCAAACTCGGCAAACCCGCAGCACCCCAGGTTTTGTGGCCCAAACCTAGAAACCGTCCACCCGATGGTTTTTCTGTGGCTCAACCATCAAACTGACACTGTAGAGGGGATGCACCGCCCGTGCACCCCGTCCACCGACACATGTCCCCAGGTCCTCGACCCGAGCAACACTGTGCCCCGCAAGTCTCCGCTCGTTGCTGTCTCAGGCTGTCAGCCACCACAGCTGATCCTCAGGCCATCGGTCCCTCAGTCCAAGCCTCACGTCCGCCCTTCACCGCTCCCGGTCCATCGGCACGGCACGTCTCTACTTGACCTTCACCTTGCCTTTGATCATTGTATCCGTGCTCAACACCTGCACAACACAAGCCAAAGAACATGCGCATTATCCCAGTTGACAATCACTCATCACTCGAGACTCGGCATACACCCATGTATCCGTAGTTTTTCAGCATCATTTTTCAATTGGTTTCAATACCCAGATATTGCAGAGCTTGAAAACCCATACTCCTTTAGATTCCAGAGAGAGTGTGACGATGAGGGTTGGAAAATTCTGTGTCAATTAATGAAACATTGTCTCCTACCCACTGAAATTAGGCATGGCAGGGAAAAACCCCCAATGTCCTATGAATTCTATCACCCGGTCATAGCAGCTAGACAGATAGGCTTTGGCTAAGTGTCCCCAGCTCTTTTCTTTGCTGATAAGTTGAGACCAAGGGAAGCAGTAGACACTGTACTAGAGTATAAGAGAATCCTCCAACTGGAGCAGTCTGTTTCTTTGGAGATGATTAAAGAATGGAACTGCCAACCTTTTATTTCATCTTCTTTCAACAATTGGTGGCAACAATGGAGCATTCACCTTTTCAACGAGGCTATATCCACTTACTGCCTCAAACTGGATCTAGATTTTCAGGCAACTAAAGAAGTATATCCTCACATTCTCTCCCTTTTAAAATTGTATCATCGATATTCTCCAATTTGACATCATTGTAAACATCTTGCAGGATCTGCGGAAACATGGGTGTATGCCGAGTCTCGAGTGATGAGTGATTGTCAACTGGGATAATGTGCATGTTCTTTGGCTCGTGTTGTGCAGGTGTCGAGCACGGATATAGTGATCGAAGGCAAGGTGAAGGTCAAGTAGAGACGTGCCGTGCCGATGGACCGAGAGTGGCGAAGGGCGGACGTGAGGCTTGGACTGAGAGACCGGTGGCCTAAGGATCAGCTGTGGTGGCTGACAGCCTGGGACAACGACGAGCGAAGACTTGCGGGCACGGTGTTGCTTGGGTCGAGGACCTGGGGACACGTGTCGGTGGACGGGGTGCACGGGCGGTGCATCCCTTCTACGGCCCGGTTTGGTGGTTGAGCCATAGAAAAACCACCAAGTGGATGGTTTCCAGGTTTGGGCCTCAAAACCTGGGCGATGATGGTTTCCGAGTTTGGGTCACAAAACTCGGGCTGAGGACGGTTTCCACGTTTGGGCCTCAAAACCTGGGCGCTGCGGGTTTCTGAGTTTGGGCCACAAAACTCAGGCGATGGACGGCTGGTTTCCCGATTTGGGCCTAAAAACCGGGGGTTGGTCATGAAGGCTGGTTTCCCGGTTTGGGCCTCAAAATCGGGGGCGAAGTCTAGGAAAAGGACGAGCAGAGCGTTGGCGGCACGTGGCGGCAATTGGGGAGGTTGCGTCGAGGCAACGCTACCAGTTGTGCGGGCGTGGCCGTCGGATCACCACGTACCTTGAGTTGCTCCAGAATAACCCTAGGGTTTAGCTGGCTCGCTCTATAATTAGTTAGGGGTAGAGTGGGAATTAGAATTAGGATAACTAGAGGGAGACACCCACCTCCCATCCTATCTCAGTCTTTTGCTATTTTGCCTTCTAGGTTTTCCTGCTCTCCCACTCCCCTGCTGTAGCGAACTGAGATCCATAGAGAAGAGAACCATACCTCTGTGTTCGTGAGATTTTGAGGAAGTGAGACCGTAATCTCACTGTTGTAGCGTGTGGTAGCCACACGGTTGCAAATTCGTGGTTGTGATTCGCGTTTTGTTCGTGTTCGTCACGGATTGCTTTTCTCCACGTTTTTCCCGTTGATCGATCTCTCTACTTGGTGCGTCTTTTGCAAATCCGTTTGAACAGAGATGTTCTAGAACGTGAGGCACTTCTTTCCACCGAAGGAATTCACCTCTAACCTCACAAGCTAGTAGATCGGTTGATTTTCGTTTTGAGTCAAGTTTTTCTCCTTTCCCCCGAATCTATTCGATTCATCGATTTGGAGATAGGTTCGAGCCATGATCTCCTAGGAGTAGCTCACTATCCTCCATGTGACTCATCTCACCAAGTTTGATCCCTAGAGGATTCGTTTTGGGTGAGATCAAGTCGAATCGGTGGACGAACAACATTTTTCGGGGTGACCGGACGCTGGGTCGGGGTGACCGGACGCACGCTCCTGAGTCCGGTCATTGAATGTCCTTCCTGTGCTTTTTTGTGACTTGACCGGACGCTTGAGACCGGACGCTCGACCTTGCACTGATCGGACTCGACGCTCTCACTGTTCATTGAAGTTTTGTTCTGGTGATCAGACGCTTGACATAGTGACCGAACGCTCCTGGCTAGTGAGTCCGGTCGCAAACAGTAAGGTCCCAAATCGTGTTTTGCTCGACCGGACGCGTCCAGTGGTCAGTGACCGGACGCAGGCAGAGTCCGGTCAGTACTGTTTTGCGCGGTTTCGTCCATGGTATGTTTGATCGTTGTCGGTTTCGGTTTCTGGCTTTTGCGATTGGGTTTCTAGAGTTGTGTAGTGTCACGTTGTGCTTCTTGGAAGCATCCACCCTACTTCTAGGGTCGTGGAACTAACAAGCTCTAGGGTTTGCTCTTGGGGTTGATTCTCGGGACAGTAGCGACAAGTTTCCGGAAGGAAAATTTGGAGCTCCCAATCCCCCCCTCTGGTCGCTTTCTGGTTGCACTTTCGGTCCTTCAGGATCTAGCCAGTTTAAATCCTCCCAAAGTAAATTACAACATATGGTGTCCATATCCAAGAATCGGTTGTGATGCTCCTATCATAAAAACTTTGATGAAGAGGAAAGCCTCCGAGATTCCTGATGACCAACCCCTTATTACCTTCATAAAGGAAGTTGGTCCTTCCAAAGCTAAGAAACCCAAGACTGATAAGCCAAATATCAAAATAACATCAAAGAAAAATAAGAAGGACATCTCCGAAGGAAATCAATCAGTTAAGGACACCACCACAGAGGTAAGGAAAATCTCTTCCTTCTTATACTTAACTTCTGATTTTAATTCTCCTTTTCTTTCTTTTAAACTTAGGAGCAAAATACACAGGAAACTGATACTCAAAATGTTGAATCTGAGTTGCCCCCTTTTCCTGATATTGATCAAGAGCCTCCTCAGCCAGGTACAAATTTAGCCGATGATCCCTCATCTGCAATAAATGACTTCAAATCTGACAAAACTTTATTTCAGATACACTCCCTGAGTCTTCATCGGCTGCTCCTGAGCTTCAAATGATCCCACATGACCAGGTACCTCAAATAACATTTCCCCCTTTTTAAAATAGATTTCTGCTTATGATCACTCATATATTCACCTATTATAGGAACAAGGGCAGTCTTCTTCTCCTACCATCCCTTTTGACCTGAAAGATTATGTGGATGAAGAGGAGACTTCTGTATCAAAATCTCCGAGAAGGCTTTCTGAAGAAATCAGGGCTCGGCTCCAATCATTACTCCCTCTCTTGGAAGTCGACATAGCCGACCTGGTACAAGATACAAAAGGAATCAGAGACATCTTTGACTTGATCAAAGATGACATACCGGACAATCTCAACAAAGCGCTGGTTTCTGTTGCCCATATAGAGTTTCTTTAGCCAGAATTTATTGAAGCCAAAGCTAAGCTCATAGCTCGCGAAGCCCAGGCTGAACTCCCAAATAAGGAACAACAATGCATCTCTAATATGGTGTCTATGAAGGATGCAATAGATCAACTGAACAACAACTCCACTGTTCTCATTGGTGGTCTATCTTCTCTGGAGTCTGAGAGGGATCAACTGATAGAGAGGCTTTAGGCTGTCAATGAGCAGATTGCATTGAAGAAAGAAAATCTGGCCAAGATCCCAATCATGCTTCAAGATAAGAAGAAAAAGATGACATCTCTCCGCAACGAGCTTCAAAATATCAAAAACAAGAAGAAACCAATTCTAGGCTCGAGTGAAGAGGATCAAAAGAAGATAGCTGATATAGACAATATCCGTTTAAACGCTCTGGATGCTTTGAAATCAGTGTTGAACATGTAACTTTGACTTTTGATCCATCTTTGTAAACGACATCTTCTTTGTCACTCATTCCGTTAACATTCGATGTTCTACCAGCTATTCTTAGCTGATATCATCTACATGGTTCGTCACCAACTGTTTAGTCGATCTATACTCAAACGATCCCCGTATCAGCCACTTAGTCGATTTACTATAGGATTTAGATCTGAAGGTTCTCAAACTAAGGCCTTTCTTCTTTCTTGTTATTTGCTTATAAATATGAAAACATCGGCTTCCCGAACACACTATGCATCCATCGCCTCCCCCTTCGGCCTTTGCTCTCCTCAACCGCCGATTGCTCTTCTTCCTCAGTCAACAAGCAATACCCAATGGCGGACGATCGTGGCAAATGCCCCGCCGAGGAGGAGTCCGTGGATGGTCCCCCGGCGACCCGCTGTCATTTGCTTAGGTAATAATCTTCATCATGATCATCCTTTTTGAGCCCCAAGATTTCTTTCCATTCAAGAAAAACCCTAACTTTTCTCCATTCCTCGTAGTCCTTTTCCTCCGGCGGATGGCCAGGGTCCTAGCCGGCTTCCGTCGGGCTACGACCTGGCACTGGATGAAGATGCCTGGTAATTCATCTGAGGCTACTCCAACACGCGACGTCTTCTGGAGGAGGAACGCCGCCGAGCCGCTCGCACCGAGGGGGAACTAGAAATCCTCCACGCTCGTCTCAATAGTGCTCTGGAGCACTTAGAGGCCTCTGAATCTAGGGTCGCTGGTATTATTTTTAGACCTTTTGATTCATTATCCTTGAATTGAATCAGTTACTTCTCACATAGTTATTCTGGTTGATCTTCAGTAACCGTTTGTTTGAACATTTAGCCGATCTGTTCTCATGCTTGAATGAATTGGCTATTTCTGATTTTATCCCCTTTTCGCCTGAATGTAGAGCTCCAGCACCAACTCGATTGGCTTCCGGGGTTGGCCACACCAATCGCCGATTTTGTGAATGCCCGGGGAGCAACAAAAAAAGTGCGCCTTGAGGACGTTGGGGTGCGCACCAGGGAGCTGGTTCCCCACGCCGTTCATCATGGTGCTACCTTTGCTCTGGCCGGAGCGAAACTTAGCAGGGCAGATATCTCCGAGGAAGTGATGCCTTCTTTCGTTGGTACTAGGACGAGGGATGATTTCAGGGAGCTGGTAGAGGAATTCGAGCCGCTGGAACTTGCCGTGACGGAGGTGACGCACCTGGAGGACCTCCTAAATAAGCTCCATCTAGATTAGTTAAATTTTCATGTTTATGTAGATCTAGTCTCATCTGTCCGAACAAACTGAACATCTGCATCTTGTCCCAGCATCGTCAGGCCTTTTAAATAAATCTGTATGAACGCTTGACACCTTCTATGTTGATACCGTGTTTCGGAATTTCTCTGATTATCATTCCTTTGTTTTTGTTCTAAAGGCGATGCTTCCTTAACATCGGCTATTTCGTTGTTACTAAAGGCGATACATCGTATCGGCTATTTTTACTCTAAAGACGATACCTTAGTATCGGCTACTGACTAAATCAACAGATCAAAACAGAAACAAATTCTTGTTTAAACTCAGAATTAAGCTTATCGCTATAATACGTCGGCCTTGGTTCGTCACTGCTTCCAGAATCAACAGCTTCTAGTTCTTTGGCCGACATAAAGCCTTTATCCATCTTGCCTTCGTCTTCATTGACTGAATAATCCATTAAATATATTTTTTAAAGCTGACTGCTTGGATCGACTGTTGGTAATCATCAAACACCTTGATGAAACCTACTTCATGTATCTTTCCAGAAAAGCACTCCACATTGTCGAAGTTCCAATCTTTAGGGTCAGAGTATGCAACACTCACAGTCGAATCGGCTGGTACTACCTCTATAGTGTCCCTGATCCATTGTATCACATTTTGATGCATGGTAGATGGAACACAACAGTTAGCATGGATCCAATCTCTTCCCAGAAGCACACTGTATGAACCCTTTGCATCGACTACAAAGAAAGTGGTAGGCAAACTCTTGCTGCCAATTGTCAACTCAACACATACATCACCTTTGGTAGTCGATACGTTCCTAGCAAACTCCGTTAACCTCATATCAGTCTGAGTCAAATCTTCTGCGGTCTTCCCAAGTTTTCTGAAAGTGGCATATGGCATCAAATTAACAGCCGCACCTCCATCAACTAACATTCTTCTCAGAGGTCTTCCATCAACAAATCCTTTCAAATATAAAGCCTTCAAATGAGAATGCTTTTCAGGCTTTTGGAATGTAGCTCCTTCCGCTTGATAGATCCACTGGGCCACTGTTTCTTCATCATCTGACTCTTCTTGTTGATCAATGGATCTGAACTCAGCAGGTAGCATGAACAGAGTGGATATGTTAGCTGATGGTTCTCTCTTATCGGCTATTTGTTTTACCTGCCAGACTTTGGGTTTCTTCTTCTGAATTTCATCGTTCCTTAACCTCTGAACCTGACGTTTCTGGCTTCTGGTTAAACCACCTGGACACCATTGTCCCTCTTGCCAGGTATGATCCTGATCGGCTAACCTTACCCCGAGCCGATCATGTACATTTTTATTTTTTATGCACCGATCTATTCTTTCAAACCTTAGTCTTTCATATACAGATAGGCGGTTGTCTCTCGACTCCCTATACTCCCAATATTGTTCACTACATTCTGGGCAATTTTGAAGAGTAGAAAGTTTCAATCCCTTGTTCCAACAGTGTCTGAAGAAAGGGCAATCCCAATGATTCTTTTCTTCATCTTTGATACGTCTTTCCTCTTCCCGAGACCTTCTATACTCCTCCTCTTCAAGCCATTCTTGGTACTCTTGTTCATCTCTCTGCCTATGCATTTGATATCTTTCTTTCTGACGTTGCCATTTATTCAATAGAATCCTAACAGTTGGACGCCTTCTTGCTTCACCAGCTCTTGAAGTCTTAGGATGGTCATGCTGATTAGTCTTTTCTTTTCCTTTCATCTTCTGATATTCTTCAGTTGTTAATTGCTTCTTTGGATCCACTGTCCCAGCTGCCCTGGCTTTGTCAGAAGTCAGAATCTTAATCTCACTTCGAGGTGCAGGAGCTACCATGTTTGTTGGAAAGGGATGGACGTTGATGCCCATACCCTTGGCTTTTTCTAAGCCAATTCTTCCTTTGGTAATAGCTCTTTGAATCGTGTCTCTAAAAACTCTACAATCGTTAGTAGTATGAGTACCAGAATTGTGGAATTTACAGTACCTCCTATTTTTGAGTTCCTCAGTCGATGGAATATTATGATTTCCAATCAATTTGATTTGACCTTTCTCCAACAAATAGTCAAATATCTTATCGGCCTTGGTGATATCGAAACTATATTTCACATCCTTTTTTTGTATTTTTAGCCTTTGCCTAAGGCATATATTCACTGTTCTTCCAAGCCCAGTCAACAACAGCTATCTCATCTTCACTTTCATCGCTTGTTTTGTCATCCTCTTCTTGTAAAAAGAAGGTACTCTCTGTATTGAAAGCTTTCTTGGGCTTGAAGACTTGATTGTATTTGTGTTGTGCATCGACACTTGCCACTTTCTTGGCCAAATCAGCCAAACTAGTACAACCAAAACCAATCTTTTCCCTGATGGCTGGAATTAGCCCTCGAATTGCAATGCTAACTACCTCTAAATCTGACGATGTTAAGGTATAGCATTGATTCTTCATATCTCTGAACCTTTGAAGATATTGGCTTCAAGATTCGTTATTTCCTTGTCTTACATCGACTAAATCTGCAATCCCTTTTTCTAGGACTCCAGAGTTGAAGTACTGATGGAATTTGTTCTCCAAATCTTCCCAATCTTGAATGGAATTTGGTGGCAGGGACGAGAACCATGAGAAAGCCGAGCTAGACAAAAATAGAGGGAACATTCGGACTTTGAGTGCTGGCTCATCACTGATTTCCCCAAGTTGTACCAGGAACTGAGTTATATGCCCCATAGTTGTTATTGTGCATGTTCCTGTGAATTTGGTGAAATCAGGAACTCTGTATCTCGGAGGGAAGGTGACCTGATCATACCATTCTGGATATGGTTTCTTATAGGCAGTCAATGTATTTTTCGGCTTTAAGCCGAATTGCTTCTGAACCATATCAGTGACTCGACTCATCAACTGATCTACCTGGTTCACCGGCCCCTGATAGCCGATGGTCTGCCCCCCAAAAACATTGTTTTGATACCCTGGATTTTCATGAGCATCCAAAGTATAGTAATATGATACATAATGATATCCAAGAGGAATATCACCAGGTGCTACGTTCCCTTGATAAGGTGACGCATTGAAATCTCTGGTAATCCTCCTCGCATGCGTGGAGCTATTTTTGTAGCCGATGAGTATATGTTGTTACTCATATTCGGCTGTTGCACTTGTTGCTACATCATGCCTCCATTGCCCCCAGGGTTAATTACCATCTGTTGATTTCCATTGCCATTAGTGCTACTCATCTGTTGAGCCCCCGAAGTTCCAGCTCCTTGACCTCCCCCAACTGTATATGTCGGACCTCTTCTATCATTACCCAAGTTGAAAGCTTCTTTAATGACATTTGAGAGGCTGTTGAGGAATGCTTCATTGTGAGCCAACAGTGTAGCAGACATTGCTTTGCTGATTGTCTCTTGCATGGCGTTGTGCTGTATTTGGATCATCGGATCAACATGACCCTCTAGAACCACCCATGGAAAATGAGACTTCTGGATAATTTTCTTATCCATGGTTTTGCTAAAACTTAGCAAACACATGCTCTGGTATTGCTCAACGGTTTGCTCTATCAAGCGTTGGATGTCTTTTGGGAGTTCATCCATTGTCACGTTCAACACTTCATCGTTGTTGTTAGTCATGATTAGACAATTGTGGTTCCACTGGGCGTGCCAAAAGAATGTGTTGACACGAAAATTTGGGCGAGGTGCCAACACACTCGACCACGGTCATCAGAGGCCGTGCAGAAGCAAGGTCTTGACCTCCTAGACCTTCAAAGAATGGCGGTGCTGAATCTTGGTGAGAACGACCGCGGACGTGCCAGTCAATTTGACCTGCAATTGACAAGTAGAAGAAAAAGACGTCAAATCGTGGAACCTGCCAGTTTGATTCCAGACAGTTCCAAGTTATGCGGCTCTGATATAGCCATTATCATAGGATTTTGACTATAAAGTCAACTCCTAAGAAAAGATTAAAACATTGACATTATCTGAAGCAAAACGGCTTTAAGGAATATGAGATAAAAATTAGAAAAGAGATAACCGACCAGCTTAGCATATGAAAAAAATAAAGATATATATATATATACGTTTAAATAGCATAAAACCAACAGATCGACTAATCGTATGGGCAATTCTATTTGTTAACAATGGGGTGTTTTCATGCAGCCATAATAACAAATAGATCAACAAAATAACCCGAACATCAACAGTGGGGTGTCTCCATGCAGCCATAATGATGACCAAGTTAAATCACATCCGATACTATAAGCAGATCTATTAGCTTTGGACCATTTAAATGTATACATTATGAAGAAAGCGTAACTAGATCGGTTATTTTAGCCGATACAGGGGTCCATGAAGTACGAACAAGATCTATCTGTCAGAACTGCGATCTAATCTATGATCAAGTAAATCTAATCTAGCATGCATATCAGTGGGGTTTGAAAATACAGCCATAATAAGCATGTCAAACCAAATCTACTTGTTCTTAGATCAAATCATAATTTGATATCAGTGGGGTTCGAAAATACAGCCATAATAAGCATGTCAAACCAAATCTACTTGTTCTTAGATCAAATCATAATTTGAACAGATATCTCGAACACACAATATGTAACAATCAAGATTGACAAAATAGTCAATGAGAAGTTTAGATCGGCTATTTTCCTTGATGTAAGCGTGAAAGGAACTTTAGATAGCCAAAACTAAACAGCTTTTAAGCTTAAGGTAGTTTGTCAATCTTGACTGGGCAAGATATTATTGAAAATAAAACGTAAGAAAACATAAACAATATTGATAACTTGATGAATCTATTAGATTGCCAAATCTAATAGAGCCGATAACTAGTTAAGATCGACTAAGGCAAGAGATTGATCGGAGTAAAGACGGTCTTACAAAAGACAAACTTACAGAGATAACTAACCCATGTCATAGCTAACAAGAGTTTGGTCGATACCAAATACAGCCTTATTGAACGATAACACGAGCCATTGGTGAAACTTACAAGCAAACCGGAGGTCGGTCTTAGCCGATGCAGTCCTGCCTGGTTGAAGGTTCTGCCGAGTTCTACCTTACTCCTACTCCTAGGGTTTGGTCGGTGGCCGAAGTATTGATTGATTGGATTGATGTCCTTACAAAAATCGGGTTTTTAGCTATTTATACCCGGTAGACTCCTATCCTAACACGACTAGGATAATTATATTATATAAATAAAAGACGACTCGGACTTGAACTCCTTTGGCCGACCCCGACACGTCTTCTAAGCCCATCGGGTCTGGTTTATGCGAATCCTTTCGGTCGTGTCTAGACCCAAGTAAGCTTCTTTTATTTTTGGCCGATTTTCCTTTAACAAATCAGTTGTTTGTGCTTACGAAATGAGAATCCCTTTTCATTCAAAATCTGGTGTAAACACTCGTTACTATATGATTTACTATAATATTATGATAAATATCTCTATGTATTATAGTATTATAAATAGGGAGAGTATATTTAGTGGCTAGCTACAGAATATGTCTGTAATAATTTTATATTAATTTGATAAAATGAATACATATTTTTATATGCGGGACATCCTACAAGGATGGATTCAGAGGACTTAGGCGAGATGTGTGAGTAACTGGCGCCAGCGAGAGGCCCATTGGAACACATGAATCATTTTATATAATCATATAGTCATTCATATTAGAAATATAAGGTTAAAAAATCTACTATCCCAAAAGATCTAGAATTGCAAAAAAGATGAATCGGGAGTATTTGCTCGCCTGGTATACGGCTACTCCCTCCGTCTCAAACTGCGTCGTCTTAGGTTTCTGTGCTATAAATTTATATTTGAGTACTTACTCCATTCTAAACTATACTCCCTCCATTCCAAAATATCTGTCACTTTCACTTCCTGAGAAACAAGTGCCGACAATTTTTATAAATATTAAATATCATCAATTAGTATCATAATTAGTATCATTGGAAAAATAATTGTATCTAGTTTTTTAATAAATTTATTTGAAGACAGAAATATTGCACGTATTCTCTACAAATCGAGTCAAAGTCGTGGCACGAAAACTCAAAACGACAGACATTTTGGAACGGAGGGAGTAAGTCATTTCAATAATCTTACAGAGTCAAAGTTTTTCGAAGTTTGACTGAAATTATAGAGAAAAACATAAATATTTATGGCATCACATCGATATACTATAAAAATAGAACTAACAAAGAATATAATGCTACTTGATTAGTATTATAAATATTATTATCTTATTGTATAAATTTGGTTAAACTTAGAAAACTTTGAAAACTTTGAGTCTCTAAGATTCTTGAAAATAACTTATTTTGAGATGGAAGGAGAAAAGAAGTATATATAACATTTATATCTCTAAATAAATTTATTAAAAAATTAGGTTTAAAAATCTTTTCGATGATAGGAGCTTGTCTAGTTAACACCCGGGTGTTTTTTAGCATTCTAACGTACAATCTTTTTAGCCATTGGATGAATATCTAAAGCGCTTACCTTTTCTTCTATCTCTAGCCTCCTTCATCTACCATGATCATATATCACATATCATAAATCATAAGAGACAATTTTTTTTTTATAGAGGGACAATTTACAATGTTTTCCTTATATCAGCACAATCACATAAAATTTTGTGTGTTATATTGATGTGAGCCCATTGTTATATAGACTGTGTTGTATTGTAAAAAAAATATGAGTGTTGTTTAGCATTCCCTTTTCTTAATATATATTAAATTAAAGTTGGTCGTTTTAAGATAGAACCGTGGTTATTTTGGGGCGGAGTAAGCACCGGGGCAATGTGCATCAATCAGCATCGGCGCCAATCAGCCAGTCACGTGCAGCCGGGCGCGCCCAAATTTGGCGCTAAATCCTCGGAAGCGTCTCGCAAAGCGGGCAGAAAATTTCGAACCTTCCCCAGCGTCCGGCTCCGGCCGCGCCCGCGAGGCGGCAACATGCAGGCGCCGCACCAAAAACAGAAAACTTTGCAGCCTCTCTCTCTCCGCGCCCTTGTCGAACGAATCCAAATCTGGAAGGCAAAGCACTCACCCACCGCATCCCATCGAAGATTCCCAAAAACTTCGACCGAGATCGGCCCATGGCCTCCCTCCCTTGCAAACCTCCTCTCTCCAAAGTCCAAACTCAAAATTTCAGAGCCATGGCGGCATGCCGGCATGGCCTCCTCCGCCACCAACCTGGTTTGACCCGTTACAAATACTACCAGCGAGCACCACCTCCTGCTTAGCCATCCCGTCCCTCCTCCCCTTCCCCTCCCCGGCTCCTCGCGTCCATCTACAGCCAAGCTCCGTCCGCATCTCAGAGGCATCCATCCATCCCAGATGGCCGTCCTCAATCTCGGCTGCGGCAGCGACAAGGAGAATGCGCCGCCGCCGTCTGCCGCGCGTGGGATCGCCGTCAAGCGCCAGACGACGAAGAGACCAGGCGGGGGCAACAGGGCACCACGGCGGCGGCCGCCCCTTCGCGACATCACCCAGCTCTTCGTCACCGCCCCGTGCCCGCCTCCGTCGGCCGTTCTGCTGCTGGCGCTCTCTGACACGGCGCTGCCGGAGGCCGTGCGCTCCGCGGGCGCTGGCGCCTCGGACGGGGTCACCGTGAAGCAGGGAAGCCACTCGCTCAGGACGGGGTTCAGATAGCGCGCCGCCGTGGCTGTGAGATGGCGAAATGGCGCGCCATTCTTTGATTAATTTTTTTCTCATAAAATATCCTACTGGATGCGCAGTGGATCCAGTTCCTTGTTGGTTGACTTGAGCCTTGAGGCATGGATTGTTGATTTGTTGTCATACATAGTACGGAGTAGATAGGAAAATTAGGATTAGAGAGCAGGTGAGGTGAATTCATGAAGCTAGCTAAAACGGACTCTGTTGAGCTTGGTTCATTTGTTCTTGACTGCTCTGTGCTTCATTTCTAATTTTCTGTCCCTGCGACCGCTAGCTGTTTGATTGAAGCTTGGAGGGCGCTCCTCCGCTGCTTTTGATCCAGTTAGTGTGAAACTGTTCCTTAAACGCGCTTAAAATAGTAAAGTGAACCCCTCTCTGAAGTCTGAACAGTTAGCACGACTGCACGAGTTCAGAATACTCGATCTTTTTTCGGCGGCATGCAGTAGTGTCTGAAGGTGGGGTGGAATAATCGTTACCATCTATTACAAGAGTACTGAGTCTATACAAGGCGTACATACACATGCAACCACACGTTGGTCTAATACTCACACATACATGCAACCACATATTGCCATATTGGTCTAACACGGCAACCATATGCTAGTCTAACACGGAGAGTTACTCTCTAACACTTCCCCACGGTCTAAACTGGGAGCATCGCGAACATTGAGACTGACCTAAACTTCGTGAACACGGGCATCGGCAAAACTTTGGTAAAGATGTCGGCGTACTAGGACGTAGTAGGAACGTGGAGGACGCGGACTTCACCAAGGGTGACTCATTCTCTGACGAAGTGCAGATCAATCTCGACGTGTTTAGTTCGCTGATGCTGAACCGGATTGGTGGAAAGGTAAACGGCGCTGACATTATCACAGTAGACTACCGTCGCACGTCGGAGTGGGCAGCGAAGCTCAACCAGTAGTTGGGGCAACCAGCAGGCTTCGGCGACTCCATTCGCGACTGCTCGATATTCCGCGTCTACACTGGATCGAGACATTGTCGGTTGTCTCTTAGACGACCGGGAGATGAGATTGTCCCCAAGGAACACCGCATAACCCGAAGTGGATTTGCGTGTGTCAGGACATCCCGCTCAATCTGCATCGGTGTAGACAGTGAGATCAACTGGAGAGGTCTGGTAAAGGTGCAGTCCGAGATCCAAAGTGCCCTGAAGATACCGAAGAATGCGCTTCAGAGCGCTCAGGTGAGGTTTCCGGGGATCGTGCATGTACAAGCAGACCTGTTGAACCGCATAGGCGATATCTGGCCTGGTGAAGGTGAGGTACTGAAGAGCCCCAGCAAGACTACGGTACTGGCTGGGATTGGAGACAGAGGCACCATCAACAGGGAGCTTCGAGTGAGTATCCACAGGAGTGCTTCTCGCCTTGCAGTTACTCATACCGGCTCGCTCCAGAATCTCCATCATATACTGACGCCGAGAGAAAAAGATTGTCACCTCGACGTTGAACACTGACGCCCAGAAAATGGTGAAGAGGCCCCATGTCTATCATGGAAAATTCTCGTCGGAGTGCTGCGATAATCCGGTGAAGCAAACTCGGAGAGGACGCAGTGTGAACAATGTCATCAACATATAGGAGGAGAAAAGCCATATCAGCACCTCTGCAGTAGATGAACAGTGACGTGTCGGACTTGGCCTCAACAAACCCAAGAGTAGTGATGTGAGAGGCGAAGCGACTGTGCCAGGCGCGAGGAGCTTGCTTTAACCCATAGAGTGACATGTTCAGACGACATACATGATTGGGCTTGGCGGAGCCAACAAACCCAGTAGGCTGGACGCAGTAGACTGTCTCATTCAGGGTGCCATGGAGTGAATCGACTAGGAGCGAGACAGAGCCAGAGTGAGACCCATCCTGATGGTGGCTGGCTTGACAACTGGGCTGAAGGTTTCATCATAGTCAATGCCCGACCGCTGTGTGAACCCGCAAAGGACCCAACGGGCTTTGTAGCGGTCAAGAGAGCCATCAGACTTGAACTTGTGACGAAAAACCCACTTGCCAGTGATGAGGTCGACGCCAGGAGGGCGAGGCACCAAGGTCCAGATGTCGTTGTCCTACATAGCGTCAAACTCGGCCTGCATAGCCTGACACCAGATCGAGTCTGAGAGCGCTGTGCGGATGGATGATGGTAGCAGAGAGGTGGCCACGACCGTCGTGCTGAGGTTGAGACGGTCCACGGGTTGCTGGAAGTCGTCCTTGCCACGAGTGTGCATGTTGTGTGCGTTGGTGATGGGGACGATCGACGCGGGAGCCGTGGCGACGGTGCGACCGGTGGTCTGTCCGGTGCCACTGGCAACAACCTGGGACGTGGAGTCCTCAGGGGCAGCGACACCAGCCAGACTGGTGGAGCGAGGGTCTACCGTGGCCAGCACTGTTGGCGGTGGAGATGGCATTGGCGCTGCTGCCGTGCTCATCGTGGCCGGTAGTGTTGCCCTGCTGGGTGGCAGTGCCGCCCCAGCAGCTGCTGTCGCGCCCGCTGTGGCCGGTACTGCTGCTCGGGCTGTTGGTCGAGGCAGTGGAGGGAGGGGCACCGGCTGTCCCAGAAGGGGCATCATGTCGCTAGGGAGTCGTGCACCTGAAGTCACAGCTCTTGACTAAATAGGCAAAGAGGAATCATCAGCATCATCCAAAAACATGAGTGTGTTGGGATCCTAGGGGAGGTAGACATCTCGGAGAACGGAAACATTGTCTCGTGGAATGTAACATGACAACAGACGATGATCCGGTTAGAGTGGAGGTCGAGACATCGATATCCCTTATGATCAGAGGAATACCCGAGGAAAACACACATGGAGGAGCAAGGTGATAGCTTATGTGGAGCTGTGGAGGACAGGTTGGGATAGCATGCACAACCAAAGACACGAAGGTGAGTGTAAGATGGTTGTGTGTCGTGGAGATCGAGAGAAAATGGGAGTATGGCCATCTAGGGTTTTAGTGGGATGACCGTTGAGGAGGTAGGTGGCGGTGTGGATAAATTCAACCCAATAAACCGGAGGAAGACTGGCCTGGAATAGAAGGGACCGCACAGTGTTGTTGATTGTGCGAAGAATGCGCTTGACACGTCCGTTCTGTTGGGAGGTGTATGGGCACGACATCTCGAGAATGACCCCGTGGGTGAGGAAGAACGTGCGGGCCGAAGAGTGGTCAAACTCGCGGCCGTTGTCACACTGAACTGCCTTGATGGAGGAGTCAAACTGCATGCGAACATATGAGAAAAAGTTAGAAATGACACTGAAAGTTTCAGACTTAAGACGTAATGGAAAGGTTCAGGTGTAGTGAGCGCAGTCATCGAGAATGACTAAATAATATTTATAGCCAGACACACTAATAACTGGAGATGTCCAAAGATCACAATGTATTAAGTCGAAAGGATTAACAGCACGAGAGTTGGAAATACTAAATGGTAGACGCACATGGCGACCTAGCTGACAAGCATGACAAATGTGATCATCATTGTGCTTATTACATAAAATGGCATTGAAACTAATAAGTTTAGATAAAGCTGCATGTCTGAGGTGACTGAGGCGACGATGCCAAAGTGAAGAGGACGACACAGTGGTGGCGAGGGCACCACGGTGCTGGATGGTGCGGGAAAGAACGGGTAGAGGTCACCCATGCTAAATAGCTATTGCACCAGGCGATCACGCTCCGTGTCTGAAGGTCCTTCACAGAAAGGCCAAATGGCAAAATCAATAGAGCAATTGTTATCAGTAGTGAAACGATGAACATAAGTTAAATTCTTAATAATGCTAGGTGACACTAAAACATTAGAAAGAACAAGAGGACGTCGTTCTGTAGGAATAGAATGTGACCCAACAGATGTAACGGGAAGCGAAGCTCCGTTACCCACAATGATAGATTAAGGACTAGATGACAATGGAGGGTGAAGGCTAGAGAGTATACCAGCGTTGTTGACCATATGAGCACCAACACCGGAATCAACACACCATTCGTCCGATGGAGGTGGTGTTAGCGTCATGGTGTTGAAGTTGCTGACGAGGGCAGACGGATCCCAAGACATTCCCTGCACGGGCGTCCAGGGCTGCTGTTGCAGCTGCTGTGGTGGCGGCAGTCCTCCATAGCCGAACCTTGGAGGAGGCCCAAGGGTGTACGGTTGCTGCACGTATTGTTGCTGGGCGGTGAAGGCGGTCGATCGACGGAGGATGAAACGGCGTCCCGGGGGCGTTTGGTGGGCATGGCCAGGACTGAGCGTGGCTTGACCATGGATTGTAGTACTGTGCCTGCTGTTGCGGGGCGATGTTGGTGTTGTCGACTGACTAGTGTTGGTGGTGGTTGCGGCCGCGCCCGCCGCGACGGCGTCCGGTCTATTGCTGGCCGTGGCCGGTAGTGCCGCCTTGATGGCCAGCAATGCCGCCCTGATGGCCAGCAGTGCCGCCCTGCCCTTGGTCGTAGTAGTCGCCCTTGTCGGGCTGGTCGTAGGTGGGCCTACCTTGGCCGTGACCGACCTGATGGCCGCCGTGAGGGCGTCCGGCGAGAGAGCGTGGAGCAGAGACGAGGGCGGTCGACGTGGAGGAGGGCGGCGGATCGGAGGCCCCGGCTGCCTCGCTGGCGGCAATGTCGTCGATGTCAATCTCCTCAAGCAGAAGAAGCCTACGAGCCTCCTCGAAGGTAGGGAAGGGCTGCCGCATCTTGAGGTTGGAGACCATGGGCCGGAACTTGTCGTTGAGGCAGCAGAAAAGAGTGAGGACCAGGGTGCGATCCCCGATCGGTCGTCGTAGTCACCGAGGGTCGCTGCCATTGTCTCAAGACGACGACAGAAGTCGGTGATCGAGGTCGAGCCCTATTTTGCCGTGCGAAACTCCACCGAAAGCAACAGGGCGCGTGATTCGCGCTGGCCAAGAAACTCGTTCGAGGTAGGTCCAGGTGTCGCGAGCGTTGGGCTTGCGGTTCATCGTCGATTGTTGGAGGTCGGCGTGGATCGTGCAGTAGATCCAGATCAGGACGGTGCAGTTCATCTGCACCCACGCCGGTTGATCGGCATTGACGATGTCAGAGAGGACGTGGTCGGTGAGGACGTACTTGCCCAAGACGGTGAGGAACATGGCACGCCCCCGGTTGTAGTTATCGGTGGCGCGATCCAAAACCAAGGGCATGAGGACCTTGATGTTGAAGACGACGATGGCCACCTCCTGAACAGCGGCATACTTAGCCTCGTACGCATCGAGGGCCGTGGTTCGATCGGCCTCCGCCTTCTCGCGCACCTCGCGAGCCACGCGCTCAGCTTCGGTCTCAGCCACGTCGAGGACAAGGGACGTAGTCGATCACGGGTGTAGCCGTACGGGCGGACGCCTGGTGTAGTTGTACGTCGCGGTAGATCACGTAGCCGTGTAGCCGTACGTGTGTACAACAGCCTGGCGTAGACGGTGTATGGGCGCTGTGGTATCTCTTGCGTCGCACTGGTCGCCCTGACTGTAGCCGCACCGGCCTGGTGACGGAGATGCATCCGCGCACGATGAAGTCACGCGATCCGACGTAGCTGATTCGGGCTGTTGATGGAGACATAGTAGCACGATCCGTCGTAGATGTAGACGTACATGCACGATCTCCGACTGGCGCGAGGAGTGGCGACGTAGACGCGATCCCGATGGCCTGGTGTCGCGATCGTCGGGGCGGGGTCCTCGGATCTCCTCGCGATCGCGCGAGCTGCAGCGTGGGCGCGTCGCGAGCTCGCGATGAAGGACAAGTCGGTCGATCGGGCGTTGTGCAGCGCGCGTCCGCGGTGAAGGCGGTCGGGTCCGGCGTCATGCGTCGGGTGTAGTCGCGAGAACGTGGCCCGGCGGCGGATCGCAGTAGAAGGAGAGGAGGCGCGTCACGTAGGAGCACGGTCGCGGGGAGGGGCGCGTCGCGCGGGGCGCCGTGGCGCGTGCAGTCGTGGTGGAAGGAGAGGAGGGTCCGGCCGGCCGGCGATTGGGCGCCTGGCAGCGGCGGTTCGGTCTCGGGTGGAGACACGCGGTTAGCGAAAGCTAGATGGATTGTAACCCTCTAGTGATACCATGAAAGCCGAGTGGAATAATCATTACCATCCATTCCAAGAGTACTGAGTCATATACAAGGCGCAGACACACATGCAACCACATGTTGGTCTAAGGCCAATATCAATGGTAAGTTTCATTTTGTTGTTTCTAAAACTGTCATGTCATATGAAATAAAATGAAACTAGAGTGAGAGTTTCATTCTAAAGTTTCATAGACATTAAATTCCGTGACTCATAAAGAGTTGGTATTCGTGTCAAGAGAGTTTCAAACTCATTTCTTCTCTTTCTTTTTAAATGCAATGTCATGTCATCAAAAACGCTTATGTGACAGTATATTTAATGCAAATGAAACTCAAATGAAACCTCCATTGAGATTGGTCTAACACTCACACATACATGCAACCACATGTTGGTCTAACACTCGTGCAACCATATGCTAGTCTAACACCGAGAGTTACTCTACCACTCTCTACAAGTGTCTACTGTCCAGTATAAAAAAAGTTTTCCAACACCCAACAAAGTTCTGTTCCATTTTCAATTTTTCATTGACGGGTGAAAGTGATTTGGTAAAGTAGGATGCAAAATCACACATGACTACCTGCTACCTGGGCCATTTGGATTTGGAAAAGAGAGCAGAACTTCTATAACATAGATCAAGCTATTTTCTATATTATTTTCATACATCTGATCACATTTAAATTACTGGCAAGCCTAGCAAGCAATTCATCTTGTCTTTATTTGATGAATTTCTGCTCGTTTTCCACCGCTTTGCGCAAAACTAAGCTTGCTCTAAATGATCGCATTGCACAGATCATTTAGTAGCTGAAGCCATTTTCCTAGACTAGCTGCCGGCCGGATGTGATTTGGCCGACAAACTAAGTTTTGCGCAAGTGCACCATTAAACCATGCAGACGCTGGCTCCCAAGTACCAATCAATTTTCACCATCCAGGCAATGCGAAATGATCTGTGCAAACTGCATATGAAATCCAAAAACATTCCTTCTTGAAAGCGTCATTGAAGAAGCTCTCGCCTCCGTCTCCTGGATCCGCCTGCTCAACTCATCGGCTCAAGGTTCCTGTAGAGTCACCTCTTGCTTCTTGACAGATGAGAATTACGTTGCGGTGTCATTCGCCTCCCTGGAGACATTATTGAAGGGTTCTTGTGCCTTGGTGTTATAGTTTCTTCTCTCTTTGGTGTATCTATGGTTGTGCCACTGTTCATCTTTGTGCTAGGGAGTGTTGTTTGATTTCTTATTAGTGGATATGCCAGCACTTGCGTTGAGGCTACAGTACTAATTTTAGTTCGGATTTTCAAAATTAACCCGAGGACGGGGGTTTTGCCTCATTCCGTAAAAACAAGACTGTTGATGATAATCAATACTATTTAAGTGGGACGTTCTCTTTGGTGACAGTTCATAAAAAATTCTGAAAACAGTATATATACAGTATGAGTTTGATTGGTTTCTTCCTCGTTTTGCCAATGATTTTTCAGTCCTTTTTATTTATGGTTGCTTGTTGTACTCTTTTTAAATCAGATTTGGGTAAAATACCTTGCTAAACCTCGTTGGTCAAACAAAAATATTTAAAACAACTCAAACAAATAGGAAAAAACACAGTTTATCGGTTGATGCTAAAAAAAATTCTTCACACAAGTCGTCTACAGACCCACAGAGAAACAAAAGGTCATATATGGGCTTTTTTCCTCCCTAAACTTTCGCGAAAATCCGCTTTTCCTCCCTCAACCGCAAAACCGGACAAACTACCTCCCTCAACTTTTCAAACCGTACGTTTTACCTCCCTGGAGTGGTTTTGAGGGCGGTTTTGCTACAGTGAAGGGTGGTTTTGCTATAGTGACGGCGGTTTTGTCTTTTTCTTTTTTATTTATTTTTGCTAAATTTTTAAAAAACCGTAGTAAACTATAGAAAAATTATAAAATAAAAAATTTAATTTTGTTGGACTCCACATGAGTAGATCTACACAGTTTATATATAATATGGTATGATTTAGTATAAAATTTTTGCTATGAAGGTTTTTTTCTATTTATTTCGGCTAAATCTTTGAAACGTTATAGTAAATCATAAAAAATAAAATACAATTTTGTTGGACTTAACAGGAGTAGATCTACACATGAACATATAATATGGTATGTTTTATTATAAGGTTTTTGCTCTAGTTTAAGATCTGTACTTTTCTATAATTAATTAAAATAATTTAAAGTTGCATCATTTATAATTATTTTGATGGACTAAAACATATCATATTATATGTTCATACATAGATCTACTCATGTTAAGTCTAACAAAATCGGATTTTATTTTTTATGGGTTTTCTATGATTTACTATAACGTTTAAAAGATTTGGCCGCAATAAATAGAAAAGAACAAACCTTCATATCAGAAACTTTGTACAAAAGTATGACATATTATATATCAATTGTGTAGATCTACTCATGTGGAGTCTAACAAAATTGATTTTTTTATTTTATAATTTTTCTATAATTTACTGTGATTTTTTAAAAATTCAACCGAAATAAATAAAAAAAGAAAAAGACAAAACTACTGTCACTGTAGCAAAACCGCCCTCAAAACCACTTCAGGGAGCTAAAACGCATGGTTTGAGAAGTTGAGGGAGGTAGTTTGTCCGGTTTTCCGGTTAAGGGAGGAAAAGCGAACTTTCATGAAAATTCATGGAGAAAAAGTAGACTTTTTCCTTAAGTAGAAATGGGTCCTAATTGTCACCCCTTTCTACTAGGGCCCATATATGGGCTTCTGCTTAGCCATCACTCTGCTTTTCACCCCTTGTACAAATCCAGCGGATAGGCTGGGCCGAGCTGGGTCAGATGTGCATGGGATTCTTTGCAGAACTGTACATACGGAACCAGAAGCCTTGTGGCGTGAACGGGCCACGTTTCACCCGGACGAATGAAGGCCTCATTTGGCAGAGCTTACAAAATTGATTCTTTGTTGAATTTAGTAGAAGCTCTGCCAAACAATTTTTAAGAGCTCTGCCAAACAGTTTTTTTAGAGAAAAGTAATTATCTGCAGATTTTGTAAAGTGATTCTCTGAAATGAACTAAGAGGCTGAGAACTGAAAAAGTAGCTTCTCTGATTCTGTAAAGTGATTCTCCATGCTGATTTTAAGTGTTTATGCTAAAGAATTAAAGAGAATCACTTTTAGCCATAAAATCACTTCTCTCGAAAAATCAACTTATATACAAAATCAGAATCAGATAAAACGCTACTAAACTGGTCTGAAGAGACTTGTTGCGACGCGCAAGGCTCCCCATTTCCCCGTGCTGTATGTGCTAGTATTTTCGGTGATGTTTAGAGCATATTTGAGAGACTTTTTATATCTTATTTAATTCATAGAATTATATATTTTGGAGGAAAAAATACTATTGAACAGTTTTTTTAATTGAAATATCCAGATATAGATATCCTCTATTTTAGATTTCTCACTAGTCAAATATAGAGTGATGATGCCTTTATAGACTGCACGCAAGATATAGAAAAATATTATTAGAGAATGTGAAGATATAAAAACGATTCTTGCTCAAATAACTGTCTAAAATATGATTTATAGCCTTAGGCAACCTTTTTCACACTAACGTTTGTAGGTACGGCCGATCAAGCTGGAAGGCAGTGCCATGTTGGAAGAAAGTGAGCGTTGCGATTTAATCTTGTTGCCGACAGGAGGCAAGCAAGGAGCCGGGCCGGAGTCACGGTGATTACCATGACTGCCAAGCGATTAGAGAAATTCCAACAGCTCAACTATTCTTTTTAGACTATTTTAGGATTTATTTAGTAAAAAGTAGGCATCAAGAGATATGTTGTCCGTCGACCGGCGAAGTTTGTGCCTACGCCCTTGCCGTGTGCCCAGATTCGCTCAGCCGTGCTTCTGGGCCTTGGCGGAGTGGACGCTGAACAGCTGGGCCCGGTCCGTTGTCGGCGAAGGCGCCGCCGGCCGCACTCCAAGCTAGTGCATGGCATTCCTGCTCGACTAGCGGATGACCGTGTCCCTGCTAGCCAGCGCCTGGGTCGGCACAGGCGGGTCTTCACTCCTAACGCCGATGGGTGATGGGAGGGAGATCCTCCACAGGCCAGAGATACGACCTACAATAGGCTTGGACCCTCGCTCAGAGCAACTTCCGCAGGCCCGCGGGGAGGACATGACGTGGAGGCATCGACCCTAGGCATGGAAGCGGCCACCGCTATGTTGTCGCCACGAGAGGATCAGATCGACCTCGTGGATGACGATGCTTCCCCGCAAAGAACCGTCATCACCACCCGGGCCCCGGGCCCCGGGCCTCGGACCACACGACCCCTGCTGGACCAATGAGCTCTGCCGCCAAGAGGTTAAAGCGATTCGCCGACAAGATCCTGCGTAGAGCGATATCGCCGTTGCTGCCCCTGCCAGTTGTGGAGGAACAACCATGATTGCGAACCCGCAGCAAGAGGTTCGCCACTCAGGCACCTAGTTTCTAAGAGGGGAGAGGTGTTGGTGATGAAGCGGATGAGCTTCCTAGCTCGATAGGTTGTCAATGCCTTCCACGATATCCAAGGATGTCTATGACAATATCTTCATCGACTAGCTCAACCCCTCGCATGCGGAGGCGATGCGGAAGCTCTTCCCGAACGGACAACGAGGGCTAGATGGAGGCGAAAGAGTCAGCACGTCTAATTGCCGATGAGGGCTAAGTAGTATGATTACCGAATAATTGCTCTTTCTACCCTTATGCTAGGGAGGACAAAGTTGATTATATAATATCATATATAACCTCCCTAGTGTGTCATGCTTGTGGCATGTCGTTGTAACGTTCACTATTTCTCATTCTTAATATAAATATACACAAATCTTTTGCATACGCAAGAAAAATAGATATACTATCTGACTTATTTGTAAAACAGGAAGTTAGATTTCCCTTTGTTTTCGCTGACATATAAAACAAACCATGGATCCAAGACTGTTGTAAACCTGTTTTTTGAATTTTTTCTATTTTTTAAAATACTTAAACGTACTATGGAATTTGGCTATTAATTATAGCTAATTTGTTGGAGTTGCTTGCAGGGGGAACATGTGTTTGCTGGTTTATTTTTGAGGTTACTCCTGGAGTATCCGATCCCCCGATTACACCGGAGGGACGAGGACAATTGGTTTTCAAAGTGTGCATCCGGAAAACATATTTTTTTTGTCACGTGATTTATACCGGTGGGTTGGTCAATCCGGTAAGACAACGTCCTGGTGAGTGCACGATAGCACTTTTGTTAGATAGCCAGAATTTTTTTTTTGTTTTTTTTGTTGAGGAATTCAACCGGTGGAGTGAGGGAGGGAGGGAGGAGGGGGATCACCACCTGAAATCATTTCATTTGAGAACTTAGACCTAATTTGGAAACTCTATTCCTTTCGGAATCTCGGTCTTTTTCCGGGGTGGATAATCTATGAGTATGTTATTTTAATTATCATCTTAGTTCTTGATAGGTGTTTTCTATCCTTGAGTTTTACTTCCCCTTTTTCCAAAAGAGGCCTAATATGTCCTTGGAGGACATTTAAAAATGGGTGTAGGGGTTTACAATTGCCACACACGAATACTATTTTCAGTACCTACTCTCTTACTGATGAAGCGCTTTTCCGAGATGGTAAGGTCATCACTAACTTGGTTGATGACTCGGACTATCAAGGAGTACCTGTTTGCCGCGGAATACTTCTCCATTTTTTGCATCCCACAGGCGCCAGCAGAGAATGGTAAGCAAGATAGAGGGCCATAGCTTGGTGTTAAGAGTGTGGGGGGAGGGGGAGGCTCCAGATTCCCTCGACCACCAACGCGCATCCACAGTTCACGGCCTCGTCCCCGTCGTTCACCGAGCATGTAATGCACGGTGTCAAGGACTTCGACACGGAACTGCCGCATCCCGATGGCCCTTTGAAGGAGCATGAAGACGAGGTCGATGATCAAGATCACCGGAGGTACGTAGCGCAGGGGTGACATTGTACCTTCAAACGGCGTTGTCGTTGATCTCCTTCTCGCTGGCCTTCGCGCCAGCGTCGTGTTTTCTTCTTCTTCTTCTTCTTCTTCTTCTTCTTCTTCTTCTTCTTCTTCTTCTTCTTCTTCTTCTTCTTCTTCTTCTTCTTCTTCTGCTGCTGCTGCTGCTGCTGCTTCCCTCCCTCTTGAGAGAACAGATCGAGAGCGAACAATGCTGATAACGTGTTTTGCGTATGAATCTAATCGAATAGCAAATGAACCAGTTATTTCCATTGATCTTGTGATGCATATATATATACATTCGTACAGACGACATGGAGTGGTGCATGCAGGCAACCGCTCCATGTCTCCGACGGTTCGAACAGAGAGAGGGTGATAGCGGTTCCATGGATGAGATCAAGTTCTTCTAGTTGTTGAAAGGTCCTAAATGGCTAGAGGGGGGGGTGAATAGCCTATAAAAATTTCTACAACAACACTTAAACAAACTAGTTAGACAACTAAATGAACAATAATGTATATCACTACACAAGATAAGAGAATATAACTAACAACAAGGTATAATATTAACTTGCAAGAAAGTAACAAATGTAAGTACGAGAGATAGAAGTGTGTATACCGAGCCGGCAAGAGATTAATAAATGAATATCAAAGAATACCACGGAGACAAGTTGACACAATATTTTTTTCTCCGAGGTTCACTTGCTTGCCGGCAAGCTACGTCCCCGTTGTAGCGATACACCCACTTGGAGGTTCACGCGCTAATAGGCATCACACGCCTAACCCTCAATAGGGTGCCGCACAACCAACACAAGATGGGGATCCACAAGCTACGAGCAATCCACTAGAGTTACCTTTGGCGCTCCGCCGGGGAAGGTACAAGAAACCCCTTACAAATCACCGGGAGATGGCCACGAACAATCACCACTCGTGCCTAATCTCCTCCGCTGCTCCAAACCGTCTAGGTGGCGGCAACCACCAAGAGTAATAAGAATATCCGCAGCAACAACAATCGCCAAGTGCCACTAGATGCAAACTCACAAGCAAATGCACTTGGATCTCTCGATCTCACTTGGATTCGCACTAACAAGCAAAGAGATCGGAGGGAGGGATTAGATCTTGCTCAAGAGGATGTTCAAGAAGTCAGAGAGTCAAGAAGCTTATCCCCAAAGGCGGCCACGGTCAATTTATAGGGAAGGGAGGGTGACGGCCCAAACCCTACCTTTCTGCGCTTGGTCGGTAGTACCGACCCCTCCTGGGCGATAGTACCGACAGAGTCAAACTAGCCGTTTAACACACGTCCCGCTGATTTAGGCGAGGCACCGACTCTGGTCGGTACCTTCGAGGTCGGTAGTACCGAGGTAATGGCGGTACTACCGCCAGGCCAAAAATCGCCGCGAACAGAGAGCTCTGCGAAAAACCAGCCACTACCGACCTTGCGTCGGTACCACCGCGAGCGGTAGTACCGAGGTAATGGCGGTACTACCGGCAGGCCATTTTCAAAACTACAGAGAGCCTCGCGAAACCCCTCAGAGCCACGGTACCACCGACCATCCGGTCGGTACCACCGCCGGCGGTAGTACCGAGGTAATAGCGGTACCACCGCCAGGCCAAAAACGCCCCAACACAGAGAGGGCTGCACGTAGCACCTATGGGCGGTACCACCGACCATACACAGAAAACTCCATTTTCTTCTCTGTGTTGATCCAAACCAACTCCAACAACTTCTCTTTTGCAAATGTGCTAACACCAACAAGTGTACAACATCATGTGCATGTGTGTTAGCATTTTCACAAACATATTCAAAGGATTCGAGTTAGCACACTAGGTCCTAATGCATATGCATGTATGAATTCACCTAGTGGCACTTGATAACCGTGATCACTGAGATATTCCCCTCTTAATAGTACGACTATCTATCCTAAATGCACTCACACCCTCTATGGTGTCTTGAGTGCCAAAACAAAATTCCTATTTATACCTTTGCCTTGATCTCCATAGGATTTTGTTTTTCTCTTCTTCTTCTTCCAAATGTGGAGCACTTGATCTATCTTTTGGTCATCACCACCAATACCATGATCATCATTTGGCTCCCGTACTTGGAATGTACCAACCTAGCTCATAAACACTCCATGACAAGGTTAGTACTCTAGGTGACATCAATTATCCAAAACCAAACAAGGATTTCAATCTCCCCCTTTTTGGTAATTGATGACAACCTTTCACAAAGATATATGTTTGAAAATTTGAGTCACCACTTTGTTAGTATTAGCTCCCCCTACATATGTGCTATAGTGTTTGGTTCAAGTTCGGCACATATGCATAGATATAAAATGTGGGAGAGTAATACTATCAAATGATGCTAAGGTATAAAGAATAGACCTTTGAAGCGTGATACCAATCGGAGTTGCCAATGTACACCATCCTTAGCATCTTGATTAGCTAGACTTACAAAAACACTAGATACCTTATGAGATCAACATTATATAAAAGGTTCTAGTACCACTTTGCAAAAACAGATTACATCTAGTTCACAAATCATCATTCAAAATTTATTTCTAGCATACATCACACAAGCATGTATATTGAATTTAAATTTGTACAATGCAATCACTCATATGAATATGCACATTCAAATGCAACAATAAGTTCAAGAGCTTGCTCCCCCGACTTATATGCTCAAATTTTAATTGATCCTCCCTTTGTTATATACATCTATCTTAACCATTTCTCCCCTTTGTCATTAAGTACCATAAAAGGCACACCAATTTTAGTAGGAGTTAAGTTAATCAATAGGGTGATCAAGTTCATAGTATGGTTCAACCTAGCAAACAAACATAAGATATTTAACACGGTTTGCTCTAGAGTAAGCTTCTTCACACATCTTTCAATGGTTATCTTACTCACATCGGTTAAACCCTTGAATGCTTGTTTTCAAGATCAAACACTAGGTTCACAAGCCCATAAACATGTCATATGCTACCACTAGATCATATCAAACATAGAAGCAATAGTGGTACCATATGTACATCCAAAGTATTTTATTTTCATGAATGAGCCTATAAGATGCAAGGAATGACTAAATGCACTAAACATATCCTTAGCAAGAATGAATGTCATGCCAAACAATTTTACCTTTGCTTTGTCGAAGGAGAGGCATGTCATATAACGGAGGGTGCATCAACTCATATTTGAGAAATCAAGTATATTCAATTCATTCCTTAGCTTGCAAAATCTCTTTTCATCAAGTGGCTTGGTGAATATATCGGCAAGTTGATCATCGGTACCAACATTCTCAATTGAAATATCACCCTTTTGTTGATGGTCTCTTATGAAGTGATGGCGAATGTCAATGTGCTTTGTTCTTGAATGTTGTACTGGATTGTTGGTGAGCTTCACTGCACTCTCATTGTCACATAGCAATGGTACTTGTTTGAATTTAATTCCAAAGTCATCCAAAGTTGCTTTCATCCAAAGTAATTGAGCACAACAACTTCCTGCGGATATGTATTCTGCTTCGGCGGTTGAAAGTGCAACACTGTTTTGCTTTTTCGATGACCATGATACAAGTGATCTTCCAAGTAATTGACATGTGCCCGATGTGCTTTTTCTATCAACTTTGCATCCTGCATAGTCGGAGTCCGAATATCCAATCAACTCAAAGTTTGACCCCTTGGGATACCACAATCCAACATTTTGTGTATGCTTCAAATATCTCAATATTCTTTTAGTTGCCTTCAAGTGACTCTCTCTTGGTGAAGCTTGAAATCTTGCACACATACATACACTAAACATGACGTCCGGCCTAGAAGCGGTCACATAGAGTAAGCTTCCAATCATAGACCGATACAACTTTTGATCCACCATGTTGCCACTAGCATCACTATCCAAATGTCCATTTGTTCCCATAGGTGTACTAATAGCCTTTGCATCATTTAGACCAAACTTCTTGAGCATATCTTTGATGTACTTGCCTTGACTCACAAAAGTGCCATTCTTCATTTGCTTGATTTGAAGACCAAGGAAGTAACTAAGCTCTCCAATCATAGACATCTCAAACTCATTTGCCATCATATTCCCAAACTCTTCACAAAACTCTTGGTTGGTTGACCCAAAGATAATATCATCAACATATATTTGCAACACAAACAAGTCTTTCCCAATCTTCTTGGTGAAGAGAGTAGTATCAACCTTGCCCATCTTGAACCCTTTAGAGAGTAGGAAATCTCTCAACCTCTCGTACCATGCTCTTGGTGCTTGCTTCAAACCATACAACGCCTTTTTGAGCTTGTAAACATGGTTGGGCTTCTTGTCATCTTCAAAACCGGGAGGTTGTTCTACAAATACTAACTCATTGATATACCCATTGAGAAATGCACTTTTGACATCCATTTGATATAACTTGATATTATGAGCACATGCATAAGCCAATAGAATTCTAATTGCTTCCATTCTTGCAACCGGTGCATATGTTTCTCCAAAATCAAGACCTTTAATTTGAGTGTAACCTTGAGCTACCAATCTTGCTTTGTTTCTTACTACTATCCCATCTTGATCTTGCTTATTTCGAAATACCCATTTGGTTCCAATTACATTGTAATTCTTTGGTCTCTCAACAAGTTCCCAAACTTGGTTGCGGGTGAAGTTGTTTAGCTCTTCATGCATAGCATTTACCCAATCAACATCCATCAATGCATCTTCTATCTTGGTTGGCTCAAATGATGACACAAAAGAATAATGCTCACAAAATGATGCCAATCTTGATCTTGTTTGCACACCACTTCTAATATCCCCAACAATCTGATCTATGGGATGATCTCTTGCAATATTGGTTGGTTGGAGGATTTGCACTTGATTGCTTGGTTGAGATGAACTAGCTTGTTGATCTTCACTAGCACTTGATTGATCATGAGAACCACTAGCTTGATTTGCATCAACTTGCACATTTGAGGAGAACATTTGGTCATCTTCATTATCATCCACTTGTCTTGGCCTAATATCACCAATATCCATATTCTTCATTGCATTTGACAATTGAGTGCCTCTCACATCATTAAGATTTTCATTTCCTTCTTGAGAGCCCTTAGTTTCATCAAATTCAACATCATGCACTTCTTCCATAATACCACTAGCCAAGTTCCAAACTCTATATGCTTTGCTTGTTGTTGAATATCCAAGTAAGAATCCTTCATCACATTTCTTCTCAAATTTGCTCAATCTTGCACCTTTCTTCAATATATAACATTTGCAACCAAAAACTCTAAAGTATGCGATATTTGGCTTTCTTCCATTTAATAGCTCATATGGTGTCTTCTCTAGCATGCCATGGCAATAGAGACGGTTGCTACAATAGCAAGCCGTATTGATAGCTTCGGCCCAAAAGGAATGACTGACATTGTATTCACTGAGCATAGACCTTGCCATATCAATCAAAGTTCTGTTCTTCCTTTCAACAATCCCATTTGATTGAGGAGTATACTTGGGTGAGAATTGATGTCTAATGCCAAAGTCATCACACAACTCATCAATTCTTGTATTCTTAAATTCACTCCCATTGTCACTTCTAACTTTCTTGATTGTTGTTTCAAACTCATTCTGACATCTCTTAACAAAAGTTTTGAAGATATCAAAAGTTTCACTTTTATCACTAAGAAAGAAGACCCATGTGTATCTAGTGTAATCATCCACTATCACAAAGCCATATTTACTTCCACCGATGCTAGTGTATGTTGTTGGTCCAAATAAATCCATGTGCAATAACTCAAATGCTTTGCTAGTACTCATCATGCTTTTCTTAGGATGGGAGTTACCAACTTGTTTGCCAGCTTGACAAGAGCTACAAAGTTTATCCTTCTCAAAAGTGACATCTTTCAAGCCTCTAACTAAATCATGCTTCACTATTTTGTTTAACTGTTTCATTCCAACATGACCAAGCCTTCTATGCCATAACCAACCCAAACCAGATTTAGTGAACAAGCATGTTGACAGCTGGGTTTCACTAGCATTGAAATCAACCAAGTATAGGTTCTCATATCTAAATCCTTTGAATATCAAATTAGAACCATCTACACTTATGATTTCTACATCATCAACTCCAAAAATGCATTTGAAACCAAGATCACACAACTGAGCGACTGACAGTAAATTGAAGTTCAAGCTCTCAACTAGCAACACATTGGAAATGCTCATGTCATTGGATATTGCGATCTTACCAAGCCCTTTAACCTTGCCTTTGCCATTGTCACCAAAAGTGATAGAATCAAAACCATGATTGCCGCTTGAATTGATTGAATTGAACATTCTTGAATCCCCGGTCATATGTTGAGTGCACCCACTATCAAGCACCCAATGCCTCCCTCCGGCTTTATAGTTGACCTACAAGAACAAATCAATCCTTTTTAGGTACCCAAACCTTTTTGGGTCCTCCAAGATTAGTGACCAAACTCTTTGGTACCCAAATAGCTTTCTTCTTTGAGCCCACAATTGGTGTACCAATGAATTTAGCTTTTATGCCATTAATACCCTTGGTAAGCAAATAACAAGAATCAAATTTAATAGAGGATACATTAGCGTTTTTGTTCTTGTTCTTGCAATATTGCTCTACATGCCCACTTTGCTTGCATCTAGCGCAAAACCGACCATTGCTCTTCACAAAACTAGTCTTGTGAGTAGCAAAAGCCGCCTTGCCATTCTTGGGGGTATAGCCCAATCCCTCTTTGTTGAGAGAAAAACGTTGGCTACCCAAGCACTTAAGCAAGCGGGCCTCACCACCATAGGCTTTACCTAAGGCGTGAGTGAGCTCATTTACCTCCTTCTTCAATGCCTCATTTTCAACCATGAGTGAGGCATCACAAGTGAAGCCATCATCCATAGATGAAGTAGTAGTGGTAGATGATGAGCTACATGAAGGGTTAGTAGCAGCAATAATAATAGGCTTATAGAAAGATTCATCGATTATATCACAAGCTATGCCTATGTCACATGTTTTAACCACTTTTTCAGTTTTAGCTTGATCAACAAGTGAGGAGTGAGCTTCCTTAAGCTTAGTGTGAGCATTGCCAAGCTCCTCATGGGCTTCCACTAGCCTCTCATGAGTAGCATTGAGCTCCTCAAAGGATTGCTCAAGAGCTTTTAGTCTCTTTTGCAATTCTTTGCACTTCTTTCTCTTTTTATCAAAATGTTCTCTAGCATCATCAAGCATTTCAATTAATTCATCTTTAGTGGGTTCATCATCATCACTATCATCACTATCACTCTCATCATCATCAGATAGTACCTTTGTGGCCTTAGCCATGAAGCATGATGGAGTGTCGAAGATTGAAGGCTTGTTGTTGATAGCAATACTTGCAAGTGCCTTCTTCTTGCTTGTCTTGCGATCTTCATTATCACTATCTTCATCACTATCACTTGTGGATGCATCACTATCCCAAGTGACCATATATGATTGCCCCTTCTTCTTCTTTGTGTAATTCTTCTTTTCTTTCTTCTCCTTCTTCTTGTCCTTCTTGTTGTCATTTTCATCATTCTCACTGTTGTACGGACATTGAGCAACAAGATGGTCCTTGCTACCGCACTTGAAGCACCTCCTTGGTTCATCCTTGTTCTTGTATGAAGTCTTCTTCCTCCTTGCCCGATAGCCCTTCTTCTTCATGAATTTGCCAAACCTTTTGACAAATAGAGCCATCTCTTCATCATCGTCATCACTGTCATTTGAGCAGTTATCTTCGCTAGAATCTTCTTTCTTTGCTTTGCCCTTGTTCTTTGATGATGATGTTGTGGCTTTGAATGCCACACTCTTCTTCTTCTCATCCTTCTTCACTTCTTGATCATTCTCATCTCTATAGGTGTCATCGGTCATTACATCTCCAAGAACTTGGTTTGGTGTCATAGTGTCCAAACCGCTTCTTACAAGCAACGTGACTAACATGCCAAATCTGTTGGGAAGACATCTCAAGAATTTATGAGAGAAGTCTTTGTCCTTCACCTCTTCTCCGAGTGCTTTGAGATCATTGACAAGCACTTGAAGCCTATGGAACATCTCTGGAACACTTTCATTTTCATTCATCTTGAAGCTAGCAAACTTTTCTTTGAGAATGTATGCTTTTGCTCCTTTCACTGCTTGAGTGCCCTCAAATGATTCTTCCAATTTCTTCCAAGCATCATATGCCATATCCAGATTTTTTATTTGCTCAAACACCCTCTCATCAACGGCATCATGAATAGCACTGAGAGCAATATCATTGTTCTGCATCTTCTCTTCTTCGGCATTGGTGAGATTCTCCGGATCAACTATCTCAATCTTGACATCCACAACTTGCCATATCTTTCTATTGATTGACTTTAAATGAGTGGTCATTTTTGCCTTCCAATAGCCATAGTTTGTGCCATCAAATTGGGGTGGCCTTTTGGTGTTGTTGATATGAGCCATTTTGACACCGAAGGTTGTTAAGCCTCAAATAAATGGTGACCTTGCTCCGATACCAATTGAAAGGTCCTAAATGGCTAGAGGGGGGGGGGGGTGAATAGCCTATAAAAATTTCTACAACAACACTTAAACAAACTAGTTAGACAACTAAATGAACAATAATGTATATCACTACACAAGATAAGAGAATGTAACTAACAACAAGGTATAATATTAACTTGCAAGAAAGTAACAAATGTAAGTACGAGAGATAGAAGTGTGTATACCGAGCCGGCAAGAGATTAATAAATGAATATCAAAGAATACCACGGAGACAAGTTGACACAATAATTTTTTCTCCGAGGTTCACTTGCTTGCCGGCAAGCTACGTCCCCGTTGTAGCGATACACCCACTTGGAGGTTCACGCGCTAATAGGCATCACACGCCTAACCCTCAATAGGGTGCCGCACAACCAACACAAGATGGGGATCCACAAGCTACGAGCAATCCACTAGAGTTACCTTTGGCGCTCCGCCGGGGAAGGTACAAGAAACCCCTTACAAATCACCAGGAGATGGCCACGAACAATCACCACTCGTGCCTAATCTCCTCAGCTGCTCCAAACCGTCTAGGTGGCGGCAACCACCAAGAGTAATAAGAATATCCGCAGCAACAACAATCGCCAAGTGCCACTAGATGCAAACTCACAAGCAAATGCACTTGGATCTCTCGATCTCACTTGGATTCGCACTAACAAGCAAAGAGATCGGAGGGAGGGATTAGATCTTGCTCAAGAGGATGTTCAAGAAGTCAGAGAGTCAAGAAGCTTATCCCCAAAGGCGGCCACGGTCAATTTATAGGGAAGGGAGGGCGACGGCCCGAACCCTACCTTTCTGCGCTTGGTCGGTAGTACCGACCCCTCCTGGGCGGTAGTACCGACAGAGTCAAACTAGCCGTTTAACACACGTCCCGCTGATTTAGGCGAGGCACCGACTCTGGTCGGTACCTCCGAGGTCGGTAGCACCGAGGTAATGGCGGTACTACCGCCAGGCCAAAAATCGCCGCGAACAGAGAGCTCTGCGAAAAACCAGCCACTACCGACCTTGCGTCGGTACCACCGCGAGCGGTAGTACCGAGGTAATGGCGGTACTACCGGCAGGCCATTTTCAAAACTACAGAGAGCCTCGCGAAACCCCTCAGAGCCACGGTACCACCGACCATCCGGTCGGTACCACCGCCGGCGGTAGTACCGAGGTAATAGCGGTACCACCGCCAGGCCAAAAACGCCCCAACACAGAGAGGGCTGCACGCAGCACCTATGGGCGGTACCACCGACCACCCTGGTCGGTACCACCGACCATACACAGAAAACTCCATTTTCTTCTCTGTGTTGATCCAAACCAACTCCAACAACTTCTCCTTTGCAAATGTGCTAACACCAACAAGTGTACAACATCATGTGCATGTGTGTTAGCATTTTCACAAACATATTCAAAGGATTCGAGTTAGCACACTAGGTCCTAATGCATATGCATGTATGAATTCACCTAGTGACACTTGATAACCGTGATCACTGAGATATTCCCCTCTTAATAGTACGGCTATCTATCCTAAATGCACTCACACCCTCTATGGTGTCTTGAGTGCCAAAACAAAATTCCTATTTATACCTTTGCCTTGATCTCCAAAGGATTTTGTTTTTCTCTTCTTCTTCTTCCAAATGTGGAGCACTTGATCTATCTTTTGGTCATCACCACCAATACCATGATCATCATTTGGCTCCCGTACTTGGAATGTACCAACCTAGCTCATAAACACTCCATAACAAGGTTAGTACTCTAGGTGACATCAATTATCCAAAACCAAACAAGGACTTTCAGTTGTAACAATCAGTAGTCATTCCGGCTGTGGAGATGGAACTGCAACACATGTTCCATGTCTTTGATGTTGCCGTTGCACCTACGGAGTAAGACACTAGCCGTCATCAAGAACGGTTCTTGTAGAAGTGGTTTGCTCGGGTTCTCAGTAAGTCATTCAAGTACAACCAATAGTGTAAAGATACAGGGAACGAGATAACCCTTTGGGGTCTCTCGGCTTCGTGTTATATAGACGAGGAATAGCCCCTCATGTGGCTTACAAGATTGGATTACAAAGAGTCAAAGGTTGTTAGCAACTAACTAGCTATACAAACTCTAACTACATGCATCACGCTAACAACCTAACAACCTCGACAATATACACGAGCCAATCTAACAAATATCTTTAACAAATAGAAAATTTGAGCTTACGTACTCCTAAATTAATTATTTTGTTCTAGGAATCTATCTCTTTTGATGACCTTGGAGAAAGAGTAGTGTTCAAGTCTCTATATCTTGAAACGTTTAGGGTCTATTTGGTTATGTACATCCGCCTGAACTAGGCTGTCGAGATGCGAGGTTATCTTATTTGGTTTGCTGGTGCTGGGTAGACCTGAGCATTTTGCGGGCCGCCCCTGGTTCGGGCCGGGCCGAAAAAAGCCCGGTTATGTCGGGTCAAAAAAAACCTGCCCATTACTGTCCACTGGACGAGTCGGGCCTGCTGTTTTCGGGCCGGGCTTGGGTCAGGCCGCCCATGTAATTTATAGTGTAAAACAGCTAAAATAAGCATTTCGGGTTGGGTTCGGGCCGAGAATTTTTTTCTGGGCAGCAAGATCTCTGCCCAGGCCCTGTCCAGTAAGGTTCATGGGCGGGCCAAAACCCGGCGGGCCCTGGTCGGGCCCATGGGCCGGGTCGGGCCGGGCTGAAAACGCTCAGGTCTAGTCCTGGGGTTAAGGCAGGCTCGACACGTGTAAGAAGTCTCCGAAAAACCGAGCGAATCGGCTTGTGGGCCAGGCTCGTGCGGTGCAACTGCTTACTCGAGGTATGCTTTTGTAAATATCAAGTGATATTAATGTGTTTTAAATATAATTAGATAAAATAAGACCTTTAAATTATATTTGTACAAAATAAAAATTACGATCATAACCTTGTACTATTTTTATTCTATGCAATATATCTTCATACAAGCAATCAAATAATATCTCTTCTTAGTTAGGCTAAGTTGATATAGTCAATCAAACACGATGGTATTGTATGGGCTTAGCCTATCACTGTTACGGGAACCAAACAGGCCCAGCAGCAACAGTGAGGTCACTAGAGCCATCAAGGTGAACGCTCTGCAAGGAAAGTAGGAGATCTGCATGCTCCGAGCGAGCAGCGCCAATTAACCGAGTACGTAAGCGCAAATCAAACCCGCTCTGGAAAACTTTGAAGTACTGATGAGACGTCAGGTCCAACATGGGAGAAAAACATTGGGTGTGAGATGAGAAGCAGTCAGGAAGCCAATGATCTTTCCAAAAGGAAGCAAAGACCTTGTGACCCTAGTTCGTTATCAATCACACTCCAAATGAAGGAGGGGGGCCATGCCAGTGATCATCTCAAAAGGTAAGTGAAATCTCAGCAGCGATGAAAAGGTAAGTGAAATCTCAAGCAACCATTCTTTCCAAAGAGCAGGTTCGTTCGAAATATTTTTGTCAATAAATTTTATGAGATAGATATGAGATATATAGAAAGAGATAGAGAAGAAATATGAGATTTGTTATATTTCAGGCGCCTGAAATATAATATTTTTTCAGGCGACGACTATAACATTTAGATCTTCATCCAATGATCCAAATCTATCAGCACAAATCACAAGAAATAAATGATAATTTTTTTTTTCTATGGAAAGATAAAAACAAAACTGTTCAGGCGTCTGAATTACAGGAAATATGAAGAAATAAAGAGGAGAGACGTAGGTTTACTTAACCATGGTGAGTCGACGGTGACGGTGATAGATTATTTTGGCGAATTGCTTTGTGATTATAATAACAGCTGGCTATATATAATTAGAGTAACCTTGTTAATTAAGATATATATTTATTTATTACTGATGATGACCCGATTTTTATCCTGTACCTACCGAATGAATTAATCCCGATAAACGCCCGCGTCAGAAGCAGAGCGCGCGCGTGTGTGCCACTGCCACAGCCTCGAACATGTGGTGCTCGCAGGCCGGTCGCTGTGCATCAACCAATCACCGGCACCGGGGGCAAAGATATAGCCAGCCATATAGCTAGGCACCGGGGGCTCATCCGCAAGGCTGTGGACGCCAGCGCAGCGACTGAACACCAGCCAGCCGTCTTGCCCCGACCCCCGACCAGCCATGGCGACCTCCGCGGCGCTCTCCACCGCCGCCAGCCCCACCCAGGTGAGCCAGCAACTTACCTTCTTCTGCCGCGGGTGCCGGTGGAGAAACAGATCAGTCTCTCTCTGTCCAGCGCGTTCAATCTTGTCCACCAAAGTTAAATCTGAATCCGCGCCTGCAATGGCAGCTCTGCCGGTCCCGCGCTACGCTGGGCAAGCCGGTGAAGGGGCTTGGTCTGGGCATGGGCCGCGAGCGCGCCCAGCGGAGCAGCATCACGTGCCAGGCGGCGAGCAGCATCTCCGCCGACCGCGTCCCCGACATGGAGAAGCGGAAGCTGATGAACCTCCTCCTCCTCGGCGCCATCTCGCTGCCCACCGTCGGCATGGTCGTCCCCTACGGCGCCTTCTTCGTTCCCGGCGGGTGAGTCGTACGCCGTCTCGCCTCTCGCGGTGCCATCAACAGACGACATACGCGTTACCGGCCGGCCACGCGGCCAGCGACTGACGAATCGTACCCCGGCTCTCGTTGATTTTGCACGCAGCTCCGGGAACGGCGGCGGCGGGACCTACGCCAAGGACAAGCTGGGCAACGACATCACGGTGGACGAGTGGCTCAAGACGCACGGTCCCAACGACCGCACTCTCGCGCAGGGGCTCAAGGTCAGCGTCATCCATGACACCGCCATCGTCGTCGTCACCGACCGCCATTGTCTTGTGCTGTGAATTGTGCTGTGCTGATGCTCACGGCCATGGCGGCGTGTCTGTGTGCGCCGCCGCGCGCGCGCGTACGTACGTGCAGGGTGACCCCACGTACCTGGTGGTGGAGCAGGACAAGACGCTGGCCACCTACGGGATCAACGCCGTGTGCACTCACCTCGGCTGCGTCGTGCCGTGGAACGGCGCCGAGAACAAGTTCATCTGCCCCTGCCACGGCTCCCAGTACAACAACCAGGGCAAGGTGGTCCGTGGACCGGCGCCTCTGGTAAAAACAAAGAAACGCACGCATATGCTGCACCCATTTAATTTCCTCTAGCTGGATGATGATCTTCCTTGATTCATCAAGTGATGATTGTTGCTCTTCTGTGGACATACAGTCGCTGGCCCTGGTTCACGCCGACGTCGACGATGGCAAGGTCCTCTTCGTCCCGTGGGTGGAGACCGACTTCAGGACCGGCGAGGACCCGTGGTGGAAGGCATGAGGAGGATCCGACACCGGTAGCGCTGCTCAGTGCTCACATGTGACCTATGTATGCCTCCTGTCTGTCCCTGTGATGAGGTCATAGACTTGCGTTCCTTCTCCGAGGGCGTTGTTGCTACAAATTTTCATTTGCTTCTTGCCAACAAATTATATATATGTATGTACACACACTGTATGAAACAAGAACAGCTGTTTCTCATCTCTTCATATATAACCTTTTGAACACTTTGAAATCTGCTGGAGTGGAATATGGACTCTCTCTGCCATCAGCTGATCGAGTCATCATGAAGGACCGGAAACGGTGAGTCGGCGACCAGGCGACCAGAGACGGCTGAATAAGAGCTCGTAATTTTCTTTTCACAGAGATATTTAGGCCGCTGTCACAGAAAATCAACCCCAAAGCAAAACCACGAGCGCGGCTAGTCCACAAGCCAACTGGTGTCCAGATACCATAGGAAATGTCCTAGAAGTACAGCAGGACCGTCGAAAATGCGTCACGAACAAGCGTAAAAGCGGAAGACCAAAGCCGACAAAAACAGCACAAAGCCGAACTGTCCGAGGTCAGGGTTCGGACTATCCGGGGAGCACTGCCGCACTGTCCGCAGTTCAAGGGCTGGACTGTTCGTAGTTTGAATCCTCGAAGCTAGACTGTTCTGAAACAGCTTTGGTCAAGTCCCGAACTGTCCGCTGTTTATACATTGGATAGTCCGCAGTTCAACTGAATAGAAAAATTAGTGAACTGTTCTCCGTAAAAATCTGTCGCGGACGTAGTCAGGTGGCGGACTGTCAGCAGTACACCTGACACAACATGGACAGTTCCTGCGCATGGACTGCCTGTGCAAGTTCCCGAGCCGTGGACTATCCGAGAATGAACCCTGGACAGTCCAGGAACGCCAGACAGTCCGGGAATGCTAGACAGTGCAAAAACAGCACAGAGCAAATCCAAATTTGATCGGACCTCAACCAAATTGCGAACACAAGGTTGATATGTGCCCATGTGGTTCGTACTTGTGGTGAGTAATTGATTAACAGGCTCATGAGTTGGCGTGAGTGTTCAACATGTCTCTTGGTTGTGTTGGTGTGCAGGTGTGGAGCTCGGAGGCAATGGTCGATGGTGAGGTGAAGGTCAAGTTCTACATGCAGTGTCGATGGACCGGGAGTGGCGAAGGTCGGATGTGAGGCTTGGACTGAGGGACTAGGAGGCCGGAGGACCAGTTGTAGTACCTGACACTTGACACAAACAAGCAAGAGTACATGGGGATGAAGACGACATCGGTCGAGTCAAGACGGAAGGCGAAGATGTCGTGGCACCTGGCAGAGGCCGGACACGGGCTTGCATGGGAGATGTAAGTGTCGTTGGTCGAGTCAGGAAGGAAGGCGAAATTGTCATGCTTGGTGGAGGCTGGACATGCGTCGATATCAGTTTCGGTAGTCAGGGCGTAAGACTACGCTCCGTCTATGACGCGGATTTGATAGTTGAGCCTTAGAAAACTACCCCGACGATTTCCATGTTTGGGTCTCAAAACCTGGGTGGCTAGTTTCTGAGTTTGGGCCTCAAAACTCAGGTTGGCAGGTTTACCTGTTTGGATCTCAAAACCCAACGTAGGTTTTGAGGGCGACGCGTGCTGGCACCGTGAGGCTTATGTCAAGGCGAAGCTAGTGGTGAGAAGACTCGTAGTCATCGGGGTGACATCGTGAGACTTGCGTTGTGACGAAGCTAACAATGAGGAAGGCATGTGACCGTCGATGGAAATCCTAACAGAATTGGACTAGAATGCCCCTGGGCTAGCTAGTTTGCTCTTTGTATCCTAGGGGTAGAAGGGGTATTATATAATAGGCTATAAATAAGGGATGACACTCCTCATCCCTCATCATTTCTCCAGACAGGTTATTGTGCATTCTCTTGTTAGGGTTTTGTCTCCCGTAACTGTTGTAGAGACTCGTAGAGTAATCATTCCTCTGTGTACTCGGATTCCAGGAAAGGTGATCGTAATCACCGTGTATCCTCATTGGCTATTTTGCTAAAATCTTTTTTTGTGTTTTATTCTTTGCATTCTTGTGTTTTCTTCTTTCTTGGCTTCACGAGATCTTTTGATTTAAGGGATGGATTGCGATTCTGTTTGAACCAACTTGTGCTTTGTTGTGAGAGACATCTTTCCACTGAAGGATTTACTCCAATTCCTCATGAGCACATAGATTGGGGGTATTTTGTTTTGGATCTTGTTTTGTCTTCCCATCACCGATTTTCTTTAACTCCCCGATTTGCAGTAGATTTGAGTCTTGATCTCGTAGGAGTAACTCACTAACTTGCTTGTGACCCCTTTTGCAAAGTTTGAGCCCAAGTGCTTGAGATTTGAGGGAGACCGAGTTGATTCAGTGAAAGAAAAATGCTTGTTCTTGGCATCTGCGCGCTTGTTCTTGGCATCTGCGCGCTTGTTCTTGGCATCTGACGCGTCTGATGCCTGCCCGCGCAACGTAGTTCTGCGAGTGGCATCAGACGCTCTAGACTAGGGCATCAGATGCTGCATCGAACGCTAGGTGAACACTGTTCACACATTAGATGGCTACATAATAAGGTTCTAGAGAGCTCTAGATCACATCAAACGTGTCCGATGGTCAGACATCAGACACACTGATAGTTTGATGCCCTTTGGTTCCGCGCTGTTTCGTCTGTAGCTTGTTCATTTGAGCTCCGGTTTGAGATTTGTCTTTTGCGCTGGTTTCCTGACTTCACAAGAATCTTTCCAAGGTACTTTTCCCACCAATTGGCTTAAGTATTTTTGGGTGGACACTTCCTCCTTATCCATAGGAGTGGAGTGATCTGTTTTCGAATGTTCGAACGTTCTCGGTTCTTGTCCATCTTGCCTTGTGGTGACCCATTGTGTTCCTAGGGAACATCCACCCATCTTCTTGGGTCGTGGTCATCATGGTTTGAGGATTTGGCCTTGGGGTTGATTTGTTAGGACAATGGTCATAGTTTCTTGAAAAAGAAATTATCGGCTCCCATTGACCCCCCCCTCTGGTCGCCATTATTTCCAGTCCTTCACAAATTAAAAGGGCTTGCAACCAAACTTCACCCAAGTGATCTTGAGCATGTTGGTGAGCTATTCCTAAGAAATCATGGCCCAAACCCAACTAGTTCTCAAGATATTTTAGATCACGTGAAAAGGGAAAGTTTGGAGAACAAAAATGATTTCCACCTGATCTATGTGCCCGTGAGGAATTTGAGAAAATACTTCAGTAGAAGGATGCCTCTCACATCCTAGCTCAAGATGGTTCAAACAGAATCGCAGTCCTTCCCTCAAATCAAAAGAACTCACAAAATAGCAAAGAGGGGAAAACGAAGAACTCAAAGAACAAAACTATAACTCAAAGATTTCAGTGCAAAAGCCAACGAGGCTACAAGGTGATTACGGTCACCTTTCGTGAAATTAAAATACACAGAGGAATGATTCATTTTTGCGGATCTCTTAGCAACTATAGGGAAGACTACCTAGCAGATGAATATGAAAATATTCGGACTAAAGAGATATGTGTTGATGAGATGAAGAGGGATGAGGGGTGTCATCCCTTATTTATAGCCTAAGTCCTAAACACAATACTGTATCCCTTCTACCCCTAGGATACAAAGAGCAAACTAGCTCGTTGTTGGCGGTCCTTATTGCCTATTTATAACCGCCAACTCTCACATGAAATGATCACCAAACTAGGATTAGGCTTTTATATCTAACAAGTTCCACAAGTTTTGGTGATTCACTTGTGTTGCAGGAGTAATCAAAGAATACCAAGGAAAAGGCAAGAAGAATACACCTTCTGACAAGGTGTAAAATCAAGAAATAAAGGAAGAAGCCCATCAAACTCCAAATCTGGGCTGGAACCCACCATAACATCCAAGAGCATCAAGTCCACGACCCACAGGAGAAAGGCGGTGGCGAGGCGGGCCAACAGGGGTGCGCCGGTGCGGCCGCACCACCAGAAGCGCCAAACTCATTCAAATTTGAACAATCGCCTGCCACCGCCTATCCATGTCGGTTATTAAGGTGTCCAGGTTCAGTGTACTCCAGAGGGTCGGTTTGCACCTTCCATGTAGAGAAAGGAGGCTCTCCACTCCCCCAAGGCACCTCCACTATATATAGAGGCCCTCTCTATCTTCATAGAGATCATGATACACACCACAAGGAGTCCTCTTCACCATATTGCCAAGATGTAGTAGTAGAATAGCTTTGGTTGAGAGTGAGGGAGAGATGCCCAAGTTCCGGAGAAGTCCTCGGAGGATTGGTATAATCTTGTATCGCTTCTTTGTAAGACTCGAGTATTCAATATATTTATCTTCTCTAATTACTTGATTCGCTTACATGGTTATCTAGTTCTTACCTTATGTTTTAGCTAAAGCATAAGTTAGTTTAATGTTTTACACCTTGGCATATCTCTGCTCGACCGAGTGCTCTACTTATTATATGTGGCTAGAGTAGTAATCGGTAGTATGGACATGGTGTCTAGACTATCGGTTACCTGAGGTTGTGCCCAACCCCACGGATAGTTGTGGTAGCCCCGGGGGTGACAGCTCCGACCAGGCCTTTGTATTCCACCACGTTGAAAGGTCCAAATTGGCTAGAGGAGGGGTGAATAGCCTAATTAAAAATCTACAAAATCACTTAGGCAAACACTATTAGTATAACAAATGGCGAAGCTTTTTGCGCTAGCCTAATAGTGTGTTGCAAGCCACCTATCCAACAATTCTATGTAATATTTCTATGTCACACAAACAACTAGAGCTAGTATCTAGTGCGGAATAAACAAACTAACTCTAGCACAAGTATGATAAACAAGAATGTATATGAGACAAGTATGTGCGATAGATAAAACTAGATAACTAATCACAACTAGCTACACAAGAGATGTATCAAGACAATATATGAAAGAGTCTCAACAAATGAAATAGCTCAAACTAAGTGCACGAAGTAAATGAGCTAGATAGAAGTGGTTTCACCGAGCCTTCGGGATCGCCTAGTAGAGAGCCAATCACCGGTGAAATCCACTCGTGAAGCCAATCACCAAAAGATGGATACACAATCACAATAAGCACACGGGACACCAATATTTATCTCGAGGTTCACGTGCTTGCCGGCACGCTACTCCCCATTGTGTCGACCAACACTAGGTGACCCGGTGGCTAATTGGCACAAAGCCAAGCTCACAAAGAGCACCACAAGAATCTACCACTAGCGAGGTAGCTCAATGACACGAGCAATCCACTAAGGATGCCTCTTGCCGCTCTGGCGAGGTGAGGCTCCAAAACCTCTCACAATTCAATCTCGAACGGTGGTGGCCAAGAACAATCACCAATCTTGCCAATCAATCACCTCAACGCCTCCAAGCCGTCTAGGCACTGGCAAATGCCAAGAGTAACAAGAAACTCAAAGACGATGCGAAGAACTAGTGCCACTAGATTGAACTCTTCCAAATCAACACACTAGATCACTCAATCTCACAAGCAAATGATCAAATCAAATTTGGAGATGAGTGGGGGAGGCTTGGCTATGCTCACAAGAAAGCTTAGGAATCAAAATGTGCAAGAGAGAGTCCAAGTGAGTCGGCCAAGCCCCTTATAAAGCCCCCTCAAAACGGCCTAGCCGTTGGGCTGAAGTCGCGACCATCGGACGCTCCGATGTGCGACCATTCTTGATGGAGTCACGTGTCCCTCAGATACGAATTCAGTCCATTAGATCCCAACGGTCATTTTCCTTCGTGCCACGATTAATGTGACATCGGACACGCCGATGCTAGGCATCGGACGCTACGATGCCACTACTCATTTCAGCTCTTCTCTGCACCACATTGGACGCGCCGGCACCCTCACATCGGACGCTCAACCTCTGCGTCCGATGACCATGCAGAGAGGTTCCAGAAAGGCTCGAAACACATTAGACGCGTCTGATGGTTCGGCATCGGACGCAGGCCAGCGTCCGATGCTTCCTGGAAAGCATGCTCACGCCACGTCATTACCATCAGACTCTGCAATAGTGTGTCCTCAGCGTCCGTTGCCAGTGTTCGATGCTCCTTCAGCATCAGTCTGTAGCTAGGGTTAGACATCGGACGCTCGGCCCAGCGTCCGATGCTGCCGCCTCCAGCGTCCAATGCTTCTAACTCAGCACCTTTCGTTTTCTAACTTCTACCCTTGCTTCCATGTGCCAACACCAAAGTGTTTCAACACTTGTGCACGTGTGTTAGCATTTTGCAAAGCAGTTTCCAAGGGGTTTGTTAGTCACACACTAGGTCTATATCATCGATATGTTAGAGAACACCTAGTGGCACTTGAACACCGCATAAGCCATGAATTATCTCCTCTTAATAGTACGGCTGTGTATCCTAAATGTGATCACACTCGCTAAGTGTCTTAATCACCAAAACAAAGAGCCCTATAGGTTATACCTTTGCCTTTGGGCCTCTTTGCTCCATCTCTTCTCTTCTTCTCATATTTCACCAATGGTAGAGCACTTGATCACTTAGTTGCATATGGTCATCACCATCCTCCATGGTTGCCACCTTGCTAGCTCCATCACATGGCTTGGTCCCAATCCTTTCTCATAAGCTACACACATGCTTAGCAATAGGATTAGACCAAATAAGTTTCATCAATTAGCCAAAACCAAACTAGGGCTTTCACACGTTTGGGTTGGTATTTCGTAGAGCTTTTGACAGCCTTATCCTGGTTACACCTTCCCAGTCTCTTCGAGAACCGAAAAGGAACTGTTGCTCAATGCCATGGTGTGATCGTTATGCTTGACCTTTGCTTTAGTTAATCCTTTTGGTTTGATATAGATTAGAACCACAGTAATGGAGAAGTATATAGGAACCTTGAACTCTTCCGATGACCTCCCAACTTTGCTTGTCTGCTCTTTATCTTTTTATGGAGTTCTCCTGTGTATCAATTACCTATCAATCATATACCACTTACCCTCACTTTAATAATACACTAAGCTAGTAGATACATGATCGTCAATTATTAAACTCTTTACACATTGCTTCCCTAAGGATATAAATACGATACCCTGGAATACTCCTGGGTGAAAGCTACAACAATATCCATGCGCTTGCGGATTTGTTTGTATGCGTTACACATATAACCTAGCTTTCTGGCACCGTTGTCGGGGATAGATTCAAACTCTATTCTTGGTGGCGATGCCAAGAAATGCCAACAAGCTTTCTGGCGCCGTTGCCGGGGTTACAGTTTATCCCTACTCTTGGTGGTGACGCTAAGAAATGCCAACAAGCTTTCTGGCGCCGTTGCTTGGGAAGTAATTGGCGTAAAGAATTTAATATTTGACCTTGATATCTGCTAACCTAGTTTGTCACTAGCTTTTGTAGATACTAAAAAATAAAGAATCATCATGAGCCCAGGGTGCCCAATCTTTCATGAACAATCAAACATTCACCCTGTCATCTCATAAGTAGATATATACTTGTATACAAACTATCCCTATGTAGATGGAGAGAAGGTCGCCGTCAAAGAGTAATTAAAAACATCATTGTTGACGTAAGGCCTACACCACATCACTCATAATCCAATCATAGATTATGAGAGATGAATCGATCAAGGTATGTGAGAACCAATGAAAACATTTTCATTGCTATTTTCCTTTCACCACTGCATGTTTGTTTATTTCATCATATCTATTGCTTTCTTTGGGTGGCTCCTAGTCTTTGAGTTGTATTCGGACGCTATGCCTAGTTTAGGTAGATGACAATTTTATTGTTATCTATCTATTCGGTGCACTTAGTCTAGCTTTGTAGTAGACATATGTGAAATAGGATCATCTCGGATCATATGTTGGCTTTGCCAGTTGATATGATATCGTTAGATGGTCCGCGCTACGAGAAAAAAGCTAGAGCCTAGATTTTGCATGCATATCACTCGCTCGATTAGATTTTCTTTTCCAAATCCATGGCATGTTTGTTTAACTTTCATTCACCCATCCCATTTGCATCTACATTACATACAAAAAATGGTTCTCTGATTTTATATTCCAAGTTCACATATCCGTTTAAATAAATCTCATGTTCTTCATTCATATGCCAACTTTTCTATTCTAATATGTTTTGGTTTGGATGTTGGTCATACATCATTTGAATTAAGCATGGTGCTTAGTTTGGATGCAATGATCATACATCTATAGGCTTGTTAAATTAAGCATGGTGCTTAGGCTAATTTGCCTACTTGAAGCAAATTGGACATGGAGTCTAGTTTGATTTTTGAACTGAAACTGCTAGTGTAGACTTTGGTCGTATGCATTGACTGACCCTGTAGGAATTTATCAAACATCATACGGGTAAGCCATTGAGACGAATTCAAAACGGAGATAAGTCAAGAGACATAATTGGTGAACTTTGAGTAGACAAAGGTTTCAAAAAATAATATAGCTCTCTTTGCTAACTAAATTTTGAACAACAATCTTTCATTTGCTTTGAGGGAAATCTTTAGCTCAATCATAATTGCTTAAAAACCTTTGTGAATTCCCACTGAACTTTTGCAGGGATGAGACCTTGATCAAAAAGAAGAAAGAAAGATAATCAAGCGCTTGCCAAGCCAAAACTAGACGAAGAACACAATGGCATGGCGGAAATAAAGAAGTGCAATCATTTTCATCTATCTCCAGGATTGAATGATGCACATTGAAGCCAATTTCAATGGAGAAGTCCTGCTCAACGGACTTAAAACAGTGAGCCCTTGCCGATAGGTAAATTGGTATGTATCTCATATTTGATTTCCATCCAACTTTTAATTTTAACTTTTGCATGTTTAATTTTTAACCAATATATTTTTTATATAAAAACTAAAAACAATTTCAGCTTTGGAAAAAAAACTTTGCATAATAAATTTGTTTTAACCTTATTTTCAAAAGATTTACTTATGCATCAATTCCTTTTTGAAAAAAATATTTTAAAAAATCCTTCTAAAAATGATCATAATAAAAAAATGATCATAATAAAAAAATGATCATAATAAAAAAATATTTACTTTTTAAAATAAACCCAATAACCTAGTCTTTAATAAAAATAAAGCGAGGACCTTCTGTTCTAATAAAATCTCCCTAACTCCAACAAATAAAAAACATCTTGGGATTAGGCAAGGTTTCCTTCGGGTATTCTTTGCAACTAATAATTACAGGAACGAAGGACAAAGAATATCTATAGACATGAGTGACGCACTACATACTCAGGAGATGCTCCAACATTCACATTTGGCTTTTAGTGTGGAATGCCATAAAATTCAAGTGTGGGGGACCCGACCCTTCCACGCCATCTCTCGGGCACGCCGGTTTGCAATCCATACTCTCACTCATGTCATGCTCTTATAAGTTTGATTATGTTCAAAAATGCCAACCATGCTAATCAAACTTAAAAATAAAAAAAATAAAATCTTGACAAATTATGAACGTGTCTTTATAAAGATTGGCCAGTAAAAAGTTTATTCCTAGTTCATACACTTGTTGCTTGTGGACACATCTTTATTAGGAAAATATGTCAACTAAGTTGTTGTGAAGTGAGATATGGTAAGAGTAGAGAAATCCTTTCTTTTTTATGTAAGCTCTTGGAGAATTTCTGTTTTGCTAAAACTTCAAAAATTTATATAGCAAATACTTCTCCTCAATGATTAATTATCCTACCAGAGCCATATGACACTACACATTGTAAAATCTTTGAAACATTTGCTGCTTGTTATCATGTTGAGCTTTGTCAAATTGTTGTTACCCTTGTTGAGATTCTCTTCATGCACCCATGATCAAGATTCATGAACACCCAGATATAATAATGTCGACTCTTACACTAAGAGTTACGCAAAGATATGCCTTTTTCCAACCCACCCAAAAATGTTCTATTCCTACACTGGGAATGAACACAAAAAATGTTGTATAAGAATAAAGCTCCAAATTCTTGTAAACATCTCTTTTGAAATTCCAAAAAAATGTGACGGAGGCATGGGCTATGCAAATAGAAAAAAAAGAGAAAAAAGGTATATGAAAAAATGGGCAAGTGCTTGAAGTAGAATTAGGGGTATCTCCGTACCCACCAGAAAAAATTATATATGAGAAAAAAATGGACAAGTGTCCAAAGTAGAACTAGGGGTATCTCCATACCCACCTAAAAAAGAGAAGAAAAAGATAGTCCATGTCATCCTGAGCATATGTTCTCAAAAGTTCAACAAAAGAGATGATGTTTCAAGGAGCAAAATATAATTAGGTTAGCCACCAAATATTTTCACACACTTGCACATCTTGATCAAAGCGTATGACTTGCATCTTCTTGGATCCGGTTTTTGACTTAGCAATATAATGTGATGCAAGTATGCCTCTCTTTTTATCCATACCCAAAGCTCCACATAAGCCTTTTTACATGGTAGGATGAAAAAGAAGGCAAATTCAAATGCCTTTGGTAAGGATATATACACCATTGAGTGTCTTGAGAGTACCAATTCAGGGGAAGTATGAGCTAAGTTTTCAATTGCAAAAAGTTACAAACAGAAACTCCAAGTATGCTTCATAGAAGGAAAGTGATGACTTGGTGTCTCAGCCGTTCCACTTTTTAACTGCTCAAGACAATATGGTAGACACTTTAAAATTCACAGGTACGAGGATTGGCATGGAGTAATTTTTATGCTAGCATCATATCTTTTTGATGTCATGCTTCATAATCACATTTTTGTTTGCTCGAGGACGAGCAAAGAGCAAATGTGGGGGAGCTGTTGGCGGTCCTTATTTGCCTATTTATAACCGCCAACTCTCACATGAATGATCACCAAACTAGGATTAGGGCTTTTATATCTAAGAAGTTCCACAAGTCTTGGTGATTCACTTGTGTTGCAGGAGTAATCAAAGAATACCAAGGAAAAGGCAAGAAGAATACGCCTTTCGACAAGGTGTAAAATCAAGAAATAAAGGAAGAAGCTCATCAAACTCCAAATCTGGGCTGGAACCCACAATAACATCCAAGAGCATCAAGTCCATGACCCACAGGAGAAAGGCGGTGGCGAGGCGGGCCAGCAGGGGTGCGCCCTGCGGCCTCACCAACAGAAGCACCAAACTCGTTCAAATTTGAACGGTCGCCTGGCACCGCCTATCGCATGTCGGTTATCAAGGTGTCCAGGTTCAGTGTACTCCAGAGGGTCGGTTTGGAGGTCGGTTTGCACCTTCCAAGTAGAGAAAGCATGCTCTCCACTCCCCCAAGGCACCTTCACTATATATAGAGGCCCTCTCCATCTTCATAGATATCATGATTGTAGCACCCGGTTTTTAAAGAACAAAACCAGGTATGCTATATGTGTGCCCAGGAAGTCCACACATACAACCACAGAGGAAAAAGATATCAAAAACAGTGTTCTAGATATCGAAAACATAGTTAAAGCTAACACTTAGATCAAAGTTAAGCGGAACGGATACTAAACTTTCTCTTCAAGCTCCATTCTTCACAGGGACAGTTGACTGGGGGTTACATATGCCCAGCACTTCCATCGGCCTTCTAGGAAACTCATCTGGCTCTTCACCACGCTTCCGCTGCGCGACTCTGATGGAGACTGGGGTGTGGGGGAAATAGCAAGGGTGAGCACATATCGTACTCAGCAAATACAATATGGGGTTATGAAGCTCAAAAGGTTTGACACTGGTTTACTGCGGTTAGCACTTTTAGTTGAGTCAATATTTTAGTATTAGATAGTCATCAAGTTGTGCTTACATCCCATTCAAACCACATGAATAATATTATGAGCAACCACATCAAAGATTAACAAATTAATAGTAGTAATATGAACATAAAGTATATTTTGTTTAAGTTATTAGCCTGCAAGTTTTCCGAGCCGCTCGTGACCGTGAGCACGGCTGATATATCAGTTTTAATACTCTGCAGAGTTTGTACAACTTTACCCGTGAACCGTGATCCCCATGTGCCAGGGGTTGCAAATCTCATATCACCTCTACCAAGGAAGTGCGGCAGGGTACACTATGAAGTCTTTCGAAGTTCCCCTAACAAGATAGTAGCCACTATGTTTCCAATCGGCAAGCAGATATAGGAACACCCCTTTCCGATGGCACATTCCTTCCCGGCTATACACATGAGACCAGGCGGCCGTCCTATACCCGAGTCGGCGAGCCCCTTTTGTGCCCTTTCGGGTAACCACCATCAAGCGAGGAGAGGTCCTCGAATCAACTAAAACCAGAGCCATGTAGCCCTCACGGTTGTACTGTATATCCCAGCTTTTGCTCGCAGAAGATCATTTAGGGGGGGCGAAGAGCACGAAGACTCCCACGCCCGGATTCACATTACTAAGAACAGGATAAGATCAGAAGTTGCGCATATCATTAGTCATCTTATTAGATCTTATTTGTAGGTTTACAGCACTAGCAGATCTACCATATGCACATATCCCACGGTAACAAGGTACAGGTTGAACATCTAGGTAATTCCTATGGTTATCATTTGACACATGCACATGATTTGTAGATTAAAGTGCGTAGGTAACAAGGATGATCCCATGTATACTTGTCTGTTACACTTGACCAATTCTCACATCTTCAGCTCTGGGTCATCAACTTCTGATCTTTAGCGCGCACAACCGATCTACTCATAGCAAGCACCACACATAGGCGAACATACAAACAAACAACATAGACGACTAAGAAGAACACAACCCGAGATAAAACAACGTACTAAAAGAGAGCTCGTACTAAGGTCGCGGGATCGCACGAAACGACTGAGAGACACGTCTACCGGAAATTTTATGTTATAAAAAGAAAGAACTAATAGCTTGTTTTATTTTATAAATAAGATCATGATAAAATATTAATTCTGATTAGACAAAACATATTTTAATTATAAAGTCGGGTTAGTCTAATCATATTTTATTCATAAATATTATCACATAATTTAATTAAGTTAAACTTTATCTTAGGAAAAGAAAATAAACAAATGTGAGAGCATCTAAACGTATTTTATATGATAACGGTTAGCCTAATCAAATTATAAATTAAAAACATATTTATGCTAGTGATTAATAATATTAACATTTATGTTTAAAATATCGAAATATAAAACCTACATTAATTTTAATTATAAATCGGTCGTAGGCTTATTAATCAATTTAATATTTAACTTGATATCGAAAAACATGTGAGATGAAAAGCGTTAACGCCGCTGCGTAGGGAGCATCGACACGAAACTAATGTAAGTGAAACGAATTTAAACAGAAGGGAGCATCGACACGAAACTAATGTAAGTGAAACGAATTTAAACAGAGATTAGATGATTAAACGGTGGAGATAAACGCTGAATGGCAAAACTGTAATTATCTCATCTTGTACCTTGCGTCTTCCTCGACTAGTCTGCCGTACAGGGGTTGTACGTGGCTGTGGCCATGGCCATGGCCATGGGCTGCTGCTGACCTGCTGTACTGGCGGCGGGGAGGAGCGGTCGACCAGCTGCTGCCACTGCCAGCGCGCCACGTCAGGGCTGGCCTGCACGCACAGCGCCGGTGCCAGACAGGAGCCTGCGGCCTTCGTGCCGGAAGGCTGAGCAGCCACAGGGCGCCGGCGTCTGCTGTTGGCGAGCAGCACGCGAACGGGCGGCGGCACAGGGTCCGCCTGCGGCCCGAGGATAGGCACGCAAAGGGACGATGTGGCCGGAAAACGTAAAGAAACGATGGCATCCATGGAGACCTCGCCGGAAAAGAGAGGAAAAGTTAGGCAAAAATCAAACAGTGATGGATTCGTGAAAAGGAAGATATCACGGTGTAGAGAACGACGAGACCTACCTCGTGGTGGTGACGGTTTTCGCCGGGACGCGACGGTTTGTCCGAAAAAGCTCGCCGGAAGTTCACCGGATTTTAGGAGATGCAAAACTTCGGCTTCAGATCTAGAACGGTAGAAGTGGCGGCTCGTGAAACGGGTCGTACTTTTGGACTCCTCGCAACGAGATGAACACTGACATGTATATATATGTAGGGTTTGGATAAGTTTGAAAAACGAGATATTTTATTAATTTCGGATTTAATTAATTTCGGGATTAAAATCATTCCAGAAAAGTCCAGAATTGTTATTTAAGCCACGAAAAATAATCCGATGGCTCCGAAAATTCTAGGAAAATTCTCAGAGACACTTTGAAATATAATGAACCCAAATAAAGTATTTGGAGCTCATAAAATGATATTTTGGATTATCTAAAAATTTAGATAATCCTTCTATAAAGATTGGAAATTGTTCCGGAAAAAGAGAGAAAATTTCCAAGAAGTTTGTAGCGATATAATGATAGATGATGAACTCAAAGAAGTGATTCGGAGTATAATTAAAAGGATTTTGGAAAAAGTCCAACAAGAGAATAGAGCTCGGAACCATAAATTTGATTTTGGGAAAAAGACAGAAACAGACCGGATATAGATAGACGGCCTAGCAAACGTGTTTTGAAACTCTACCAACTCACAACAGAAGGTAAAACAACAACCAACCATCACATCAAACATACCCCATCAAATTAGTTTAGCAAAATTTTAAAAACTCTTGATTTACTACAACTAAAGTGGCACAAGCTCCAGCTAAACTTGATCAATTTTATACAAATATTAAAATTATTTATTTTATTTAGTGTTTTCTACTCACAACCCAAAATCAGAAATTTTGGGGTGTGACAATGATACACACCACAAGGAGTCATCTTCATCGTATTGCCAAGATGTAGTAGTAAAATAGCTTTTGTTGAGAGTGAGGGAGAGATGCCCAAGTTCTTGAGGAGTCCTCGGAGGATCGGTATAATCTTGTATCGCTTCTTTGTAAGACTCGAGTATTCAATATATTTATCTTCTCTAATTACTTTATTCACTTACATTGTTATCTAGTTCTTACCATATGTTTTAGCTAAAGCATAAGTTAGTTTAATAATGTTTTACACCTTGGCATATCTCCACTCGACCGAGTGCTCTAGTTGTTATATGTGGCTAGATTAGTAATCGGTAGTATGGACGTGGTGTCTAGACTATCGGTTACCTGAGGTTGCGCCCAACCGCACGAATAGTTGTGGTAGCCCCAGGGATGACAACTCTGACCAGGCCTTTGTATTCCACCACGTTCAGGTTGATGTTTCGTAGAGCTTTTGGCAGCCTTCTCCCGGTTACCCCTTCCTAGTCTTTTCGAGAACCGGAAAGGAACTGCTGCTCAATGTCATGGTGTGATCGTTATGCTTGACCTTTGCTTTAGTTAATCCCTTTGGTTTGATCTAGATTAGAACCACAGTAATGGAGAAGTATATAGGAACCTTGAACTCTTCCGATGACCTCCCAACTTTGCTTGTCTGCTCTTTATTTTTTTATGGAGGTCTCCTGTGTATCAATTACCTATCAATCATATACCACTTACCCCCACTTTAATCTAGTCAGTACACTAAGCTAGTAGATACATGATCATCAATTATTAAACTCTTTACCCATTGCTTCCCTAAGGAAATAAATATGATACCCCGGAATACTCTTAGGTGAAAGCTACAACGCTATTCGTGCATTTGTGGATTTGTCTGTATGCGTTACACATACCAATTGGCTTTCTGGCGCCGTCGAGGATAGATTCAAAATCTATTCTTGGTGGCAACGCCAAGAAAAGCCAACAAGCTTTCTGGCGCCGTTGCCAGGGATAGATTTTATCTCTACTCTTGGCGGTGACGCTAAGAAATGCCAACAGTCGCCTAGGGGTATTCTAGTCCAACTCTGTTAGGATCTTTATCGATGGTCACACACTTTCCTCATCGTTAGCTTCACTGCAACGCAAGCCTCACGATGCCGCCATGTGCCACCCCGACGTACACGATCCTTCTCACCGCTAGCTTCGCCTTGACGCAAGCCTCACGGTGCCGCCATATGCCACCCCATTCCTCCATGGAACCTCTGCTAGGTTTTGATGCGTACAAGTAGGAGTACGAGAACTTCACGCAATTAGAGGGAGAGTCGGTTGACACCATGTTCACATGTTTCCAAACGATTGTGAACAAGATGCATGCCAACCGGGCCAACCTACCTTATGACGATAATGAGAGGGCGCTCAAGCTTCTATATGCCCTAGATAGGAAGGTATAAGAGGTGAAGGTGTCGACTATCATGGAGTCACCAAGCTACGACACCCTCACCGTGGACGAGCTGTTCAGCAAGGTCAAGTCCACCAAGATCGACCTCCAAACCCAGGCCAAGCTGAAGACCCCTTCTCACTCCATGACTTTGGTCTCGGCCAAGCACGAGCCGACTCTTTCCACTAACCCTTCACCACCGTCTTTTGCATTGTCTTCTTTGATTTTAGTGAAAGAGGAGCAGGTGGAGGACTTAGGCGACGATGAGCTCACACTCATCATCAACCGACTTTCGTCGTTTCACAACAATCGATTTAACTGCCGATGTGGTGGCGTGAAGGATTGATGAGGACATGACACCTTTGGATATGACCATTGACTATAAGGTAAGATCAATCCTACATTTATAAAGTGATTTTTGGTACAATTCACTCGGTTCCACATGTACATGTCATATTTGCTTGTAGGTTCAAACATGTCTCAAAGTGTAAGTCTATCAAAGTTCGTCGACAACCCGACAATGCTTCATTGGGAAGACCAAAACTCATCCATTCGGAGTACGATTGGGGTCAATGAACACTTGATGGAAATTTTATTTGATAAGCTTTCAAATAGATCTGGTCCCACCACAATATCACATTGACAAGGTCTTCAAATCATCATGTCAATCTACTACTATTTCTACCGGGTGCTACAACATCGGCATGGGCTTGCCATGCAACCTTGGAACCCTGGCCTAGGTGGAAGCACACCAAAAACAAGTGGAGAACAACACAAGGATGTTCAAGGACGTCCTCCTCCTTGGCCACCACCTTAGAAGGGCAGCCAAGTCGTCCAACCCAAGTTGGAGGCTTAATCAATGTCAAGTTCGAGTCCATCTCGGAATCCAGGAGCAGCCAGCGGTAAAATGGACGCCTAGGTCACATATAGACTCCGTTTTCGACGATCCACATATGAATGGAAAGATAATTTGATAAGCTAACCAATGGCTTTAGTTTGAGGTCAAAAATCTATCGGAATCATCGAAACAAGTTGACGTCCAGAATTTGTCAGGGTGCCACGTCGCCGTCTTTTGGGTCGTTTGGGCCTTGTAACTTGTTAGGGCACCTTAGGGACGTGAGTAGGGGTCCTTGGACGCCCCTTAGGCTATATAATCAGTAGCTGCCATATATGTTAGGGTTTGAGTTTTGTTTAGATTAATTTGTCAAGAACAGTTCCATCGTTTCATCGGTTTGTGAGACCCCAACTCGTGAGATTAATCATTCATCTGTAATTTGGTTGTATTCTACCTTGTTCTTGCTTGTGTTCTTCGATTCGCAGGCAAGGATTAGCCTTCTTGGCGAGGTCAACCATGCAACGCCAATTGATAACCAGAGGAGACGTGGTGTTGCGATTGCGGGGTTTCGAATCGTGTTGTTCGGAAGCCGGATCGACTTGTGTCTCGTTTTCACCAAATCAAGAGTTACCAGAACCTTTCGGAAGATCGGGAACCCTTGTCCTTGAAGTCCTTCGGCATTTTATCTCCATCAACTAACATTATGGACACAAAAACAACAACAAACAATGAAGGTTATCCCTAATAATCGTACTAAAGGGTGGAGTGGTGCCTTTCAATCAAGATTAGTAAAAGGTAAACACCTTACCAAGCTCTTACAAGTGTTCTTACCCGCAAAGCAAAGGATACCTGGAAGACGTAGACCGTGATTGCAGGGATTAGAAAGACACAAACCTATGTTGTTCTGAATAATATGGAGCTAGGACGGTAAACAAAGAGAATAATATATATGTGGCACACAAGTCAATAACATATAGCAATATTGAATAAATATCCAAAGCACTTGTCCCAGTTGCGAGGCTATATATATATATATATATATATATATATATATATATATATATATATATATATATATATCCTATCACCTGTTGTGATAAAAGGGAATGAAACAAGGATGAAAGGAAACAAGTATGAAAGGTAGCAACGGATAGGAAATACAGAAGACACCAGAAATAACACAGCTATTATGGTATTCCTTGTGTGCTCCATTTCTCTTCTCTTCTCTTTTACTATTTTTTTTATTTTTTTCTTGTTCAAAATTTTTTTCTTCCTTTTGACCTTTCAATATTTTCTTCTCAGTAAGAATCACACAACAAGCCACAAAAAATTTGAGCTCAATTGGATAAAAGATATGGCCTATAGAAAAATTAGGATTGTATTCTGAAAGGTATGTCAAAACTTGTGGACCTAAAATCTCAATTTTCTGATCGAATTTCACAATTCTAATTTTTAAAAACCCAGCTATGGTGGGATGAAACATATCTAAAATTTTCTGGCCCCATTTCGAGTTCGGACGCAAAAGTTATGACTGTTTTATGGAAGGCAGTTCAAATCAAGGTTTTATATGGACACATAATGCAAACCGATGGTGATACAAGATGGTGGTGGATGGAGGGATCAACATAAACAAGCAAAGAACACAATCTAAACCAGCAACAAGACCTTGACCTAGGACACACTCAACACTACGAAATCTAAAACTGAAATATGCAAAGGCTATGGCGCGGAAGGTTCTATGATAGGAAAACAGATATAGCACTGGACTATGGGACGATGAAAAAACAATCTAAACTAAGGATAGATATGAACTTGACGGTATACCTGAAGCTTTGATTACCACTTGCTATGAAAAAGATGAGCTAGAATTATTATCTTCTTTAAATACTTTAGGATATATTGAGTTTGATACTCTATGTGGTCTAAGTAATTTGATGAAGAAATTTTTGTGCATTGAATTGCCATGGTTGTCTATATGTACATATCACTTTATTGGCAATTATAATTATAAAGGAGAGTATATGGTACACCTGGTTTATATTTGTTCAAATCTGAAATCTTCTTTTGATATACAACAATATGATCAATTAGAGGGCTGCAATAGCTACAATCATGTCTTGTCAAGATCCCCAAGTTTTGTTATAGAGAAACATGTTAAATTTCAAGAAAAGGAGCAACTTTTGATATTGGCTACACATGGGGATAGACAAGTCGGGACCTGATCGTGTTAAAATTAAGAATTGATCCTAGGCCGCCCCAATAGTTTCCTTCTCTTTTTGTTGAATGTTGAGAATTTCTTGTCGTAGGGCAGCAATTCAGGATAATGGGAATAATGCAAGGCAAAATTTGTTTCTTAATTCATCCCAATCGCCTGATATTGTTCCTACATTATGAGTGTACCAGTATTTTGCTATTTCGTTAAGAGAGAAAGGAAACAATTTCCACCTGAGTGTTTCATGTGACATGCCTTTGATTGTTAGGCATGCATAGAGCTGCTCGAATTCGCTCAAGTGGTGATATGGATTTTCATAATCCAATCCTAAGAAGGATTGTTCTCGAACCATGGCTATAAAACCAGGACGGAGCTCATAGCCTATAGCTGTGATTGGCTTAGATGATTGTGGTGGCTCTAAGAACTCACCCTTGGGAGCAGAAAGTTGGTGAATAGATTGGTGCTCCATGTGGATTGATTTTTATAAAATTTTTATATGTGAATATATATATTTAAATAATACGCAGGTAACTAGGTTCAGAGGCTAGGCCTGGCAACTATTCCTCGGTAACGGTGCCAGAAATGCTTGGTATTTCTTAACGCATACAGAAGAATCCGCAAGCGCACGGATATACCGTTGTAGCACTTCACTCGGAAGTATTCAGGGTATCGTAATTTCTCAAAGGAACGATTGAGCTAGACTCTTAATTAGTTTGCTTGGGATCACAAGGATGATGATAGATGAGGTAGTGAGGTTTTTCTATGGTTAAGTAAATTAAATGAAGATAACTTTGTTTTACCGCAGCTTGCTACCATCTTTGGAGTATGTCTGGTCTACCAAGCAATGCTGGTCAAAGCTCTACCTCAAGTCAAATGGGGGGATACTAAGAACGGATAGGGTTGTCACCATCTGCCGCTATCCACCTCACCGAAGACAGAGAGGCAAACCGAAGATAACGTCCAACCTAGACACCACGTCTATGTTGTTTGCTATTACTCTAGTGTGCGCGTAAGGGTTACCCATGTCTAACAGGGCCCTCCTACTAGAGCATTCGTTGCTGGAACGAACGACGATCACACAAGCTATAATAGCACAAAGATAAATTCCTTAATTTAGATAACCAAAGAAGTAACTTAAGATCCTTACGCTAAAAGATTCTTACAGAGATACAAGTAGAGAAGTTGCCCAAGCTCCAGCTCCTTCTCTTGCTCTTCTCTCTCTCGCTCCTCTCCTTTATTCTAATGGAAAGAAGAATAAAACTACTACTACTCTTGTATGTGTTGCTCCTTGGAGTGATGCTTTAGGAGGAGGTGTGCCTCCCCTTTAATAAGAGGAGCAAAGGCGGTTTGGGGCCCTCAAGTTGCGCTCGAGCACACGTTGCACCGCCTCCAAGGAGTGCCATGCAACCGCTGAAGGAAGGCAGTGCCGTGTGGGGCCAGCCAGGGCCCATGGGACCGGCCGGTCCCTGGGCTGGGCCTTCTGTCCACTGTCTTTGCAAGATGGACTCTGGGGCCTCCTGATGAATGTCTCGGTGTGGGGAATTGTGTTGAAGATTGTTTGCTTGACGTCTTTGTTACTTGTTTGCGCAAATATGTGTCAAAAAGTGTCTTTTTGATGTTTCTTCATTGTTTGTGCCTACAAAACAAGTATGCACCAAAACTTGTGGAAAATGTTAGTTAGTCAAATCCTATTCTAAGTTTTGATGACATTATGAATTTATTTCATTGCGAATGTTGGCTAAAAAAATATGAATTAAGCAGTGCCAACAACTCCCCCACACTTAGCCTTTCGCTTGTCCTCAAGTGAAGTGAAACTCTATTTGATTATGCATGCAGGTTACACATATCTTCCAAATGTCTACTAAACTATCTTTCTTATAATTGGAGAATGGAATAACTGAGATTTCAATCCTCTATACTACATTCTGCCATCAGAATGTCCACTAGGTGGTGGTGGTGGGTTCATAGGTGATCCATGACCATGACCATGACCATGTCCACCTCCTCTAGCAGCCATTTTTTCCAAAAGTATGCAAAGTTCATTTAGATTTCTCAGGGAATATCATTTGAGAGAGAACTGAAGTGCTTCAACAGTAATAGTTAGGTAAAATTGTCATAACTCAAGTTCTAGAAATTGGTTTAAGGTGTTGTTTAAATCATTGGAAAGATAATGAAATTATCCACAACTTTTGTTTAGATCATACTCCCATATTCTATCTATAAATTTCCCATAAATAGAGCACAAGCGCAACTGTTCTGCTTTCCATACTGCATAGTGACTTCAACTTGTCACAATCATAACTCCTAAAAGAAAAATGATTTTTAGGTGATTCCAATGGGGTTTGTAGGATATGAAAGTCTAATTGTCACCATAAAATATTCACATCATTTGGTTGCACAGATAAGGAGATATGACAAAAAGAACATAGACTACTCCAAACACAACAGGGATAACAGATAAGTAAACCCCCTAACTGCATTAAACATAGAAATCCTAACTACGAGATTTGCGGACATGCCCACAATCCCACAATCATGCAAAAATCAAAATCATCCATGTTCAAAAAGACAATCAATTAAACATCAAGTTCCACAATCACACTCATGACTCCACTGACGAACTATAATCGTTTATTACACACTATGGCATGGTACACTATGGAGCGGTGTCGGTGATGGTTGAAAGCCCTAGTTTGGTTTTGGCTAATGGATGAAACCTATTTGGTCTAATCCTATTGCTAAACATATGTGTAGCTTATAAGAAAGGATTGAGACCAAGCCAAGTGGTGGAGCTAGCAAGGTGGCAACCATGAAGGATGGTGATGGCCATATGCAATGGAGATGATCAAGTGCTCTACCACTGGTGAAATGAAGAAGAGAAGAGATGGAGCAAAGAGGCCCGAAGGGAAAGGTATAACCTATAGGGCCCATTGTTTCGGTGATCAAGACACTTAGCGAGTGTGATCACATTTAGGATACACAGCCGTACTATTAAGAGGAGATAATTCACGGCTTATGCGGTATGCAAGTGCCACTAGGAGTTCTCTAACATATCGATGCTATAGACCTAGTGAGTGACTAACAAAACCCTTAGAAAATGCTTTGCAAAATGCTAACACACGTGCACAAGTGGTGAAACATTTTGGTGTTGGCACATGGAAGCAACGGTACAAGTTACAAAGCGAAAGGTGCTGAGTTAGAAGCATCGGACGCTGGAGGCGGCAGCATCGGACGCTGGGCCGAGCGTCCGATGGCTAACCCTAGCTACAGACTGATGCTGAAGGAGCATCGGACGCTGGCAATAGACGCTGAGGAAACACTATTGCAGAGTCTGATGGTAATGACGTGGCACGAGTGTGCTTTCCAGGAAGCATCAGACGCTGGCCTGCGTCCGATGCCGAACCATCGGACGCGTCCAATGTGTTTCAACCCTTTCTGGAATCCCTCTACATGGTCATCGAACGCAGGGGTTGAGCGTCCGATGTAAGGTTGCCGGCACGTCTGATGTGGCGCAGAAAAGAGCTGTAATGAGTAGTGGCATCGGAGTGTCCGATGTCTGGCATTGGCGCGTCCGATGTCACATTAACCGTGGTGCGAAGGAAAATGACCGTTGGGATGTGATGGACTGAATTCGTATCAGAGGGACACGTGGCTCCATCTACAGCGTCCGATGGTCATGCATCGGCGTGTGTGATGCCCCCGATTTCAGCCCAACGGATAGGCCGTTTTGAGGGGGCTATATAAGTGGCTTGGCCGGCTCACTTGGACACTCTCTTGCACATTTTGATTCCTAAGCATTCTTGTGAGCATTCTTGCACGTTCAATCCTAGAGATAGATGAAAATGATTGCACTTCTTTATTTCCGCCATGCCATTGTGTTCTTCGTCTAGTTTTGGCTTGGCAAGCGCTTGATTATCTTTCTTTCTTCTTTTTGATCAAGGTCTCATCCCTACAAAAGATCAGTGCACCATACATACCCGAGGGAATTCACAAAGGTTTTTAAGCAATTATGATTGAGCAAAAGATTTCCCTCAAAGCAAATGAAAGATTGTTGTTCAAAATTTAGTTAGCAAAGAGAGCTATATTATTTTTTGAAACCTTTGTCTACTCAAAGTTCACCAATTAAGTCTCTTGACTTATCTCCGTTTTGAATTCGTCTCAATGGCTTACCCGTATGATGTTTGATAAATTCCTACAGGGTCAGTCAATGCATACGACCAAAGTCTACACTAGCAGTTTCAGTTCAAAAATCAAACTAGACTCCATGTCCAATTTGCTTCAAGTAGGCAAATTAGCCTAAGCACCATGCTTAATTTAACAAGCCTATAGATGTATGATCATTGCATCCAAACTAAGCACCATGCTTAATTCAAATGATGTATGACCAACATCCAAACCAAAACATATTAGAATAGAAAAGTTGGCATATGAATGAAGAACATGAGATTTATTTAAACGGATATGTGAACTTGGAATATAAAATCAGAGAACCATTTTTTGTATGTAATGTAGATGCAAATGGGATGGGTGAATGAAAGTTAAACAAACATGCCATGGATTTGGAAAAGAAAATCTAATCGAGCGAGTGATATGCATGCAAAATCTAGGCTCTAGCTTTTTTCTCGTAGCGCGGACCATCTAACGATATCATATCAACTGGCAAAGCCAACATATGATCCGAGATGATCCTATTTCACATATGTCTACTACAAAGCTAGACTAAGTGCACCGAATAGATAGATAACAATAAAATTGTCATCTACCTAAACTAGGCATAGCGTCCGAATACAACTCAAAGACTAGGAGCCACCCAAAGAAAGCAATAGATATGATGAAATAAACGAACATGCAGTGGTGAAAGGAAAATAGCAATGAAAATGTTTTCATTGGTTCTCACATACCTTGATCGATTCATCTCTTATAATCTATAATTGGATTATGAGTGATGTGGTGTAGGCCTTACGTCAACAATGATGTTTTTAATTACTCTTTGACGGCGACCTTCTCTCCATCTACATAGGGATAGTTTGTATACAAGTATATATCTACTTATGAGATGACAGGGTGAATGTTTGATTGTTCATGAAAGATTGGGCACCCTGGGCTCATGATGATTCTTTATTTTTTAGTATCTACAAAAGCTAGTGACAAACTAGGTTAGCAGATATCAAGGTCAAATATTAAATTCTTTACGCCAATTACTTCCCAAGCAACGGCGCCAGAAAGCTTGTTGGCATTTCTTAGCGTCACCACCAAGAGTAGGGATAAACTGTAACCCCGGCAACGGCGCCAGAAAGCTTGTTGGCATTTCTTGGCATCGCCACCAAGAATAGAGTTTGAATCTATCCCCGACAACGGTGCCAGAAAGCTAGGTTATATGTGTAACGCATACAGACAAATCCGCAAGCGCATGGATATCGTTGTAGCTTTCACCCAGGAGTATTCCAGGGTATCGTATTTATATCCTTAGGGAAGCAATGTGTAAAGAGTTTAATAATTGACGATCATGTATCTACTAGCTTAGTGTATTATTAAAGTGAGGGTAAGTGGTATATGATTGATAGGTAATTGATACACAGGAGAACTCCATAAAAAGATAAAGAGCAGACAAGCAAAGTTGAGAGGTCACAGGAAGAGTTCAAGGTTCCTATATACTTCTCCATTACTGTGGTTCTAATCTAGATCAAACCAAAGGGGTTAACTAAGGCAAAGGTCAAGCATAACGATCACACCATAGCATTGAGCAACAGTTCCTTTCCGGTTCTCGAAGAGACTGGGAAGGGGTAACCGAGAGAAGGTTGTCAAAAGCTCTATGAAACACCAACCCAAACGTGTGAAAGCCCTAGTTTGGTTTTGGCTAATTGATGAAACCTATTTGGTCTAATCCTATTGCTAAGCATGTGTGTAGCTTATGAGAAAGGATTGGGACCAAGCCAAGTGATGGAGCTAGCATGGTGGCAACCATGGAGGATGGTGATGGCCATATGCAACTAAGTGATCAAGTGCTCTATCATTAGTGAAATATGACAAGACAAAAGATGGAGCAAAGAGGCCCAAAGGCAAAGGTATAACCTATAGGGCTCTTTGTTTCGGTGATCAAGACACTTAGCGAGTGTGATCACATTTAGGATACACAACCGTACTATTAACAGGAGATAATTCACGGCTTATACGGTGTTCAAGTGCCACTAGGTGTTCTCTAACATATCGATGATACAGACCTAGTGTGTGACTAACAAACCCCTTGGAAAATGCTTTGCAAAATGCTAACACACATGCACAAGTGTTGAAACACTTTGGTGTTGGCACATGGAAGCAATGGTAGACGTTAGAAAGCGAAAGGTGCTGAGTTAGAAGCATCGAACGCTGGAGGCGGCAGCATCGGACGCTGGGCCAAGCGTCCAATGTCTAACCCTAGCTACAGACTGATGCTGAAGGAGCATCAGACGCTGGCAACGGACGCTGAGGAAATACTGTTGCAGAGTTCGATGGTAATGATGTGGCGCGAGCATGCTTTCCAGGAAGCATCGGACGTTAGCCTGCGTCCGATGCCAAACCATCAGACGCGTCCGATGTGTTTCGACCTTTTCTGGAACCTCTCTGCATGGTCATCGGACATAGAGGTTGAGCGTCCGATGTGTGGGTGTCGGCGCGTCCGATGTGGCGCATAAAAGAGCTGAAATGAGTAGTGGCATCGGAGCGTCCTATGCCTAGCATCGGCGTGTCCGATGTCACATTAATTGTGGCACGAAGGAAAATGACCGTTGGGATCTAACAGACTGAATTCATATCTGAGGGACACGTGGCTCCATCCAGAGCATCGGACGCTGGGGCAGCGTCCGATGGTCACACATCGGAGCGTCCGATGGTCGCACATCGGAGCGTCCGATGGTCGCGACTTCAGCCCAACGGCTAGGCCATTTTGAGGGGGCCTTATAAGGGGCTTGGCCGGCTCACTTGGACTCTCTCTTGCACATTTTGATTCCTAAGCTTTCTTGTGAGCATAGCCAAGCCTCCCCACTCATCTCCAAAGTTGATTCGATCATTTGCTTGTGAGATTGAGTGATCTATTGCGTGATTTGAAAGAGTTCAATCTAGTGGCAGTAGTTCTTCACATCGGCATTGAGTTTCTTGTTACTCTTGGTATTTGTCGGTGCCTAGATGGCTTGGAGGCGTTGAGGTGGTTGATTAGCAAGATTGGTGATTGTTCTTGGGCGCCACCATTTGAGATTGTGAGAGATTTTGGAGGCTCACCTCGCCGGAGCGGCAAGAGGCATCCTTAGTGGATTGCTCATGTCATTGAGCTACCTCGCTAGTGGTAGATTCTTGTGGCGCTCTTTGTGAGCTTGGCTTTGTGCCAATTAGCCACCGGGTCACCTAGTGTTGGTCGACACAACGGGGAGTAGCGTGCCGGCAAGCACGTGAACCTCGGGATAAATATTGGTGTCCCGTGTGCTTATTGTGATTGTATATCCATCTTGGTGATTGGTCTTCGTATTCACATCTTTGGCGATTGGATTCACGAGTGGATTTCACCGGTGATTGGCTCTCTACTAGGCGATCCCAAAGTCTCGGTGAAAATATTTCTATCTAGCTCATTTACTTTGTACACTTAGTTTGAGCTATTTCATTTGTTGACATATTTTCATATATTGTCTTGATACATCGCTTGTGTAGCTAGTTGTGTTTAGTTATCTAGCTTTATCTATCGCACATACTTGCCTCATATACACACTTGTATATCATACTAATGCTAGAGTTAGTTTGTTTATTCCGCATTAGATACTAGCTCTAGTTGTTTGTGTGACTTAGTCTTATTAGGTAGAATTGTTGGATGAGTGGCTTGCAACACACTGTTAGGCTAGCGCAAAAAGCTTCGCCATTTGTCATAGTAATAGTGTTTGCCTAAGTGTTTTTGTAGAATTTTAATTAGGCTATTCATCCCCCTCTAGCCAATTTGGACCTTTCAATGGTGCAAGCCTCCTTCTTGTAGAGCGGTGGTAAACCCGGCTGAGCTCTCAAGTTGTCTATCTCCCCTTGGTGACACTTCTGAGCAACCTGGACATTACACAACTTCGTCTTCAGGTCTTCATCGGAGGATTGCACTTCAAACAGGTGATTCACTGAAGCTTCCAGGGCAGGATTTCCACTAGGGGGAGCCTTCATCGTGCAGGCCTCCTCCTATGGGTTGAAGCGAGGACGAGGGGGATCAAAGTAATAAGGCCAAGATCGAAGTAGAGGGGGATTGAGGTAGATAAGGCCCAGATCAACGTAATCAAACAGCTACCTCCCCCAATGAACGTTAAAGGGGTCCACAATTTTTTGGGTCATGCGGGGTTCTACAAGCGCTTTATAAAAGATTTTTCTCATATCGCTAGACCCCTCACGAACCTTCTAGCAAATGATGCACCCTTTGAGTTCAAGGATGAGTGCCTCACTGCCTTTCATACCTTTAAAAAGGAACTCATCTCAGCGTCAATCATCCAACCTCCAAATTGGACGCTGCCGTTTGAGATCATGTGTGATGCCATCGACTATGCTGTTGTTGCAGTCCTTAGCCAAACTAGGGATAAGAAACATCACGCGATCGCTTATGCTAGCAAGACGCTAATAGGAGCCCAACTCAACTATGCTACAACTGAGAAAGAGCTTCTCGCTGTCGTCTTTGCTATAGATAAGTTTCAATCTTACTTAGTAGGAACAAAAATTATAGTCTTTGCTTTTGTACCTATCTAGCATATGATCAAACAATATGATATGAGGCCGATCCGCCTTAATCATAGTTGAGTGATAATATTATAATTAATGAAACATATTGTTTGATCATATGCTAGATAGGTACAAAAGCAAAGACTATATTTTTTGCTCCTACTAAGTAAGATTGAAACTTATCTATAGCAAAGACGATAGCGAGAAGCTCTTTCTCAGTTGTAGCATAGTTGAGCTGGGCTCCTGTTAGCGTCTTGCTAGCGTAAGCGATTGCGTGATGTTTCTTATCCCTAGTTTGGCTAAGGACCGCACCAACAGCATAGTCGATGGCATCACACATGATCTCAAACGGCAGCGTCCAATTTGGAGGTTGGATGATTGACGCTGAGATGAGTTCCTTTTTAAAGGTATGAAAGGCAGCGAGGCACTCATCCTTGAACTCAAAGGGTGCATCGTTTGCTAGAAGGTTCATGAGGGGTCTAGCGATATGAGAAAAATCTTTTATAAAGCGCCTGTAGAACCCCGCAAGACACAAAAAAACTGCGGATCCCTTTAACGTTCACCGGGGAAGGTAGATGTTCAATTACTTTGATCTGGGCCTTATCTACCTCGATCCCCCTCTACTTTGATCTTGGCCTTATTACTTTGATCCCCCTCCTCCTCGCTTCAACCCAGAGGAGGAGGCCTACACGATGAAGGCTCCCCCTAGTGGAAATCCTGCCCTGGAAGCTTTAGTGAATCACCTGTTTGAAGTGCAATCCTCCAATGAAGACCTGAAGACGGAGCTGCGTAATGTCCAGGTTGCTCAGAAGCATCACCAAGGGGAGATAAACAACTTGGGAGCTCAGCTAGGTTTACCACCGCTCTACAAGGAGGAGGCTTGCACCATCACCGACACCGCTCCATAGTGTACCATGCCATAGTGTGTAATAAATGATTATAGTTCGTCAGTGGAGTGATGAGTGTGATTGTGGAACTTGATGTTTAATTGATTGTATTTTTAAACTTGGATGATTTGGATTTTTGCATGATTGTGGGATTCTGGGTATGTCCGCAAATCTCCTAGTTAGGATTTCTATGTTTAATGCAGTTAGGGGGTTTACTTATCTGTTGTCCCTGTTGTTCTGTTTGGAGTAGTCTGTGTTCTTTTTGTCATATCTCCTTATTTGTGCAACCAAATGATGTGAATATTTTATGGTGACAATTAGACTTTCATATCCTACAAACCCCATTGGAATCACCTATAAATCATTTTTTGTTTAGGAGTTATGGCTGTCACAAGTTGAAGTCACTACGCAGTCCGGAAAGCAGAACAGTTGCACTTGTGCTCTATTTTTGGAAAAGTTAAAGACAGAATCTGGGACTATGATCTAAATGAAAGTTGTAGATAAAATCATTATCCTTCCAATGGTTTAAACAACCCCTAAAATGATGGCGAGGATTGGTACCTGACACCAACTACATCACATGTACTGACGCCTACTGCAGCACCTGCATCGACACCTGCCCTAGCATCTACACTGACACTTGCTGTTGTGCAGTCACCAGCTGCTACGCTGAGATGGCTTGTCTGATTTTGTTTGTATCATGGTGTGACGTAATGTATGTTGAAGGGTAGTAGGTACACCCCGCCTGACTTCAAGAATGATATTTTCCCCACATGGCAAGCTCCGGTAAGATAACATCATAAGTATTTCGCTAGCCACATGTGACAAGTGTATTGTTGTGTATTCTCTCATCAGTAGCTTACAATTTGTCATCTCATGCCTTGCTTCATTATTTTAGGACCCGATAACAATTGCCCCAAATCTGGAGCCTGCTGGTTTGGACCTTCTCTCTGTAAGTCAAATGGATTTATGTTGGCGATCATGACTGCAGCATGCATCATATACCCTCACTCTATTGAATTCACCTATATATTTCTATTTGTCGACAGAAAATGCTTCAATGTGACCCAAGCAAAAGAATCATAGCTAGCCATGCACTTGAGCATGAGTACTTCAAGGATGTTGAGATGGTTTAGCGACCTGCTAAATGTGCTTGACATGTTGCATTGGCATTTGTATGAGCTGAGTCGCTTTATGCCTCTATCGCTTATTATTCCTTTTATTATCAACTCTATGCCTCTGTCGCTTATTATTCTTTTTATTATCAACGCATGCACTCTCTCATTACCTGTTTCGACACCACTAGTTGCACCAGCGTACCCTGTGGTCCTTTCACCACTGCACTATCATCTGTGCTGGAGGAAGATGATGAGATGGGCTAGAACCGCAAGACTTCGTACAAGCAGGCCCCTTGTAACACCCTAAATTTCCTTTTTATTCAAAATAGATTAATACGATTTATTTTATTTTGTTGTCAGCATTAAAACATAGGAAATTAATATTGTTGGGGAAATAAAATTTGTTCTAGCCTAGAAACAAGTTGATGCATTCATGCTATTGTATTCTTTTGATTGTGTGGAGTTTCAAAATTTAAATCTGGAATTCAAATTCAATTTTGAGTTTGAAAAGGTTTTGAAATCAGTCTTGAAATAAAAAGAAAAGGCAAACAATTCATTTTCCCCTCCCCATTTCGGCCAGCCTGCCTTTTTTCCCTCCCCGAAATCGGCCCGCACGTGCCTGCATTCCCGCGTGGCCCGTGCCGCTGGGCCGTCCCAACAGCAGCGCCGCTGCTCCCGCTGCCCTCGCGCGTTGTTTCACTGACAGCCGGAGCCCGCTTCTTCGCTCACTGATAGGTGGGGCCCACCTGTCAGCGGGTTTTTCCCAACCTCCTCACGAAACCGGGAGCGTCGTTGCCGCCGCCAGCTCTGAGTCCTCCAGCGTCGGGGTCTTATCCCGGACCCCCCTGCGTTTATAAAAAGGGCAGCACCCGCCCGCCACCTTCCTCTTCCATCTGCTAGCCGTCAGAGTTGCCACCGAGTGAGCACACCATAGCAAACCATAATCGCCGCCATTACCGAGCTGGTTCTCTGGAAGTGACGCGCCATCGGCGAATCTGAGCTCCCCTTCTAGCTCCGTTGTGCCATAAGAATGTCATGGCATCTTTTCCCCCTTTTCCTTCTCTTGCTGTTCGCTAATTGATGGCTTCGTGTTGAACACAGCGCCGCCACCGTTCCTTTCCGTCGTGCAGCGACACCAGTCCTTCCCGGTCCCCGTCGTTGCGCTAGGTGAGGTCGCTATCTTGTCATCTCTCTCCTGGTCTTGATCCCGTCGCGTTTGGTGGCCAGAATGGCCAAGTAGGCCAACGCCGGCGAGCTCCGCCGCCGCAGCAATGGCGAACCACTACGCCGACCCTGTGCAAGCCGGCGGCGCCACCCCTTCACTGTCGTGTTATGATCTGGGCCGTCCAGATTGGATCGAACGGCCGAAACAGACCCATACCCCTTTGCTGGCATATTTGCTAAAGAGGCCCTCGGTTTCCATTTAATTAACCTGCGGTCCCTGCCAACGCGGATTAAATAAATTTCCTGATTTATTTTATTTTGAAAATTGTTCGATCTAATTACAGAAATGCCACTACACCATTTTGTCGATAACTTCTCATTTTAACTCCGTTTTGATCCATTCAAATTGTGTTGGTTTCGTAATTTCGTATTCTAGGTTTAAGTCAGTCTTGTTTAGGCCTTTTAGAATTTTGTTTAGGCCGTAACTTTCGCGTTTTAAATCCGATTTCGGTGATCCAAACGTCTATGTGATCGTAGTAACGTATAGATCTGTTTTATAACTGTTGGTGTACTGTTCTAATATTAGACTTGTTTGCAATGCATGTGTTTATGTGGATGCTTGTATGTTGTGTTGTATTCGAGTTCAGACGGTGAGCAGTACGTGGGCGAGCAGGATCAATTCTACGATGACCAACAGGAGAACCAGGAATACATGGATCAAGGCTCTATACATGGGATCATCCTTATTACCTACACACTTTAATCTACCAATCATGTGCATGTGTCAAAATGATAACCATAGGATATACCTAGATGTTCAACTTGTGCCTTGTTATCGTGGGTTACGTGCATTTGGGTAGATCTGCTAGTGCTGTAAACCTACAACTAAGATCTAATAAAATGACTAATGATATGCGCAACGTCTGTTCTTATTTTGTTCTTGGTAATGTGAACCTCGGGCGTGGGAGCGTTCGTGCTCTTGGCCCCCCTAAATGATCTTCTGCGGGCAAAAGCTAGGACATACAGTACAACCGTGAGGGCTACATGGCTCTGGTTTTAGTTCGGTACGAGGACCTCTCCTCGCTTGATGGTGGTTACCCGAAAGGGCACAAAAGGGGCTCGCCGACTCTGATATAATTTTAGTTCGGTATGAGGACCTCTCCTCACTTGATGGTGGTTACCCGAAAGGGCACAAAAGGGGCTCGTCGACTCGGATATAGGATGGCCACCTGGTCTCATGTGTATAGCCGGGAAGGAATGTGCCATCGGAAAGGTGTTCCTATATCTCTGCTTGCCGATTGGAAACCTAGTGGTCACTATCTTGTTAGGGGAACCTTCGAAAGACTTCATAGTGTACCCTGCCGCACTTACTTGGTAGAGGTGATATGGGCTTTGCAACCCCTGGCACATGAGGATCACGGCTCACGGGTAAAGATGTACAACCTCTGCAGAGTGTTAAAAACTGTTATAGCAGTCGTGCTCACAGTCATGAGCAGCTCGGAAAACTTGCAGGCTAATGACTTAAACGAAATTTAATGTGTGTTCACGTTACTACCATATTTGTTTTCTGATGATGTTGCTCATATTATTATTCATGTGGTATAATTGGGTTTGCAAGCACAACTTGATGACTACTTAAAGGTAAAATCTTGACCAACTAAAAATGCTAACTGCAGTAAAACCGTGTCAAGCCTTTTGAGCTGCATAACCCCATGTTGCTTGCTGAGTACGAGATGTACTTACGTTTGTTATATTTTTATTATTTTGGATAAAAATCCCGGATGGGTAACAGATGGCTATGAGTATGAGCAAGATCAGTTTCCAGAGGACTACTAGACTTGCAGTTCACCAGTCGACATCCCTGTGGAGTGGAGCTACCGTTGAGAGTTATTTACCTTCCGCTTGTTATGATTAGTTTTATTTTATGAGTTGTAATAATAACGCTATGTAATAAGCATAGTGATGATGCCTTTCATTGTAATTTGTCCCTTATGTGTGCGACTGTTTCCTGGTTGCATATAAGTTTATACATTCAATTTTGTTCTTAAAATTGGGTGTGATAAATTGGTATCAGAGCCGTGTTGATTGTAGGACGTAAACCTAGGTAGAAAGGGTCGTGTTAGTCTCTTTTTGCTCTTCTGGTTCTTGCTTTTACATTTAATTCTTGTGAATTGCCAAAATTTTATTCTACTTCCTCTGATTCTATTATAAAATGGTTGATCTAACATCAGCTTATCCTTAAACTTTATTAGATGCCTCGTGCCAAGAAGACTGCCCGCATCAGCACCGGAGGACACCTTCCACCTTTGGTCACCTACGCGCCCCAAGAGGACGACATCATCCTGATCTCGAATGATGAGGAGGAGATGGAGCCCATGGAGGAGGAGCCCATGAAAGATGTGGTGTTGGTCCATGACATCACTTGACAGGACGGCGAGGACTGGTACCTTACACCCGCTACGTCACTAGAGTACATTTCGGCCCCAGCACCTGCTCCAGCACCTACTCTGTCACCTGTTGTGGAGCAGACGCCTCCTGTTACTTCGACGCCTGCTGCGGAGTAGACGCCCCCTGCTACATCGACACCTGCACCTGCGTCGGCGTCACCAGTTGTACCGGCGTACCCCGTGGTATCTACACCGACGCCGACACCGTCGCCATCTACCATGCTGCAAGAAGACGACGAGGCGGGCTGGCACCGCAACACCACATTCCCGAAGCCCTCTGCCACCGCCTACTACCACAAGCTTCTGGTGGAGATGCTGGAGAAATACTACCCCGACCTGAAGGCCAACCTTCGATATATGAGCATTGAGCATAACCACCCAGTGGAGGCTACCCGCTAGGAGACTTACTTGACCGTCACCTCCTGGAATGAAGGTCTGAACGCCGAGCAACAGGAGTCTACCCATACCCGTGGGGCCAGACGGCAGACACTGTACTCCCGCATGGAAGATGCTGCGGAAGAGGCCTACTTGCACTATCATGGTCGTCGCTTCGAGGCCATGGGACAGGACAAGTACAGGTACCTGCCGCGCAATAGGCCAGAGGAGGGGACCTGGGCTGTGTTGATGCCCCTGGTGTCAACCCCGCCATGGATGGTGCAGTGGATCACCTGTTCGAGGTGCAGGTCCACAGAGGAAACCTGAGGATTGAGCTAGGCAATGCTCAAGCTACTATGAGACGCCATCAAAATGAGATTGACAACCTCAGAGCACAGCTGGGATTACCCCCACTCTACAAGGAGAAGGAGGAGGCCTACACCTACACCGACACAGCGCCATAGAATAGCTTGCCATGCTATGTAATAATTGTTACTAGATCGTTAGTCGAGTCTTATGAGTGTGTTCAGAACTTGGTGATCATTTGTTTATCATTACGAACTTGTTTGATTTGGATCTTTCCATGTTTGTGAGATTGTGGGCTTGTCCGCATATCTCTTAGATGAGTTTCCTATGAGTTTATAAAGTTTCTGGGTTTACATATCTGTTGTTCCTGCTGTTCTGTTTGGAGCAGTCTGCGTTCTTTTCGACATATCTCCAGATCCGTATAACCAAATACAGTGAAATTTTTATGGTAACAACTAGACTTCCATATCTAACAAACCTCACTGGAATCACCTAAAAAGCATTTTTCGTTTGTGAGATATGGCCGTCACAAGTTGAGGTTACGGCACAGTCGGGAAGGCAGAGCAGTTTCGCTTGTGCTCTGTTTTTGGGAATGTTAAAGGCCGAATCTGGAAAGAAGATCTGAATAAAATATGTAGATAATTTCAGTATCTTTCCAACAGTTTAAAAAAAACCTAAATCCAATATATAGAACTCGAGATATGACTGTTTTAGCTAACTATTGTTGCTGAAACCATTTCAGTTCTATCCATATGCTTACCCCAATGCTACTCTCTGATAACTAAATGAACTTGCATATTTTTGAAACACAAATGGCTGCCAGAGGTGGTGGAATTGGAGGTGGACGTGGACGTGGCCGTGGGGCACCTGTGATCCTGCCACCACCACCACCACCACCAGTAGACATTCAACAGTTGATGGGCATCCAGGCCCAATTCATGCAAACCATGATGCAACACTGGCACAACCAGCCAGCTGGAGGGCCACCACCGTTGCATGTGAGGGATAAGAGGGGAGAGTTCCTGATGGGGCATCCACCAGTGTTCAGCCACGCTGTGGATCCACTGGACTAAGGATGCAGATGATTGGCTGCGTGCAGTTGAGAAGCAGCTAAACATAGCCCAATGCAACGACCTCGAGAAGGTGCTATATGCTTCAGGGCAGCTTAAGGGGTAGCCCAGGATTGGTGGGAGTCTTTCGAGTATGGTCATCCTAACAATGCACCTACAGTCACCTGGCAGGAGTTCAAGCAAGTGTTCCGCTCCTGTCATATACCAGATGGTCTGGTGGAACTGAAGCAGGAAGAGTTCAGGGCTCTGAAGCAAGGGTCAATGTCTATAGCGGAGTAACGTGACAAGTTCTCACAATTGTCACGCTATGCTCCCAATGATGTGGCAAAAGATAAGGATAAGCAACATCACTTCTTAAAGGGGTTGCACGACGGGCTGCAGCTGCAGCTAATGGCCAATGTATATGCTGATTACCAGACGCTGGTCAACCGCGCCATTATCATAGACAATAAGCGCAAAGAGATGGTGGCCAAGAAAAGAAGGCTTCAGGGGCAGTCATCCAACAGCAACACTCGTCCCCACATGAGTCCTCCACCCCCAAACCAGCTGTGTATTCAAGGACCCCTGAATCAATGGGGAGGAGGACAAAACCAGCAGTTCCAACAACAACGTTAGCAAAAACAAATGCAGGGAGGTCAGCAGGCGCCTCGTCAGGGAATCCCCGCCAATAACCCAACGAAAGGGGGAGCACCAAATAACCTCAATGTGTGTTTCTGTTTTGGAGAGCAGAGACACTATGCTAACAATTGTCCCAGGAGGCAGAATCAACCCGCACCTCAGGGGCAGAACAACAACCAGAAGGGGAACCACCAGAGGGTAGCACCTAATGTTGGGCGGGTGAATCACATGGCTGCTGAAACTGCACAGGAGGCGCCGGAAGTAATGATGGGTACGTTCAGTATCAACTCCATCCATGCTACAGTTCTTTTTGATTCTAGTGCTTCACATTCTTTCATCTCGAAAGATTTTGTTAGAATACATAGTGTGCCTTTGTGTGCCATGAACACCCCTATAGCAGTAAATTCACCTGGGGGTTATATGAGAGCTGCATATCAGTGTCCTTCGGCTAGTGTGAGTCTAAGGGGGTAGAGTTTCAAGTGAAACCCAAGAACAGCGGGAATAGATATAATACTGGGTATGGATTGGATGAAACAACACCGGGCAGTGATCCAGTGTCAGGAGAAGGTAGTGGTGTTGACAACTCCTAGCGGAGACAGAATCAGTGTTGAGGTGCTAATGGAGGAGCAGCCAACAATTGTGGTGAACTAGTTAGGGCAAGATACCCATCCACAAGATAGGTTGTTGGAAGAATTCCAGGACGTGTTCCTCGATGATCTGCCAGGTATGCCACCTGACCGAGATATTGAGTTTATTATTGAGTTATTGCCTAGAACTGCACCTATAGCTCAAAGGCCATATAGAATGGGGGTAGATGAACTAGAAGAACTTAAGAAACAATTAAAAGAGTTACAAGAAAAGAGTTTCATTCGTCCTAGTTCCTCACCTTGGAGGTCACCAGTTATCTTTGTTGACAAGAAAGATGGGCGGTTAGCGAATGTGTGTTGATTACCGAACCTTGAATAGAGTTAAAATTAAGAACAAGTATCCCCTACCTAGAATTGATGACCTGTATGACCAGTTGAAAGGTGCTTGTGTATTCTCTAAGATCGATCTTCGATCAGGGTATCACCAGATCAAGATTCGAACTTCAGACATCCCTAAGACAGCCTTTGTTACTAGATACGGGCTATATGAGTATACTGTTATGTCTTTTGGTTTGACTAATGCCCCTGCACACTTTATGTACATGATGAATAAGGTTTTCATAGAGTACCTCGACCTGTTCGTGGTAGTTCATTGATGATATTTTAGTCTACTCAAGAATGAGGAGGAACATGCAGAACACCTAAGGTTGGTCTTGCAGAAGCTTCGTTAGCATAAGTTATATGCGAAACAGAGTAAGTGTGAGTTCTGGTTGAGAGAGGTTGCATTTCTGGGTCATGTTATCTCCAATGGAGGAATAGCTGTGGACCCAGGTGTAAGGAAAATGGACCTCGGACCATTTAACTTCGGATTTTGGTGTTTGATGAACAACATAACCAAATTGGACTAATGCGTTTGCAAGTGTTTGTTTTGTAGTCCAATAGGGTGCAAATGTAACTTAGACTACGGCGATGTGATGATCCGATGATCAACACCTCAAGCAAGATATTAGAAGCTCAGTAGAAGACCCTCAAGATCAAGCAAAGTCCAAGGCACAAGAATGGAACCAAGACAGCGTAAGAAACCGCGAAGAACTGAAGAAAAAGGAGTGACCGAACGCTGCTTCGCAGTGACCGGACGCTGACCCGGATGCGTCCGGTCAGTACCTCAAGCCGACAGCGCCATGTTCGCGTGATCGGACGCTACGAACGAGTTGCGATCGGACGCGCCGAAGCAACTGTTCCTCAGCAAAACCGAGTGACCGGACGCTACGACGACGATCGGACGCTGGAGCTTAGCTGAGTCCGATCGAGTATAGAGAGGTTCCAGAGGCACAAAATCGTGACCGGACGCGTCCGATCACATACGACCGGACTCATGCCAGAGTTCGATCAGTGCCTGTGCAGGCTGGCAACTAGCCGTTGTGAGAGACCGGACGCGTCCGGTCAGGACGTGACGAGCGTCCGGTCGGTGGCAGAAAAGCCCATCTCTTTGCCCAACGGCTCTATTTGCTTGGGGCTCTATAAATACCCCCATGGCCGGCCAAAAACGTGCGGTTGGAGCTCAAGGAAGTATACCAAGTGTATAGACATATATTTAGTTGCTCTAGCCACCAAAGTTCTCAAGTGATATACTAGGTGATTAGTAGAGGTGCTTTGCGAAGTGCTTAAGCTAGTTAGACCACCGCTTTGCGCTTCCTCTAGGTGTTAGGCCTAGTGTTTAGTGAGGTTGAAAACCTCTTGTCTACCGGTGCTTGCGCGCACCGTTGTTGTACATCGGTGGGGCTTGTAGTCTTGCGAGATCACACCAACCGTGTTTGTGGTGTGGCCGCCTCCGTGTACCGAAGGGAACAAGGCCCGCGGCGCTTTGGCCGAAAACTTGATAGTGAAGACGGCAGAGAGCATCCGGGAGAGGCTTTGCCACGAGTGGCTTAACCGGAGACCCACTTGCGTGTGGGGAAGGCCCGGAGCTATCCACGGAGTTACCCGACCGGGAGCTTGGCCCTTGCGAGGGATTCCTTGCGAGGGGCTCCAACGAGGACTAGGGGGAAGCTTGCGTGCTTCTCGATACCTCGGTAAAAATACCGGAGTCGTCGACGGGAGTTTGCATCTCTATCACACTCTTTAGCTTCCGCATTTATATTGCTACCTTGTTTATGTGCTTTACCTTTCCTAGCTTAGTTGATAGGCTAGTTGATAGGATTGGAACATAGGTTGCATAACTCCTTTTGCGGTAGAGATAGCAAACACATCTAGCAAAACCTTAGTTCCACATTAGATAGTTTACTTTCTTGCATAGGTTTTGTCTAGATAGAAATTAGAGGCCATAGTTTAGAGTAGAAGTTTTAAGTTGCCTAATTCACCCCCCCCCCTCTTAGGCGTCACGGTCCTTTCACCAGGCAAGGTCAAGGACGCGTTGGAATGGGATCCGCCTATGGATGTAAGTGAGGTTCGTAGTTTCCTGGGGATGGCAGGATACTACCGACGGTTCATTGAAGGGTTTTCTAAAATAGCTAAACCTATGACCGCACTACTAGAGAAGAATGCCAAATTTCTATGGACCGACAAATGCCAAGCTAGCTTTGAAGAGTTGAAGAAGAGGTTGACTACAGCTCCAGTTCTGGTCTTACCTGATCTGAGTAAGAAGTTCTCTATCTACTGTGATGCTTCTTGTATGGGTCTGGGATGTGTTCTGATGCAAGAAGGTAGAGTGGTTGCCTATGCATCTCGGCAGTTGAAGAAGCATGAGTTGAATTATCCTACTCATGATCTTGAGTTAGCAGCAGTGGTTCATGCTTTGAAGATTTGGAGGCACTACCTTATAGGGCTTCCGAGTGATATCTACACAGATCACAAGAGTGTGACATACATCTTCACTCAGCCAGATCTGAACCTGAGGCAACGCCGATGGCTGGAGTTAATTAAGGACTATGACCTGGAGGTGCATTATCATCCAGGGAAGGCCAATGTCATAGCAGACGCACTAAGTAGGAACAGTCATGTCAATGAGCTTCTAGTCACGGAGTGGTCTGAGCAATTATGTGAACAGATGGCATATCTGAATTTGGGTTTTGTCACTAATGGAGTGGAAAAGGAAGTAATGTCAACGCTTGAGAAGGAGATACATTAGGCTCAGTTGCGGGATGAAAAGTTAAAGGAGATATCTGAGAATATAGTAATTGGGAAGGCACCTGGTTTCAGGTTAGATGATGATGGCACCTTGTGGTTTGGTAAGAGAATCTGTGTACCAGATGTAAAGGCCATTAAGGAGGCTATCTTAAGAGAGGCGCATGAGTCAGCTTACTCTATTCATCCGGGTAGCACCAAGATGTATCTGGATTTGAAGGAGAAGTATTGGTGGTATGGTCTGAAAAGGGATGTAGCAGAATATGTGGCAATATGTGACACATGTCAAAGATTCAAGGCTGAACATCAGCGACCTATTGAATTATTGCAACCTATGAAAGTACCAGAGTGGAAATGGGAAGAAGTGGGTATGGATTTCATAGTTGGTTTACCTCGAACTCAACGAGGGTACGACTCAATCTAGGTGATTGTGGATCGACTTACTAAGGTTGCTCATTTCCTACCAGTCAAGACCACTTATACAAGGGCAAGATTGGCAGAATTATATATGGAAAGAATAGTGTGTTTGCATGGAGTCCCTAAGAAGATCGTGTCTGACAGCACATTTCTGGGTAAAGGTCCATGAATCGTTAGGGACATAGTTAACTTTTAGTACAGCTTACCACCCTCAGACAGATGGATAGACCGAACGGACTAACCAGATTCTAGAGGATATGTTGAGAGCTTGTGCTCTGCAGTACGGGACCAGCTGGGATAAAAGTTTGTCTTACGCAGAAGTCTCAAACAACAATAGTTACCAAAAGAGTCTCAAAATGTCACCATTTGAAGCCTTGTATGGACGGAAATGTAGGACCCCGTTATTCTAGAATCAAACGGGGGAGAGTCAAGTGTTTGGACTAGATGTGCTCAGGGATGCCGAGGAACATGTGAGGAAAATCAGGGATAATCTGAGGATAGCCCAGTCCCGTCAGAAGAGCTATGCTGACACTCATAGAAGAGACTTAACCTTTAAGGTACGAGATTTTGTGTACCTGAAAGTATCTCCTATGCGAAGTGTAAAGAGGTTTAACATGAAGTGCAAGCTAGCACCTAGATATGTGGGACCGTTCAAGATTCTAGAAAGGCGTGGGGAAGTGGCATACCAGTTGGAGTTACCAGCAAGTTTGTCTGGGGTACATGATGTGTTCCATGTTTCCAAGTTGAAAAAGTGTTTACGGGTTCCAGAGGAACAGATACCGCTGGAGGAACTAACTGTAAAGGTAGATCTGACCTATGAGGAGTACCTAGTGAAAATTTTAGAGATAGCTGAAAGGGTTACCAGGAGCAGAGCTATTAAGATGTGTAAAGTATAGTGGAATTGGTAGCGCAGAGGAGGCGACTTGGAAAAGACAGGATGATCTCAGAAAGGCATACCCACAGTTGTTCGAGTAAGCACCAGCCGAATCTCGTGTTAAGGGGGGTAGGTTTGTAACACCCTAAATTTTCTTTTTATTCAAAATAGATTAATATGATTTATTTTATTTTGTTGTGAGCATTCAAACATAGGAAATTAATATTGTTGGGGAAATAAAATTTGTTCTAGCCTAGCAACAAGTTGATGCATTCATGCTATTGCATTCTTTTGATTGTGTGGACTTTCAAAATTTAAATCTGGAATTCAAATTCAATTTTGAAAAGGTTTTGAAATCAGTCTTGAAATAAAAAGAAAAAGGCAAACAATTCATTTTCCCCTCCCCTCTCCATTTCGGCCTGCCTGCCTTTTTTTCCCTCCCTGCAATCGGCCCGCACGCGCCTGCATTCCCGTGTGGCCCGCGCCGCAGCGCCGCTGCTCCCGCTGCCCTCGCGCGCTGTTTCACTGACAGCCGGAGCCCGCTTCTTCGCTCACTGATAGGTGGGGCCCACGTGTCAGCGGGGTTTTCCCCAACCTCCCGACGAAACCGGGAGCGTCATTGCCGCCGCCGGCTCTGAGTCCTCCGGCGTCAGGGTCTTATCCCGGACTCCCCTGCGACTATAAAAAGGGCAGCAGCCGTCCGCCGCCTTCCTCTTCCATCTGCTAGCCGCCGGAGTTGCCACCAAGCGAGCAGACCACAACAAACACTAATCGCCGCCATTACCGAGCTGGTTCTCTGAAAGTGACGCGCCATCGGCGAATCTGAGCTCCCATTCCATCTCTGTTGTGTCGTAAGAATGCCATGGCATCTTTTTCCCCTTTTTCCTTCTCTTGCTGTTCGCTAATCGATGGCTTCGTGTTGAACAGAGCGCCTCCACCGTTCCTTTCCGCCGTGCAGCGACACCAGTCCTTCCCGGTCCCCGTTGTTGCGCTAGGTGAGGTCGCTATCTTGTTATCTCTCTCCTGGTCGCGTTTGGTGGCCGGAATGGCCAAGTAGACCAATGCCGGCGAGCTCTGCCGCCGCGACAATGGCGAACCGCCACGCCGACCCTGTGCAAGCCGACGACGCCACCCCTTCACCGTCGTGTTATGATCTGGGCCGTCCAGATTGGATCGGACGACCGAAAGAGACCGATACCCCTTCGCTGGCATATTTGCTAAAGAGGCCCTCGGTTTCCATTTAATTAACCCGCGGTCCCTGCCAGCGCAGATTAAATGAATTTCCTGATTTATTTTATTTCGAAAATTGTTCTATCTAATTACAGAAATGCCACTGCACCATTTTGTCGATAACTTGCTCATTTTAACTCCGTTTTGATCCATTCAAATTGCGTTGGTTTCGTAATTTCGTATTATACGCAGTAGTACCACTGTTCTTTAGTTTTGCAAAAGTTTATTTTCATGTTTAAGTCAGTCTTGTTTAGGCCCTTTAGAATCTTGTTTAGGCCGTAACTTTCACATTTTAAATCCGATTTCGGTGAACCAAACGTCTATGTGATCGTAGTAACGTATAGATCTGTTTTATAACTGTTGGTGTACTATTCTAATGTTAGACTTGTTTGCAATGCATGTGTGTATGTGGATGCTTGTATGTTGCGTTGTATTCAAGTTCAGACGGTGGGCGAGCAGGATCAATTCTATGATGACCAATAGGAGAACCAGGAATACGCGGATCAAGGCAAGTATACATGGGATCATCCTTGTTACCTACGCACTATAATCTATCAATCATGTGCATGTGTCAAAATCATAACCATAGGATATACCTAGATGTTCAACCTGTACCTTGTTACCATGGGTTATGTGCATTTCGGTAGATCTGCTAGTGCTATAAACCTACAACTAAGATCTAATAAAATGACTAATGATATGTGCAACGTTTGTTCTTATCTTGTTCTTGGTAATGTGAACCTCGGGTGTGGGAGCCTTCGCGCTCTTGGCCCTGCTAAATGATCTTCTGCGGGCAAAAGCTAGGACATACAGTACAACCGTGAGGGCTACATGGCTCTGGTTTTAGTTCAGTACGAGGACCTCTCCTCGCTTGATGGTGGTTACCCGAAAGGGCACAAAAGGGGCTCACCGACTCGGATATAGGACGGCCACCTGGTCTCATGTGTATAGCCGGGAAGGAATGTGTCATCGGAAAGGGGTTCCTATATCTGCTTGCCGATTGGAAACCTAGTGGTCACTATCTTGTTAGGGGAACCTTCAAAAGACTTCATAGTGTACCCTGCCGCACTTCCTTGGTAGAGGTAATATGGGCTTTGCAACCCCTGGCACATGGGGATCATAATAGATGGCTATGAGTATGTGCGTAGGAGACTGCCCGCATCAGCACCGGAGGACACCTTCCACCTTTGGTTTCATACGCGCCCCAAGAGGACGACATCATCCCGATCTCGGATGATGAGGAGGAGATGGAGCCCATGGAGGTGGAGCCCGTGGAGGAGGAGCCCGTGGAGGAGGATCCCATGGAAGGTGTGGTGTTGGTCCATGACATCACTGGACAGGACGGCGAGGACTGGTACCTTACACCCGCTACATCAACAGAGTACATTTCGGCCCCAGCACCTGCTCCAGCACCTACTCTGACACCTGTTGTGGAGCAGACGCCTCCTGTTACTCCGACGCCTGCTGCGGAGCAGACGCCCCCTGCTACATCGACACCTGCACATACGTCGGCGTCACCAGCTGTACCGGCGTACCCCGTGGTATCTACACCGACGCCGACTCCGTCACCATCTCCCGTGCTGCAGGAAGACGACGAGGCGGGCTGGCACCGCAAGACCACATTCTTGAAGCCCTCTGTCACCGCCTACTACCACAAGGTTCTGGTGGAGATGCTGGAAAAATACTACCCCGACCTGAAGGCCAACCTTCGATATATGAGCATTGAGCATAACCACCCAGTGGAGGCTACCCGTTGGGAGACTTACTTGACCGTCACCTCCTGGAACGAAGGTCTGAACGCCGAGCAACAGGAGTCTACCCATACCCATGGGGCCAGATGGCAGACACTGTACTCCAGCATGGAAGATGCTGTGGAAGAGGCCTACTTGCACTATCATGGTTGTCGCTTCAAGGCCATGAGACAGGACAAGTACAAGTACCTATCGTGCAACAGGCCAGAGGAGGGGACCTGGGCTATGTTTATGCCCCCTGGTGTCAACCCCGCCATGGATGCTGCATTGGATCACCTGTTCAAGGTGTAGGTCCACAAAGGAAACCTGAGGATTGAGCTAGGCAATGCTCAAGCTACCGTGAGACGCCATCAATATGAGATTGACAACATCAGAGCACAGCTGGGGTTACCCCCACTCTACAAGGAGAAGGAGGAGGCCTACACCTACACCGACACAGCGCTATAGAATAGCTTGCCGTGCTATGTAATAATCGTTACTAGATCGTTAGTCGAGTCTTATGGGTGTGTTTGGAACTTGGTGATCATTTGTTTATCATTATGAACTTGTTTGATTTGGATGTTTCCATGTTTGTGAGATTGTGGGCTTGTCCGCATATCTCTTAGATGAGTTTCCTATGAGTTAATAAAGTTTCTGGGTTTACATATCTGTTGTTCCTGTTGTTCTATTTGGAGCAGTCTACGTTCTTTTTGACATATCTCTAGATCCGTACGACCAAATATAGTGAAAATTTGTTGGTAGCAACTAGACTTCCATATCTAAGAAACCCCACTGGAATCAGCTAAAAAGCATTTTTCGTTTGTGAGATATGGCCGTCACAATTTGAGGTTACTGCACAGTCGAGAAGGCATAACAGTTTCGCTTGTGCTCTGTTTTTAGGAATGTTAAAGGCCGAATCTGGAAAGATGATCTGAATAAAAGATGTAGCTAATTTCAATATCTTTCCAACAGTTTAAAGAACACCTAAATCTGATATCTGAAACTCGAGATATGACTGTTTTACCTAACTATTGTTGCTGAAACCATTTCAGTTCTATCCATATGCTTACCCCAATGCTACTCTCTGATAACTAAATGAACTTGCATATTTTTGGAACACAGATGGCTGCCAGAGGAGGTGGAATTGGAGGTGGTATTGGAGGTGGACGTGGACGTGGACGTGGCCGTGGTCGTGGGGCACCTGTGATCCCGCCACCACCACCACCACTAGTAGACATTCAACAGCTGATGGGCATCCAGGCCCAATTCATGCAAACCATGATGCAACACCTGCACAACCAGCCAGCTGGAGGGCCACCACCGTTGCATGTGAGGGATAAGAGGGGAGAGTTCCTGAAGGGGCACCCACCAGTGTTCAGCCACGCTGTGGATCCACTAGACGCAGATGACTGGTTGCGTGCAGTTGAGAAGCAGCTAAACATAGCTCAGTGCAACGACCACGAGAAGGTGCTATATGCTTCAGGGTAGCTTCAAGGGGCAGACCAGGATTGGTGGGAGTCTTTTGAGTATGGTCGTCCTAACAATGCACCTGCAGTCACCTGGCAGGAGTTCAAGCAAGTGTTCCGCTCCTATCATATACCGGATGGTCTGGTGGAACTAAAGCAGGAAGAGTTCAGGGCCCTGAAGCAAGGGTCAATGTCTGTAGCGGAGTACCGTGACAAGTTCTCACAATTGTCACGTTATGCTTCCAATGATGTGGCAGAAGATAAGGATAAACAACGTTGCTTCTTAAAGGGGTTGCACGACGGGTTGTAGCTGCAGCTAATGGCCAATGTATATGCTGATTACCGGACGCTGGTCAACCGCGCCATTGTCATAGACAATAAGCGCAAAGAGATGGAGGCCAAGAAAAGAAGGCTTCAGGGGCAGTTATCCAATAGCAACACTCGTCCCCGCATGAATCCTCCACCCCAAACCAGCTGCGTATTCAAGGACCCCCGAATCAATGGTGTGGAGGATAGAACCAACAGTGAAATCAGTTCCAACAACAATGTCAGCAGAAACAGATGCAGGGAGGTCAGCAAGCGCCTCGTCAGGGAATCCCCGTCAATAACCCAGCAAAAGGGGAGCACCAAATAACCCCAATGTGTGTTTTTGTTGTGGAGAGCAGCGACACTATGCTAACAATTGTCCCAGGAGGATGAATCAACCCGCACCTCAGGGGCAGAACAACAACGAGAAGAGGAACCACCAGAGGGTAGCACCTAATGCTGGGCGGGTGAATCACGTGGCTACTGAAACTGCATAACAGGCGCCAGAAGTAATGATGGGTACGTTCAGTATCAACTTCATCCTTGCTACAGTTCTTTTTTATTCTGGTGCTTCACATTCTTTCATCTCGCAAGATTTTGTTAGAATACATAGTGTGCCTTTGTGTGCCATGAACACCCCTATAGCCGTAAATTCACCTAGGGGTTATTTGAGAGCTGCATATCAGTGTCCTTCGGCTAGTGTGAGTCTAAGGGGGTAGAGTTTCAAGTGAAACCCATAGTGTTAAGAACAGCGGGAATAGATATAATATTGGGTATGGATTGGATGAAACAACACCGGGCAGTGATCCAGTGTTAGGAGAAGGTAGTGTTGACAACTCCTAGCGGAGACAGAATCAATGTTGAGGTGCTAACGAAGGAGCAGCCAACAGCTGTGGTGAACCAGTTAGGGGAAGATACTCATCCACAAGATTAGTTGTTGGAAGAATTCCAGGACGTGTTCCCCGATGATTTATTGAAGTAATATGTTTTTGCATTCATGCTGATGCATTTGATTTATTGAAGTGACTGGTTTTGACAAGATTTGAAATGAATTCAAATTCATTTTTGAAATGAGTTTTGATTTGAGCTGGAAATAAAAAGAAAAGGCTTTATTTTCTTTTCTCCCCCTCTCCCTTGTTTCCGGCCCAAGCCTCCTGGTGGCCCAGCCCGCCTCCTCTCCTCTTTCTCCCGCAATGGGTCGGCGCCCCTCCTTCTTCCCTTCGTCGCGGCCCAGCAAGGTTGGCTCGCTCGCGCTCGCTGCAAGCAGCCGCGCCTCTCCCCCTTTCTCTCGCTGGCACCCGAGCCCGTGCGACAGCGCCCTCTCTCCTTCCTCCCGCTCCCTCTCTGTTCTCCCGAGCAACTGCCACCCACCTCCCGATTTCCCCGCGCACCCCACTCCCACGTTCTTTTCGATATATCTCCAGATCTGTACAACCAAATGCTATGAAATTTTTATGGTAGCAACTAGACATCCATATCTGACAACCCCCACTAGAATCACTTAAAAGGCATTTTTCGTTTGTAAGTTATGGCTGTAAGTTATAGTTGTTACAAGTTGAAGGTACTGTGCAGTCTGGAAAGCAGAACATATTCTCTTGTACTCTGTTTTTGGGAATGATAATGACAGAATCTAGGAAAATGATCCGAATAAAAGTTGTAGATAATTTCAGTATCTTTCCAACGGTTTAAAGAACACCTAAATCCGATATATGAAACTCGAGACATGACTGTTTTCCCTAACTGTTACTGCTGAAGCACTTTAGTTTTGTTAATATGCTTACCTCCAATTATACTCTCTGAAATCTAAATGAATTTGCATATTTTTGGAACACAGGTGGCTGCTAGAGGAGATGGACGTGGCTGTCGTCATGGGGCACCGATGAACCCACCACCACCACCACCACCAGTGGATATCTAATAACTGATGGGCATCCAGATCCAGTTTATGCAAACCATGATGCAGCACATGCAAAACCAGCCTATTGGAGGGCCACCACCACTGCATGTGAGAGACTAAGCATGGAGAGTTCCTGAAGGGGCACCCTCCAGTGTTTAGTCATATGGTGGAACCGCTGGACGCCGATGACTGACTACAGGCAGTGGAGAAGTAGCTGAACATAACCCAATGCACCGACCTGGAGAAGGTGTTGTATGCCTCAGGGCAACTGCAAGGAGTGACAAGACTGGTGGGAATCCTACCAGTATGGGCATCCAAACAATATGCCTGAGATTACCTGGCAGGAGTTCAAGCAGGTCTTCCGCTCCTACCATATACCTGATGGCCTGGTGGAAGCAGGAGGAGTTCCGGGCCCTGAAGCAAGGTCCATGATAGTGGTAGAGTATCATGACAAGTTCTCTCAGCTATCACGCTATGCTCCCAAGTCCCAATGATGTGGCAGAGGATAAGGACAAGCAATGTCGCTTCCTGAAGGGGTTGCAAGATGGTCTGCAGCTGCAACTGATGTCCAACGTGTATGCTGACTACCAGATGTTGGTCAACCGCGCCATTGTCATTGACAATAAGCGCAAAGAGATGGAAGCCAAGAAGGAGGCTTCAGGGACAGGCATCCAGTAGCAACACCCGCCCCCACTTGAACCCTCCACCACCATAGTAGCAGAGGATGCAAGGACCCCTAAATCAATGGGGTGGTGGACAGAATCAACAGCGGAACCAGTTCCAGCAGCAACGTCAGCAGAGGCAAATGCAAGGAGGTCAGCAGGCACCTCATCAGGGAGTCCCTACCAATAACCCAACTAATGTGGTGCACCAAATAATCCCAATGTGTGCTGCCGCTATGGAGAAGCGGGACACGATGACAACCACTGTCCCCGAAAACAGAACCAACTCGCACCCCAGGGCCAAAACAACAATTAGAACGGGAATCACCAGAGGCCAGCACCTAATGTTGGGCGGGTGAATCATGTGTCCGCCGAAACAACACAAGAGGCAAGTCATGATGGGTACGTTTAGTATCAACTCCATTCCTGCTACTGTCTTTTTGATTCCAGTGCTTCGCATTCTTTTATTTCGCAAGACTTTGTTAGAATACATAGTGTTCCCTTGTGTGCCATGAAAACCCCAATAGCAGTAAATTCACCTGCGGGATGTATGAAAGTTGTATATCAGTTTCCTTCTGCTAGTGTAAACCTAAGGGAGGTAGATTTCCATGTGAGACCCACTATGTTGAGAACAGTGGGAATAGATATTATTCTGGGTATGGATTGGATGATGCAACACCAGGCAGTGATTCAGTGTCAGGAGATGGTATTGGTGTTGACAACTAGTGGGGATAGAATCAATGTTGATGTGGTGATGAAGGCGCAACAGACTATTGTGAATCGTGTAGAAGAAGGTTATTAGATCGACTAGTGGAGGAGTTCCAGGATGTGTTCCCTGATGATCTGCCAGGTATGCAACCTGACTGAGATGTTGAGTTCATTATTGAGTTATTGTCTGGAACTGCACTTATAGCTCCATATAGAATGGGGGTAGATGAACTAGAAGAACTTAAGAAACAAATAAAAGAATTACAAGAAAAAAGTTTTATTCGTCCTAGTTCTTCACCTTGGAGGTCACCAGACATTTTTGTTGATAAGAAGGATGGGGGTCAGAGAATGTGCGTTGATTACCAGACCTTGAATAGGGTTACAATTAAGAACAAGTATCCCTTGCCTAGAATTGATGACCTTTTCGACCAGTTATACGCTCACCTCCTCCATTGGCGTCATACCGCCATAACAGTACTAATATATAGGAAATATTGACCATATCGAATCGAATGTGGAAAAAAAATAGTATTGAACTGTCATCATAATGTTTTTTGAACAAGTTATAGCTTCTAAGACAAAACATTAAAACAATGAAAGAAAAAGGGACATGTATTTTTAGCTTCAGCAACACAAAACTGTAGGTATTAGCTAGGCTACACTAAAACATAACTAAATGTCACTAATAGTAATAAACTAATCATACAAGATCAACCACTTACTTTGATTTCCGAAGAAGCATCAAGTTAACTATAAGAATCAACATCAGGTTTATTTCATTCGGCCCATGTCCATTCCATCTGGCACAATCAACATCAAGTTAACTATAAGAAATTAGAAGCACAATAACTATAGAACTCAGAACTGTCCCCATTTCTACTAGGGTTCATTTTTTCCGCCAAACAAAATTATTGCAACCACAAGAAAAAAATCATACAGATAGTGAAACTCTAAAGCAAGACTGTCTGTTGTATAGCAGCAACATTTGGCCATTCACCAAACATAATAATCTCTAATTATTTAGTCTTTGTTGCTACACCAAGCAATTTACTTCACATTCAACATGATAGAGTAGAAGTCTGAGAATAATCTAAAAGTGTAACACATATGTTTGTCTTTGCTAATGCCAAGCCCAGGCCAATGCCCTAGAACTCTAAAAAATAATCCAAATAGTTTAGTCTTTCAAATCAGAATAGTACTTATCCATAAAGACAGATAGCTCAAGAGTTTGATATGCACTCAAACTAATGGAGGATTGTCTGCTCAACAGCTCAAGTCTTACCTCATACACTGGTTCTTCACTTCTTCACAATAATCATCCTATATATAGAGGTAATGTCAAAGAACGTCTACCAAATAAATCACCAAAACCAGAACATATGTTAGCAAAATTTGGAATAGTGAAATAGTGATTTGTAAATAAAATTTCATAAAGCATTGGGGACAGAAATGCAGAATAAGGGAACAATTAGCAAAAATTGTATATTGCACATTCCTTTTTATTAAACCATAATTTTACACGAACGAAGTCAAAGTTGGAAGGTGAAGAAGATTTGTAGGAAGAGACTTCACTTGTGAACAAGTTAGCATATTGTAGGTGAATTCTCAATATCAGACCGCAGGAATGGACTTATTGATTTGTCATCAATAAACTAATTATTTGCACATTTAGGTTGGACGTTAGAGATGACACCCTGCATCAGTCATATAAATCATAGCTAAAGAGAGTAAATAGGATGCATCCACTATCCACTTTATAACTTGTTGGGTTTTATTTGCTTAAAATTTTAAGCCTTCTGGTGGGTATCATTTGCTTAAAATTTAACCTCTGAGCTCCAATGATCACTGCTCCAAATTAGTATATGATGTCAAGTTTGATCTCCAACTAGAATCCTTGCACAAGAACTTAAAACAATAGAGAAACCTACACATTGTGCCCTATCTCTCTAAACATCTAAACACATCATCTTCTTTTTTGTTTTTTTTAAACATTCACTAAATTGAAGGTAACACATGATGTCATATGTTCTACTTGAAGAAGTGAATGTCTTTCTTTTCATCTAGATGGATACTCAATAAACTAAACCTGAAAGAATGAACATACAACAGTGATACCATGTAGTTCCATCCCCAAACGAAAGTCCCTGCACATAAATCCACAAATGTTCAGTAATCATGTAACTGAACATCCCTATTTGAAGCATTGATGGCTCACCTGGACTGATATCTTTACAAACAAACATGAATCATAGACCTAATTAAGATTTGAAATTCAAACCCTAGAAACCATCACTGAAAGTAATAAACATGCAATATCTTCTAATTTAGATGACATTAATAATTCAAACCTAAATTCAAGACTCGTGAAATAATATTTAAGTGTTCGAAAAACTGAGGTTAGAAGTCAGAACACCTTATTGAAAAACATACCAAGGAACCAAGACCAAAGTTGAGCATTCGATTGTCAGCATGAGCATTTTATCAATCTTTGACTATCATCTGCACAAAGAATGTAGCTCTCATCTGCTCTGAAAATAAATACTACACTATCAGGTTTATAACCAAATTGCCACACCATTGCACAAGTTTTTATTAACATCGATGGTCAGAAGATCAACGTTATATGGTCATATGAGAAAACTGCAGTTAGCTCGTATCACAAAACAAAGAAAAATAAGGGGTCAATGGTAACTATTTGGGGGAAGCCTTACCTTGCAAAACAGTGCTACTGAAGAAGGAGCATGATTGTAGATACGTTCTCCTGGACATGAAAATTCTTAATGAAATTAATTAGAATCTAGCCATTACCAGGCAGTTCCATAAACACAGCATTTGCCTAGCTATCATCCATGACAAATACATGATCAAGCCTCCCAAAAATTTACATGAACAGATTTGAATATTTGTGGCAAGACACCAATGCCTGGCTCTAGCTAGGCAGATACTTTAACAACCTCCGTAGGAGGAAGGTTATCAACAATAAAAAAAAACACAATATTCTAGTATAATTATTTTACTTTGCTTATACTCCCTCCGTCCACAAATGATATTCGTATTAGACTAGTCAAAAAGTCATACAAAATATACTTTGACCATTAATTTCTCTTATAATATAAAGTTGGTGGCTAAAAACTCAATAGCATCTTAGAGACACTTTTAACACGAATCTATTGATGTAAGTTTTATACTCTAAACTTTTATACAATTTGATTAATTGTTGGTCAAAATTTATAAAGTTTGACTTTTTGACTAGTCTAATACGAACATCATTTGTGGACGGAGGGAGTATAAGAGAGTGAAGCATCATATTGCAGCCATTTGTGAAGAAACCAGATTATTACGATATACCCGTGTACACCAACAGACAAATAAAGATTCATTCCTTACCTTAAAAGGCCCTCTTCCCTCTATCTGGTTTAAATATAATTAGTAACTTTGTAGAGGGATTCAATATTTATGGTTCATTCAAACTTTTATTCTAGAAAAAAGAAAACAAGAGTTGAACGTAACTTAGAACATTATCAAATCTGGTGACGTATAAGCATGGAAAAACCTGCATAGCTACCTCTACCACCAGGATCTCTATATATATATACTCTATATGATTGAAAGTTCCTTTAATCATCAACAGCTTCCTAAATAGAGATAAAAAAGATTTTTACATCTTGGGACATAATATAGCTACTTGGGTTTCTATATTTTAGTATTTTTATGGTAAAATAAAAGCAGCATTTACCTCTCAGCATGGATGGGTGACCGGGCAAGGCTAACCCCCAGTCAGAAGACTCATCTTGGAGTTTCTGCTTATCATATATATAGTTCGGCTACCTATCTCTTGCAGTATGTTTCTACCACAAAAAACAATATTACCTTCACATTGTGGCCATGAAAGTATTTTGACCAATGTATCTATTAAAATATGTTAAACTGGGAATGCTTAAAATGATCTGATAACATATATATATGGATTAAAGTCTTAGCAATTAACCCTATCTAGGTGATAAATTGGCCATGAAAGTATTTTGACCAATGTATCTATTAAAATATGTTAAACTGGGAATGCTTAAAATGATCTGATAACATATATATATATATGGATTAAAGTCTTAGCAATTAACCCTATTTAGGTGATAAATTATGGAAACTTTCTTGTTAAAGAAATGCTGTCTAACCTGCTACGAGGTGAAGATACATAAGGTAAACATGAGCTTATGAACAATCTAACCTACGTATACTGATGAAACGGTTTTCAGAACAAGCATGCATGATAAACAGATGTGTGACCAATCAACTCATACATGCACGAGTGTTGTAATCCAAGTGTTATACATCTAACCAATCAACTCACAAAAAACCGTGAGACACTCTGCGAGGGCAGGGCGCGCATCGATTTCACATCTAAAATAAAGAAAATAGTGTCCAAGCAGCGCGGCTATAGCGGCGGCCACGAACGGTCAGCCGCAGCCTGGTGCAGCCGTGGAGCCAGCAGCGTCCACGAGTACCTAGATCTCTGCTATGAGCCGTAAGATTGGAACAGTAAAAAGAATACAAACCTGTAGTGCCCTTGCAGTAAGATTGGAGACGATGCCGTCCAACGAGCAGGAAGAGAGAGATTGATGTGCATGCGCGCATGCAAAGCAGGAATAAAACAACGAATCAAGTAAGCATGCAAAGCAGGAATAAATCAACGAATCAAGTATGCATTGAAGGAAGGAAATTATGGAATACTGGAATCCGAATGGAGCGCACCAGCGATGGAGTTCGAAGGGGCCGACGACACGACATACGGGAGGAGAGGATGGTGAGGGGAGGCGTTGATGCGGCCTGCATCGGTAGAGAAGACGAGGATGCATCCGTAGATGCCCTAACCACCCGGCCTACTGGCGGCGGCGGCGGCAGAAGGGAGGGAAAGAGCTAGAAGAGACAGGAGATATATATAAGGAAAGATTGCATGGCCTTGATTTACATCTCCGTTGAGGGAAGGAGAGATGTATATATACAGTATATAAGGAGATTTTGCCTGACAGGAAAAGGAGATATATATGAGGGAGCATCGCGTGTAGGTAGGTGGGTAACAAATTCTTCGGTGGAAAAAAACTGGGCGGTGAGGGCGCCGCGAGCCGAGTTAGGGACTGTTCGGTAGACATTCACCGACTCCAGATTCGCTAAAACATCAGATCTAAATTTTTTTTTTTTGCCAAACGCTTTCAGCTCCACCAAATCCACCACCAAAATGGCGGATCTGCCCTCAGATTCAATAAATTGGTGAAGCACCTTAAGGGTGCTCCATCAAATCCAAATTTGGTGGAGTTGAAGAAAATTACCCATCTGCCCCTCATTACATACAAAATAACGGTTCGTTTTATTCTATTTGCTTCTTCCCCATCGCGACCTACACCTCGCGAGCACCCCGCAACGGCGCCCGGCTGACCCAAGCGCTCGCCCGCAGCTCGCAGCGGCTGGCCCGCGCGCCCCGCCCGTGGCTCGCAGCGGCGGGACGCCTCGCTGGCCCGCGCGCCCACCCGCGGCTCGCGGTAGCGGTCGGCTGGACCGCGCCCCTGCCCGCGGCCGGGGCTCGCGGCGGCGGCAGCGGTCGGCTGGACCGCGCGCCCGCCTGCGGCTCGCAGCGGCGGCGGCGGCCGGTTGGCCTGCGCGCCCGCCCGCGCCTCGTGGCGGCAGCCAGCTGGCCCGCGCGCCCGCCTGTGGCTCGCAGCGGCGGCGGCCGGTGGGCCCGCGCCCATGCCCGCGGCCGGGGCTCACGGCGGCCGGCTGGCCTGCGCGCCTACCCACGGTCGGGGCTGGCCGAGGCCACTCCGTGCACGCAAGCTCTCGTGGGGAAGAAGGGCTTCTGTTTTTTTTTTTTTTTGCTATTTGTCTCATGCCGTGTGGGTTCAATTTGTCAGTGAGATAGAGATGAAAGTGAAGCTGTACCAAACACTTCGGTAAATTTCAGATCCACGGTGGAGCTGCTCCGCGATGGATCTAGGTGAATCTGAGATCAAATTCATTTTTTTCGTTGGTGGAGCTCTACCAAACAGGCCCTTAATTGGCAGGAAATTCTAAGAGCAACTCCAACAGCTAGGCTATTCTAGCTTTGGATGTTATTTTGACATTTGTATAACAAAAAAACAAGCTCCAACAAATGTGCTATCTGGTTTTGTAAAATAAGAAGTTAGCTATTCCTTAATTTTAGGTGGTCATATATAGCCAACCACCGACGCTAGCTATCTGAAGTAGGGAAATAGCAAGACTGTTGGAAATCTTTTCTTTTTTGAGGACCTTTCTATTTTAGAAACTAGCTAAACCATGTAATATGGTTACTTAAGTTTAGTCAAGCTGTCAGAGTTGCTCTAAGATGTACTGGTAGCTGTTGGAGTTGCTCTAAGATGTACTGGTATTAGGTTACGTTGAGCATAAGATCTGTTATAAGATCCACTATCGAAGGGAGGTAGGTGAAAAATGATTTCAAAAAATCTAGAATCTATCTATATCTCTATATCTATCACTACGAGAGACTTAATCTTTGCCAAGTGGTAACTGGTTTGCCGAGTGTTTTTTCGAGCACTCAGCAAATAGGCTCTTCGCGGAGTGCCAAATAAAAAACACTCGGCAAAAAAAATACTCGGCAAAGAATTTCTTTATCGAGTGCCAAAAAAACACTCGGCAAAGAATTTCTTTGTCGAGTGCCAAAAAAACAGTCGGCAAAGAATTTCTTTGCTGAGTATTTTTTTTACACTCGGCCAGCAACAAACACTCGGCAAAGATAATTTTGAAATCAGATTTTGAAGCGGTAAATTAATCCAAATAAAAAAAAATCAACTATAAAGTTGTTTAACTTATCAAGATAAACATTTTTTATTTTGGTCATTTCTTTATTTGCTAAACTTAAAATAAATTTGTTTACAAATCTTACACCTTCCTCCAACAGTTTACGAAACTACAACAGAGATATATGAGATTTGTGAATAATATTAGAACCATAATGACGGATGCATAAATAGTGAAACAACCAAAATAAACTTTATATATCTTGACAAGTTATGAAAGTTTGTAGTTGATAACTTTTTAATTTGAAGTCATCTAGTTATGCAAAACTGTGTTTGAATTTGAAAATTTAAAAATTTAAATTTTTTAAAAGACCTCTGATGAAGAAATGACCAAAATAAAAGTTGTACATCTTGAAAAGTTATGAAACTTTGTAGTTGATAACTTTTTAATTTGAAATCATCCTATCTCACAAAACTATATTTGAATTTAAAAAATTTGAAATTTGAAATTTTAAAAATACCTCAGATGGAGAAACGGCCAAAATAAAAGTTGTAGATCTCGAAAAGTTATGAAATTTTATAGTTGACAACTTTTTTTATTTGAAATCATCATCTTTAACGAAAACTATGTTTAAAATTATCAAATTTGGAATTCAAATTTTTATAAACGACCTCGGATGGAAAAACTATCAAAATAAAAGTTGTAGATCTCAAAAGGTTAGAAAATTTTGTAGTTGATAACTTTTTGATTTGAATTCGTTTAAGACCTCAAATAAACAAATTATGCTCGGTTTAGTATAATACATGGGGAAACAAAACGAAGTAGGAACGTATGTGAGCATGTAGTGTAGTGGTAGAGGAGGCTCCGCGCGAGAGAGAGGTCGTGAGTTCGAATCCTATTGACTTTGTTAATCAAAATTGTATAAAAAATGTTATGACTTGCGACTTCGACAGAAACGGATAGGTGCTGCATAGTGGGCCTCCTCGATTAAATAAAAAACTTTCTCTATTTTCAGGTTATTTTTTGCGACTACAAAGTTGAATAACTTTTTGAGATCTATAACTTTTGTTTTGGTTGTTTCTCTCCATCCGAGGTTGGTTAAAAAAATTAAATTTTAAATTTGACAAATTCAAACGTAGATTTCTATGACAAGATGAATTCAAATGAAAAAGTTGTAAACATCAAAGTTCTATTACTTTTGAAGATCTACAACTTTTATTTTGGTTGTTTCTCCATCCGACGTCGTTTAAAAATTTTGAATTTTAAATTTGACAAATTCAAACGTAGATTTCTACGACAAGATGAATTCAAATGAAAATGATGTAAACATCAAAGTTTTATAACTTTTCAAGATCTATAACTTTTATTTAGGTTATTTCTTCATCCGAGATTGTTTGAAAAAACAAGTTTTAGTACTTAATTTAGTTATTTGGCGTCTATTTGTAGGGGCGGCTCAATATAGAACCACCCCTACAAATAGAATTTGTAGGTGTGGCTGTATATTGAGTTGCCCCTACAAATCCGAGTCATTTGTAGAGGCGGCTCTGAAAGCATCTTGGCCCCTAGTGGGTTTCGGTGATTGGATGAAACACAAGATTACTGTGACTAACGTGTGTTTTGCAGAAACAGGATTGAGTTAGGTCACGGTAATAGCGACGATACGAGCATATGGAGTTCATGTCCCCTGGCGATGGATATCGTTTCGGTTTTCAAAGGACGGACGACGGAGATGGTGGTAGACTAGGCTAAGTGTCATATGGTGTTGGAGGACACTTAGGTAGTCTTAGGTCTTTGTTTTTCCTTTGGCCGTACTATAAAGGGGAGCGTGAATCAGTAGCTTGACCTAGATGAGTCTATTGAGGTCGGTGTGGTGCACACTTGTTATTTCATAGCCCTAGGTAGCTTATAGAGATGCCTTATGTCGAGAGGATGAATAGTCGTTAAGGCCGCGTCGCGATCCGAGTTGGTTTTTTCCCTTGAGATGGGCATCAGACGTTGGCCTGGTGGGCATCGGACGCGTCCGATGCTCACTCAGACTAGGGTTTAGCCTGGTGTGTGGCATCGGACGCGCCGATGTTGCCACATCGGACACGCCCATGCCACTGTTCACGTGCGCGTGAACTTGGGCTAGCACCGGACGCTGGCATCGGACGCTGAGGGCCAGCGTCCGATGTCCATGCAGGGAGGTTCCAGAGAGGGTAAAATCACAACGGATGCGTCCGCGTCCGATGCTCCTTTAAGATGTCTGACAGGTGGTACAGTCGACCATTGGTCGAGGTCATCGGAGCGTCCGATGCCAGGCATCGGAGCGTCCGATGCCCCCGTAGAAACACTTGTTCGGTGCTCTTTTGGATGACCGGTTGGGGGAGTATTTATACTCCTCCCCCTCAACCATTAGAGTGTTCTTGCCACTTCCATCTGCTGAGAGACACATTGTGAGTGTGAGAAAGTGCAAGAGCCCTAGTGAGGTAGAGAAAATTGCTAATTGAGAGAATTAGTGACCTCCTAGTGAGAATTGAGTAGCAAGTGTGCATCCATCCATCTCTTTGGCCTTGTCTTGGTCAAGTGAGAGTTCTAGCTTGTTACTCTTGGTGATCGGCATCACCTAGACGGCTTGGTGACGATCGTGAAGCTTGGAGAGCCTTCGGTGGCATTGTGGATGACCCAAGCAAGCTTGTGACCGGTAGCGAGCGATTCACCGGGCCAGAGTGGCGAAGAATCAGCTCGTAGTGAGCACTTGATCGTTGCACGGATCAAGGGGGAGCGATACCCTTGCACGGGTGCTCCAACGAGGACTAGGGGGTGTGCCGACACCTCGATACCTCGGCAAAAAGATCGTCTTGTCATCTCTACTCCTTTACTTACGCATTTACCTTCAAGCATTTCAATTCCGCATTATACTTGTTGTTCATTCTCTATTGAATTGCTTTGCTAGAGTAGGAGTGGCATAGACTTGGTCTTTTGTGCGGTAGAATAGAGAGAAACACACTTCTAGGCACAAGGGGGTTAATTGGGATTAATAGGTTTTAAGTCTTGCTAAAGTTTTAGAAAAGCCCAATTCACCCCCCTCTTGGGCATCTTGATCCTTTCAATTGGTATCGAAGCCTCGTGCTCTCGATTTAGGCTTAACTGCCTAGAGTTAAGATGTCCGGAGGTGATGGACCACCTCCCATGTTCGAGGGAGACGACTTTCCATATTGGAAAATCCGTATGGAGTCGTACCTAGAAGCGGTTGATGAGATGTCGCGAAGCCGCCATAACCGGGTTCCCCAAACCCAAGGAGGGCACTAGCCTCACGCAACATGAGGAAGAGAATGAGAAGTGGAATGCAAAAGCCAAAACATTCTATTTAGAGGCATTTGCAAGGATGTGTTTAACCGCGTCCGAAACCACAAGAATGCCCATGATCTATGGGATAACATTTGTGCTCTCCATGAGGGAACCAAGAGTGAGCGTGAGGAATGCTATCATTTAGTTATGCAAAAGCTTCATTCTTTTGATATGCATGCTAATGAAAGTGCAAATGAAATGTACTCACGCTTGAATGTTCTTGTAGAAGAGCTTAATGGACTTGGCCTCACTCAAATGCAACCATCCGATGTTGTGAGGAAGATTCTTTGTGTTCTTCTAATTGAGAAGTATGGGCACATTGTGATCGTGCTACATCAAAGTGATCTTTCCACCGCTACACCAACTCAAATCTTGGGAAAGATCAATGCGCATGAGATGTACATGCACATCACACCAAGTGGTGGCTCTTCCACCGACAAGAAGAAGGACTTGGCCTTCAAAGCAAGCCATGACAAGAAGGGCAAGTCCAAGGCTATTGAGGTGCATCATGAAAGCTCAAGTGATGAAGAGGATGATTCCAACATTGCTCTCATGGTGAGAAGAACCACAAAGATGTTGAAGAAGCTTCACAAGAATGGAGTTAACTTCGACTCAAGAAAGAAGAAGTTCTTCACAAGTAGCAAGAGAAGGCCAATCTTCGAGATGGATTGCTACAATTATGGTGAACTTGGCCATCTTGCTCATCAATGCACCAAGCCCAAGAAAGAGAGCTACAAGAACAAGCACAAGGGCAAGAAATATGACTCATCTAGTGAAGATGAGAAGATGAGTGAGAAGCCATACAAGAAGGATGGCAAGAAGAAGAAGCAATACCACAAGAAAGGTGGAAAGGCCTACATTGTTGGTGATTGGCTCACCGACATTGACTCCTCCGATGGCTCATCCGATGAAGATAGTTATGATGAGAAGGAGAAGGTGGCCGCTCTAGTCATTGGGACTTCTACTCCACCACCACCACCGTCGCCATCATCCACAAGACACCTATGACTCATGGGCAAGGCTGACCGGAAGGTACAAAATGATGATGAATCTAGTGATGATGAGAGTGATGGAGAGTTCCAAGCTCCATCTTATGATGAACTTGTTGATTTGCCAAACAACTATTCTAGAATCATAAGAAAGACTAGAGCTAAAAATGAGAAGCTTGTTAATGAAAATGAATCTCTTGTTGAGAAGTATGATCATGCTATACATGCTAGTAATGAGCAACAAAATGAACTTGCTACTATGTCATCATCTATAAAGGAGCTCAAGTCCTCTAATAAAGAGCTCAAAGCTAAAAATGAAAAACTTGATAAGATGCATAGTACCCTTAACACTAGCTATGCTTTGCTTAAGGAACAATATACTCAAGTGAAAGTAGATCATGATACACTTGTTGTAGCTTATGATATACTTTCCCATGAGACACATGATGCTCCTCACCTTGTTGTTAAGTGTGACATAGCAACATCTTGTGAGGACTTGGTTAGTGAGCATGATGAGCAAAGAGCTAGTGGCAAGGGCAAGAAAGTGGTTGTGGCCGATCACTATGATGACTACATCAAGATCAAGAATGAGAATGCAAAGCTCAAGAGTGATCTAGAGAAGCTTGCAACCACAAAGCAAGTCACTATTGAGACTCATGATGATGATTATAGCATGTCACTTGAGCTAGACATGCTAAAAGAAGAAAACAAGAGATTGAAGATGTAGAGGGATTACAAAATGACACCATCTCAATTGGAACTCCAACAAGAGAATGACAAGCTCAAGAAAGAGAAGGAGCACCTTACCACCGGGTTGAAGAAATTCACCAAGGGTCAATGTCTTCAAAGTGAGCTCCTCATGAACACTGTAATGAAGACCAATAGAAATGGTATTGACTTCCTTGAAGAGAAGATGAAGCAACGCAAGAGCATCACAAAGCCAAAGAAGAAGAAGATTGGGAGATGCTATGAGTGTGGAAAGAAAGGACACTTTGCTCATGATTGTGAAGAGCCAAAACCCACACCCTTGCCCAAGCATGCTAGGCCCTTTGCTTTCAATGCTCACTACATGCTTAGACATGACTCTAGTGGCAAGATGAAAGTCATGTTCATGGGGCCCCCTAACAAGAATAGGCCAAAGCAAATATGGGTTGCAAAGTCACTAGTTGAGAAGGTTAAGGGACCTCAACAAGTTTGGGTCCCAAAAGCTCAAGCTTGATTTCTTGTGTGTGTAGGTGAACTACAAGACCAGTGGATCTCATTGGGTGATTGATAGTGGTTGCACACAACATATGACCGGTGATCCCCGGATGTTCACCTCACTAGAAGAGAATGTCAATGACCAAGAAAAGATTACATTTGGTGACAACTCAAAGGGCAATGTCAAGAGATTGGGCAAAGTGGCAATATCAAATGATCATACCATCTCCAATGTGCTTCTCGTTGCATCATTGAGCTTCAACTTGCTATCCGTTGGGCAACTTTGTGATCTTGGCTTTCAATGTTTGTTCACCGACAAAGAAGTGGTTGTGACCAAGAAAGATGATGCACAAGTGATATTCAAAGGCTTTAGATACAACAATCTCTATCTAGTGGATTTCTCCTCCGAAGATGCCAACTTGAAGACATGTTTGTTCACTAAGCAAACACTTGGTTGGCTATGGCATAGAAGATTGGCTCATGTGGGAATGAACACTCTCAACAAGCTATTGAAGAAGGATTTGGTTAGAGGCTTGAAGGATGTCAAATTTGAGAAGGACAAATTGTGTAGTGCATGTCAAGCCGGCAAGCAAGTTGCAAATACTCATCCAACCAAAGCCTTTGTATCAACATCAAGAGAGTTAGAGCTACTTCACATGGATCTATTTGGGCCAACAACATATGCTAGCTTGGGTGGAAATCTCTATTGCCTAGTGATTGTTGATGACTATTCTAGATACACTTGGGTATTCTTTCTTCATGACAAATCCGAAGCAACCCTTTCATTCAAGAAGTTTGCCAAGAGAGCCCAAAATGAGTTTGACTTGAAGATCAAGAAAATAAGAAGTGATAATGGAAGAGAGTTTGACAACACCCACATTGAGGAATACTGTGATGAAGTTGGGATCAAGCATGAAGTCTCTGCAACCTACACACCACAACAAAATGGGGTAGTTGAGAGGAAGAACTGGACACTAATCACCCTAGCAAGGACAATGTTAGATGAGTACACTACTCCGGAAAGATTTTGGGCGGAAGCAATCAACACCGCTTGTTATGCATCAAACCGGTTGTTCCCCCATCGTCTCCTTGGCAAGACCCCCTATGAGCTACTCAACAACAAGAAGCCGGATGTATCATTCTTTAGAGTGTTTGGGTGCAAATGCTACATCTACAAGAAGCGCCAACACCTTGGGAAGTTTCAACGCCGATGTGATATTGGTTTTCTTGTTGGTTACTCATTGAAGTCCAAAGCATATCGAGTATTCAACCATGGCACCGGGATGGTAGAAGAAACATATGATGTGGAATTCGATGAATCTAATGGCTCTCAAGGAGAGCATGAGAATCTTGATGATGTAGGTGATGAACCATTGAGGGAAGCAATGAAGAACATGCCGGTTGGAGCCATCAAGCCTAAAGATGATGATGATGATGTGCAAGTCATTGACAAGCCATCCTCATCCAATGTACCACAAGATGATGATAAAGATGGGAGAGAGCCATTTGAAGATACTCATGTCTCCCATAATCAAATGATGGTACAAGCTCAAGATGTTGATGCTCCACAAGCGGCCCCTCAAGTGGTTGATCAAAGGACTACTCCTCTACTACAAGCTCATCCTCAAGAACTCATCATAGGGAGTCCAACAAGGGGTGTAATGACTCGATCTCAAAAACTTGCTCTATTTATTGAACATCACTCCTTTGTGTCTCTTGTTGAGCCTACCATTGTAGATGAAGCTCTAAGTGATCCGGATTGGGTGAATGCTATGCATGGAGAATTAAACAACTTCACCCGCAACCAAGTTTGGACACTTGAAGAGCGACCCAAAGGCGCAAGAGTCATTGGAACAAAATGGGTGTTTAGAAACAAGCAAGATGATCAAGGCAAGGTTGTTAGAAATAAGGCAAGGCTAGTGGCAAAGGGGTTCTCTCAAGTTGAAGGTTTGGATTTTGGAGAGACCTTTGCATCGGTTGCAAGACTAGAAGCCATCTGTATCCTCCTTGCATATGCATCACATCATGACATTAAATTATATCAAATGAATGTGAAAAGTGCATTTTTAAATGGCTTCATAAATGAACTAGTCTATGTTGATCAACCTCCCGGGTTTGAAGACCCTAGATATCCTAATCTTGTTTATAGGTTGTCCAAGGCGTTATATGGGCTCAAGCAAGCCCTAAGAGCATGGTACGAGCGCCTCTGGGACTTCCTCATTGAGTCACCATTGGGAAGGTCCACACCACACTATTCACCAAGAAGCTTGATGGAGAGATCTTCATTTTTCAAGTCTACGTCGATGATATCATCTTCGGCTCAACAAATGAAGCCTATTGCAAGGAATTTGGTGAATTGATGTCGAAGGAGTTCAAAATGTCCATGATTGGCGAGCTCACATTCTTCCTAGGCTTCCAAGTCAAGCAATTGAAGGAGGGGACTTTCATATCTCAAGAGAAGTATACAAAAGACCTCCTCAAGCGCTTCAACATGGATGATTGCAAGCCTATCAAGACTCCAATGCCAACAAACGGACATCTCGACCTAGATGTGGGAGGTAACCAGGTTGATCAAACTCTCTACCGTTCTATGATTGGTAGCTTGTTATATTTGACTGCATCTAGGCCCGACATCATGTTTAGTGTGTGCATGTGTGCTCGTTTTCAAGCCGATCCTAGGGAATCACATCTCATAGTGGTGAAGAGAATCCTTAGGTACCTAAAGCACACCCCAAGCATTGGCCTTTGGTATCCCAAAGGAGCTAACTTCCAACTCGTTGGGTATTCTGATTCGGATTACGCGGGTTGCAAAGTAGATAGAAAAAGCACATCCGGAGGGTGCCATTTGCTTGGGAGATCACTAGTTTCATGGAGTTCGAAAAAGCAAAATAGTGTGGCCTTGTCTACCACTGAGGCGGAATACATAGCCACGGGTGCTTGTTGTGCACAAATCCTTTACATGAAACAAACCCTTTTAGACTATGGTGTAGTTCTAGAAAGGGTACCTTTGTTGTGTGACAATGAGAGCGCGGTTAAACTTGCTAACAACCCGGTTCAACACTCTCGCACCAAGCACATAGATATTCGCCATCACTTTCTTAGAGACCATGTTTCAAAGAAAGACATATCCTTAGAGGGAGTTAGAACCGAAGATCAATTGGTGGATATCTTCACAAAACCCCTAGATGAAAACACTCTTTGTCGATTGCGAAGTGAGCTTAATGTGCTTGATCTAAGTAACTTTGTCAAAAGGTGAAAGGGGGTTGTCTTTGCATTTCATTGTATCATATGCCATGTTTAAATTACGCTATGCACATAGGCTTGTGAGACGTGGTTAAGATAACCGCCCTAAAAAGCATGTGAAGAAGCTTACCCATGAGCAAACTTGACAAGCAACTTAGATTCAAATTCCGTATTGCATTGCATGTGCATGTGTGTTGCTTTGTCGTTCCTTTTTGGTTATGCTTTGAGCAACCGCTGTGTTCGTCCATCGCTTGGGGGAGCATTTGAGGCTCCTAATGGTTAAGACCCCTAGTTTTGGTGGCCACATGTTGTCTCCTTGGGATTTATTGCCTATTTTACCTAAAAATGATATGTAGCCTATGGCAAAATATTTATAAAATTGAGGGTTTATGCGAGGATGCTCATACTAGATTCCAACTGGTGTTTATTTGCCTCTTATTTGAGTTGGAACTTGGTTGGGAGAGGGAGCCGCAACAGAAAACTTCAAATCAGCCCAAAATGTGGCATCGGACGCTGCCCTAGCGTCCGATGCCCTGCACTGTAGACAGCTCCGGTTGGAATAGTGTCAGGGTAGCGTCCAATGTGTCACCATCGGAGCGTCTGATGCTCCATCGGACGCTGCCCAGCGTCCGATGCCAAGGCAACAGACGCATCCTATGCGTTTTTGGCTTTTTTGGAGCTCTCTGAGTGGACATCGGAGCATCCGATGTGATCACATCGGCGCGTCTGATGCCCCTTTAAGCGGCGTTGTAAGCTTCTTTCATTGACAAACCGGCCCCACGTGTCGCACCGCCGGCGACCAAGCCCGCCGCCGGAACCCTAGCCGCCGCTCGCCCTCAGCCGCGCTCGCTCTCCGCCGTCGGTCGTGCTCGCTGCTTCCCCCACCGGTCGCGTCACCCTCTGCTCGCACCCGCTCGCCGCCGGGCCCTCGCTCCGCCGCCGCGACTCCCCACCGCCGCGCGTGCGCCTCGCCGCGCTCACCCGCCAAAGCCAAGCCCGTGCCTCGTCGGCGTCCAGCCTATTCACGCCGAAGGCTCGCCGGAGATCGTCCCTCACTTCCCCGAGCTCACCGGCGACCTCCTCCCCGGCACACAGCGGACCTTGCAGTGAGCAACCCCACCCTCCCACATCTCATGCTCGCGAGGTGTTCGACAAAATGTCCCAAAGATTGTTCCCACTGTTTTAACCCCGTTTCCATCCCATTCCTTTGCAGTCCCCCTTGGTGTGATACGTGGGTGTCGGAACGTCCGTGACTTACCTCGCTCTTGGGTCGTTTCGTCGATCGTCAGGTAGCAAAGCCAATTTCATTCCTTATCTACATGCTTTGCTTCCATAGGGTTTCTCGTCTCTAGAATATATATTCTTATATATCTCCTATCTATTCTATGCAGCGAGTCAGTGTTAGTGACAGCTTGGCAGTTGGGCAGTGACAGATAACCCGGGGCCAAGCCCGCGGGTAAGGATCGAGGCCAAGCCTCGAGAGGATCAGTGACAGGAGGAATTCCTAGTCCGTTCAGTTGGTCAGCTGGTTTTCTGTGTCAGTTGGACTTGTCAGAGGTTTTCAAGTTGCAGTGTTTCCTTCAGCGGCAGTCCAGAGCTCTTCCCATGATAGTTTCTCTGTTCTTGACAGCTATGCACTGCAAGAACGTCAGTGGTGCCCCTAGGGACTCTCCTTCGCGTCCCCCCCCTTCTGGTCAGAGGCCTGGGAAGGGGAAGCTGATCACGCGCAGGAAGCACACTAGGGAGCAGAGGGAGGCCGATCAGGCACGAGAGGTTGCAGCCGCCGCAGAGCGTGCAGAGCAGGGTGGCCATGGTGGCGGTTTGCGGATTGAGGATCAGCTGTCGCCAGACCAGAGGCGTGCAGTTGAGGAGGTTGAGCGGTTTCACCACTCACCGACTGGCACGCTTATGGCTGTCGGTCACCGGACAATATTCACGTCTCCGGGTGTGGAGCCCGAGAGCTCCGGGCAGGGCCAGGCAGAGGCCGAGGCAGCAGAGGCACCAGAGGCAGCTGAGGTAGAGGCAGAGGCTGAGGAGGAGGTTCCACGGCGCCGGTCCACTCGTCGCAGGACTGCGGTGCCACCCTGGCCCGACGTCCCTCTGCGGGGAGCACGTGCTCCATTGAGGCGTGTGCCCCCGCTGATCCCGCGACTGGACCTCCGGGCAGCCAAGTGCTCACAGATACAGACACTTCGCTTGGTCCCCGTCGAGCAGTGGTTCCCCAGGGAGAGGCAGCAGCAGGCAGGGGCAGATTAGTGCTGCAGGAGGATTTCTATCAGGGCTACAGGAACGCCGGCATCTGCTTACGTTCACAGCATGTCTATCCCCTAGAGGCAGTCGTCACAGCAGCAGGAGAGCAGATTCGCCCCATACTCACCTATCTACCAGGTTTGGCAGACCTTCTGGGGCGGTCTGGCTCATATATTGAGGATTGGGTGTTTCAGTTCTATGCGTCACTCTGGGTACACTCTGACCGAGAGACTATAGAGTTTGCATTTGAGGGGGAGCACTACCGGCTGTTTTCTTCTGAGATCCGAGATTGGTTTGGACTGCGACACTCACAGACCCGGATCCACGACCTGTGCTACGACAGGACGGAGCCACCCCGCCACCCTCACGGTGGTGCTCAGCCGTCGACTGACCTGGTTCGCCCTTGCTTCACTGAGCCCTTCGGCGAGGGTTCGAGTCGAGCACCTAGGGATCTCACCCTTACGACTCGGATCCTCAACGAGGTTCTTTGGCAGACCTTGCTTCCCAGGGTGGGCTTCCGAGAGGGGCTATCTCGTCTGCAGCTATGGTTACTAGCTTACATGGTCCGCCAGCAGGAGTTCGACGTCTGGGACGTCATTTTGTGTGAGATGGAGGACACCATCGCAGAGGGCATCAAGGCCCGCAGGTAGCTACCATATGCCCATTGGATTTCATATATACTGTGGAAGCTAGCTGCCACCACTGGATCTCACCCCCGTCAGTCCCTCATCGACTCCGCGACCGTGTTCCCTGAGTACAACATGAGTCAGCTGTTGGGACATGGTCGGGACCGCAGGCAGCAGCAGCAGCAGCAGCTGGGAGCCTCTTCTAGCTCGAGACAGCGGCCGGAGGTGCCAGAGTCCGCTCAGGAGCAGGACAAGGCCGTCAGAGCACTCGCTGAGCAGGAGCTTGCAGCTTTAGAGGGTGAGGATGCCTTTGTGGCAGAGGACCCCACAGATAGCTCAGACGAGGACTACCACCTCCCGCCTCACTACCAGCCTCGAGCTCACGACTCTTAGGCCGGGACGAGTGGTACTGCTTCCTCCGACCCCGCGCTCCTAGCGATACTCTCTCGGATGGAGGAGCAGCAGCGGACGGTTACTCAGGACGTCCAGAGGCTAGCATAGGAGCAGCAGCGCCTAGCTCAGGCACAGGCCTTGGCATAGCAGCAGGCCCAGGAGCGGTCAGATGCCCTGCAGCGCCAGATGATGGAGCTTCAGCAACAGACCCTGAGCTTCATGGAGCGGGTCATGAGTGGTCCGCCTCAGTGGCAGTAGCAGCAGCCTCCACCACAGCACTCGCAGATTCAGTGGCAGCCACCTGTCCTACCTCAGCAGTCGTAGCAGTTTGGTCAGCCACCGCAGTTTCAGCAGCAGCAGCTCGCGGGCCCCAGCTCTTCTCAGTTTACGAGCTTCACTACACCTCCCGGTGGGGCCCCGCTCTTCAGTCCACTGTGCACTGGCTTTACTCCCCGACCGACAGAGTCCCTGTATGCGACGACCACCACAGTGACACGGGATCTATCAGCCAGCTTCAGTGAGCTTACTGGATTTCCCACGCCTAATCTTCAGGATCCGGTGCAGACGACGACGGCTCCAGCGACTTCTACCACTGAGACCCTACCGAGCTTCGTCGCATCTTTAGAGCAGACCGAGCCTATCCAGTCAGACGACCACGACTGTACACCCCGAGCTATCTCCGATACATGAGCTTCCGCACTCCGACCCTTAGGTTGCTACAACTACAGAGACCGAGACAGCTTCTACGCAGACAGAGTAGACCGAGCAGACAACACAGATAGAGCAGTCAGTGCCAGAGCCGACCCGGATCGCTTCACCGCAGCTTCTAGCTCCAGAGGGTCAGCAGGCTACGGGCTCCTCTTCTTCCGACTCCGAGGCCATTCTTTAGCAGTTCGAGTTCACTCAGAGGTCTCTAGAGTCTGCACCCGGCTCGTCTGCACCACCTCCGCCCTCTGACGCTTAGTTTGGCGCTTGATGCCAAAGGGGGAGAGTGGACGAGTATAGCGATAGGGGAGCGGTGTGAGAGAGATTTACGTCTTTTGCTTTGTTATGTTCTCATACGCTCTTTACCTATCGTATCTTTTGCACGTTATATTGTTATATATGTGTGCTATGGACCTTATGACATGTATGTGCTCTCTATGATATTCTATATGACATGTCATTTCGTTTCACTCGTTTACTTGAGCTTAATTCTCACTTGTTATGTATTCGAGCTCTTTTCTCTTGCACTTGCTATTCACTCTAACTTGTTGAGTGCAGGATGATGGCATGATATGTATGAGCTTGCCTCTAATCGTTTTCTCTTATTCATTGCAAGTTCATACATGTCATGATTTAAAAACCTCTTCTATCTATATTCGATCTCGTGTTGTCATCAATCACCAAAAAGGGGGAGATTGAACGCATCTTGGCCCCTAGTGGGTTTCGGTGATTGGATGAAACACAAGATTACTATGACTAACGTGTGTTTTGCAAAAACAGGATTGAGTTAGGTCACGATAATGGCAACGATACGGGCATATGGAGTTCATGTCCCCTGGCGATGGATATCATTTCGGTTTTCAAAGGACGGACGACGAAGACAGTAGTAGACTAGGCTAAGTGTCATATGGTGTTGAAGGACACTTAGGTAGTCTTAGGTCTTTGTTTTTCCTTTGGCCGTACTATAAAGGGGAGCGTGAATCAGTAGCTTGACCTAGATGAGTCTATTGAGGTAGGTGTGGTGCACACTTGTTATTTCATAGCCTTAGGTAGCTCAGAGAGATGCCTTATGTCAAGAGGATGAATAGTCGTTAAGGTCGCGTCGCGATCCGAGTTGGTTTTGCGCTTGAGATGGGCATCGGACGCTGGCCTGGTGCTCAGACTAGGGTTTAGTCTGGTGTGTGGCATCGGACGCGCTGATGTTGCCACATCAGACGCGCCCATGCCACTGTTGACGTGCGCGTGAACTTGGGCTAGCACCGGACGTTGGCATCAGACACTGAGGGCCAGCGTCCGATGTCCATGCAGGGAGGTTCTAGAGAGGGTAAAATCACAACCGACGTGTCCGTTGTGATGGCATCGGACGCTGCCCAGCGTCCGATGCTCCTTTAAGATGTCTGACAGGTGGTACAGTCGACCGTTGGTCGAGGTCATCGGAGCGTCCGATGCCAGGCATCGGAGCGTCCGATGCCCCCGTAGAAACACTTGTTCGGTGCTCTTTTGGATGACCGGTTGGGGGAGTATTTATACTCCTCCCCCTCAACCATTAGAGTGTTCTTGCCACTTCCATCTGCTGAGAGACACATTGTGAGTGTGAGAAAGTGCAAGAGCCCTAGTGAGGTAGAGAAAATTACTAATTGAGAGAATTAGTGACCTCCTAGTGAGAATTGAGTAGCAAGTGTGCATCCATCCATCTCTTTGGCCTTGTCTTGGTCAAGTGAGAGTTCTAGCTTGTTACTCTTGGTGATCGGCATCACCTAGACGGCTTGGTGACGATCGTGAAGCTTGGAGAGCCTTCGGTGGCATTGTGGATGACCCAAGCAAGCTTGTGACCGGTAGCGAGCGATTCACCGGGCCAGAGTGGCGAAGAATCAGCTCGTAGTGAGCACTTGTTCGTTGCACGGATCAAGGGGGAGCGATACCCTTGCACGGGTGCTCCAACGAGGACTAGGGGGTGTGCCGACACCTCGATACCTCGGCAAAAAGATCGTCTTGTCATCTCTACTCCTTTACTTATGCATTTACCTTCAAGCATTTCAATTCCGCATTATACTTGTTGTTCATTCTCTATTGAATTGCTTTGTTAGAGTAGGAGTGGCATAAACTTGGTCTTTTGTGCGGTAGAATAGAGAGAAACATACTTCTAGGCACAAGGGGGTTAATTGGGCTTAGTAGGTTTTAATTCTTGATAAAGTTTGAGAAAAGCCCAATTCACCCCTCCTCTTGGGCATCTTGATCCTTTCAGGCTCATAACAACAGCCGCACCTACAAATGGATTTGTAGGGGCAGCTCCTTTGGGCGTCATTTGTAGAGGCGGCTCTATATAGAGCCGCCCCTACAAAAAAAAGAGAGGTGTTGCTATAAATCCTTTCTGTAGTAGTGTAGGGTAATCCTAGTTAGGCATCAAGGTAGACACATGCATATGATAAAGTGAATTAATAGTACTAGAACATCAAAGAGGATCCCATGCTATACTTCCCTTGATCACCGAACTATTGCTGATCCGGGTTGTCAAAGTAGAGCTCTTGACCACCAACGAATTGCTCACCGTCTGTGCTCGGTCACCACCTCAACATAGAAGCATCCAGGTAGCAATCATGCAAAGCAAACAAGACTGTCATTAGAAACGGTACACCAGCAGTAAAGAAATAAAGAGAAAAAGTTTTGAAAACAAATTTGTATCTCGCTACGATTACACAGACACGAAGATCACGAAAAAAAACTAGAACGTGAAAATTATGAATTAAACAAGATTAGAGACATTAATTAATAGATTAAATCTAATTCAAATTTTAATTGTTGAAAACAGTATGAACAGTAACATGGTGACGATGAATCAACAAATAAAAGCGATAACAAAAGCCCAAGGCGAAGCGAAATTGTGTTGCTTTCGTCATGAGACCCATCGACAGGTAGCAAAAAAGGAAAGTTGGATTGGAAGGGCATGGCCATCGTGCGGCTGACTAAAGATTGTTTATACGCAACCAGCCAAAGAAGCTTTTCGTTAGGCGAAAGGCGCATTCCGACAACACTGAGTGTTTACACTCAACCGGTCAAAGAAGCCTTTCGTAAGCCGAAAGGCACCTTTCGATGACACTAAAGAACGCTTACGCACAGGCCAGCGAGAGGACCTTTCGTCAGTCGAATGGAGCCTTTTGGTGTTCACGAATGAGGTCAATACATCCTTATCGCTAGAGGGCATTCGTCATGACGAAAGCGTGCTTTCGCTGTGATGGAAGATGGTCTCGTCATGACGAAAGATGTTTTCGTCGTGATGAAAAGATGGCTTTTGCTGTCACAAAAGGTCTTTCGCTCGTGTGGACGCGTCCGTTGAAAGATCGGTTTCGTCCTTACTAGAGGGAGGTGAGCAAAAGCACGCGTAAAGGTTCCGACTCTAATGCAATGTTTTCGTCAGGTGTTTCTTTATGCAGCGATAAACTTTCGGCATCACCGCCGATACGTTCGAGAGAGAAGGGGCATGTCCTCCCTAGTGTGGGCCCCGGTGCGCCATTAAGAAGAAACCAACAGGAGAACAGTCGAGGGAGGCGTTCTCTGAGGACGGTTGTAAGCGGGAAAAACCAAAGACGCCTCAAAGATTTGGAATACGACGCGTAATGCGAAGGCATTTTGGTCTCTGTAAATGATACAGATGTGTATAAATAGAGCTCCATGTGAGCAGTGTAAGAAGGATGATTGGAATCTTAATTCCACCTGAGCAATAAAATCATCATAAGCCCTAATTATGGGGTATGAATGTCAAAGCCCCTTAATTTAAGGTTGAGTCAAGCTCAATTATAACTGGCACATTTCTATTGGCACGGGCACCGTGCAATAAACTAGAGTGTGTTACAATTCATGAACATATTTGCTAGTTAGCCTAAATTAATGCCGGCAATATAGGACGAAATTAGCCGAAACTTAGTGCTGGCCAGGGCTTGCCGGCAAAACAAACACGACCTCCACGGTGCGTTCGGCAGCCGGGAGGAGCACGCTGGAACGGCAGACCGGGCAAGTTGCGTGCGCTCGCAGCCACGGATCGATGCACTCTATGTGGAACACGTGCTGGCACGCCGGCAACTGCCGCACCGCCTCTCCCTTCCGCACCCCTCCCAGGCACACCGCGCAGTCCTCGGCCGCGCCGCCGTCGCCCACGTAGTCGTAGTCGTAGCTCGGGAAGCGCCCCGCAGCGAGGGCGGCACGCATCTCCAAGCGGTGATCAATCACGAGCTGCTCCGTGTGGCGGAGGAGGACGTGCGACGACATCGCCCGCGTCGTCGTTTCTTCCCCGACGACACCGACACCTGACGACGCCTCAGCGTCCTCCTGCTGCCGGCCACCGGAGAGCCAGCGCGGCCAGGGCGGGCGCCTGAGCTCGGCGTAGAAGCGGAGGCAGAGGATGAGGCTGGTGGTGGTGCACAAGGCCGCGAACGCGGCGAAGAAGATGGCACGGCCTGAGTGCGGGCGGTTGAGGAGGAGGAGGACGGCCACCGGAAACGTGACTAAGCCGCTGGCGAAGATGGCGTGCGCGACAACGAAGTCGCGGCTCCACTGGTAGCAGCTGGTGTCAGGCTCGTCGGCAGACATGTCCGTACGCCGAATCCTATCGAGCTTTGCTACATAGATGGCGGCGTGCGTTATCAATGGCGCGCGTGCGCAGTAAGTAACGGGGAGATTTTACGTGAGTTAATCAATGGCGGCGTGCGCAGTAAACAATTGAGCTGCTTGGACGTAGCACATCTCAGTGTCCGTCATTGTTAGATGTGGGCTTTGTGCATGCTTAGCTGTGGAGATGGAAACGATGATGAGCTGCTTGGGCGTTTTTTTGGTTGCATCTGTTGTCCTAGTTGTTTGATGGTATATATGTATCTTCTTTGGAATTGTGTATACGTTGTTCTCACTTGTTTCTAGCTAATTATAAAAATGGTTCGAGTAGCTATCACAATGTTTTATTATATTGATTGAAAACTGTATCGATATGATACCTCAACTGAAATGGACAGCGAATTTCCAAGGCTTTGTCCTTCTCTCATAGTATCATGATTGGTCCCTTGGCTATCGATCATGTGCGACCTTAGAAAGTAGAAACTATAGTGATTCTGTTGAAGATATAAGGTATAGATAAAAAAAAAAATATTCATGGAATGCTCTCGAAATAGAGACATAGGCGAAAGGCAGCTTAGTCCTAGGTTCGATTGCTCCTTAGAGCGAATATTCTAGAATTTAACGACTTTAGGTTTTCAGTGGTAGATGTTTCCGTCGACAACGAGGCTTGTGTTCATACGGGTGTGAGTGTGCATACATTCACTATCCATAGGGCTCATCCACTAGTAGAATACTGCTCATAGCTGACGCCCCCTATTCATAGCACATGCGGTTGTAGTTATCACGCGCCTGTGATATAAAAGGGGGCAGTGAACAGTTGACAACCGCTAGTGGAAACACATTTGCACTGGCGGTTGGACTAAGACAACCGCCACCATTTTCACTGGCGGTTGGGTTAAGACAGCCGTCTGTGCTATCTCTGGTATAAATACCTCATCTTCTTCCCCGAGCAGCACTGTTTCTCGCTGCCACCTTCCATTGGAGGCGATTTTGGAGGTTCAGATTTTACAAAATACAAGGGGAGAGGTTTTGATCTTCATTTGTTGGAAGGAGATTAACAAGAAAGGTTAGTTTGTGTCCCTCTTTGCCTCAATTTGCTCGTTCTTGCTCAATTTGATGATTCACTTTTTAAATCTAGGGTTTCACCCATGAGTGAGAGAGAGAATACCTAGGTTAATGAGTGACCTTGCTTAAGATGGTTAAATAATGTCTCTCATCTATACTGCTTCGTGTTTACTTTTTAATTTTGTTTATGCATGATATCTTTTCTTGTTTGCATGTATAATGGCGTGTTCTTGAGTATTTATGTAGAGATGGAAATGTAGGTTTTTATATAATATTTAGGTTTTTTATTATGTTGTTTATTTCCCAATTGTTTTTTTCACTATGTTTTTATGATTTATGAATATTGTGTTTTTTATTTAATAATGATATTTAGGTATTTTAAATTATGGTACTTAGTTTTTTTACTTTAAACCCCAATAAACTCTAAACAGTAGCTAATAATAATTCCTAGCTAACCGCCTATGCTATCTCTGGTATAAATACCTCATCTTTCTCCCCGAGCAACACTGTTTCTCGCCGCCACTTTCAATTGGAGGCGATTTTGGAGGTCTAGATTTTACAAAATATAAGGGGAGATGTTTTGATCTTCATTTCTTGGAAGGAGATTAACAAGAAAGGTTAGTTTGTGTCCCTCTTGCCTCAATTTGCTCATTCTTGCTCAATTTGATGATTCACTTTTTAGATTTAGGGTTTCACCTAGCAAAAATATAATCTCTAGATATGGTTACTTTTTTACATTGATTTCAATCAATTTATTGTTTTTTACAGGTAATGATGGAGAGGTCATTCTGGATGTATAAGTTATCAAGACTAGATCCATTATACATACCCGAGGTCCATAGGTTTATTGATGCTGCTAAGAATCATGCTTGGAGAACAAAGAAGACGCACATACATTGTCCATGCATGGACTGCAGAAATGTTGTTGTATTTGATAACACTCAACAAATCCTTTCTCATCTGGTCCGCCGAGGATTTATGAATGATTACTTGATTTGGACAAAGCATTGAGAGGGTAGCTCTGCGCCTTATACAACTAGAAACCCTGCGAACATCGACGTTGATGGTGAAGATATGGTTGATGGTGGGTTTCAGTTTGTACAGGAGACACAACAACCTGACACCGAACATGTTGTGCCAAATGTTGGAGATCATGGTTTCGCAGATGGAAATGAAGATGTCAGAACTAATGTGCTGCCAAATAATATGGCTGCGGAAGATGCAGAATTTCTAGAGGCAATGTTGTGTCGTCATGTGGACGATCTATCAATGTTCTTCATGAAAGGTATGGAGACCTTGATGAAGGCAGCAGAAGAGCCTTTGTATGATGAGTCTAAGGGTTGCACCAAAGAGTTCACGACGCTGCGGTCTGTGCTTAAGTTATTGGTGTGCAAAGCTAGGTATGGTCTTTCTGATGCTGGCTTCGATGCGTTCTTGAGTATTATTGCAGACATGCTTCCTAAGGAGAACAAAGTGCCTGCTAACACATACTATGCCAAGAAGCTAATCAGTCCACTGACGATGGGTGTTGAGAAGATCCATGCGTGCAGAAATCATTGTATCCTGTATCGAGGTGCTGATTATAAGGATTTGGATAGCTATCCAAATTGTGGTGCAAGTAGATACAAGACGAATAAAGACTACAGAGAGGAAGAGTGTGCTGCCTCCATGTGTAAAGAAACCAAGCGAAAGAGGACCCAACAAAAAACCCTAAAGAGTAGTTCAAAATCCACCAGGAAAGAAAAACAAGAAGTAGACTATTATGCGCAGAAAAAGATTCCTGCTTTGGTGATGTGGTACCTACCTGTGGTCGATCGATTGAGGTGTTTGTTCGCTAACCCAGAGGATGCCAAACTTATGAGCTGGCGTGCTTGCGATGACCACAAAGACGATGGGAAGCTTCGGCACCCAGCGGATGGCCAGTAGTGGAAAGATTTCAATGAAAACCACATGGACTTTGCAAAGGAACCAAGAAATGTTAGGTTCGCATTGAGTACTGACGGAATGAATCCATTTGCTGAGAGGAGCAGCAAGCACAACACATGGCCGGTGATCCTCACCATCTACAACCTTCCTCCATGGTTGATGCAGAAGCGAATGTACCTTTTGCTAACCATCCTTATCTCTGGACCTACACAGCCTGGAGTTGACATGGATGTTTTCTTAGAGCCCTTAATGGAGGACATGAAGATATTGTGGGAAACAGGTGTTAAAATGTTCGACGAGTACCGCAAAGAATCATTCACACTGAGAGCAATTATCTTTGTTACGATCAACGATTACCCTGCTCTCTTCACATTATCAAGGCAGTTCAAGGGAAAGGTTGGTTGTGTGGTATGCATAGATGAAACCGCTTACGTGTCCCTTAATGCATCTAAGAAGATAGTGTACATGAGACACAGACGCTTCTTATCGAAAGGACACAGGTACCGCCAGAAAAAGATGGATAAGTATTTCGACAATAATATTGAACTACATTCTACTACTCCATTAGGTAATAGTAAAGGCAAAAGAGTTTTCAACCTAGTCAGCAAACTCAATTTTGTTTTTGGGAAGAAGACAAAAGACGGAAAACCAAGAAAGGATGTCAAACCAACTCCAGGGGCTACATTCAAGAAAAAGTCTATTTTCTTTGAGTATCTGTCATACTGGCCAGAGTTAGACGTTCGCCATGCAATCGATGGTATGTATGTCCAGAAGAACGTGTTTGAAAGCCTAATTGGAACCTTACTAGACATGAAGGGGAAGACAAAGGAAGGACTGAAATCACGCATGGACATGGTACAGTTTGACATAAAAAATGAACTTCACCCTGTGCTCCAAGAAAATAGGAAGTACCACCTCCCGGCAGCAAGCTACAACCTCAACAATGAAGAAAAACATGCGATGTGTGCGTGGTTCAAGCATTTGAAAGTCCCATCTGGGTTCTGCTCTAGCATACGGAGTATTGTGTCAATGAAAGACCTTACACTCACCAACTACAACTCACATGATTGTCATGTCATGCTGACTACTTTCCTCCCTATTGCCATCAGGGCTATAAATCCAGTGTGGATCAAGGTTGCTGTCACACGGTTGTGCTACTTCTTCAACAGGATCTCACAAAAAGTGATTAACCGTGATGAGTTGGCGTCCCTTAAGGAATTCACAGTGGAGACAGTGTCACAGTTTGAGATGTGTTTCCCCCCAGCATTCTTTGATATTATGGTTCACCTTGTGGTCCACTTGGTTCCACAAATAGAGGCTCTGGGTCCCATGTACTTCCATGAGATGTGGACATATGAGCGTTTCATGTCAATACTAAATGGCTATGTATCAACTCGTGCTCGTCCTGAGGCGTCCATGGTAAAGGGGTACTTAACCGAAGAGGCAATTGAGTCTGGAGGTCCTTTCTGCAACAAGGTCCTAAAAGACCAGGTTGCAATAGGTTTACCTCCATCAAGACATGAGGGCAGGATGAATGGAAGAGGGAGGATGGGAAAGAAAACAATCGTCCCTCTTGATTACAATACAATCTTTGAGGCACATCACATCATCCTACATCAGCTCTCGATAATGGAGCCTTGGATCGAGAAACACATTAATGAGCTTCACGAACATAATCATGGGTGCACGGATGATTGGTTAACGAAGGAACACAAAAAAAGTTAACCTCATGGCTTCGGGAGCATGACATACCAGATGGGGAAACAACTGAGGAACGCACCATCAAGGTGTTGGCATCTGGACCATCACGCCAAGTCACGACATGGCAAACTTATGACATTAGTGGTTTCACGTTCTGTATGAAGTCCAAGGACAACAAGACCATGGCACAGAATAATGGTGTTCGATGTGAGGCCTTAGACTCTGAAACTGGTAATGAGACTACATACTTTGGCTTCGTTGAGGACATATGGGAACTTGACTATGGTTCCTTTCAGATCCCTGTGTTTCGATGTCAATGGGTTGAAGACAAACATGTTACAGTGGACAACTATGGGGTCAGAGTTCTTGATCTAAGTAAGGTTGGCTACAAAGATGATCCGTGGATAATGGCTAACCGTGCGGCACAGGTCTTCTATGCCGAACAAATCCTTTCTCGTAATGAGAAGAAAATTACTGACAAGCCGAGGCATGTAGTTTTTCATGGAAAGCAACAAGCTATAGGAGTTGATGGTGTATCTGACCTGGATGAATTTAACGAGTTCAGCGATATGTCTCCCTTTGTAGACGACCATCGGGTAAGGATGAGGAATGTTGAGCGAAGCATCCCACAGAAATCATTGCCCTGGGTGTGACATGATGGAGAAGGAAGAATAGTAGCTGCCTAGATTATTTTTGTTATTTGCCTTGTAATCCATTTATGTAATCTTTATGCCACATTAGAGCCACTTTTATGTATTCAAATCATGAGTTTAAGTGAGTTTTACGGAAGATTGGAGTAGATGTGGACAACGTGTGGTACAACAATGTCAAATGAAGTATTGACCAAAACAAAAGTTGTAGATCATGGTGTCCCCTTCAACTTTGGTATTCAACAGTTCCTCACTAGAGGTCATTAAGTGTACCATATTTCATCTGCGAGTTGTCAGGCTATTAAATTCGTATAACTTAAAAAAAATCAGTAATTCACTAGATTTTCAAAAAATCCTCAAATTTGGTATGGTGGCATGTATTGACCAACTAAACTCCAAGAAAAAGAATGAAATGATTTGAACAAAGTGACAACATAGATGCTTCACAAGTGGTCACATCTCTTAGAGAGTTTGAGTGAGTTTTACGGAAGATTGGAGTAGATGTGGACAACGTGTGGTACAACAGTGTCAAATGAAGTATTGACCAAAACAAAAGTTGTAGATCATGGTGTCCCCTTCAACTTTGGTATTCAAAACTTTCTTATTAGAGCCATTTTTAAATCCCTAAGCCACACAAAACTCTCTCAAAATTTGAATTTCAAAACTCAGAATATAAAAAATGTAATAAATGAAGGGATGTTCTATACAAAAGATGTGCACTATGTTGTTACCTACAACTTTGATATTCAACAGTTCCTCACTAGAGGTCATTATTTGTGTCATATTTCATCTGCGAGTTGTCGGGCTATTAAATTAAAATCAGTAATTCACTAGATTTTGAAAAAATCCTCAAATTTGGTATGGTGGCATGTATTAGCCAACTAAACTCCAGGAAAAAGAATGAAATAATTGGAACAAAGTGACAACATAGATGCTTCACAAGTGGTCACATCTCTTAGAGAGTTTGAGTGAGTTTTACGGAAGATTGGAGTAGATGTGGACAACGTGTGGTACAACAGTGTTAAATGTAGTATTGACCAAAACAAAAGTTGTAGATCATGGTGTCCCCTTCAACTTTGGTATTCAAAACTTTCTCATTAGAGCCATTTTTAAATCCCTAAGCCGCACAAAACTCTCTTAAAATTTGAATTTCAAAACTCCGAACATCAAAAAGGTAATAAATGAAGGGATGTCCTATACAAAAGATGTGCACTATGTTGTTACCTACAACTTTGGTATTCAACAGTTCCTCACTAGAGGTCATTAAGTGTGCCATATTTCATCTGCAAATTGTATTTTAAAAAATTGGAAATTAGTTAATAGAAGCGGTGGTCAATACCAACCGCATGTAGAAATCTATTTCTACAGGCGGTTGGTATGGACCACCGCCTGTATAAATCTATTTCTACAGGCGGTGGTCAATACCAACCGCCTGTAGAAACCATTTCTACAGGCGGTTGGTATATTGACCACCGCCTGTAGAAATGGGCTATAATAGTCAACTCGTCACCCCGAAAAATTTCTAAGTCCTGGCGCCAGTTCTTTTCAAAGAGACACCGACAGGCTGCCAAAATTTTCCGCCGCCGCCTCATCGTCGCGCCACCGTCCCCTCTCCTCTGCGCTCGCCATTGCCGTCGCTATTGTGAGTCCTCTCCTCCTCCTCCTCCTCTTCCGCCTCTCTCTCTCTCCGCGCATTTGGTGGCGGCGGCGGCGCGGCGGCGGGAATGTCGTGGCTCGCGGCCACCGCCGGCTCCGTCCGTCTGGTGGACGGTGGCCGCGGGCGTTGCACGGTGCACAGCGGCGCGCGGCACGGTGCACGGCGGCGGGCGGCGGCCGCTGCGCGGCTGCGCGCGTGAAGCAGAGCAGGGAGAAGAGGGGAGTGGGCCGGCAGTGGGCCGGGGGGGGTCGACGAGTGGGCCGTTTAGGGGAGAGGAGGGGAGTGGGCCGAGAGGGGCAAGGCCGTTTTTTCTTTTTTCTTTTATATAATCATTCTAAAATTCATATCTGAGAAATATTGGTCCAAAAATAATGTAATAAATTTTGTTTTGTTTTGCTCGACAAGATGTATACATAAATAAATGAAAATAAATTTTATTTTGTTTCTCTCGTGAAATATATATTTAAAATCATTTAAATTGAATATATGCCTCATAGTTTGTTTAATACATAGATAATTTTAGGAATACCAAAAAATATGAATCTAATTTTGTTAGCTTTATTGAACTATGTAGAAGCTGTGAAAAATATGAAATGCCATGTTTTTTTCTTTTTTCTTTTATATAATCATTCTAAAATTCATATCCTGGGAAATATTGGTCCAAAAATAATGTAATAAATTTTGTTTTATTTCCCTCGACAAGATGTATACTATGGTAGTATGTTGTCTCGTCGGGCTTCTTGAACATGAAGCGACGAGTCCATCCAAGGTCTTCATCCACCACCTGCACTACTGGAGAGGCAGGGGGTGTTGGTGCTGAGGCAGACGAAACAGCAGGAGAGTGCACCACCGGGTACACTGGCACGAAGGCCGGTGCTGCAGGAGCTGCTGGAGCGGCAGGGACCTCCACGACTGGTGGAGCGACAGGCGCCACAGGAGCGGGTGCCTCTGGAGCAGGGACCTCAGGCGCTGGCGCCACAGGAGCTGGCGCCTCAGGCACAGGCTCCACAGAAGCTGGCACCTCCGGAGCTGGAGACTCAGGAACTGCTGCAGGGGGCGGTGGTGGCGCTGCTAGCTCCTTGGAGACAGTCGGGGTAGAGGTCAACTCTTCATCCTCCACGATGAAGGCGGTGTTGGAGGAGCTAGAGGAACCGTCACTGTCGGGGATGTGGACCACAGGGGGAGCAAGCTGGCTGGCGCTGGCGGTGAAAAGGGCACGATACGCGTGGGTGTTCATGCGAGGCATCCTGACGTTATGGTTGAAGACCAGATAAGCGGAAACAATTAGTTTTACACAACAGAATAAGAATAAGAAGCACGTAGATTTTAATAAAGTAACAAGATAATAAAATAAGCATGAACAGGTAACAAAAAGATGTTAGAACGGCCATTTCCTAGCTAGGCTTGCGTCCTATAGTCAACAAAGCTCTGATACCAATTTGTCACACCCCAATTTTAAGGATAAAATTGTGGCGGAATACTCATGTGTGCCCAGGAAACAAACACACACATAAGTTAGACAAATTACAAGAAGGTGGCATCATCACATTGTTTATTACATAACGATAGTATCAACACAAGTCTTACATCAAGCGAAACAAAAGATAACTGAACTGCTAACAAGATCTACTCCACAGGGAACGCTGACTGGGGGAAACAGCTAGCCTAGAAGTCCTCTGGGAAGTCGCCAACTGCACCTTCATCTGTTACCCATCCGGGATTTTTGCCCAAAAAGAAGATAAACAACAAGCGTAAGTACTTCTCGTACTTAGCAAGCTAACACAGGGTTCATGAGGCTCAAAAGGCTGACACTGGCTGACTGCAGTTAGCTTTTAAGTTGGCAAAGTTTTAGCATTAAGGTAAACGAATATGGTGCTTAACCCTTAACCCATGATCCATTTGTCCAACAAAGATAATTAAGACATCATAAGGTACCATCAACATAAAGTAAACAGATATTCAGGTATCATAGTTCTGCTAGTTTTCCGGGCCGCTCGTGACCGTGAGCACGGCTGTTATAATAGTTTTACACTCTGCAGAGGTTGTGCATCTTTACCCACAAGCCGTGTTACCCTTGTGCCCGAGGCGGCCAACCTCTTGATCCACTTCCAAGGTAGATCGGCAGGGCACACTATGAAGCCTTTCGTTGGTTCGTCTAACATGTTAGGGCCGCTAGGTTTCCTTGGCAGGCAGATGTAGTAACCCCCCTTTCCTATGGCACAAGGCCATCGCAGCTATACACATAGGAACAGGAGCAGCCCTACACCCAAAGTGGCAAGCCCCTTTTGCGCCCTTCCGGGTTATCGCTAACAAGTTAGAAAAGGTCCAGTGTACTGAGCTAAAACCAGAGCCATATAGCACTCATGGTAGCACTGTCAATCCCAGCTTTTGCTAACAGCAAGTTTTATTAACCGTTTAACAACATATCATCATGAGAACAAAGTTCATCATTGGACTGGATCAGTTATAAGTCAGTTGGCACTAGCATTCTACCCATATGCATATATCCCATGGAGTCAAGAACATCACAGATAACAAAGCTAAGTGGGTCTCTAAGGTTGCTCAATTGGACACATGCATAAATGAGTAATTTAATGGAAAAGTGAAATAGGTAACAAGGAGATCCCATGCTAACTTGCCTTGGTTGTTGAAAGACTGGTCCTCTTGCTGGTTGTCGAAAGAAGGTTCCTGGTCGTACCACACCGACTCACCGTCTACTCGAACACAAAACATCACCACGCATTCCAGGCGCATACATACACAATGCAAACATGGCTATCATTAGAACAGTACACCAAACAGTAATAAACAGAAATAAAACTTTGATAAAACTGAAGTACGCATTTCTACGATCACAACAAGTTTTGGTTCACCGAAAACGGAGTTACTATGCGAAAGATACGGCCGAAACGGCGTTTCTAAAGACCTAAACAAGATTAACATAAACTCTGAAACTAAACTGATCTACGCTGTCTAACAGAGGCATAAACAGGTAGATAACTAAATTACGAATCTAACGCAACTTGAACGGGTCAAAACGGAGCTAAAACGTGGATTTTACAAGCGTTTTATTGCAGTGGCAATTCTATAAATAGACTGAAATCAATTTGAATTTAAATCGGAAATTAAACTGAATTTTAAAACAAATTGACGGCCGGCTGGACTGCGCCTCAAATCAGCAGAAACGCAGGGGCCCGGTCGGAAGTTTGCAAAGGCACAGCCAACAGTGCTCAAAGGAGCGCGGGTTGATTCACGAATTCCTCGAGGTCTCTTTAGCAAAACGGCACCCGAAAGGGTACCGGCTGATTCGAGCCACCGGATCAGAGATGGACGGCGCGGATTAGATCCAGGAGGTGCGCGCGCGGGGCAAGCCGACGGCGTGCACAGGCCGCGGCGTCGCGGCGCTTTGCGCGACGTCACGCGCGGTTCCGCCATGGATGGCACGGCGGAGCTCGCGGACTCGGCCGCGGAGCCTACCCTAGGCTAAACCAAGCGGACAGGGAGATAGGGGAAGCCAAGGGGGGTGCTCACCGGGGTGAAACGAACGGAGGAGGTGGCTCGGAGGTGGCGGTCCGCGGCGAACGGCGGTCAGCGGCGGACTGCACGGACGAACGGCGGCGGTTAGGGCTAAACCGAGCGAAAGAAAAGGAAGGAGGGGGTTCGGCAACTTCACTGCGACGCGGCGGAGCTCGGGGGAGGTCGCGAACGGCCGGAGCGGTGCCGAATCGGCGGCTCGACTGCGGCGGCGGCGATGGCACGGAGATGCTCGGCACGGTTGCTTGGGTGCTCTGCTGTGCGGCGCTGCGGGAGAGAAAGAGGGAAAAAGGAGTGGGGGTGGAGACCGCGTCCACTTAAAGGACGAGGGAGAGACGGGGTCGTGGGTGAAGCGCGCGGGAGAAGCGGGAGCGTGCGGCCGTGGCGGTTGCGCTCGGCGGCGACGCAGAGAAGGAGGGAGGAGAGGGCTGACACGCGGGCCCATGGCGTCGGCGACTGAGAAAAGGGAGGCGGCGGTTGCAAGCGGCTACGCGGGCGCGAGCGGGCCAGCCTGCTGGGCCGCAGAGGCGAAAGAGAGAGGAGGAGGGAGGCCCAGCGCGGGGAAAGGAAAAAGGGAGGAAGCGCCGGCGGGCTTGGGCCGCCAGGCCGCTTGGGCCGGTTGCAAGGGAGGGAGAAGAAAAGAATAAGAACTCTTTTCCAAATTATTTTCAACACATTTTCAAACCATTTCAAAGTGAATTTGAATTCAAACCAAGTTTTGGCAAAAACCAGACACTCAGATAAATATGATGCACCAGCATGAATGCATAAACATGTTGCCACTATTATTTTAATTCAACAAAAATTATTTAACCCCTAGGTTAAATGCTCACAAATTCATAATTAAATCATTTTCACCTATTTTGTTTTGGAGAAATTTTTAGGGTGTTACATAAATGAAAATAAATTTTATTTTGTTTCTCTCGTGAAATATATATTTAAAATAATTTAAATTGAATATATGCCTCATAGTTTGTTTAATACATAGATAATTCTAGGAATACCATGTTTTTTCTTTTTTTTTATAAATCTCCTCTTGATATTATTATATATTTATGTCAGTTTGTCGCGATGAGTTCTCCGCGCAAGGACCAAGCCCCAGGATCTGAACATACGGAACAAGCCCCAGAGTCCGACCCCATGACGAAAGAAGTGACCCACCAAACAAGCAAAGTCCTGGGGTCGTCTGACCCCACGGAGAAGGTAGAAGGGACCCACGAAACGGGTGAAGCCACAGGGGACGGAACTCCGGAATATGAAAGTGTTAGCGATGACATGAAGCCTCCCGAAGTGAGGAAGGCTCGTCGTGAATTGCAACGTGACCCTGATTATAATCCACAAGCCGATGAGGTAATCCTTGTCTATTATACATGATTTGGATCTATAATGTTTGTATGTAATTACATGATTTCGATCCATAATGTCTATATATAAACCCATCTATACGATTCACAATGTCTATACTCAGGAGGTAATGTCTCAAATGCAAGAACTGATTTGGCAACACGAAGTGGCACAAAGCCGAAGATGCACCGGAACCGACCACGACGACGACCACTGAGAGATCAAGGAAAAGAAAGCGGAGCAATTTGAAATGAGGCGAGAGAGGATTAAACAAGTTTCCAGACGACGTATATGCCATCTCAGATGTTAGCCCGATCGGACAACCCCTAGCTCCTGAGGAGGCCCTACCTAAGTACCGGAACACCATTGGTTTCTGTGTTAGGGACATTCTTGACATCACTATTCGAAAGTGGTCCAGTGTGTCAGATGATGACAAGACAAAAATTTAGGATAAAATCAAGTCGAGGTTCCTGTTTCCTCGAAACACACTAGAGGCACTGATAAAGGAATACACAATGAAGTAGTGTGCAATCAGTTTCCGAAACTGGAGGTCAAAGATGAATACCAAGTTTGCAAAGAGAGGGTTGGACCCTACAAGCAGATACAAGATTACTAAAGGTCAGTGGACGGTCTTTTTAGAGCAGAGGAGAGAGCCAGAGTTCTTAACTATCAGCGAAGCCAACTCTGCTCTCGCTAAGAAGAACAAGTACCACCACCGTCTAGGCACAGGTGGTTACCAGCGTCAGGTTCCCAAATGGAGGCAAGAAGAGGCTGTGAAGAAGGTGGCAGGGTTGCCAGCGCTGTCCGAGCAAGTTGGTGAAAGGTCGGCAAATTGGATTCTTGCTCGAAAACCAAAGGAAACTGAGAGCGGTGTGTCCTTTGACGACCCAATGTTTGAAGAAGCAACAAAGAACATCTTTGCGGTGGCGGCCAAGACGCAGGAAGGGAAATTCAAGCCACGAAGGGAGAGGGACATCCTTACTGCGGGCCTCAATAACCCTGAGCATCCTGGCCGTGTTCGGGGCATCTCATCCAAAGAGGGATGGAAGGATGGATTCGGCCCTCAGTGGCAAGGTGAGTATAAGAAACGTGATCGATACAAGGAAGAAATGGCAAGTTATTTAAAGCAAGAGGCTAAGAAAGAGTTCACGGAGATGATGGCAAAATTGCTAGAAAATCCTCCTCCTGAGTTGATGCAAAAACTAGCGAGTGCGGTTTCAAATCAACAGATTAGCATTCAGGCACCCCAGATGCAGCTAGTCCCAGTGGTGTCACAATGTGCAACCAACATTCCAAGCAGTGTTGCGTCTACGGCGAACAAGGTTCACTATCCGGTTGACGACATTGTTGGTCCCATGTCGTGCTCCCTGGTCATAAGATATGGCATTAACAATCATCGTACAAGGGAAGTAGCCAAGGGCAAAGCAATCCCAGGACGCAAATACCATGGAGCTGACATTCCTGAAGACTACTACAGAGTAGAAGTATCGACCGTGGTTCAAGGATATGAGGATGAGATTCTAGACATCCCCGGTCCAGAGGACATTGAGAAACTCGGACAGGCTATAAACAATTTCATCCTTTGGCCTAGGCGGGACGTCCAGCTGATGGAGCAACCCACTCAGGAGTCATTAGGACGTACCGATCCTCTTCATGACCACCCACCATCACCTCCCCAGTCTATTCCCGACACTCAATCATCACCTCCGCCAAAGTCAGCACCATCTCCGCCACAATCATCACCTCACAGTCAGCACCATCTCCGCCAAAGTCATCTCCTCCACCATAGTCAGCACCACCTCCGCCACAGTCGTCTCCTCCGCCACAGTCAGCAACATCCCCGCCACAGTCATCGCCTTTGCCACAGACACCACCATTGAATTCCCCACCTTCTCCACAACCCGAAGATCCTCTGCCACAAAGCAAGGAGCCACCACCACCGCCAAAAAAGAAATTTCCGGTACCCAAGTTGGTTTCCGCCTACGAGCCAAAGAAGAAAATAGCTGGGACAGCCAAATTTTTAAAAGGAATTGGACAGAAATGCACTTCAGAAGTCGTTGAGTTGTCTGAGCTTCAGAAGTCAGCGAAGCCAGTGCCTAAGGTAATTCCTTGCACTATCAAGGTCCCAACTGCAGAAGATTACAAGTCTATCCCTAAAAATTTTGTGTTGGGAAGGCCTCTACTCAAGCGGAAGACACTCTTAAATATTCCAAGCAATATAAAAAGGTTGCATGACTGGTATATGAGAGCCGCTTCTGTTGGCATCGACACCATCAACGTGTGTATCCCCAAAAGGCATTTCTAAGTGAAAATAATATGTGCATCATTAACTTTGAAGACATTTGGTTGATGATGAATCTCGAGAGATTGGACGTACAGATCGTAACGACGTTTGCACTGTAAGTGTTACATAGTTTAAAATGCATTATAGTTGTGTCAATGTTAAATATCTGACTTGCACATGTGCCTTGCAGAATGCTATATGATCAGCAGGAGTTGTATTATGGGCAAGATTTCAATTATTGTGCCAATGAAAGGATTGGCTATCTGAACCCAATTGATATATGCGAAGAACGACACACTTTCAGAATCGGAGATGACAACATAGAGTTACTGGGCTTAGAAGGTGAGGAACGGGACAAGAAAATCACAAAGTTGAAGTTGGCGTATGAATCACAGTACGCCTTCTACATTGGAATGTCATTGCTCAAATATCAACATAGGGAATCAGTAGTGGCCCCGTACCATTTTGGGTAAGTGTGAGTTTCCATAGATGCATCATGAATTTGATTCCAATATACAAATGCATCATGAATTTGATTCGTGCAGGGACCACTGGATCGGCCTTTTCATTTATCCTAGGGACGGAAGGGTGCTGGTACTAGACTCCGCCAATTACCCACCATCAAGCTATGCAAAATTCATTGAAATGTTAGAGCTGTAAGTCGAGATATGCATTCTTACTTTTGTATTTTGAGAGTTTGTGTATAATTAACATAGTGATTCTATTCGAGATCATAAGGCATATAGGTTTTATAAGATAAAAGGTGGAAAGTGCGACACCAACATTCAAGGGCAGCCATTGCAAGTTTTTTATGACTGGCCGATAAGTTGGTGAAAATTTACTCTTATGAATACAAAACATATATGTACTATACATAGGACCATGGTTGCATGTATAAATATCCACTTTCCCATTATATAGTGCCACAAGCAACCACCTGGATCTGTCCTCTGTGGATACTACGTGTGCGAGCACATGAGAGAGACCGGTCGATACGTCAGCAACCCTTCCGAGGTAATACAAGTAATAGTCGTGTATGTAGTATTATACACCATAGTATTGACAAACTATGTATATGCAGGAATATAAGGTATTGACAAACTTTATTTACAGGAATATAAGGAAGACTTTGCAAAGCGCATCACCGAACGTACTTTGTACAACATAGTTGAGGACCTGAGCCTTTTTCTATTCAAGCACGTCATTTCAACGGAAGGGAGGTATCATGATCATGAGAGTGAATTATCGAAGCCAGAGTACCGAGTGCTAACAGAGATTTCTAGGCTAAAACTAACTCGGAATGGTTATTAGACCACCTGTGCAAACTTGGATGTATGTAATGTGCAAACTTGCAACTCTATGTTTGTGAGCACGAAACTTTGATGTATATAAGTGTATGTATGAAATATGTAAATTGCATGTTGCTATATTAATGTATATGCATATATTTAATTTAACAATATAATTGCATGTTCCAATATTAATGTATATATTTAATTTAATAATATAATAATTATAATTAATAATATAATATATATAAAACTGGTCTACAACAACACAGGCGGTTCACTTAAACAACCGTCAGTGTAAATAGACCATTTACACTGGCGGTTCCTTAGGTGAACCGCTCCACAGGCGGTTCACAAATAACCGCTTGTGCTGTTGTTCCATTTTCACTGGCCCCCAGCGCAGGCGGTGCTAGAAAACGCCTGTGAAAAATGAGTTTTCAACCGCCTGTATAGTATGTCTCTATACTAGTGATCTTTAATGTCGTTGTTGAAAAATGTCAATTTCACATCAAAAGAAGGTCAGACGCTAAAGATTTCTAATATGCGGTCAATCGTTATAATGTCGTTTTGGCAATAGACTATCGGTCGATAATTTTATTTTGCTTCAACATTATATGGTCTATCTTTATATCCTTAACGACCACTGAGCGTCACCCACCGACCTGTCAATTGCATGGCCATATTGCAAGGTAATAAACAACACTTGTCATTTTTTATTGTCTTTATATGTTATGAGTGACCAAAGTTTTTAATTATTAATATTTCTAATAGATGGAGGTCAGCAAGGCTCCAAAATCATCCCATAGAACAAGTGTGTTGGTCTGAATTTTTCCAATCTACATATCATTTATGAGGTCAAACAGCTTTCATAAAATTGTACATATTACACTTTAAGAATTGATGCTAGTACCTTGTGGCCATCCTTTGCAAAGCTAGAACCTTTGTACAAAAATTACACTGCCATTTGCATAGAGAATGTCCATATATATTTAATTAGAAAAATAAAATAAATATAAAAATTAGAAGTACAACGTATGTATATCTAAAATTCCACTTGCAGTTGGAGGCAAATCTTAAGTTAATGTGTAGCAACATTACAAAATGACAACTCTTTTTGCAACGCAAATATGCATACTCCAAATGTTGGACCATAAATCTTGGTCTAGGCCCGCATAGCCGTTACAGGCCCACATTGGGCCAATTATACTTAACTTGCCGACACGAGCTCTTGCTGCCTTGCTGGTGTGACATGATGCTGGACTTGGGCTTGCTGACGGATCAGCGGGTGTCGGCGCTAGGTGTAGTAGTTTTGTCCTGAGACTCCTAATTCAAAGAAGGCCTAGAGGCCTAAGAATTCCCAAGTCGTAGCCAAGCCAAAATTTGGCCCGCCTTAGAATTCTGTCCTTTGTTTAGTTTCAGGCAAAAATAAATTTATCTATCCGGGCAACAGAAATTTGTCAATATGGCCAGCTACAGTCATGGCCGGGAATTGGGCCGCCGCCGCGAGCATCTCAAATGATAAGGTGTCAAGCAACCATGCATTGCATGCACGCAGTTTGAAATTTTCAGATAATCAAATTTCAATGCTAAACGATATATCTGATCTGCTATCCGTTTTCACCATATCACTCATGACTATGTTTGTTTCATTGAAGAAAAAACAAAGAGCAAGTGAGCGCTAGATCGGTTGGTCTAGCTATTCTTCTTGCACCCTGCCGACCAGAGTTCGAACCCCACTGAGGCGGATTTGTTGGCCGGAGAAGACGCAGTTTATCTGCGCGTTGAAAAAAAATCTCCTCGTCTGCCCCATGCCAAAGCACAGGTATAAGGCCAGCCTAGTGTATGGGTGAGGCAGGGGTTCGAAGGTTTTTCTCGACCTGGTGTATGGGTGGGGCAGGGGTTCGAAGGTTTTTCTCGACCTGTGTGAGAAGGTCTTTTTATTAAGCATAATAATGCCCGAGGTTATCTTACTCTCTGCGGGTTGAGTTTTTTTTTAAAGAAAAAACAAAGACATATGAAGCATACACATCGTACTCACATTTTTTACAAAATTTAGCATGACACTTCTCATCCAAATATTCTTCACCGCTCTAGATTTTTGGCATTTGCCGTAATATTCAATGTGACTGAGCTAAATTTCTTTTAATCAGGAAACGAACACCACATAAATTTTCTTTTTGATGGCCCCTCGTGCCAAAAGTTCTGAGGACCTTTTTTAATGGGCTACATGTCGTGGCCGGCCTTTTTATTTGTTTCCTTCACTTCACAACCTGAGCTCGGTATATTACTGTAGCAGGCTATTGAACGTTGACAGAAAATCTATGTGCATTCATAGATACAGTAATATTACATAGCTTTGAGATCATTAGTATATGGAGAAAGCACAAAAGCCACTGCATATATCACATATATTTTGATATCTTATTATATACTCCCTCCAATTTGGTAAAAAAAGTTGTTACGGACAGCGACACGGCCTCCAAAACATAACTTTGACCACTTGTTTCCTTAAAAATATTTATTGGAAGGTGGTATGTATATTTTTATGAAAGTACTTTTCAAGACAAATTTATTTTTACATCTCTAAACTCAACAATTTAAAAGTGATTCATGATTTATATTCCTGATATTTAACCCAAACCTTTTCCAAAATAACTTCTTTTACCAAACTAGAGGGAGTATATGGTAGTATGTTCCGCTGTAAATGTCCACCCTTAGAACGATTAGTCATCTATGTAGATACACTTTTTTGGGGCCTGTTTCGAACAAAGAACTTGAAAACAGAGGTGTCATTGTTTTTTTGACGAAAAACAGGAGGGGGTTGTCCATGAAAGGACCGTGACGCCTAAGAGGGGGGTTGAATTAGGCAACTTAAAACTTCTACTCTAAACTATGCCTCTAATTTCCACCTAGACAAAACCTTTGCAAGAAAGTAAACTATCCAATGTGCAACTAAGGTTTTGCTATGTGTGTTTGCTAACTCTACCGTAAAAAGGAGTTATGCTACCTAGTTTCCAAACCTATCAACTAGCAAAAGTAATCTAGGAAAGGTAAAGCACATAAACAAGGTAGCAATGTAAATGCGGAAGCTAAAGAGTGTGGTAGAGATGCAAACTCCTGTCGACGACTCCGGTATTTTTTACCGAGGTATCGAGAAGCGCGCAAGCTTCCCCCTAGTCCTCGTTGGAGCCCCTCGCAAGGAATCCCTCGCAAGGGCCAAGCTCCCGGTCAGGTAACTCCGTGGATAGCTCCGGTTCTTCCCCATGCGCAAGTGGGTCTCCGGTTAAGCCACTCGTGGCAAAGCCTCTCCAGGATGCTCCCCGCCGTCTTCACTATCAAGTTTCCGGCCGAAACTCCGGGGGCCTTGTTCCCTTTGGTACACGGAGGCGGCCACACCACAACCGCGGTTGGTGTGATCTCGCAAGACTACAAGCCCCGCCGATGTACAACAACGGTGCGCGCAAGCACCGGTAGTCAAGAGGTTTTCAACCTCACTAAACACTAGGCCTAACACCTAGAGCAAGCGCAAAGCGATGGTCTAACTAGCTTAAGCACTTCGCAAAGCACATACACTAATCACCGAGTATATCACTTGAGCACTTTGGTGGCTAGAACAACTAAATATATGTCTATGCACTTGGTATACTTCCTTGAGCTCCAACCATGTGTTTTTGGCCGGCCATGGGGGTATATATAGAGCCCCAAGCAAATAGAGCCGTTGGGCAAAGAGATGGGCTTTTCTGCCATCGACCGGACGCTCGTCACGTCCTGACCGGACGCGTCCGGTCTCTCACAACGGCTAGTTGCCAGCCTACCCAGGCACTGATTGGACTCTGGCATGAGTCCGGTCGTATGCGATCGGACGCGTCCGGTCACGATTTTGTGCCTCTGGAACCTCTCTGTACTCGATCGGACTCAGCTGAGCTCCAGCGTCCGATCGTCATCGTAGCGTCCGGTCACTCGGTTTCGCTGAGGAACAGTTGCTTCGGCGCGTCCGGTCGCAACTCGTTCGTAGCGTCCGGTCACACGAACGTGGCGCTGTCGGCTTGAGGTACTGACCGGATGCATCCGGGTCAGCGTCCGGTCACTGTGAAGCAGCGTCCGGTCACTCCTTTTTCTTCAGTTCTTCGCGGTTTCTTGCGCCGTCTTGGTTCCATTCTTGTGCCTTGGACTTTGGTTGATCTTGAGGGTCTTCTCCTGAGCTTCTAATATCTTGCTTGAGGTGTTGATCATCGGATCCTCACATAGCCCTTGTCCAAGTCACATTTGCACCCTATTGGACTACAAAACAAACACTTGCAAATTCATTAGTCCAATTTGGTTATGTTGTTCATCAAACACCAAAATCCGAAGTTAAATGGTCCGAGGTCCATTTTCCTTACAACCCCTACTGCACTTAATTAAAATAAACGAGTAGTCTGAGAGTACAAAATTGGAAAAAGAGAAAGAAATTAAAAAGAAGAGAAAGAGGAAGAAGAAGGTCCAGCCAATGAGCTCAAGAAACAAAGAAGGAAACAAAAAAAGCAACCTAAGTAAGCAGATTAAACGAGGTTGTTTAACCATAGATCAATTTTGGGAAAGTATCTTCGCCTTGCTCGAAGCAGTAGAAGCGCAAACTCTGATTTAAAAAATCTTGTAGCTTCCTGGATGGTAGGCTGCCTGTTATTGAAGATGAGCCCATTTCTCATGTGTCAAATTGTCCAACCCATTATGATGATGATTTCCATAAAGAATGGGACGTGCAATTGCCTTCTGAAGTTATTTAACTCTTGTAGCAGATCATTTTGGGACGAAGTTTGGCAGTGGCGAAGCTAGAGCAAATTAGAGGAGGTGCAATTAGCTTGTGGGTGCATATACATGTATTGTAGGGGTGCATATATGGTGAAATTTTAAGTAAATCTACTGTTTTTCAAAATTTTTGGGGGTGCATTTGCACCCCCTGGTCTTAACTAAGCTTCGCCCCTGAAGTTTGGAGACCAATGCTATTCCAGCACGCTTCAGCAAAAGGACACTTGATGAAAAGATGGAGCAGAGATTCTTCAATTGAGGTGTCAGCAGTTGATTTGTTATGAGAGAAAAATATTATTTCACGGCTAATTTATACAAATTTAAACTGGTTTGTACCTCAAGCGAATAAAGTCAACAGATAGCATGACAAGAGAGGAAGAGCAAAAGGTTATTTCTCTTAGAGTAGAGTGGATGTTTTATTTCATTTATTTCGTATTTAGTGTTCGCGTTTAGTTCGGGAAATTTTTGACGAAAAGTTTATGTAGCACTTTCGTTGTTATTTGATAATCTTTATCCAAATATGGACTAACTAGGCTTAAAAGATTCGTCTCGGCATGTACATAGTAAAAGTATAATTAGTTATTTTTTAACTATATTTAATACTCTATGCATGCGTCTAAAGATTTGATGTGACGGTAGATCTAGAAAAATTTTGGGTTTTTTTTTGAAACTAAACGCGGCCCTCGAAACCCTGTGGTATTTGTTCCTTCGAAATTCCTTTGATCCAACAAATAAATAGGACCAAATGTGTGGGTTGATAGTTCCTACTCCCTCCGTCACTTTATGTAACACGGCTAACGATGGAGGGAGTGCGCTATTTGGATGACGCCACGTTCACGTTCACGTTCACGTTCATGTATGCGCAATGGTCAAGGCCAACCGCACAAGGACCGAAGCGGGTCCCACCCAGACCCAGGCGTGAAAAAGCGCCAAAGCGGCCCGCGATCGAGCAAAAGGCGAAAGGGCAGCACAGCGCAATCCCATATTCTTCGGCCTCTGCCCTAGCTTGTCTCCATCGTAGCTCCCCGGCCTTTTCACAAAAGTCGTGGACCGTTGAAGCAGGGACACCAGGATCCAGACATGCTGATGCTTCTCCATGTTCATGCCGTCATCAGAGTGCAGACTGACTGGCACGGCACTTTTTTCACGCGACGCGATGGGTCAAATCCTAGCGGTAGCAGGATCATCTGCGTACGGCCTGCTGTCAAACTGCCCCCCCGGAGTATTCACAAACAGTGCTCAGTGTTCACAAGGACGAATACCCACAGACGGAGTATTGCAGCTCTATCTACGGACGGAGTACGCGTACTACATTCTACAGTACTGTACTCCTACACAAGAGTTGATTCCTGTGAATATACGCCGGCCCAAGCCCAACTAACGATACGACACCACCGCAATGGTCTTGCGTCGAGAGGTGAGGTGTGCGTACGTACGGAGTAATAGTACTGTGCTCATGCGTCTTGTCAAAGCAGTCAGGCGGGGGAGGGAGAGACGCGCATGAACCGGTGGCCGTGCACGTCCGTCACAAAAAGTCGGAACTCGAGACGCGGTGCGGTCGTCGGGTACGCACGGCACGGCAGGCACATCGCTGCCTAGCGGAGCGAGCCACATGCCAACGGGCCCGCGCGACTGTAGACAATAGTTGATGCTGTCGACGGTCGACGACGAGCTGCAGCTGCCCTGCTGCTGGTGGCCAGCATTCCGATGCGCCTCGACCAACACTGGGCACTGCGGAGGGGAGGGGACACCCGTGTACGGACGCCGACCTTTATTTTATTGGACTAGTAGTACTAGTAGGCTGCGGCGCTGCGCAACCGCGTGGGTGCGACGTTTTATTGCCTCTGCCCATTTTGCATCCCTGCCCGTCTCCAACACACATTTCACAAATACATCCTCCAATTATAACGGCGGAGCCATGCATGATGACGCGTCGCCAACGGCCTTTTGTCTTTGGCCAGTCGGCAGACCTCCGTCAGCTCCACATTTATACATTTATATTACAGAAGATCCAATTTTTGTAGCTAAACGCTTCCCACTCTAGCAAATGCAAACGTAAGGGTGCAAATGGATAACCTTTAAAGCATCTCCAATTGTTTGGAAAAAATTACTTGGGAAAAGTTGTCATTTAAACTTTTGACAAGTAAATTTTTCATGTATCTCCAATAGTTTGGTAAAAATAACATAGAAAAGTATTCCAACTTGGTAAAAATAACATAGAAACGCCGGATAGCAAGTGAAGCTGACTTGGTAAATATAGCAAGTAGATGGCCTCCGATTCCAACTTGGAAAAATTTAGCAAGTCATATACCAATCTGTTGGAGAACGTTTTTTCTTCTTTTCCCAATAAAACAAGGATAGCAAGTCATTTTTCTAAACTATTGGAGATGCTCTTAGGGTACCAATATTTGAACTAAAGAGGATCACCAATTTACACCATTTTCGAGACGAAGTTGGAAGAACCCTTGTGTGCTACTATAATTGTCTCTGCAGCTGTAATCAACAACAATCACAGTCAACCTGCCTAAGGCATGGGTGGGCAAAAACGCCAACAACCCCTGTGCTACACATAAGCCCACTGCCAACCAGGCCCGATCTCAAACAAATTGGGTCATGCTCGTTTGCCTGGATGAGGCCTTAGACTGTCTCCAACAACATGCCCCAAATGCAAATTTGGGTCCTCAATAGGGTTTTGAGTCCTAAAAAACGCTCCAACGGAGCACCCAAACAAGAGACGCATTTTTGCGTATGGGACGATTCAAACTGCAAAAAAGTGTCCCCGTTCGACGAGGACGCAAATCGCAGGCGCAACTTTCTCCCACCGGCTTTCCTCCCCCACCGCCCTTGCGCACGGAGGACGCCGCCACCTGCTCTCGGCCGCATAGAGGGGGACGAAGAAGGACGCCGCCGACCGGATCCAGGAGGGGAGAGAGGAGGGCAGCACCGTCAGCCGGATCCGAGAGGGGGAGAGGAGGGGCGGCGCCGTCGCCGGCCGGATTCGGGAGGGGAGAGAAGAGGGGCAGCGCCGCCGGCTGGATCTGGGATGGGAGAGAGGAGGGGCGCCACCGGCCGGATCCGGGAGGGGAGAGAGGAGGAGCTTCACCGTCGGCCGGATCCGGGATGGGAGAGAGGAGGAGCTTCACCGTCGGCCGGATCTGGGAGAGCAGAGAGAGGGGCGGCATCGGCCGGATCCGGAAGAGGAGAGGTAGGGGCGTCGTCAGCCGAATTTGGAGGGGAGAGAAGCTCGGGCGGCTCCGGTCGGACTCGGAAGAGGAGAGGAGAGAGGGAGGGGCGGTGCGGAAGAGGGGGAAAGATGTGTGCGATGGCTGTTGGAGAACGAGTTTTTTTAGGTCGTGACCTTTACACTGTGCGTGATTCAAATGATAAAATGGGTCTCTAGTTTGGGTTTCTCCTATTAGAGATAGTCTTAGGTCTCGCCGAGGACGTGTAGACTGCATATTTATTTGTTTGGACCTGTTTAGACCTGTTTAGACCTGGGCGGCACGTTGCTTAAAGCAGCCATCAGCTAGGCCCATGGGAAACGACCGACCCCTTCTTTTCTCGCGGACCTGGTTTGCTCGATGTAGCCGCCCTGGTTCTATCACGTCTCAAATCTTTTGTCTTTTGTCTCACCTACCGTTCCTCTCCACGACGGGAACCTCATGGCCATCGGCGTCACCACCACCGCCCCTCTCTCCCTCCGCTCAGCATCTCGTCACGCCACCACCGTCGCCCCTCTTCCCTCTACTCAAGATCTCGCCCATGTAGGGGCCTCGCCCAGTGATGACGGTTGGGAGTTCGGAACCCTACCCCTCTGGCTGCCTGCACATCCCGTCCCCAGCCCCCAGGTCCACGGCTCAAGCGGCGCAGCTCTTGCGAGGCGTCCCATGCGACCGCCCCTCATCGTCGCATCACGAGCCTCTGGTCACGACTGGCCCTCGCCCCGTCCTCCGCGCCTCCATGGTCGCAGGCTGGCTCCACAGCTCCGTCGAACGCCCTTGGGCCCGACCAGCTGCCCTCCCGACGATGCAAAGGCCAAATGCAACGGCGGATGCGGGGCGAATCTTGATGGTGCGGCCATGCGGGAGATGCAGTAGCTCGTTGGTTTGGGATATGGTTGCGACGACCGGGCTTGAGCTTGTCCATGGCGTCCGCCTGAGCTGACACACTCGATGCTCACCATGGTTGTGGACATGGTGATGCAGTGCCATTGGCTTGTGTAGCCAAAGTGCTCGATGCAATGCCCAAGAGAGAAAAAAATGCAGGGGTAACTCTACCACAATTTAGTTCAAGGTGACCACATCTAACAATCCAGGCAAACAAACACAATCTGACGTCACCCTAGCTCTACAGAGAAATAGAACCAAATAACAGATGTTGCATCTGTTGAGCCTGGCCCCTGGCAGCCTGGCTCTCTCCGTTCGGCCAGGTCCCTAATGTCTAGGGAAACAAACACACCCTTTGAATCCATGACCAATTAAACCTCTTTCTCTTCTTTTTCCAAAATTAAACTATCAACCGACCTTACAAAAATCATACCTCACTTATACAAACTTCGGTTCCCGCTCCAAATTGTAAACCTTTTTATATTCTTTAGGTAAATAGCATTTACTAGATATATATTATGTGTCTATATAAAGTAAAATTATGTATCTGAAGACAATTTATAATTTGGAGTTGAGGGAGTATTAGTTTACAAGTGGGGCTAGGGGAGAGAAAGGGGTTTATCTTTCTTTAGAATCTTTATTAACCAACTTAAAAGGACTTAAATCTAAATTTGTCGACTTCTTGAAAAATGGAAATGTATCTTTTTAACGGAGGAAGTAGGCTTTTTTAATTATTTTTGTTACTAGGAGAGCAAAATCTTAATGGGACATTCTTCCATGCATTTTGGACTTTACCCTCTAGAAACCGAATAAATCCTGTAAGACAGGTTGCTTTGATTCTTGATTCTTGCAAGAAAACAGGAGACGTGGTGTCTCTTATCCGAACTGCCTTCTGTTCTCACTACATTCTTTCTGAATCCGAACCCACTGAACTAGCTGCATAAAGTGACGTTAGCCACAAAAAGATTTCTAGTTCTTTCTACTAGAGGATCAAAAATAAAAACGGGACACTTTGGAACCGTATCAAATTGGGTTGGTGGTCGTACGTTCCAAGGCAAGCCTCGTCATGGCGAGCTCTGTTAGTTTAATCATCCCATCTGGAGGCGTGTTTAATGATGGAAATAACGTTAACCCGTCCATCGATGATCATTGCTAGCTGTTGTTAGTTCATGCCTGCCGGTCCCCAGCAAACATAATTCGGTGCCCTGGTACGGAACAAAGCATCATGAAATCCAGAGGATCGGAGCTGGATCCGCAATTCGCCACAGCTAGCTATAACCGAATATACAAATACCATATGCAAATAGAAGCAAAAATGCATTCGTGTAGTGACACCCTGCTACCATTAGTTAACTACTCAGGTGCTAGATGCCTACCCAAGTTTGTGTTGTTCTAACTAGGGTTTTTACCCATCGGGTTTCGGATCGTGGGTACAAATTATCATCTTTAATTCTAACCCCACTATTCTAGTACGAAACCAAATGCAATACTACAATCTTGAACTTTTTGGAGTTTTCGACAGACAAAGCGAAACATGTGGCACACAGTCAACAGCTGGACAAACTCCTGGAATTTAAGGTAATGATAAAGGGATATATGAAAAACTCTGATCCATGTGTTGATTCGATTCATTTCAAACTCGTCCTTTTCGTTAGCCAATAGTATGTGGTACATGCCCGCAGTTATATCAGTAACAAAGGGTTTTCTGTAATACAGTATAAGACAGTTCAGTTCCCTCAGATTTAGCTCATTTTCAATAAACTCTCATTTTTCTAGAAGAATCTCCAAAAAAATATTATATTAAGTGAAACAATTGTCGAGTCTAAATTAACTTACAAAAGTAAAACTTTCTGCTTTGGTCAGGTAAGAGATTATGATTCACAACATTCACAGTTATTTGCCTGCAAAATAGTCTATTTATCATTTCGCTATTTCAATGTACTATAGAAAATGCAACAGCGAAGATTGGAAGACCATAGATAATAGAATCGAGAAGAGGTTATGTAGCTGGAAAGGAAAGATCTTGCTAGTAGGATGTAGGCTTGTTCTAATCAATTCCAGTCTTTTTTCAAGTTTATCTTTGTTCATGCTCTCTTTCTTTAAGGTCCTAGGTCCTGTGTGAACGCATCTTGCCTCCAGTGGGTTTCGGTGATTGGATGAAACACAAGATTACTGTGACTAACGTGTGTTTTGCAGAAACATGAATGAGTTAGGTCACGGTAATGGCGACGATACGGGCATATGAAGTTCATGTCCCCTGGCGATGGATATCGTGTCGGTTTTCAAAGGACGACGACGAAGACGGTGGTAGACTAGGCTAAGTGTCATATGGAGTTAGAGGACATTTAGGTAGTCTTAGGTCTTTGTTTTTCCTTTGGCCGTACTATAAAGGGGAGCGTGAATCAGTAGCTTGACCTAGATAAGTCTATTGAGGTAGGTGTGGTGCACACTTGTTATTTCATAGCCCTAGGTAGCTCAGAGAGATGCCTTAAGTCGAGAGGATCAAAAGTCGTTTAGGCCGCGTCGCGATCCGAGCTGAGTCTGCCCTTGTTATGGGCATCGGACGCTGGCCAGGTAGGCATCGGACGCGTCCGATGCCCACCCCGACTAGGGTTTAGTCTGGTGCGTGGCATCGGACGCACCGATGTGTTCACATCGGACGCGCCCGTGCCACTGTTCACGTGCGCGTGAACTGGAGGTCGCATCGGACGCTGGCATCGGACGCTGAGGGCCAGCGTCCGATGGCCATCCAGAGAGATTCCAGAGAGGGTAAAACCACATTGGACGCTGCCCAGCGTCCGATGTCCCTTTAACAAGTCTGACAAGAGGGTACAGTCGACCATTGGTCAAGGTCATCGGCGCGTCCGATGCCAGGCATCGGAGCGTCCGATGCCCCCGCAGAAACCCTGTCTTGTGCAGTTTTTGGATGGCCGGTTGGGGGAGTATTTATACTCCTTCCCTCCATCCATTTGAGTGTTCTTGCCACTTCCATCTGCTGAAAAACACATTGCGAGTGTGAGTGAGTGCAAGAGCCCTAGTGAGGTTGAGTGATTTGCTAATTGTGAGAATTAGACACCTCCTAGTGAGAATTGAGTAGCAAGTGTGCATCCATCCATCTCTTTGGCCTTGTGTTGGTCAAGTGAAAGTTCTAGCTTGTTACTCTTGGTGATCGGCATCACCTAGACGGCTTGGTGGCGATCGTGAAGCTTGGAGAGCATCCGACGACATTGTGGATGACCCAAGCAAGCTTGTGACCGGTAGTGAGCAATTCACCGGGCCGGAGCGGCGAAGAATCAGCTCATAGTGAGCACTTGATCCTTGCGCGGATCAAGGGGGAGCGATACCCTTGCGCGGGTGCTCCAACGAGGACTAGGGGGTGTGCCGACACCTCGATACCTCGGCAAAAAGATCGTCCTGTCATCTCTACTCCTTCACTCACGCATTTACTTTCAAGCAATTCAATTCCGCATTATTACTTGTTGTTCATTCACTATTGAATTGCTTTGCTAGAGTAGGAGTGGCATAGACTTGGTCTTTTGTGAGGTAGAGTAAAGAGAAACACACTTCTAGGCACTAGGGGGTTAATTGGGGCTTGATAGTTTTTATTCTTGCAAGAAGTTTTAGAAAAGCCCAATTCACCCCCCTCTTGGGCATCTTGATCCTTTCAATTGGTATCAGAGCCTCGTGCTCTCGATTTAGGATTAACCGCCTAGAGTTAAGATGCCCGGAGGTGATGGACCACCTCCCATGTTTGAGGGAGACGACTTTCTATATTGGAAAATCCGTATGGAGTCGTATCTAGAAGCGGTTGATGTTAAATGCCGCAATGCCGCGATCACCGGGTTCCCCAAACCCAAGGAGGGCACTAGCCTCACGCCACATGAGTAAGAAAATGAGAAGTGGAATGCAAAGGCCAAAAACATTCTTTTTAGAGGCATTTGCAAGGATGTGTTTAACCGCGTCCGAAACCACAAGGATGCCCATGATCTATGGGATAACATTTGTGTTCTCCATGAGGGGACCAAGAGCGAGCGTGAGGAGAGATATCATTTAGTTATGCAAAAGCTTCATTCTTTTGATATGCATGCTAATGAAAGTGCAAATGAAATGTACTCACGCTTGAATGTTCTTGTAGAAGAACTCAATGGACTTGGCCTCACACAAATGCAACCATCAGATGTTGTGAGGAAGATTCTTTGTGTCCTTCCAATTGAGAAGTATGGACACATTGTGACGGTGCTACATCAAGGTGATCTTTCCACCACTACACCAACACAAATCTTGGGAAAGATCAATGCGCATGAGATGTACATGCACATCACACCAAGTGGTGGCTCTTCCACCGACAAGAAGAAGGACTTGGCCTTCAAAGCAAGTCATGACAAGAAGGGCAAGTCAAAGGCTATTGAGGTGCATCATGAGAGCTCAAGTGATGAAGAGTATGATTCCAACATCGCTCTCATGGTGAGAAGAACCACCAAGATGTTGAAGAAGCTTCACAAGAATGGAGTCAACTTTGACTCGAGAAAGAAAAAGTTCTTCACAAGTAGCAAGAGGAGGCCAATCTCCGAAATGGATTGCTACAATTGCGGTGAGCTTGGCCATCTTGCCCACCAATGCACCAAGCCCAAGAAGGACAACTACAAGAACAAGAACAAGGGCAAGAAGTATGACTCATCAAGTGAAGATGAGAAGAAGAATGACAAGCCTTACAAGAAGAAAGATGGCAAGGAGAAGCAATACCACAAGAAAGGTGGTAAAGCATACATTGTTGGTGATTGGCTCACCGACATTGACTCCTCCGGTGGCTCATCAAATGAAGATAGTGATGATGAGAAGGAGAAGGTGGCCGCTCTAGTCATTGGCTCCTCCACACCACCACCACCATCGTCGCCATCATCATCTACACACCGATGCCTTATGGCCAAGGGTGACCGGAAGGTACAAAGTGATGATGACTCTAGTGATAGTGATAGTGATGGTGAATTTGAGGCACCCACTTATGATGAGCTTGTTAAATTGCTAAACGACTACTCTAAAATCATAAGAAAGACTAGAGCTAAAAATGAAAAGCTTGTTGATGAAAATGAATCTCTTGTTGAGAAATATGATCATGCTATTCATGCTAGTAATGAGCTAAAAGATGAACTTGCTACTATGTCATCCACTATCAAGGAGCTCAAGTCCTCTAACAAGGAGCTCAAAGCTAGAAATGAAAAACTTGAAAAGATGCATAGTGACTTTACCACTAGTTATGCCTTGCTCAAAGAACAATACACTCAAGTGAAAGTTGAGTATGATGCTCTCACCGTTGCTTATGATATGCTTTCACATGAGACACATGATGCTCCTAACCTTGTTGTTAAGTGTGACATAGCAACATCTTGTGAGGACTTGGTTAGTGAGCATGATGAGCAAAGAGCTAGTGGCAAGGGCAAGAATGTGGTTGTGGCAAATCACTATGATGATTATGTCAAGATCAAGAATGAGAATGCAAAGCTCAAGGTTGATCTAGAGAAGCTTGCAACCACAAAGCAAGTCATTGTTGAGACCCAAGATGATGATTATAGCATGTCACTTGAGCTAGACATGCTAAAAGAAGAGAACAAGAGATTAAAGATGGAGAGAGATTACAAGATGACACCATCTCAATTAGAGCTCCAACAAGAGAATGACAAGCTCAAGAAAGAGAAGGAGCACCTCACCACCGGGTTTAAGAAATTCACCAAGGGGCAATGTCTTCAAAGTGAGCTACTCATGAACACCGTGATGAAGACAAATAGAAATGGTATTGGCTTCCTTGAAGAGAAGATGAAGCAACGCAAAAGCATCACTAAGCCAAAGAAGAAGAAGATTGCAAGATGCTATGAGTGTGGAAAGGAAGGACACTTTGCTCATGATTGTGAAGAGCCTAAACCTACACCCTTGCCCAAGCATGCTAGGCTCTTTGCTTTTAATGCTCACTACATGCTTAGACAAGACTCTAGTGGCAAGATGAAAGTCATGTTCATGGGGCCTCCTAACAAGAATAGGCCAAAACAAATTTGGATTGCAAAGTCACTAGTAGAGAAGGTTAAGGGACCGCAACAAGTTTGGGTCCCAAAAGCTCAAGCTTGATTTCTTGTGTGTGTAGGTGAACTACAAGACCGGTGGATCTCATTGGGTGATTGATAGTGGTTGCACACAACATATGACCGGTGATCCCCGGATGTTCACCTCACTAGAAGAGAATGTCAATGACCAAGAAAAGATTACATTTGGTGACAACTCAAAGGGAAATGTCAAGGGATTGGGCAAAGTGGCTATATCAAATAATCATACCATCTCCAATGTGCTTCTAGTTGCATCATTGAGCTTCAACTTGCTATCCGTTGGGCAAATATGTGATCTTGGCTTTCAATGTTTGTTCACCGACAATGAAGTGGTTGTGACCAAGAAAGATGATACACAAGTGATATTCAAGGGCTTTAGATACAACAATCTCTACCTAATGGATTTCACCTCCGAAGATGCCAACTTGAAGACATGTTTGTTCACTAAGCAATCACTTGGTTGGCTATGGCATAGAAGATTGACACATGTTGGAATGAACACTCTCAACAAGCTATTGAAGAAGGATTTGGTTAGAGGCTTGAAGGATGTCAAATTTGAGAAGGACAAATTGTGTAGTGCATGTCAAGCCGGCAAGCAAGTTGCAAACACTTATCCAACCAAAGCCTTTGTATCAACATCAAGAGAGTTAGAGCTACTCCACATGGATCTATTTGGGCCAACAACATATGCTAGCTTGGGTGGAAATCTCTATTGCCTAGTGATTGTTGATGACTATTCAAGATACACTTGGGTATTCTTTCTTCATGACAAATCCGAAGCAACCCCTTCATTCAAGAAGTTTGCCAAGAGAGCCCAAAATGAGTTTGACTTGAAAATCAAGAAGATAAGAAGTGACAATGGAAGAGAGTTCGACAACACCCACATTGAAGAGTATTGTGATGAAGTTGGGATCAAGCATGAAGTCTCCGCAACATATACACCACAACAAAATGGGGTAGTTGAAAGGAAGAACCGGACACTAATCACCCTAGCAAGGACAATGCTAGATGAGTACACTACACCAGAAAGATTTTGGGCGGAAGCAATCAACACCGCTTGCTATGCATCAAACCGGTTGTTCCCCCATCGTCTCCTTGGCAAGACCCCCTATGAGCTACTCAACAACAAGAAGCCGGATATATCATTCTTTAGAGTGTTTGGGTGCAAATGCTACATCTACAAGAAGCGCCAACACCTAGGGAAGTTCCAACGCCGATGTGATATTGGTTTTCTAGTTGGTTAATCATTGAAGTCCAAAGCATATCGAGTATTCAACCATGCCACCAGGATGGTAGAAGAAACATATGATGTGGAATTCGATGAATCTAATGGCTCTCAAGGAGAGCATGAAAATCTTGATGATGTAGGTGATGAACCATTGAGGGAAGCAATGAAGAACATGCCGGTTGGAGCCATCAAGCCTAAAGATGATGATGATGATGTGCAAGTCATTGACAAGCCATCCTCATCCAATGTACCACTTGTTGATGACAAAGATGGGAAGGATCCATTTGAAGATACTCATGTCTCCCATGATCAATTGGTGGTACAAGCTCAAGATGTTGATGCTCCACAAGCGGCCCCTCAAGTGGTTGATCAAAGAACTACTCCTCTACTACAAGCTCATCCTCAAGAACTCATCATAGGGAGTCCGACAAGGGGTGTAATGACTCGATCTCAGAAACTTGCTTTATTTATTGAACATCACTCCTTTGTGTCTCTTGTTGAGCCTACCATTGTAGATGAAGCTCTAGGTGATCTGGATTGGGTGAATGCCATGCATGAAGAACTAAACAACTTCACCCGCAACCAAGTTTGGACACATGAAGAGCGACCAAAAGGCGCAAGAGTCATTGGAACAAAATGAGTGTTTAGGAACAAGCAAGATGATCAAGGCAAGGTTGTTAGAAACAAGGCAAGGCTAGTGGCAAAGGGGTTCTCTCAAGTTGAAGGTTTGGATTTTGGAGAGACCTTTGCACCGGTTGCAAGACTCGAAGCCATTCGTATCCTCCTTGCATATGCATCACATCATGACATTAAATTATATCAAATGGATGTGAAAAGTGCATTTTTAAATGGCTTCATAAATGAACTAGTCTATGTTGATCAACCTCCCGGGTTTGAAGACCCTAGATATCCTAATCATGTTTATAGGTTGTCCAAGCCGCTATATGGGCTCAAGCAAGCCCTAAGAGCATGGTACGAGCGCCTCTGGGACTTCCTCATTGAGAAGGGCTTCACCATTGGGAAGGTCGACATCACACTATTCACCAAGAAGCTTGATGGAGAGATCTTCATTTGTCAAGTCTACGTTGATGATATCATATTCAGGTCAACAAATGAAGCCTATTGCAAGGAATTTGGTGACTTGATGTCGAAGGAGTTTGAAATGTCCATGATTGGAGAGCTCACATTCTTCCTAGGCTTCCAAGTCAAGCAATTGAAGGAGGGGACTTTCATATCTCAAGAGAAGTATACAAAAGACCTCCTCAAGCGCTTCAACATGGATGATTGCAAGTCTATCAAGACTCCAATGCCAATAAACGGACATCTCGACCTAGATGTGGGAGGTAACCCGGTTGATCAAACTGTCTACCGTTCTATGATTGGTAGCTTGTTATACTTAACCGCATCTAGGCCCGACATCATGTTTAGTGTGTGCATGTGTGCTCGCTTTCAAGCCGATCCTAGGGAATCACATCTCATAGCGGTGAAGAGAATCCTTAGGAACCTAAAGCACACCCCAAGCATTGGCCTTTGGTATCCCAAAGGAGCTAACTTCCAACTCGTTGGGTATTCCGATTCGGATTACGCGGGTTGCAAAGTAGATAGAAAAAGCACATCCGGAGGGTGCCATTTGCTTGGGAGATCACTAGTGTCATGGAGTTCAAAGAAGCAAAATAGTGTGGCCTTGTCTACCGCCGAGGCGGAATACATTGCCGCGGGTGCTTGTTGTGCACAAATCCTTTATATGAAACAAACCCTTTTAGACTATGGTGTAGTTCTAGAAAGGGTACCTTTGTTGTGTGACAATGAGAGCGCGGTTAAGCTTGATAACAACCCGGTTCAACACTCTTGCACAAAGCACATAGATATTCGCCATCACTTTCTTAGAGACCATGTTTCCAAGAAAGACATATCCTTAGAGGGAGTTAGAACCGAAGATCAATTGGCGGATATCTTCACAAAACCCCTAGATGAGAACACCCTTTGTAGATTGCGAAGTGAGCTTAATGTGCTTGATCTAAGTAACTTTGTCAAAAGGTGAAAGGGGGTTGTCTTTGCATTACATTGTATCATATGCCATGTTTAAATTATGCTATGCATATAGGCTTGTCAGACGTGGTTAAGATAACCGCCCTAAAAAGCGTGTGAAGAAGCTTACCCATGAGCAAACTTGACAAGCAACCTAGATTCAAATTCCGTAATGCATTGCATATGCATGTTTGTTGCTTTGTCGTTTCTTTTCGGTTATGTTTTGAGCAACCGCTGTGTTCGTCCACCGCTAGGGGGAGCATTTGAGGCTCCTAATGGTTGAGTCCTCTAGTTTTGGTGGCCACATGTTGTCTCCTCGGGATTTATTGCCTATTTTACCTAAAAATGATATGTAGCCTATGGCAAAATATTTATAAAATCGAGGGTTTATGCGAGGATGCTCATACTAGGTTCCAACTAGTGTTTATTTGCCTCTTATTTGAGTTGGAACTTGGTTGGGAGAGGGAGCTACAACGGAGATCTTCGAAACAAGCCAATATGCAGCATCGGACGCTGCATCGGACGCTGGCTCCAGCGTCCGATGCCCCCACTGTACACAGCCCCGGCTGAAATAGTGTTGGCGTTGCGTCCGATGTGTCACCGTCGGAGCATCCGAGGCTCCATCGGACGTTGCCCAGCGTCCGATGTCGAAGCATAGGACGCGTCCGATGTAAATTTGGCAGTTTTGAACCTCTCTGGACGGGCATCGGAGCGTCCGATGCTAACCCATCGGCGCGTCCGATGCTCCTTAAAGCGGCGCGTTGAGTTCGCTTCATTGACATCTGGGTCCCACACGTCATAGCCCCTTCTCTTCGTCTTCCTCGCACCGCTCGCCCGTCTCCTGAGCCCGACCACCGCCGAGCGCCCTAAACCTAACCGCCACTCGCTCGCGCTCTTGGCCGCCGCGTTTCTCGCCGCCGCCGCACCATCGCCGCAGGCCGTCGTGCTCCTCCTCGCCGGTCACGCCGTCACTTCCCCGTGCTCGCCCCCGCGCGCGCGCCCTCGCCGGTGACTCCACCTCCGTGCTCGCCGGAGTCCCGTCGGCGCTCGCTACCACCTCGCCGGAGCTCCTCCCCTCGACCCTGAGCGTCCCCTCCCTCCGGTGACTCCTTCCCCGGTCAGCAGAACCCTCTACGTGAGCACCTCCACTCCTTTCCCTCACTGCTGTCCCCCAAGTGCTCGATGAAATGCCTAAATGCACGTTCCACCATGTTTTGACCCCGTTTCCACTCAAATCTTTTGCAGTCCCTTTTGGTGTGACGTGTGGTTGCCCGAATGTTGATTCTCTCCTCCTCTTGGGTTCGGTTCGTTGGTCCGTCAGGTAGCGAAGCCCAGCTCTATCTTATCTCCATTGCTCTGCTTCCATAGACCTTTCTCGCCTCTAGACTATAGATGCTTATATATCTCCTATCCATTCTATACAGCGAGTCATTGTCAGTGACACCTTGGCCGTTTGTTAGTGTCAGTTAACCCGGGGCCAAGCCCGCGGGTAAGGATCGAGGCCAAGCCTCGCAAGTGACAGCGCCAGTTGGGATCAGTGACTCAGAGGAGCTCCTTTGTCAGTTTGGGTTGTCAGCTTGGTTTCCGTGTCAGTGTTTCTTGCAGCGGCAGTCTTTCTGTTCTTGTCAGCCATGCCACGCTGCAAGAACGTCGGTGGTGGCCCAGGGGACTCTCCTCCCCGTCCTCCCTTCCGGTCAGAGGCCTGGGAAGGGGAAGCTGATTACGCGCCGAAAGCGCACCGGGGAGCAGCGGGAGGCCGACCAGGCCCGAGAGGTTGCAGCCGCCGCAGAGCGTGCTGAGCGTGGTGGTAGTGCTGGCGGACTCAGGATCGAGGATCAGTTGTCCCCAGAGCAGCGCCGAGCCATAGAGCAGGTCGAGCAGTTCCACCACTCACCGACTGGCACGCTTATGGCTGCCGGTCGCCGGACGACGTTCTCGTCTCCGAGAGTAGAGCCCGAGAGCTCAGGGCAGGGCCAGACAGAGGCCGAGGCAACAGAGGCAGAGGCACCAGAGGCCAAGGCAGAGGAGGAGGTCCCTGAGGAGGTTCCCCGGTGCCGGTCCACGCGTCGCAGGATAGCGGTGCCACCCCGGCCCGATGTCCCTCTGTGGGGAGCACGTGCTCCGTCGAGGCTTGCGCCCCCGCCGATCCCACGACTGGACCTCCGGGCAGCCACTTGCTCTCAGATTCAGACTCTGAAGCTAGTACCAGTGGAGCAGTGGTTTCTGAGGGAGAGGCAGCAGCAGGCCAGCGCAGACTTCTACACCGTGCTGCAGGAGGACTTTTACTAGGGCTACCGGAACGCCGGTATTTGTCTTCGCTCTCAGCGCGTGTGTCCGCTAGAGGCCGTGGTTACAGCAGGAGGAGAGCAGATCCGCCCCATACTCACCTATCTACCTGGTCTAGCAGACCTTCTGGGGCGGTCTGGCTCGTACATTGAGGATTGGGTCTTCCAGTTCTACGCCTCACTTTGGGTGCACCCGAACAGAGAGACGATTGAGTTCGCATTCGAGGGGGAGCACTACCGGCTGTTCTCATCAGAGATCCAGAGTTGGTTTGGCTTGAGACACTCACAGACCCGGATCCACGACTTGTGCTACGACAGGACGGAGCCACCCCGCTGCCCTCACGGTGGTGCCCAGCCGCCGACAGACTTGGTCCGCCCCTGCTTCACTGAGCCCTTCGGTGAGGGTTCGAGTCATGCGCCTAGGGATCTCACCCCTACGACTCGGATCCTCAATGAGGTTCTTTGGCGGACCGTGCTTCCCAGGGTTGGTTTCCGAGAGGGCCTTTCCAGACTGTAGCTGTGGTTACTAGCTTACATGGTCAGGCAGCAGGAGTTCGACGTCTGGGACGTCATTCTTTGTGAGATGGAGGATACAGTGGCAGAGGGCATCAAGGCCCGGAGACAGCTACCTTATGCACATTGGATCTCCTATATCCTGTGGAAGGTAGCTGCTACTACATGGTCTCACCCCAGTCAGTCGCTCACTGGGTCCACGACCGTGTTCCCCGAGTACAACATGAGTCAGCTATTGGGACACGGCCGGGATCGCAGGCAGCAGCAGCAGCAGGATGCTCCGTCCAGTTCACGACAGAGGCCTGAGGTTCCCAAGTCCGCTCAGGAGCAGGACGAGGCCGTTCAGGCCCTCGCAGAGTAGGAGCTAGCAGAGCTCGAGGGTGGTGACACATACGTCGCAGAGGACCCCACTGACAGCTCTAACTACCAGCTCCCTCCTCGCTTTCAGCCCTGTGCACACGACTCTTCGGCCGGGCCCAGTGGTACTGCCTCCTCCGACCTAGCTCTACTCGCTATTCTAGCACGGATGGAGGAGCAGCAGTGGATGGTGACTCAGGACGTCCAGAGGTTAGCCCAGGAGCAGCAGTGTCTGGCACAGCAGTAGGCACTAGCACAGCAGCAGGCTCAGGAGCGCTCAGACACCCTCCAGCGACAGATGATGGCACTCCAGCAGTAGACGCTCCGTTTCATGGAGCGACTAGCCAGCGGTCCTCCTCAGTGGCAGTGGCAGCAGCCCCCTACTCAGCAACAGCTTCAGTGGCAGCCACCATGCGGATACATGGGTGTATGCTGAGTCTCGAGTGATGAGTGATTGTCAACGGGTTTGATCGCAGGTTCTTTGGCTTGTGTTGTGCAGGCGTCGAGCACGGAGACAGTGATCAGAGACAAGGTGAAGGTCAAGTAGAGACGTGTCGTGCCGAGGGACCGAGAGTGGCGAAGGGCGGACGTGAGGCTTGGACTGAGGGACCGGTGGCCTGAGGATCAGCTGTGGTGGCTAACTGCCTGGGACAGCGACGAGCGAAGACTTGCGGGGCACGGTGTTGCTCGGGTCGAGGACCTGGGGACACGTGTCGGTGGACGGGGTGCATGGGCGGGGCATCCCCTCTACGGCTTCGGTTTGGTGGTTGAGCCACAGAAAAACCACCGAGTGGACGGTTTCCAGGTTTGGGCCTCAAAATCTGGGCGCTGATGGTTTCCGAGTTTGGGCCACAAAACTCGGGCTGAGGACGGTTTCCAGGTTTGGGCCTCAAAACCTGGGTGCTGCGGGTTTGCTGAGTTTGGGCCACAAAACTCAGGCTACGGTCGGCTGGTTTCCCGGTTTGGGCCTCAAAACCGGGGGTTGGCTATGAAGGCTGGTTTCCCGGTTTGGGCCACAAAACCGGGAGTGCGACGTCCGGGAAAAGGACAAGCAGAGCGGTGGCGGCACGTGGTGGCGATCGGTGAGGTTGCGTCGAGGCAACGCTACCAGTTGTGCGGGCATGGCCGTCGGATCACCACCTACCATGAGTTGGTCCAGAATAACCCTAGGGTTTAGCTGGTTCGCTCTGTAATTAGAGAGGGGTAGAGTAGGAATTAGAATTAGGATAAGTAGAGGGAGACACCCTCCTCCCATTTTATCTCAGTCATTTGCTCTTTGCTTCTAGGGTTTCCTGCTCTCTCAATCCCCTGCTGTAGCTAGCTGAGATCCGCAGAGAACCATACCTCTGTGTACTGGAGATTTTGAGGAAGTGAGACCGTAATCTCACTGTTGTAGTGTGTGGTAGCCACACGGTTGCAGATCGATGTCTTGATTCGCGTTTTGGTTCGTGTTCTTCGCGTTCTTCGTTTCTCCGTGATTTTCCCGTCACTCGATCTCCCTCTCTAGTGCGTCTTTTCGAATTCCACTTGAATCAACTTGTTCTTTATAGTGAGGAGATCATTTCCACTGAAGGAATTCATCTAACTCCTCACGAACAAGTAGATCGGGTCGATTTTGTTTTCATGGCGCTTTTTCGGTTCATACACCTTCTCTTTCGATTTCCTGGTGATTGAGTCGTTTTGAGCGGATGATTTCTTGGGGATAGTCTCCTAACTACCTCGTGATCATCCTCTCCAAGGTTGGGATCAAGGGATTTTGATTTGGATCGATTTGAAGGAGATTTGGGGAGAAGGCGACTGAAATCGCCCTCTCTGCGCGTTCCCGGACAGTCCGCCGGTGAACCGCGGACAGTCCGGGGGTCGGGCTCTAGCCGAGTCCATGGCTGCGTTGCTTGTACGGATGAGTTCTTTTTGAACCACGGACAGTCCGCCGTAGGGACTCGCGGACAGTCCGGGAGGCGTCCAGCAGCTGTTCAGCAACACTGCTGTTTTGCTCGTTTGGCCGGCGGATAGTCCGCCACCTGAGCCCGGACAGTCCGCCATTAGGCAGACAGTCCGCGACCGTATTGCTGGACAGTCCGGGACCCTGCTGAAGCCTCCGGTTTAGTGCGTTTGCTCTCCCGTATTTTCCGTTTGGTTTTCGGACTTCTCGTTTGGCCCTATAGTTAACCAAGGAACCTCTCTAGGTATCTTTGCTACTTGTTAGCATTGGTATTTGGGGATTTCTCGACGTAGCCTTCCATCTACGTTCGGGACTCGGTTTTCAAGGGGCAAACTTGTGTCGGTGCTTTTGCTATTTGGTTTGCTGTCGCTTTGTGGTGCCTCGCTGTGATCCTAGAGATAATCCACCCTCTTCCAAGGGTCGTGGGCATCACGTTTTCGATCGAAGCTTTCTGGGGTGGATTTTGGGACAATAGGCCAAAGTTTCGAGAGAAATTTTTGTGGCTCCCATTCACCCCCCTCTAGCCGCCTTGCTATTGCATTCTCGGTCCTTCAATTGGTATCAGAGCAGGTTAAGGATCTTCCACCTTAGCCGGTTCCAGATCCACAAAAGGCGACATGGATCGCGGCGTGGGCAAACCGCCGTTTTTCGATGGGACGAACTATGCGTATTGGAAGATACGCATGTCGGCCTATCTGCAGAGTTTGGGTGCTTCCATCTGGGATATTTGCAACTCTGCCGATTACGTGGTCTTGGCTGCTCGTGTCTCTCAGCTTCAGATCGATGAGCACAATGCCAATAGCCGAGCCCGTAATGCTCTTTTCTCATGTCTGAGCATGAGTGAGTTTGATCGCGTTTCTCACCTCGCCACGACTCGGGAGATTTGGGCTACCCTCATGCGTTTCCATGAGGGAACCTCTCAAGTCAAAACCTGACTCTACGAGTCGTTCAAACGAGAGTATGAGAACTTTCGACATATGTCTGGCGAGAGCATAGAAAGTTTATTCGCTCGCTTTCAGGTGATTGTCAACAGGATGAGGGCTAACAAGGAGCTGTTGCCTTTCGACGATCATGAGAGGGCTTTGAAGCTTTTGCATACCCTTGATCGGTCGGTGTGGGATTCCAAAGTTCAGGCGATCATCGAATCACCTAACTATGAGACCCTCACGTGTGACGAGCTCTTCAGTAAGCTCAAGTCCAGTGAGATTGACTCCATGACGAGGGCTTCTTATGAAAATCCTTCTGGCCCGTCGATGGCTTTGGTTTCTGGCTCTTCTGCTAACCTCTCTGGAGGTTTTGCACTCTCTTCTCTCTTTTCTTTCATAGAGGAGCAGCTGGAGTCTTTGGGGGATGACGAGTTGGCTTTGCTCGCCAACCGGTTCTCGCGGTTTCACAACAACCGCATGAACCGTCGCCGCGGAGGAGGACGCTCAGGATGCTTTGTGTGCGGCGACCCTGTAACACCCCAGGTGTTTGACGTCAGTTGAGCAGTCAGTTTGAACACAAACATGATCTGTCAGGTGATGATCGATAGATGATTTCTAGTATTGTCCGTGATGACTGAAGATTGGAATCAACCCCAGAAATAGGGCCTCTGTTTAAATTATTCCGGAAATAATTAACAGCACAAGTAATAATGATTGCCCAATTTTGGAATATTCAAGATTATTGCTAAACATGACTTTTTCATGTTCCCTGCTTCAGTTCCTATCTATAGTGACTGGTAGAAAAGTTTGGCAAAATTTGGAATCAAAAAGTCACATGAAATGACGAGTCACAGCTTTGCCTATAATCACGAACTAAGTGAAGGAGATCATTTGAGTTCAATCAAGTCTTGCAATTATGCCTAATCAACTCTATATGGACTCACAAATAAAAGTTATGAAAGGTTCGTGTTGAGCAAATGTCAAGAAAATGTCTCAATCGGCATAAAACCTTAATTTGAAGTTTTATTGAGTTGCTGCTTTGAGCAAAGAGAAACTACAGTATGAGGTTTGACCTTTAAGGAAAGTTATATATCATGCCGAGGACAACAAACTTTGTTAAAGGATCTAAGGCTGAATCCATTTCTAACTTTGTCAAATAGAGGTTCGAAGTTTGGATCTGCTGCTGTTTTCAGCTGGAAAATATTTGGCTAAGTCTGAAATGCAGTGTCAATCACGTTGGCAAGCCGCGTTCTCTAAATTTTGTTAAACAACTCAAGTTGGTCCAAAAATAAAAGTTGTAGGTAATCCTTTGAAGAAGAGCATATAAAAAGTTGCACTCGATTTGAGCAAGCTTAGACTGAGAATTTTGAATGTAACCGCAGCTAGGTGGATTCTCATCAATTTATTGACACTATCAAATTGGCGCTGTTTATCTCCTAATCTGGACACCTAACGGCCGAGTGCCTGTAACGAGAGTTGTAGAACAGTCTAATATAAACAAGTTTTCTTAAAAGCCCAAAGCTCAGTTCGGCCTCAATCTGTCTCAAACGAGCTGCCCAAAATCGCAAGTCGTCGCACGCCACGTGCTCGACGAATTGCCCCAGCAAGTGCCGCATGCCCCGCACGCGTCCTCCATGCGCAGACGCTGCCTGTCGCCCTTGCCGCGTGCCCTATGTCGTTTCTCGTGATATGGAGACCGACAGCCCTGCCTCCTCTCCTCTCCTCTCTCTATCTATCGCTCACTTTCTCCGTCTCCCTCTCGCTTCTCTGCCATGGCTGGCAATGGGGAGCTTCTCTGTTCAGTCTCTCCAGCCCTCGCCGCCAGTAGCTCACCTCCCCGCTGCTGTCACTCACTTCCGTGCCTTCCTGCTCGGCGCCGTGCTGGCCTGCTACAGCAGACAGGTCACGGGCTGGGCAGCAGCCATGCACGTGTGCCTGGACTGGATGCCATGGCCACGAGCTGCTGCCGCTGCTGTTGGCAACTGGGCCGCGGCCGGCCACCAATAGCCTTTGCTGACCGCGCTCGGCTGCTTCAGTCGGCCTCTGGCCACGACACCAGCGCTCCCAGCCATCGACGGCCTGCACCCGACCCTTGCCTGTCTGTGTCCGTAGGAAGAAGAGGTAAGGAAGGAAAATGATTAGAGATAGTTTCAGGGTTCCAGTTGCGAAGTCATGACTCATATAAATAGTACTGCGAAGGACTTATTTGCTATGTGTCGGTGGTACGAAAAAGGGTACCCCCAATCAACGCAAACACCCGAACGCTCTATCCCCGTCTCGCCCGAGCCCTCCCGGCCAGGCCTCGGGCGAACGCTCTATCTCCGTCTCGCCCGAGCCCTCCCAGCCAGGCCTCGGGCGAACGCTCTATCTCCGTCTCGCCCGAGCCCTTCCAGCCGGGCCTCGGGCGAACGCTCTGTCTCCGTCTCGCCCGAGCCCTCCCAGCCAGGCCTTGGGCGAACGCTCTTTCTCCGCCTCGGCCGAGCCCTCCGAGCAAGGCCTCGGGCGAGCACGATCGCTCTCCGTCTCGCCCGAGCCCTCCAGGCCTCGGGCGAACGCGCCCCCACACCTCGAGCCTTAACGCACGGACCTCGAGCTGTACAGACAGCCGTACCAGCCCATACCACGCATTTAATGCCTTCACCTACTCCGGTCATGTCCACTAGTGCACAACGTGTACCACAGTAACTCGGCGTAAAGGTCAAGTCTCGTTTTCACCACAAGCATGGGCAAAAGGGCACCAGTACAGCACTGTTCGGCCAAGCCAGGCACTGTAATCCCTCGAGGCCGGCTACGCGCCCCTCGAGCCCTGCACTGTAACCTCTCGAGGCCGGCTACGCGCCCCTCGAGCCCTGCACTGTAACCCCTCGAGGCCGGCTACGCGCCCCTCGAGCCCTGCACTGTAACACCTCGAGGCCGGCTCCGCGCCCCTCGAGCCCCCGTGGCACCACCTCGAAGCCGGCTCCGCGCCCTTCGAGCCCTAACTACTTTCGTGCTATTGGAGGACAGGTACCCGAAGACCCGGAGGGACCCCGCCGCGTACTGTACATTCCGGGATGGGTGTTGTACGGCTCCCGCCTTGTCGCGCCACCACGTCCGCGCCCAGGATGGAAGCCACGACCCAAGGACGCCTCAACAACGATGATCACATCGGCTCCAGTGGCCCCGACAAGACAGGGTTCCTACCCTTCTCCGTATGGGGCACCATACGCCCCGACACCTGTAATACCTTTATGTAACCCTGGCCTCCCCTTGCTCTATAAAAGGGGACACTAGGGGCCCTCATTGAGCAGGACGGACACAACACACAAGTCCACACACAGGCACGAGTCCGGACTCCGGTCCACGCTCACTGAGCTTGTATTCTCCCCCGTACAAGCACTTAGGTGCAAGTAATACAAGAACACCCCCCCGCTGGACGTAGGGCCTTCTTTGCCCGAACCAGGATAAATCCTTGTGTCCTCTTGCATCACCATCCAGGAAGAGAAGCACGCGATCATATCACTCGTTGGTGTGATACCCCGGGTACGAAACACCGACAGTTGGCGCGCCAGGTAGGGGAACTTCGCGTGTCCGAGCCGATTTCTCGTTGATTCCTGGATGGCTTCATCCCCTCTTCCGTTCTCGGCTGGTGCCGTCGTCTGGTTCGGGAGCCTCGAGTTCCTGGCCACAGGCAACGGCAACGAGCTGACTCTGCTCTCCACGGAGGGCCTGAGCGAAGTGCGTGTCACGCCACCCCGCGCTGGGGGCGTGACGCGTCGCCCGCACCACCACACGTCGCCGCATCGCGAGCGGCGCCGTCGTCACCGTCGTCGCCGGGCGCAGGCGGTGCCCGCGGCAAACACCTACGCCCCCGTAGCCGGTGCAGGGTCCCCAAGGGGAAACCAGCCCGGCGCGCGGCCGGAGACCTCCAGGGCGCACCCGCGCCCGCCTAGCGACTTCGCATTCATCATGCGTACGGACCGGGAACCAGGCCAGAGGCCTCCGAGCCGTGCGCCGTCGACGCCACTCAGCCTCCTCCCGCACGGGTCGCGCCGCGCTCGACGCCAGCGGTTCCCGGTCGGCCTCGACAACTCTGCGGCTGTATACTCCCACCGCCTCGACGAGCGCCATCAGGACCAGACGGTGGCGGACCGGGAGCAGCGTTCGGGCGCGCTGCTGCGGGCCATGGCCAGCCTGGAGATCGTCCACCCCGCGTGCGTCGACCGCGACTTCTTGCGAGCCTTCGAGCCACCTCGGCGAGCCACCGTCGGAGAATGGTACCGCGAGCTGCGGTCCCAGCATCGGCCAAGGCGGCGTGCCGTCAACAGCTCCGACTCCGACGAATACGACTACCACGACCCCGACCTCTGGGATCCCACCAGGGAGTGCTTCCAACTCGAGGGAGTCGTATGCGATACCGAGGACGAAGGCGACGACGACAGGCCGGCACTCGACCTAGAGGGACCTAGCGACGTGGCCGCGGCAGGCGGATCACGCGTTCAGGGAAGGGACGAACCTCCAGCACCGGCTGTGCCGCCTAAGCACGACGATGGCCGGGCGGCGCAACTCGCACAAGTGCAAGAGGCAATCACCAAAGACGAGGAAGAACGGCGACACCTGCTGCAGCTCCGGCAAACCCTGATGCAGGAACCACCCCAGCCCCGAGGAGCCGGAGCCCGAGGCCGGGCTCGAGAGGTCCACCGGCGGATCCTCGAGGACGGGGCACCAGCACGCCCCGAGGTATGTTTCCCGCGAGCTGGGCAGAACGTGGTGGCGGCGGCTATGATGCTCCGTGACCTGCCCGCCGTCTCCAACCCCGATGCCAGGCGCATGCTCGGAGAAATGAAAAACCTCCTCGAGACAGCCGCGGTACAACAGGCCGAGAGCTCGGCGTCACGCCGACGCGGAGCAGCCTCGGGGAGACCGGCGGACACACCCCATGACGCTCGCGAGGCATCCGTCCACCAGCCGGACGCCTCTCGAGCTAGGCCAGTCCGCGAACGGATCGTCGACAACCGGCCACCTCGAGACCCCAACGACGCCCGCAACGACATCAACCGACGGCGCAAGGACAAGGGGGCCCAAGAGCGTGGCTATAGCGCCCATCGAGAGGGGCGCTACGACAGCGACGAGGACCGGCAGGTCCTCGAGCCCCCGGGCCCCCGAGTCTTCAGCCGGGCCATCCGCAGCTCGACCCTCCCCGACCGCTTCCGACCGCCGACCAACATCGTGAAGTATGACGGGGAGGTCGAGCCCAAGCTCTGGCTCTCGGACTTCCGCCTTGGCTGCCAACTGGGCGGAGCGAAGAACGACGACCGCGTGATCATACGTCAACTCCCACTTTACCTCTCGGACACCGCCCGCCGGTGGCTCGAGGGGCTCCCGCCGGATCGGATCCATGACTGGGCCGACCTAGTCAGGGTCTTCGACAGGAATTTCAAGGGGACCTGCGTGCGTCCAGGCAACCCCTGGGACCTACGGCGTTGCAGGCAGGCGGCGGACGAGCCCCTCCGCGACTTTGCTCGACGGTTCTCGAAGCAATGTCTCGAGCTCCCCCACGTGCCTGACGAGGACGTCATCTCAGCGTTCCTCGCGGGCACGACATGCCAAGAGCTTGTTCATGAGCTAGGATGCTACCGTCCCGGGACGGTCGAGGACCTGATGGATCGCGTCACCAGCTTTGCTTCGGGCGACGAAGCAGTGGGGGCTTTCTTTGACCGTTCCACGGACAAAGGCAAGGCGGTGATCACGCCGGAGGGCTCCAACAAGGGCAACGACGCCAAGAACGACAACAATGACGGCAACAAAAGGAAGAAAAACAAACGCAAGGGCCAGAAGGCGAAGCGTGGCGCCGATGACGACGATGACAAAGAGGTGCTCGCGGGCGCCCTCGAGCCTAAGAAGCCCCGAGGCCCCCCTGACGGGGCTGTCTTCGACCAGATGCTCGAGGATCCCTGCACCTACCACAGGGGCCCCGTAAACCACAAGTTGAAAGACTGCCGACTGTTGAAGGGCTACTACTCCAAGCTCGGCGATAAGAGGGAAGACGCGCCTAAGGGAAAGGATACCGATCGACGCGGCGGGAGAAACGCAGATGGCGACTTCCCCCCGGTGCGCGACTGCTACATGATCTACGGGGGGCCGACCGTCGGGCTCTCAGCTCGAGAAAGAAAGAAGGAGCGCCGGGAAATCTTTTCGCTTCTCCACGACGCCCCGCGGTATCTTGACTGGTCCGATGCGCCAATCACGTTCGACCGTGACGACCATCCGGACCGTGTCATAAACCCGGGGGCTTACCCCCTCGTCGTCGACCCCATCATAATCGACGTTCGGTTCTCCAAGGTATTGATGGATGGGGGCTCGAGCCTCAACATCATATACCTCGAGACCCTCGACCTCCTGGGGATTTCAGAGGGACAGCTCCGACCCAGCGTCGGGGGATTCCACGGAGTAGTACCAGGAAAGAAGGCCCACCCCCTCGGGCGCATCGACCTGCCGGTTTGCTTCGGCACGCCGGCAAACTTCCGTCAGGAAACGCTCACCTTCGAGGTGGTCGGCTTCTAAGGGACCTACCACGCCATCATCGGCCGGCCAGGCTACGCCAAGTTCATGGCGATTCCTAACTACACGTACTTGAAGCTCAAGATGCCGGGGCCAAAGGGGGTCATCACCGTTGACACCTCCTACGAGCACGCATACCACTGCGACGTGGAGTGCGTCGAGCGGGGGGAGGCCAACGTCCACCTCGACTCGCTCGAGGCCTTGGCAGCTCTGGCCACCGAGGGGGCCCCAGAAGCAAAGCGTCACGCCGGCACCTTCGAGCCGGCTGAGCACACCAAGCAAATACCCGTCGACCCGACCTCGGCCAATGGCAAGGCGCTGACCATCAGTACCAACCTCGAGCCCAAATAGGAAGCAGTGCTCGTCGACTTTCTCCGTGCGAACATCGACATGTTTGCATGGAACCCCTCGGACATGCCGGGCATACCGAGGGAAGTCGCCGAGCACGCCTTGGAGATCCAGGCCGGGTCCAGACCGGTGAAGCAACGCCTGCGCCGCTTCGACGAGGAAAAGCGCAGGATCATCGGCGAGGAGGTGCACAAGCTTTTGGCGGCCGAATTCATCAAGGAGGTATTTCACCCAGAGTGGCTAGCTAACCCTGTACTAGTTAGGAAAAAGAATGGAAAAATGCGGATGTGTGTAGATTACACCAGTCTGAATAAAGCATGTCCAAAAGTTCCATTTCCTTTACCTAGAATTGACCAGATCGTCGATTCCACTGCTGGGTGCGAAGTGCTTTCGTTCCTTGATGCGTATTCCGGCTACCACCAAATTAGGATGAGAAAATCCGATGAGCTCGCAACCTCTTTTATCACGCCGTTCGGTATGTATTGCTATGTTACGATGCCCTTCGGCCTGCGAAACGCCGGGGCAACGTACCAGCGATGTATGCAGCACATCTTTGGCGAGCACATAGGCAAGACCGTCGAGGCCTACGTCGATGACATCATGGTTAAAACTAAAAAAGTCGGGAACCTCATCAGCGACCTCGAGAACACGTTCGAGTGCCTCCGGGCCAAGAATGTGAAGCTCAACCCCGAGAAGTGTGTCTTTGGTGTGCCTCGAGGCATGCTACTTGGCTACATCGTCTCACAACGGGGGATCGAGGCAAACCCTGAAAAAATCTCAGCAGTCACGAGGATGGGCCCGATTCGTGACCTCAAGGGTGTGCAGAAAGTAACAGGCTGCCTAGCCGCTCTCAGCAGATTCATCTCGAGGCTGGGGGAAAAAGCACTACCCCTCTACCGCCTGCTAAAAAAGACGGAACACTTTGCGTGGACCGCCGAAGCGGAGGAGGCCTTAACCAAGTTGAAGGGGTTGCTGACTTCTGCACCAATTCTCGTGCCCCCGCGACCAGCCGCAGGTGATGATTCCCCCGAGCCCCTCCTCCTCTATGTGGCCGCAACCACTCAGGTGGTTAGCGCGGTCATAGCCGTCGAGAGGCACGAGGAGGGTCATACATTGCCGGTCCAGCGACCGGTATACTTCACCAGTGAGGTACTCTCCGAGGCCAAGGTCCGGTATCCGCACATCCAAAAGCTGCTTTACGGCATCATCGTCACAAGGCGCAAGCTCCAGCACTACTTCCTCGCTCATCCCGTGATGGTGGTGTCGTCCTTCCCCCTCGGAGAGATCGTCAACAATCGGGAGGCCACGGGGCGCATCGCCAAGTGGTCCGCCGAACTAATGGGGGAGACCATCACCTATGCCCCGCGAAAGGCCATCAAGTCGCAAGCGTTGGCGGACTTCGTTGCTGAATGGACCGACACTCAGCTCCCGCCGGTACAGATTCAAGCCGAGCTCTGGACCATGTACTTCGATGGATCCCTCACGAAGACGGGGGCAGGAGCAGGCCTGCTCTTGATCTCACCCCTCGGAGTACACATGCGCTAGCTGCTACGCTTGCACTTCCCCGCCTCCAACAACGTCGCCGAGTACGAGGCCCTCGTCAATGGGCTGCGCATCGCCCTCGAGCTCGGGGTCCGACGCCTCGACGCCCGAGGAGACTCACAGCTCGTCGTCAACCAGGTTATGAAGGCTTCAAGCTGCATCGATCCCAAGATGGAGGCATACTGCGGGGAGGTGCGCAAGCTGGAAGACAAGTTTTACGGCCTCGAGCTCAACCACGTAGCTCGGAAGTACAACGAGGCCGCAGACGAGCTGGCAAAGTTGGCGTCCACGCGCGGCACGGTACCGCCAGACGTCTTCTCGAGGGACGTCTTCGAGCCATCCGTCGAAATCGACCCGGGGGCGGGCCCCTCGACGCCACCCCTCGAGCAAGACACAGGGGCTCGACTCTCAACGCCACCCCTCGAGAAGGACCCCTCGACGTCCGCAGAGGCGATGCAGGTCGACGCACACGCCTCTTCGTCATCACGGCCCCTCGACTGGCGGGCGCCCTACCTCGACTACCTGACGCGAGGCGAGCTACCAGAAGACAAGACGGAGGCCCGACGCATCGCTCGGAGGGCCAAGACCTACGTCATCTACGGCGACGAACGGGAGCTATACCGACGAAGTCCGACTGGGATCCTTCAACGCTGCATCCCACTCGAGGAAGGGCGCAAGCTCCTCGACGATATGCACTCGGGGCTTGCGGCCACCACGCAGCGCCGAGGGCCCTGGTTGGCAACGCCTTCCGTCAAGGCTTCTATTGGCCGACCGCCATTGGGGACGCCAAGCGTTTGGTCCAAGCGTGCCATGGGTGTCAATTATATGCCAAGCAAACGCACCAGCCCGCACACGCCCTGCAGATGATCCCGATCACTTGGCCATTTGCCGTTTGGGGGCTCGACCTCGTGGGTCCCCTCAAGAGGACAAGTGGAGGGTACACACACATGCTCGTGGCCGTCGACAAGTTCACCAAGTGGATCGAGGCTAAGCCGATAGGAGACCCCACCTCCGAGAGGGCTGTCGAGTTCATCGCCAACATCATGTACCGGTTCGGGGTGCCTAATGTCATCATCACCGACAATGGCACCCAATTCACGGGCAAAAAGTTCACCAACTTCTGCGATGACAACAACATTCGCGTAACCTGGGCCTCGGTCGCATACCCCCAATGCAACGGGCAGGTCGAGCGCGCCAACGGCATGATACTCCATGGGCTAAAGCCGAGGCTGTTCAAGACCCTCAAGAATTTCGGAAAGGGGTGGGCTACAGAACTCCCCTCGGTGCTGTGGGGCCTCAGGACTACGCCGAGTCGAGCCACCGGGTTCACTCCGTTTTTCCTAACCTACGGCGCCGAGGCCGTCTTACCTACGGACCTCGAGTACGGCTCACCTCGACTTCGAGCCTACAACGAGCAAACCAGCGACGAAAGGCTCGCCAACGCCAAGGACCAGCTCGAGGAGGCCCGAGACGTGGCGCTCATCAACTCTGCACGCTACCAGCAAAAACTTCGATGCTACCACGACAAGCACGTGCGCAAAAGGGACCTGGCGGTGGGGGACCTCGTGCTTCGACGGCTGCAAGATAATCGAGGGCGCCATAAGCTCACCCCTCCGTGGGAAGGCCCATACACCGTGGCCGAAGTGCTCAAGGCAGGCACATACAAGCTCTACGACGACCAAGGCAGGATCCTGGCGAACGCGTGGAACATATCTCAGCTACGTCGCTTCTACCCTTAAAGGCCTCGAGGCCTTGTTCATTTTATCACTTTGTACAAACATGTCAAAATGAATGAACAAACTCGTGCATTGTCGTTCATGTTGCTTCGCATCTTAAGGAAGCCTCGACCCTGCTTTGCTCAAGGTCAAGCCTCCCTCGGGGGCTGACGGGGGGGGGGGGGGCCTCCCCCCGACTCCAGAAAAAATACGCGTTTTCTTTTCTAAAAATTTTGACCCTCGTCTCGACTCGTGCCTCGAGTGAACTAGCGACGTCTAAATCCTAAAGTACCTCGAGCCTCCAAGGTGGGGGGGCGTCGACGTAGACGGCCACCTACGCCCCCGGGCTACGGTGCCCTACCTACGCCTCCCCTCGAGGGGCTCGCAACGTATCGAAGGAACACAGACTAAGTTAACAGAAACTCGAGCTTGCGACAAAGAGAAGTGGTCAGACGCATTTGAAAGGAAAACAACCCCTTTTAAATAAACAAGTCATATATACATTCGGGTCTCGACGTACCCTCATTGACGTCATAAAATTCTTACAAGGGCCCCGGTGCCCAATTTGGCGCGCAGGCCCTAGTCTTCGTCGGTGCGGTACTCCTCCCCGAGGTCTTCCGCGGCGGGCTCAACCTCGACGCCCGAGCTCGAAGGAGGAGGGCTCCCGACACCGCTGCTGGCGTCAGGAGGCAGCACGTCCTCCTCGAAGATCTTCGCAAGCGACGTCCCCGGCCTCTCCATCTTCTCCAAAATTTTGTCGACACGGCGGTTGTTCCACTCCTCATCCTTCCCCTCGATCTCGATGAAGCCATTCGCGACAACGTGGACCGGGAAGCGGAAACCGGAGCGAACGACCGGGAGTGTCTGCTTGACGCCGTGATGGAGAGCTTGCCGGACACGGTCCCGCGCGGCTGCGTCGAAGAAGCACAAGGCGTCGACCAAGGCATCGCCCCGAGCCACGCACCTTCTGCCGCGGTCACAGGAGGAGCACCCCACATGGGGCCGAGCCGGTCGAGAGAAGAGCGAGCCCGCTCCGCCACCATCGTCTCGTCTTGGAGCTGGTCCAAGAGAGCCTGGTTCGTCCCGCGGAGCTCCTCGACCGTCTTCTCGACCCCTGCGCAACGAACAAGGAAGAGTGAGACTGCGGCGTAACAAAGAACTTCGAGACCCAAACAAGAACAAGGTGTAAGCCTCACCGTCGCAGTGTTGCCCCAGTGCGGCGAGGTCGCTGGTCAGGCCCTCAGCACGCTGCTCCAGCCTGCGCTTCTCGGCCAGTGTGAGGGGCTTCTCGGACCTAAGGTCCTCGATCAGCCGGCCCGCCTCTACCAGGGCCAGATCCTTGCGGATCACCTCCTGCCGCGCCGCCCCCTCGGCAGCTCGGGCGGTGGCGGCACCACTCTTGGCGTCTTCGGCCTCTTTTCTCGCCGCCTCCGCTGCGGTTCGGGCAGCGGCGGCCTCGCCACGGGCGTCAGCAGCCTCCTGCTTCGCCGCCTCGGCTTCAGCCCGGGCAGAGGTGGCCTCGCTTCGGGCGTCCGCGGCCTCCTTCCTCGACGCTTCGAGACGGCGGCGGCCTCCTCCTTGGATCGAGCGACCTCGCCTCGAGCCACCCGGACCTCCGCCTCCGCCTCGTTAAGCCGGCTCGCCATCTGGGCGTTCCGGCTCAGCTCCGCGCGGAGATCTCGAAGCTCCGCCTCAGCCCGCGCGAGGGCGGCTGACACCTGTGCGGACCGGCCGCCTCCTCAGAGCAGGACCGCTCCGCCTCCGCCATAAGCACGGCCACCTCCCGGAAGATGGACCGCACCTCGCGCGGGGCCCCCGCTAGGCCGGCTGCTCGATGGGAACCACGGACAAGGGGCGGGCTCATGGGAACGGGAAACGGCCATATCGGTCGGTCGAGCTCGATGTCGGGCAGATCCTCCTCCGCCTCGAGCTGCCCCGACAGCGACCCGCCGCCCGACGGCACGGGCCCCGACTCCCTCCGTCCCTCCGCCGGCACTTCCTGTTGCGGATCGATCGAGGGAAGGCTCGACCCCGGGCCCTCTTCCCTGGCCGGGCCCTCCGGCGCCTTGTCGGCGCTAGCCGACACCTCGGGCGCCTCCACCGTCATCGAGCCCGCGGCGAGGAGCGGCCCCTGCTCCAGCTCGTTCAGGAGGTCCTCCACCGTCGGCTCCTTCTCCGCCGACGCCTCTCCCCCCTTCCCTCCTCCGCAGCCGGCCCGTGCTGGTCGGAGCCACAAGGGGCGCAGTCTCCTCAGCCCCAGACACCGGCGGGGCCATGCTCGCCCCAGGCGCTTCCCCCGGAACAGCCGTCGTGGTGAGGGGAAGGATGGTGCTCCCAGTTGGCACCATCGCGGGAGGAGGAGGAGGGGGAGGAGGCAGCACTTCGGCGGATAAGGTGGTGGCAGGCTCGATGCCATGAGCTGAGGCCCCTGCAATAACGAGATGACGGAGATATCAGAACCAGGAAGAGTACCTCGACCCCTGTGGTCGATGGCGACGGCCTCACCAAAATTCGCGACGATCATCTGGCCCCCTCGAGCCATGGCAGCTCGGGCCTTCTCCAGCCAAGCGGCTTCTCTAGCGGAGGAAGGTCCCATACCTCGAGGTGCCTGTGCCTCGACGGGGCTCGAGGTCTTGGCCCGCTTGGACGAAGCGAGGTCCACCTCCTGGTAGGAGCGCTTCCCCCTGAGAAGACGGAGATAGCACGCGTCATCAAAAGCAAAGAGGTGAAGCCTCACTACCGACGAGACCCAAGGAAACTACTCACCCGAAGCGGCGGCTAGGCTTCTTCCCGGAATCGCCGGACCCACTCGGGGGCTTGAGCCCACCCCACGGCTGAGCCCTGTGCCTGGGCCGTCTCCACAGGGCTGGGATGGGGGGAGGCTCCCGACGCCTCCCATGGCTCGACCTCGAGGGAGAGCCCTCCTTCCGCCCCACCATCGGAGAGGGCGACCGTACCACCCTCGTGCTGACGTCGTGGCGCTCGCCCCGGCGCGGGCTCCGGACCTGCTCCGGCGCCCGCGCTGGTGGTCGCGCCCTCCCCGCGTCCGCTTCCGTGTCCCGGCGGCGGTACGGCTATGACTCTGGGGATGCTCGCGCCCCTGGTCACGAGACCTCGCGGGGCTCCCTCCCCGACCTCGTGATGGCGCGGGCTCGACGCCTCTTCTGGCGCCCGCTCCCTCCGCGGGCTCGACGGCCCCTTGACGGCTCGCGGGGTCGGGCCCAAAAACCCTTCTCGTCTGTCGACCGCCTCTCGAGGCCCGACCCTCTCGAGACCGCCCCGTCTGGGCCTACCGCGGGGGCGGCCTCCGTTGGCGCTGTGGCGGAGGCGCTCCGGGTCCGGGGCTTCCTTACGACCAGGGGCACATCCGGCGCGGAGCTCGACGGACCTCGGGCCCCCGACGAGGCAGGGATCGGCGCCGCCTTCCGCGGCTGCGTCCCGCGCGACCCTTTGTCGGGGGGACCTCCAGTGTACCCTCCTGCAAAGAGGAGCGGTCAGCCTGTCATCAACGAGCCCGCGCGCATCAAGCGCACATCCATCCCCTCATCGTCGCCCTCCTCCTCCTCACCACTCTCCTCCTCCGAGCTCGAGGAGCTCAGCTCGGGGGACCCGTCCCCAGGCTGACGGTTACGACGAGCCTTCGCCAGTCTCTGCTCCCGAGCTAAGCGACGCAAGTTTTTATTTTTCTCTTTCTTCTTTTTGGCATCCTTGCTCTCCTTGTCCTTCTGAGCAGAGAGGCGCCTCACCTGAGAACCCGCGGCGTCCTCCCTCACCGGGGGCCTCGACGCGCGACAAGTAAATGCCCCCTGAAGAAAGAGAAGCGTGATGAGACAAACCACAAGACGGATGCGAAACGGATCGAAGGAGGAAAAAGGGGGAGGAGGCTCGAGATAGCTCGACTCGAGGGAGCGCTTACCAGTCGAGACACCGCTCGTCGGGTGCCATCGCAACCAGGTTGGAGTATTCAGGGACGAACGGCCCCTGGATCGTGATCGACACCACGGGAACGCCCTCGTTCCGGGACAGCCTCTCTTCGGCCATCCGCGAGCGATTGAGCGCCTCGAGCTGAGCCTGCGGGCCCATCTCGTGCATAAGAAGGGGGCGGTCCGCCATGCAGGGAGAACCCTTCGCTGGTGGGAACGCCCAAATGACCGCTTTGCACGGTCAAGCTTCTTCTCGTCCACCAGCGTCTTCATCATCTCCATCAGAGCGGGGCCAGGTGGCGTTGCCTGTCCGTCGCAACGCCCCAGGTCCACTTCTCCGGGCGTTGAGTGAGGACCCTGCCGGTGTACTGCGGAAGGAGGCCACCTTCGTTCCGCAGATAGAACCAATGGTCGTCCCACCCGGCCTGGTTGGTGGAAAGCTTGTATCGCAGGTACTCGCGGGGGACATTGGCCGACGAGGTCCCCGCCCTCGCGGTAATGGCAAGGGAGCCCATGCGCACGGGCCGCCTCCCGCTGGGCTTCAGGGACTTGATGAAGAGCTCGCCCCGGAAGAGATGGACGAACATCTCCCAGTGCGGCTCCATCTTCAGGTACCCCTCGCACACCGCGGCGAATATGGCGGCGTGCGAGATGGAGTTGGGGGAGAAGTGTTGCAGCTCCACCTCGAAATGGTGGGCCAGCCCTCGCAAGAAGCGGCTCGGCGGGACGCCGAGCCCCATACGGTGGTAGCGCGTGAAGCTCACCACGTACCCCTCCGGCGGGTGCGGCTCCCGGTGCTCCGCCGACGGGATAACCCACCATGCGGGTCCCTCCTCCGGGTTGGGGCGCAGAAGCCCCTGGGCCACCAGCGAGTCCATTTCGCTCTGCGTCACCTTCGACGGGCTCCAGTCCTCGGCCGGCAGCATCTGTGTCTGGGCGGCCATGACGGTGGCGGCGCGGATCCGAGCAGCGGACGGGCGGCCGGAAATCCCCCATCGACTAGCTCGAAGGAGAGGGTGCGTAAAGGCTACGGCGGCGGCAAAGGCAAAGGCAAAGTAAAGGGTTCTTTTTCCCCTCTTTCGATATTTATAGGGGGAAATCCAGACGGGCGGGATCTCCCACGACGTAAAAAGGTAATCGAATGCATTCAATGCGCCCACCTAACCATGTCTCGAGCCGGATGCAGGGTACACGCGTTACCTCTCCATTCGCTCCACTACCCGGGCCCGCCATGACCGTCGCTCCGGCTTCGCGCCCGCCGCTCTCCCCGACGGTTTCCGCCTAAAAAAGCGTGCCCAATGGGCAGAAGGATTCCCAGACGACGGAGGCTTCTTCATAAAGGTAAAAACGGGCCCCGGCCCTAAGTCTCGAAGCAGCGAAGGCTGGCCCTCGAAAAGGGTTCGACAGCCGGCTTCGAGCGCCCGAGTTAGGGACACCAAGGGGCGCCACTCGTGGCATTACTCGAGGGCCGAGCCCTCGAGGCCCCTCACGTGTATCCAAGGCGGGGAGCTCGACGTGCAGCGAGATCCCCTCGGAGGGAGGCATCGAGCCACCGGGTCCTATCGAATGGACCCGACACTCCTGCAGACTGAGCCCCCATGCTTTATGAGACCGCCTCCGGGCCACAGTCGACCCCTAACGAACGGGGCACGAGCTCTCACTTGGATTCCCCGTTACCAGCTCACCGGGAACCTCGATACTCGCCCACTCGGGGTAGTACGAGGCATCCCCCCTCGCATCCGATCGAAAGGACTCGCGGGATGACAAGCCAGGGCAATCGGCATGCCGGACAGCTCGAGGAGCCGGCCAGTCGGTTCAGCCTGGCACCCCTCGACGAAAGAGGGTCTAAGAGCTCGGACAGTTACGACTAATCTCTTTTCTTTGTGTGAACATGAGATTTTCAGGCCTCGGGCGAACGCTCGTCCTCCATCTCGCCCGAGCCCTCAAGGCCAGGCCTCGAACGATCGCTCGTTCTCCGTCTCGCCCGAGCCCTCCGAGCCAAGCCTCGGACGGAGTCTCCCATGACAAAGGAAAGGTAACCGCAAACATTTAATGAGACTACCGAACCACATTTCGAGCCTGTTGATAGGTACACACGGCGTCGCGATCTCCGCTCCCTGACGATTTCCGCCTAAAAAGGCGCGCCCACTGGGCAGAAGGTTCCCAAGCGACGGAGGATTCTTCAGGAAGCCCACGAGGGAGTTCTAACCACTCCCCCATGGTCTCGGGGGCTACACCCACGGAATCAAATCGACAAAACCCTCGAGACCAGTTAGCTATCCATCGAGATCCCAATCTGGAGCCCCTGCTCGAATACAAGCACTCAAACAAGGGCTCGGGGGCTACTGTCGGTGGTACGAAAAAGGGTACCCCCAATCAACGCAAACACCCGAACGCTCTATCCCCGTCTCGCCCGAGCCCTCCCGGCCAGGCCTCGGGCGAACGCTCTATCTGCGTCTCGCCCGAGCCCTCCCAGCTAGGCCTCGGGCGAACGCTCTATCTCCGTCTCGCCCGAGCCCTTCCAGCCGGGCCTCGGGCGAACGCTCTGTCTCCGTCTCGCCCGAGCCCTCCCAGCCAGGCCTCGGGCGAACGCTCTTTCTCCGCCTCGGCCGAGCCCTCCGAGCAAGGCCTCGGGCGAGCACGATCGCTCTCCGTCTCGCCCGAGCCCTCCAGGCCTCGGGCGAACGCGCCCCCACACCTCGAGCCTTAACGCACGAACCTCGAGCTCTACAGACAGCCGTACCAGCCCATATCACACATTTAATGCCTTCACCTACTCCGGTCATGTCCACTAGTGCACAGCGTGTACCACAGTAACTCGGCGTAAAGGTCAAGTCTCGTTTTCACCACAAGCATGGGCAAAAGGGCACCAGTACAGCACTGTTCGGCCAAGCCAGGCACTGTAATCCCTCGAGGCCGGCTACGCGCCCCTCGAGCCCTGCACTGTAACCCCTCGAGGCCGGCTACGCGCCCCTCGAGCCCTGCACTGTAACCCCTCGAGGCCGGCTACGCGCCCCTCGAGCCCTGCACTGTAACACCTCGAGGCCGGCTCCGCGCCCCTCGAGCCCCCGTGGCACCACCTCGAAGCCGGCTCCGCGCCCTTCGAGCCCTAACTACTTTCGTGCTATTGGAGGACAGGTACCCCAAGACCCGGAGGGACCCCGCCGCGTACTGTACATTCCGGGATGGGTGCTGTACGGCTCCCGCCTTGTCGCGCCACCACGTCCGCGCCCAGGATGGAAGCCACGACCCAAGGACGCCTCAACAGCGACGATCACATCGGCTCCAGTGGCCCCGACAAGACAGGGTTCCTACCCTTCTCCGTATGGGGCACCATACGCCCCGACACCTGTAATACCTTTATGTAACCCTGGCCTCCCCTTGCTCTATAAAAGGGGACACTAGGGGCCCTCATTGAGCAGGACGGACACAACACACAAGTCCACACACAGGCACGAGTCCGGACTCCGGTCCACGCTCACTGAGCTTGTATTCTCCCCCGTACAAGCACTTAGGTGCAAGTAATACAAGAACACCCCCCGCTGGACGTAGGGCCTTCTTTGCCCGAACCAGGATAAATTCTTGTGTCCTCTTGCATCACCATCCAGGAAGAGAAGCACGCGATCATATCACTCGTTGGTGTGATACCCCCGGGTACGAAACACCGACACTATGGTTTAGTTTGGTAAACTTTCAGGGATCTGGATGCAAATGTATTTTCGTTTTTCTTTTTTTTCTAGTATATGCATATTTGGCTGAAAATTTGGAAATTCATAGTAATTAGTAGAAAAATCGTAAAATAATAAATGTAGACTTTTTGGAATCCTTGTGAGTAGATCTATATAGTAGAGTCATAATATGATATATTTTAGTTCAAAGTTTTTGCTGTGTTTGTTTATTTGTGTTGACTAGGGTTAAATGGGGATAAAATGATATCTACTGATGTGTTGCTTGAAATGATGTGAAATTTTTATAGTAGGCTCCTGTTGTCATGTGTGTGCTGTCATAAAAATTTCAGATTTATTGGTGCATGTGGGAATTAGTTATGAATTTATCTTGCTTTCGGCTCATTAAATAGATTAAAATGATTTGTGGTAAATGTTTGCATCTAAAAATAGAAAAGGTGGTTCCACTTCCTTTCTAGGATGTTGTTATAGCTTGGATAATTTTATCATGGCCATGTGTTTACAGGAAATTGGATTTGTAGATTTATTTTGTTCTCACATGCACTTTTGCGAATTAAACTTGCCATGTCTTTAATAAATAAATTATAATACCTGAGCATGTGATATTTTTACAGTAGTCATGGTTTGACCTTGTCTATCACCTGTAAAAATATGAGGTCCAAACTATATGTTTGCAACATCACTTAAAAATAATGCCTATGTTAGTTAATTAGTTAATTAATAAATGCATTGGTGATAAATAAAAATATATATGTTTGAATGATTGACCTTGTTGCATATTAATCTGAGATAAGTGATGTGTAATAATGATTATGACTGTTAGAAGTGTTTCAATAGCATATGGGTGTGCTCAAATGATTAACTAAACAAGTGATGAAATAATTTATTAATATGCTGAAATTGCTGCATGCACAGTTTCTGTAGTGGTGATTAGTTCGTGAGGAAAATGATGTTTTTTGTAGATGTGTTCTATACAAAAGTTGTAGATAACTTCTTTATCTTGTTTGTCCTAAAATTTCATGATTTTGGGCCCAATAGTTTAGGAGTTATAGATTTTGCAAGTTTGCTGTCAGGTTTTACATACTTTCTGTGCAGATCTGAAAGAATGAATTGTTTGTCTAGTTTAAGTTATGAATCATGTCTTTGTGTTAATAGAAGAGTTGCAGTGTTTTTCATAAGCTTTCTAAATTGTCTTGGATCACTATTTTTGGTGGTCTAGAACTTGAGTTACATGTATTTAAAGTTAGAAGTCAGAATCTGTCCAAGTCTGGACAGATTTACTTGTTTGAGATTGGTTAGCCTTGATAACTGCTTAATCATCTTTTGATGATTATAAATAAGTTGTAGACAACTTGATAAGCTTTCAAATAAGTCTTATGTCAAGTCCTTTGGTGCTTTAGATCTCTAGTTATGGTTGTTTGAACATGAATGTAATATCTTGTCCAAAGTTTGGACAGAAGTGTTTGTCTGTTAGGTTTGATCTTTTTAATGGATGAATCATGCTTAAGTGATAATAGCAAAGTTGTAGATAATTTCTTTAGCTTTCCATAAAGTCTAGGATCACCTTGTTTGGATATGTGTAGCTCCAGTTATGTCTGTTTAAAGTACATAGTGTGTTGTTGTCCAATCTATATAAATGAATTGAAGTTAATTGCTATGGCTTAATATTGCTTATGGGATTCTCGATGCTATATCATGACTTGATAATATTTAGTTTGTGCATTCCATGTTATTAAGTTAATTAACCTGATATATTATATAAATATATTAAATGATGATGGTTGACATGCTTAATTTATATAGGAGTTGTATGTGCATACATGTGTTCCATTTATGTGATGTATGTAATGTAGTCGTAATTGATTGTTGTAGTTAACCTTCTTACATGCCTAATGAATGTGTGTCACACCTCACTTTAATTATAACATGCTGAAGTGATCTTTTAATAGTTATCCTGATTGCTTATGTGAAGTAATTAGAAATGCTTATATATGTGCTTGTGTTTGCTTCGTAAGCGTTTCCCTTGCATTCATACGCTTGCATTGCACATCTCATTTAGGTAACGGTAGATACATCGTGAAGGACGTGATGATGAGGTTAAACCCGAAGATGATGTTTGGTGGATTATCCCGAAGATGCGGAGTTAAGCAAGTGCTACAGCAGAGATGCTCGCCAAGCGAGTATCACCTAACAAACACTAACCTAGTGTTGGTTCCCAGGCAAGCCTCGGAGCATTTTAAGTCTCCCAGCTTTTATAATTAACTTAATTGAGTATTTTATATTGTGATGCATTAGGTATAGGAGTTGATTGAATCCTATTTGCTGCATTACCATCCCTTGACTATTGATTAATATCTGCCTTGTTATCCTGCTATCTTATTGTAAAGTAGAATTGCTTAGCCTGCTTAATAAAAGTAGTGGTTAAGGATGTTTCCGTAATACCCCTGATGGGTATTTACCGGATCACGGTTGGCTATATTTGCTATCGTGGAAAAGAACCTGAGTAGTAATGAAATACGGTCAACTGGAAGACAAGGCACAAGTTTGGAAACTTGGGGCAGTCCGTCCGTTGGATCGTGTAGGTTTGTATCGATGTTGGCCCTCGTTCATTTTTGAACGCGCCCTTTTACTTAGGGATATGTCAGTGCCGTAATCATCGTCCCCAAAGCCGGTTAGAAGCTGTTCGGGCCGGAATCAACCCGAGTCGCGCCCTTTAGTATGGAAATGCGATCTGCCGCGTGAGGCCACCGCCAGGTTCCAATTGGGCGGTCCGTGCTTGAACCGCGACGATTACCACCACGAACAAGCATCGAGCGGTTACCCAATGCATAGACCCGATGGGGAAAGTGTGAGTTGGTATTAAAGGTCTTTCACCAGCTGGTTTGGAATTCGATTCGAGTCGCCGTCTCCCCCGGTTAGTGGGAAACTACGGCGAGCTTCACCACGATACAACTCCATGTGACATTTGATGGTTCAACTAAAATATTGATAAGCAAACCTGATATGGTATTATATTATTGTTTGCTAGATCCAATTGAGTGCTCTAGTGCAGGTGCAAATCCTAGAGTTTAAGGAATAGGGTAAAAGATGACTGCTCATATAATTAAATGATGAATCCTTTAACTTAAGCTCTTTTTGCAAATAAAGTTAGCCAGCTCCACTATTTATAACAGCCTTGCATACTCCTTGGTGTCACTTTATTTCTGGTTTCCGACGGGTAAGTCTAGCTGAGTACATTCGAGTACTCAGGGTTTATCCCACCTTGTTGCAGGTGAAGGTTAGGTCTGCCGAAAGGTGATGGCCAGTGCCGGTGGGCTCGGCAGTTCCATACTTCTTCTCTTTATGCTGTTGTTGGAGGATGTCACTCAAGCTAGCAAAGTATTTCAACTTATGTTGTGGTATTTATTTCAAAGCTATGTTGTTTTAAAGTAAATCAACTTGTAATATTATTTGTGAACTCTATTATAATTTTATTTCCGCTGCAAAGCTCCGTGAACATGATTTGTATTTGTTTGACCATGCGATCTTAACTGAGATATTGGAAAAGTTTGAAATCCATCTGGATTTCACGGACTACCGGGTTTATATGGGCTCAAGTGTGCTAATTCAGCTGCTTCGGCAGAGGTTTTCGCACTTGTGCTCTTATAAATTGGTCGGTTCTGTCACAGACCCCAACCACTTCATCGCCAATTGCCCGAAGAAGAACAAGCAGACTTTCGGCAAGGCGGATCATGGGCACAAGTACGACTCCGGCAAGCGCAAGGAGAAGTACGTCCCCGCGAAGCACAAGCGGAAGGGCGGCTTCAACAAGGAGTACATCAAGACGAAGTACTTGGAGAAGGCCCAGGCTGAGCAGCGTGCGTTCTTCGCCACGCTCAGCGACGTCGACGACTCGGATGACGACTCCGCTTCCTCAAGCGATGACGAGTCCGAGAAGAAGAAGAGGATCGAGGATAAGCTGAACGGCCTCTGCTTCTTCACCGACGACGACGGCTTCTGCACCATGGCCCTCGGCAAGGAGGTCGACGGCGAGCTGGAGGACACTCCTCGGAACGACGACGACGACGACACCTCCCAGGTATCTCAGACCCCTGACGAGCTTTCTGCGGAGGTCGAGAAGCTTACTGCCGCGCTCCTTAGTCAGGATAAGTTGCTTAGGCGTGCTGCTAGAGAGCGCAAGGAGTTTAGGCAGAAGTGGGAGGATACGTTGAAGGAACTTGAATCTGTCAAGTCCACCGTAGTTATTACCGATGAGGAGGAGTGTGAGATGTGCACCACACACATGACTGACCTTCTCACTTTGAGAGGTAAGTATGTTGCATTGGTAGGAGAGGTGGATGAGCTGAAGGCTAGATCCTCGCTGTTGGGTGCATGCAAGTCCTGTGCGGGCTTGCAATCTGAGTTGGCAGAGAAGAATGCCAAGATTGTGTCTCTTGAAGAGACCAACTCAGGTAGCACATGTGTGGCTAGGTGTGTTCTTTGTGAGGGTTTGGAGATGGAGATAGCCAATGTGAAGCATGACAAGATGCAAATCGAGGAAAACACATACCTTCGGACCATCTTGTCATGGGTGTCGAGTGGTGAGCCACAGCTCGGGATGATGATCTCCCAATTCAAGCGAGCTGCTGGAGGTCCTGGTGTAGGTTTTGCTCCGGGTGTTGATGTTTCATCTTTCGGCAAGATTGGAGAGTCGAGTGGTTTGAACCCATGTGAGAAGCCCAACTCCACCACTACTCCCAAGCTTACCAAGATTCCACCCAAAGAGCCTCTCAAACCTAACACCAAGGATGGGGTCTTTGTTGAACCTTCGAGAGCTCCACCCAAGAAACAATCATGGGCTCCTAAACCAAACCACCTCAAGAACAAGCTGGACACCATGCCACCCATCTAGGAGGAGCTTATGCCACAGAAGGGTAAAGTGATCCATACCCACTACCGTGAGTACCAACAACCCCCTCTGAGAGCGGTGAGGTACCATTGTGAGCATTGTGGGAGAGATGGACACTTGAGTGAGTTTTGCTTTCGGCGCAAGAGGGAGGCGCGCCGCGCAAAGGAGATGAACAACACGAACATGTACCATCCTTTCCATGATGTACATGTGCCGAATGTTCAGAGGCGTGCTGCTAGGCCTAGAGGTCCAGAACCTCAAGTTCCTAGGCCTAGGCAGCGGAGAGGACGTGCCCGGCGGGAGCCTGCAGTTGTAGGCTATGGACCCTGTGGCGGTGGCTTTGTAGTTGAGCGTTTTCCACCACCGCGTTTCGAGTATCGCGATGGACGCTCCTCCCTTAGCGGACCACGTTTTCCTCTACGTGGTGATTGCTCCTCTCATAGGCGTGCTAGGAATGGTTTTTCTGCTAACCGTTCTTTTGAGCAGCTGACCCAACACTGGTATTCTCCCTACTTCACTAACCCCAGTGTTGGACCGTATGCTCACCCTATGTCTTTTTACTGATGTAGGTAAAACGATTGGAGAACGTTTGGTTGGTGGATTCCGGGTGTTCGAGGCACATGACCGGAAATGTCAAGTGGTTCTCCAGTCTCAGTCCGGTCGCCGAAAAGGAGTTTATCACCTTTGGCGACAATAGCAAAGGTAAGGTATTGTCTCGTGGGTCGGTGCGGGTTAATGAGCACTTTGTGTTGCGCAATGTTGCTCTTGTTTCTAACTTGCATTTTAATCTTCTTTCTGTTTCGCAACTTTTCGATGATGACTATGAGATTCGTTTTAAACCGAATCTCAGTCGCATTTTGGATCCTCAGGGCAATCTTGTTTGTGTGATTTTGCCCTTTGGTAAAGTCTTTCGTGCGGATTTCTCGGAGTCTTTTGGCATTTCTCGTTGTCTTGTGGTTGGACCTTCCTCCTCTGATATTTGGAAGTGGTATAGGAGACTTGGACATTTGAGCTTCGACTTGCTTGCAAGGCTTAGTTCACTTGGCCTAATCCGAGGATTGCCCAAGTTATCCATGGAGAAGGATCTTGTTTGCCATTCTTGTAGACATGGGAAGATGGTTGCCGCTCCTCACCATCCAGTGACTCAGGTCATGACCGAGCGCCCTGGAGAGCTTTTGCACATGGACCTTGTTGGTCCGGCTCGGGTGAGCTCGGTTGGAGGGAAGTGGTACGTGCTTGTTGTTGTTGACGACTTTTCGAGATATTCGTGGGTCTTCTTTTTAGCTGAGAAGACCGAGACTTTCTCCTTTGCTCGCAATCTGATTTTGCGTCTTCAGAACGAGTTCTGTTTGAACTCGATGCGAGCTATTAGGAGTGATAATGGTTCCGAATTCAAGAATTCGGATTTTGAGAAGTTTTGCAACTATCTGGGTTTAGAGCATCAGTTTTCTTCTCCCTACACACTGCCACAGAATGGTGTTGTAGAGAGGAAGAATCGGACCCTTGTAGAGATGGCCAGGACGATGCTCAATGAGCATGGGACTCCCAGGCGATATTGGGCTGAAGCGATGAGCACTGCATGCTACATTTCCAATCGCATTTTTCTCCGAGCTTTCTTGAAAAAGACTTCTTATGAGTTGCGTTTTGGAAAACTGCCCAAGGTGAGTTATTTTCGAGTGTTTGGTTGCCACTGTTTTATACTTAAGAAAGGCAACCTGGACAAATTTGAGTCTCGTTCTTCTGACGGTGTGTTTTTGGGTTATGGCACTCATACTCGTGTATATCGTGTACTTAACCTTGACACTAACTGAGTCATGGAGACATCAGATGTCACCTTCGATGAGACCATGGTTTGTCCTTCCTCTCGTTTTGAGCGTGCAGGTGATCATGAGGTTGGTGAGCCTCTTTTTGATAACGAGGATGAGGGTGCTGAAGGTATGGATAATCCAGCACCCCCTCCACCTGCTGTGCTGCAAGGAGCGGCTTCTACTATGACTCACGGCCCCGACACCTCTTCATCTTGGGGGCCGTGGGATCCGCCACCTCGAGCGGTACCCTTTGTACCCGAGGAGGTGCCAGCTACTGTTGAGGGGGAGGCTACATCAACTCGGGAGGCGCCACGTCACATCCAGCGCCAACACCCGCCTCAACAGATGATCGGCGACATCAACGATCGCGTCACTCGGTCTAGGTCACAACAAATCTCTCACTTTGCTCATTCTGCATTTGTTGTTGATTTTGAAACCCGAGATGTTGGATATGCTTTGACGGATCCATATTGGGTCAATGCCATGCATGAGGAGTTGGAAAATTTTGAAAGAAATCAGGTTTGGGTTCTAGTTTCTCCTCCCTCTGAGTGTCACCCAATTGGGACAAAATGGGTTTTCAAAAACAAACAAGGAGAGGATGGCCATGTTGTGAGAAACAAGGCCAGACTTGTAGCCCAGGGATATAGTCAGAAAGAGGGGATAGACTATGAGGAGACTTTTGCTCCTGTAGCTCGTTTGAAGGCAATTAGGATATTCTTGGCTTTTGCTGCATCCAAAGGTTTCAAACTTTTTCAAATGGATGTCAAGAGTGCCTTCTTAAACGGCTACATAGAAGAGAAGGTGTATGTTAGACAACCCCCCGGTTTTGAAAATCCCAAGTTTCCAAACCACGTTTTTAAACTTCACAAAGCGATGTATGGTTTGAAACAAGCCCCTAGAGCCTGGTATGATAGGTTGAAAACCTTTTTGCTCGCTAAGGGTTTTAAAATGGGATGTGTGGATAAAACGCTCTTTCTCCTCAAGCAAGGCATTGATACTCTCTTGGTCCAGATTTACGTGGATGATATCATTTTCGGTGGTTCTTCTCATGCTTTGGTTGCCAAGTTTGCAGACACTATGAGCAGGGAATTTGAGATGAGCATGATGGGCGAGTTGACGTTTTCCTCGGGTTGCAAATCAAGCAATCCCGGGAAGGGACGTTCGTGCACCAGGGTAAGTATACCAAGGACATCTTGAAGAAATTCGATATGGGTGAGGCCAAGCCTTTTCCAACACCCATGTCGACCACGACGGCCCTTGATGCGGATGTGGATGGAGAAGCTGTGGACCAGAAGGAGTACCGGAGTATGATCGGGTCGCTGCTGTACCTAACAACGACACGCCCGGACATTCAGTTCGCGGTGTGTCTTTGCGCGTGCTTTCAGTCGTCGCCGCGCACTTTTCACGGTCAGGCGGTCAAGCGCATTATGAGGTACTTATCCTTCACTCTAGAATTTGGGATTTGGTATTCTGCTTCCTCCACCCTTTCCCGTTGTGGTTATTCCGATGCCGATTTTGCTGGTTGCCGCATTGATCGCAAGTCCACTTCCGGGACTTGCCAGTTTATGGGATCTTCTCTTGTTTCGTGGTCCTCTCGCAAGCAGTCTAGTGTCGCCCAGTCTACCACGGAGGCTGAGTATGTTGTTGCGGCTAGCTGCTGTTCCCAGTTGCTTTGGATGATGGCCACTTTGCGTGATTTTGGTCTGAGCTTTTCTCGCGTTCCTTTGCTTTGTGGCAGCACTAGTGCTATTAGCGTTGCTAAGAACCCCGTGCTGCACTCTAAGACCAAACACATTGATGTGCGCTTTCATTTTCTGCGAGACCACTATGAGAAGGGTGATATCGACCTTCGCCATGTCGATACTCATCATCAGTTGGCTGATATTTTCACCAAGCCTTTGGACCAATCAACTTTTGCTAGGTTGAGAGGTGAGCTTGGTGTGTGTTTCCCCTTTTAGATGGGGGAAACATTTTGGCTCTTGTACTATAAACTGACTTTGTGTTTTTTTTGGTTCTTCATACATCTTGCATTTTTCCATTCAGAGCTTCATGTATATAATCCTTAGAATGTAACTATGCTCTGTATAGTATTTGCTCCGATGCTTTATGATGATGTTGTAGCTTATGCTCTTTCTGATCACTGATACATGTTGTGAGCAGAGCTATTTTATGAATGGTGAATCTGATTAATGAACTTAAAACTGGAAAATGTTCACCATTGAGATATGCAACTAGCATGTGTAGAATGTGTTGAAGTCACTTGTGCTTTTCATATATGCTAGGTTGCTATGTCTCTAGTGTTGAGTCTCTCACTTGCTTGGTATGTTCATATTCTAAAAATCTAAACCAAGTTAAGTGAATTGGAAAAGATCGAGATGGGATTGCTTGTCAGCACATCACAGTTTCGAGACTGTTTCTCATTGCACTTTGAGTTGAACTTGAGCTGTGTAGTGTATGACCGAAACTGTTGCTTTAAGCTTCTGATTGCTTCTGCATAGGCTTCGCACAGTTGAAAAGTTAGGCGATGACAAGCTCTCAACCTCTCGCAATCACATGCTGAAATTTAAACTTGTGTAATTTAACAGCTGCAACTCCGATAAAATTTGGATACACAAGTCTATGTTTCTTTTTATAGCATGATGATTGAACTATACTAGGGGTAGTTCACCTTGTATACATGTTTAGCACTTGTCGGATATCCTGTCTATACATGTTTTGTGCTATTTTGATGGTGAACCCTTGTTGGCTGAAAACTGCTCTTTTTGCTCATATGTTCATATTTCATATTTGGTGATCAGTTTGAGCCTTCGCTAGCTTGTACACTTTTTAGTGATTCGTTGGAGCTAAACTTTGTGGAGTATTTTTTTGCATTCTATCGACTATATTCCTGAAGCTGCTCACTTGCATTGTGACTCATATGCATTTTGGAAGGGGGAGAACTTCTCTTGTTGGCACATTTGATGGTGCATTTTCCCAGGGGGAAACCTTGCTTGATTGCTTGTTGATGCATTTTTCACTTGATGGTGCATTTTCAACTAAGGGGGAGAATTTGGGCAAATCATGCCTCCCATGTTCAACTAAGGGGAGAGGAATCAGTTGTGTGCACCATGCAAGGGGGAGTTTGCTCGTGATAAATTTTTGAAATTTCCAATTGGTTCGGAGCGCTTTGCTAGTTGTGTTGAGCCTTTGCCTCTATCTTGAGGGACTAGTAGTCGCATCTTTGCTTCAGTTGGTATCGAGTTTTTCAGTTGATGTCGAGCTTTCTGCTAGTTGTCTTGAGCCTCTGTGCCTCTGTCTTGAGGGACTAGCATTTTGCTTTGATTTTTCAATTGGTATCTGCTAGCGGTGTTGAGCCTATGCTACCTCTTCTTGAGGGCTAGCTTTGCTTTGCTTGGTTGCATCGAGCCGTTGCCCATGTCCTTGGGGACCAAGTTGTCTTGCTCTTTCCACTTGACCTTCTTCGGCTTTGCTATGCTTTTGGGTCATTTGGTTGAGTTCTCTCTTCTCTTTCTTCCTTCTTCTATTTCATTATGATTTGTGTGTGTAGTTGACAATGCACTCATCAAGGGGGAGATTGCGGATACATGGGTGTATGCCGAGTCTCGAGTGATGAGTGATTGTCAACGGGTTTGATCGCAGGTTCTTTGGCTTGTGTTGTGCAGGCGTCGAGCACGGAGACAGTGATCAGAGACAAGGTGAAGGTCAAGTAGAGACGTGCCGTGCCGAGGGACCGAGAGTGGCGAAGGGCGGACGTGAGGCTTGGACTGAGGGACCGGTGGCCTGAGGATCAGCTGTGGTGGCTGACAGCCTGGGACAGCGACGAGCGAAGACTTGCGGGGTACGGTGTTGCTCGGGTCGAGGACCTGGGGACACGTGTCGGTGGACGGGGTGCACGGGCGGTGCATCCCCTCTACGGCTTCAGTTTGGTGGTTGAGCCATAGAAAAAACACCGAGTGGACGGTTTCTAGGTTTGGGCCTCAAAACCTGGGCGCTGATGGTTTCCGAGTTTGGGCCACAAAACTCGGGCTGAGGACGGTTTCCAGGTTTGGGCCTCAAAACCTGGGTGCTGCGGGTTTGCTGAGTTTGGGCCACAAAACTCAGGCTACGGTCGGCTGGTTTCCCGGTTTGGGCCTCAAAACCGGGGGTTGGCTGTGAAGGCTGGTTTCCCGGTTTGGGCCACAAAACCGGGGGTGCGACGTTCGGGAAAAGGACAAGCAGAGCGGTGGCGGCACGTGGCGGCGATCGGTGAGGTTGCGTCGAGGCAACGCTACCAGTTGTGCGGGCGTGGCCGTCGGATCACCACCTACCATGAGTTGGTCCAGAATAACCCTAGGGTTTAGCTGGTTCGCTCTGTAATTAGAGAGGGGTAGAGTAGGAATTAGAATTAGGATAAGTAGAGGGAGACACCCTCCTCCCATTTTATCTCAGTCATTTGCTCTTTGCTTCTAGGGTTTCCTGCTCTCTCAATCCCCTGCTGTAGCTAGCTGAGATCCGCAGAGAACCATACCTCTGTGTACTGGAGATTTTGAGGAAGTGAGACCGTAATCTCACTGTTGTAGTGTGTGGTAGCCACACGGTTGCAGATCGATGTCTTGATTCGCGTTTTGGTTCGTGTTCTTCGCGTTCTTTGTTTCTCCGTGATTTTCCCGTCACTCGATCTCCCTCTCTAGTGCGTCTTTTCGAATTCCACTTGAATCAACTTGTTCTTTATAGTGAGGAGATCATTTCCACTGAAGGAATTCATCTAACTCCTCACGAACAAGTAGATCGGGTCGATTTCGTTTTCATGGCGCTTTTTCGGTTCATACACCTTCTCTTTCGATTTCCTGGTGATTGAGTCGTTTTGAGCGGATGATTTCTTGGGGATAGTCTCCTAACTACCTCGTGATCATCCTCTCCAAGTTTGGGATCAAGGGATTTTGATTTGGATCGATTTGAAGGAGATTTGGGGAGAAGGCGACTGAAATCGCCCTCTCTGCGCGTTCCCGGACATTCCGTCGGTGAACCGTGGACAGTCCGGGGGTCGGGCTCCAGCCGAGTCCGTGGCTGCGCAGCTCGTACGGACGAGTTCTTTTTGAACCACGGACAGTCCGCCGTAGGGACTCGCGGACAGTCCGGGAGGCGTCCAGCAGCTGTTCAGCAACACTGCTGTTTTGCTCGTTTGGCCGGCGGATAGTCCGCCACCTGAGCCCGGACAGTCCGCCGTTAGGCAGACAGTCCGCAACCGTATTGCCGGACAGTCCGGGACCCTGCTGAAGCCTCCGGTTTAGTGCGTTTGCTCTCCCGTATTTTCCGTTTGGTTTTCGGACTTCTCGTTTGGCCCTATAGTTAACCAAGGAACCTCTCTAGGTATCTTTGCTACTTGTTAGCATCGGTATTTGGGGATTTCTCGACGTAGCCTTCCATCTACGTTCGGGACTCGGTTTTCAAGGGGCAAACTTGTGTCGGTGCTTTTGCTATTTGGTTTGCTGTCACTTTGTGGTGCCTCGCTGTGATCCTAGAGATCATCCACCCTCTTCCAAGGGTCGTGGCCATCACGTTTTCGATCGAAGCTTTCTAGGGTTGATTCTGGGACAATAGGCCAAAGTTTCGAGAGAAATTTTTGTGGCTCCCATTCACCCCCCCCCCCCCCTCTGGTCGCCTTGCTATTGCATTCTCAGTCCTTCACACCAGTCCCTCCACAGCAGTTTGGGCAGCCGCCGCAGTTTCCGCAGAGCTCCTCCCAGTTCACCACTTTCACTACGCCGCCTGGAGGAGCCCCTGTTTTCAGTCCCTTGCGCACTGGTTTCACGCCACGTCCGACAGAGTCTCTGTTCGCGACGACCACCATAGTGACGCGGGACCTGTCTGCTAGTTTCAGTGAGCTCACTGGGTTTCCTACGCCCGGTCTTCCGGACCCAGCTCAGACGCCGACCGCTCCAGTGACTTCCACTACTGAGACTCTTCTGAGTTCTCTAGCGTCTTCTTAGCAGACAGCCAGTCCAGTCTGAGACTACCACGACAGCGCAGCCTGAGCTATCCACGATTCCAGAGCTTCCGCACTCCGAGGCTCAAGCGGCTACAGCTACACAGACTTTGACTGAGACAGTGACAGAGTCCGAGCACCCTGAGCAGGCAGAGCAGTCAGTGCCGGAGCAGACCCATACCGCTTCTCAGCAGCTTCCAGCTTCAGAGGGTCAGCAGGCTACCGGCGCCACTTCTTCCGACTCCGAGGAGTACCTTCAGCAGTTTGAGTTTACTCAGCGCTCTCCGGAGACTGCTCCTAGCTCGTCTGCACCACCTCCGCCCTCCGACGCTTAGTTTGGCGCTTGATGCCAAAGGGGGAGAGTGGATGAGTGTAGTGATAGGGTGAGCGATGTGAGAGGGTTTCAATGTCTTATGTTGTGTTACATTCACATACGCTCTTTACTTATCGCTTCTTTTGTGCATGTTTGTGCTATATACTTATGCTATGGACCTTTATGACATGTATGTGCTCACTATGATATATGATATGTCATGTCATTTCATTTCGCTCAAAAACTTGCTCTTAATTCTCACTTGGTTATGTAAATGAGCTCTTTTACTCTTGCACTTGTTATTCACTCTAACTTGTTGAGTGCAGGATGATGGCATGATATGTATGAGCTTGCCCCTAACCATTTTCTCTTCTCCATTGCAAGTTCATACATGTCATGATTTAAAAACCTCTTCTCTCTATACTCGATCTCGTGTTGTCATCAATCACCAAAAAGAGGGAGATTGAACGCATCTTGGCCCCTAGTGGGTTTCGGTGATTGGATGAAACACAAGATTACTGTGACTAACGTGTATTTTACAGAAACAGGAATGAGTTAGGTCACGGTAATGGCGACGATACGGGCATATGGAGTTCATGTCCCCTGGCCATGGATATCGTTTCTGTTTTCAAAGAACGACGACGAAGACGGTGGTAGACTAGGCTAAGTGTCATATGGAGTTGGAGGACACTTAGGTAGTCTTAGGTCTTTGTTTTTCCTTTGGTCGTACTATAAAGGGGAGCGTAAATCAATAGCTTGACCTAGATGAGTCTATTGAGGTAGGTGTGGTGCACACTTGTTATTTCATAGCCCTAGGTAGCTCAGAGAGATGCCTTAAGTCGAGAGGATCAAAAGTTGTTTAGGCCGCGTCGCGATCCGAGCTGAGTCTGCCCTTGTTATGGGCATCGGATGCTGGCCAGGTAGGCATCGGACGCGTCCGATGCCCACCCCGACTAGGGTTTAGTCTGGTGCGTGGCATCGGACGCGCTGATGTGTTCACATCGGACGCGCCCGTGCCACTGTTCATGTGCGCGTGAACTGGAGGTCGCATCGGACGCTGAGGGCCAGCGTCTGATGGCCATCCAGAGAGGTTCTAGAGAGGGTAAAACCACATCGGACGCGTCCGATGTGGTGGCATCGGACGCTGCCCAGCGGTCGATGTCCCTTTAACAAGTCTGACAAGAGGGTACAGTCGACCGTTGGTCGAGGTCATCGGCGCATCCGATGCCAGGCATCGGAGCGTCCGATGCCCCCGCGGAAACCCTGTCTTGTGTAGTTTTTGGATGGCCGGTTGGGGGAGTATTTATACTCCTTCCCTCCATCCATTTGAGTGTTCTTGCCACTTCCATCTGCTGAAAAACATATTGTGAGTGTGAGCGAGTGCAAGAGCCCTAGTGAGGTTGAGTGATTTGCTAATTGTGAGAATTAGACACCTCCTAGTGAGAATTGAGTAGCAAGTGTGCATCCATCCATCTCTTTGGCCTTGTGTTGGTCAAGTGAGAGTTCTCTTGGTGATCGACATCACCTAGACGGCTTGGTGGCGATCGTGAAGCTTGGAGAGCATCCGGCGGCATTGTGGATGACCCAAGCAAGCTTGTGACCGGTAGTGAGCGATTCACCGGGCCGGAGCGGCGAAGAATCAGCTCATAGTGAGCACTTGATCCTTGCGCGGATCAAGGGGGAGCGATACCCTTGCACGGGTGCTCCAACGAGGACTAGGGGGGTGTGCCGACACCTCGATACCTCGGCAAAAAGATCGTCTTGTCATCTCTACTCCTTCACTCACGCATTTACTTTCAAGCAATTCAATTCCGCATTATTACTTGTTGTTCATTCACTATTGAATTGTTTTGCTAGAGTAGGAGTGGCATAGACTTGGTCTTTTGTGCGGTAGAGTAAAGAGAAACACACTTCTAGGCACTAGGGGGTTAATTGGGGCTTGATAGGTTTTATTCTTGCAAGAAGTTTTAGAAAAGCCCAATTCACCCCCTCTCTTGGGCATCTTGATCCTTTCACTGTGTGTATTTAAGAAAATAGAGTACTATAGATTAGGGTTTTTTCTGGCAAAATGGCCAATATAAAAGGAAGTATCATTTAGTTAAATGGAATATTTTTATGTTAGCCAAAAAGACGACGAGGGCTGGGAATTTAGAACTTATTTGATATGCAGAACAAATGCATTTCTATTAAATGGTTTTTAAAGGTGTTCAACGATTAGTGCATATGGCAAAATTTGTTCCAAAAATACCATAGAACTATTATTTTAAGTCAAGTAATTAAGAAAGCGAGGGACTCATGATTTGGTCAAGCCTCATGGGCGTCACTGACTAATTTCTAAATCTCAGGAGATTCAATATGCAAAGTGGACACTATATTAGGTTTTGGGAATATAAATGGTTAGGTACTCAAGCTTTAAAAATTTATATGTTATTCGTTGTTTGATATTATTTGGAAAAACATGCAACGGTACCAGAGGTGCTTAGTTCAAGTCATCTTAATGTCTACTTCAAGGGATCTTTAGTAGGAAATTGAGCTAACCGATTGACACAGTTGCTAACATTCAAATTAGGCATAATTAGCCCATGCAGTTTTGGCTTAATCTCAGAAAACCCTATAAAACGACTTTAAAATAGTACCATGTTGGTTTCCAAGGAGGTAAGACCACCCTCACTCCATATAAAATATGGGGTACACGACCGATTGAGATACAACTTAATCGATATACTATAAATTTATCCACTTTTTTAGCCCTTATTTCTTCCAACACGCTTGCTATCCTACATGTCCCTTGATGTGATTTGTGGGTGTTCTAAGTGTCCTTACCCATCTAGAACACCCTCGTCATACGTCTTCCAATGGGTCTTCCTAGGATGTGTTTGTGAGTTTATCAGACAAAGAGCAAGTGTGAAACTAGCCTCGTCGGCCTATTGGTCGGCCTCACCATTTAGACCTCCCTCCGTTGTTTTGGCCACTAAGAGCAACTCCAACAGCACCCCCTACTTAACCCCATACTCCCAATTTAGGTAGTGGTGCAGTAAAAACCAACTCCAGCAGACCCCCTACTAGACCCCCCACATTTGTTGGCATCCTACTTTTCCTCTCCCACCCTCTATTCCCGTTGGCTCCCTACTTCCCACCGTGCAAAATCTGGATAGAACTTTTCCTCCCCACGCTCGACTCGTGCCGCCTCCACGGCGCTTCCATCCCCCCACCGCGCGGCTTCCCCGCGGTCGCCGGCGTTCGACGGTCGACGGCAGCGCATCCACCCCGGCTGACCGCGCCTCCGCCCCGCCCTGCCATCCCGTGCGCCTCTGCCCCGCGCCGCCTCCACGGGGCTTCCATTGCCCCGCCCGCGGCTTCACCGTGGTCACCGGCATTCGACGACCGACGGCAGCGCCTCCACCCCGGTCGACCGCGCCTCTGCCCCGTCCTGCCATCCCGTGCGCCTCTGCCGCGAATCCCGTCCAGGCCGGATCTCGCCGGGCTCCACCGACACTGCCTGGAACGTCGGCATCATCCACCGACGCTGCCCCAACGCCATCTAGCCCCAACACAGAGTTCTCCCAAAGCCTTGTTGGTTCAAGTGGTGGTAGCCACGTTGCAGAAGATGATGGTCCTGGTGGCGACACATCTATTTGATCTTTGTTTTATTGGGTTCAATTTGATTTATTTGAAAACTATGTCGTCGTACTTTGTTTAATTATCCTACTTTGATTAATTATGTTCGAACTATGTACTTTGTTTAATTATCCTACTTTGATTAATTACGTTCGAACTATTGTCTTTGTTTAAATATTATTTGGTTAAATTGTAGAGGAAAAATGAAGATCATGGAGAGGTAACATGTATTTGTGAGAAAATAAAATAGGGGGTCTGTTTTAGGTAGTACTGCTGGAGACAACAGAAAAAAAAGTAGTATGAGAATAAGCGGCTACCTAAACAGAGAAGTAAGGAGTCTGTTTTAGGTAGTCCTGCTGGAGTTGCTCTAAGGCCCGATGATCTAGCCCTTACAGGTGTTCGTGTGTGTGATCTGAATTGACGTCAACTACAATATTGCTAATTGTGTGGCTTTTACTAATCTAAATGAGGTTTATATCCTTTTATGTAAAATCTTCATAAAATAGTATTTTATTTTCACAATCAAGTCTATGTACAAACATTTCGACAATAACTGAGTTAAGGTTACATATAGGTTTTTTGCATTTGAAAATAAAACTTTTTGTTTGGTATTTTAATAGGATATAGTTTGTGTGAGTTAGGTCTCTTTGACTCGTGTAACTTATCTTTTCTATCTTAATAAAATTGCAGGCAATTCTTCTACGTTGTTGGAGAAAAAAATAGGAGTAGTAAAGTATGAGGCTTTTGCAGTAAATCAGAAATTACCCAACACCTTCTTTTATGTCATTACGTCACATCTTTTTGAGCGTCATTGTTCCAAATCTTTTCTACCGTGATGTGTACTTTGTATTAGGCACTCAACATTAGCCATTCAACATCAACGGAGTTCAAATTATTTATTTAGTTCTTGGTTGAGTAAGAGGTCACAATTTTAGATCCTTGTTATTCACATGAGTTCATTTGTGTTTTATAATGGCCAACCAAAATTTGTTTACAACGTTTTTTTTTTCTTGAAATGGTAAAGGATTTTTTTACTTTAATGACACTTACAGGTATGGGGCAGAGTTGTCCCATTGATAGGGCCACACTAGATTTGATTGTACCATCTATTGTAACGCATTGAAGACCATAATAATTAGTTAATTTTGCTGTGCCAATTTTTAGAAAACACAGTAATATACAATTCTATGTTTTCAATAGATGATTTTTAAATTTCGTATTAATCAATAGTGTTAGAACATTTTTTTGTTTGCTTGAGTTGTAACTTTGTGGATTGATGCCACTTTCATGAAGATTAAAGCTAGACGTTTTCCATTATCTAAAAAATAAACCCAACAATCAACTATTTCAACAAAAAATTAAAAACGCAACTCAACTCAACTCTACAAGATTGCTTCTGTTCTATGGGCACCAGCCGTGTGGAATTAAGGCTCTGCCGAAGGCTCTGTTCGGCAGGACCTATGAACCAACGACTGATTTGTTGTTTGACAAAAATACGGTTTCACGTAGTTAGAAACGAACATATATAGAGACGAAATACCAGCAGTTGCAGTGCACTCACTGTACGTGGTTGGTAACCCAACTGCAAAACTGCCTGCTCCACAAATTAGCTGACTCCGACAAACATTACCATTACATATATAGTTAGAAGAGAAACCGCGACATATGCACACTGATTTACTGAGATTGACAACATTGTTCTACCATCAGTCCACCTTTATGAAGCCAGAAGGGAAGAAAAGCCACAAGCGAACCACCCCTATTGGGTGGGTGGCTATGAAGGCCCCATCATCCTCCTCTTCTCTTATGATGAAAACTATTCATAATTACTATACCTAACTTCGCATTCAAGGAAGTTCCTTTTTTTGAAAGAAAAGGCGAAAATAAGCTTAAGAGAAAAGAGGAAAGGGATAGATAGATAGATTCTAGCTAGGACACATCACCAAGTATACTGATTGAAGACTGATCCGCCGTGTTTCAGCCATGGCGATGTCCATCGGTGATCAGCAGCGACCGACCATTGAGCTCCCTCAGATGGTTTCACTTGGAACAGGGCAGCAAGAGGGAGCAACCGGCCGCCGGCACCATCCCCATGCTGATCACATCACCGAGCAGCTGTTGGGGTTCTCGTCGCTGAAGATGTTGTAATTCTCGGCATGCGACGGCGGGGGCATTGGGTACCCCATTGGGTAATGCATCGGTGGCCGGCCGTAGCCGTAGCCCATGGCCGCCGGGTATCCTGCTCCCCCGTTCCCATGCTGCAGCATCATCTGCTGCTGCTGCTGTTGCTGCTGCATCAGAGCCATGTACTGCTGCTGCGCCATGGGGTTCCCGGCTGCCGCGGCGGCCTGAAGCATCTCCACCCCAGAATGCATGCCGCCGCCGCCGCCGCCGCCACCGCCGTTGGCGCTTCCCTGGTAGAACCCCAGGCCCGGCATGCCACCGGCACCACCGCCCTGCTGCATGATACCACCCATGTGTGGGTGGCCCATCGGCATGCCCATAGGTCCGCCGCCCATCTGGGCCGTACCGGGGAAGCCGGCACCGGCACCCCCCAGCATGTTAGGCCTCATCATGCCCTGCTGAGGCAGCATGCCGCCCATCAGGCCACCGACACCGACGGCGCCGCCGCCGCCGCCCTTCTTCCCCTGGCCCAGGTGGCTCCCGCCGCCCGGCGCGCCTCCCTTCGCATTGTGCGGCTGCGCACCGCCGTGGTTGTTTCCCTTGATCTGGACCGGGATCTCGTTCCCGCCTCCTCCACCCCCCTTCTTGCCGCCCCCGCCCTTCTTGTCGCCCACGCCTGCCGCCGCCGGCGGCACAGCCATGGGCTTCATCATCATCTTGGGGTCGATCATCATCTTGGGGTCGTCGTAGACATCGTCGTCGAAGCCGTCGTCGTCGTAGTCCTCGTCGTCATCGAACTCGTCGTCAAACTCATCGTCGAACTCGCTGCCGTCGTCGTCGAAGTTGTCCTCAGGGAGGGCGAACTTGACGGACTTGGGGTCCTTGAACGGCGCCGCCGCGGGGAACGCCGGCAGATTGCCGCCCAAGAGGTGCGGCGGAAGCTTCAGCCCCTTCATCTGCAGCTGCTGCTGCAGCTGCTGGAGCTGCTGCGGCGTCGGCTGCGGCATCACCATCTTAGGATCCTTGCCCCCGCCCACACCGCCGCCGACGCCACCACCGCCAGCACCCTTGTGACCGCCGCCACCACCACCACCGCCCTTCTGGGCCTTGCCGCCGCCGCCGGCGTCCTTGGAATGGCCCTTGCCACCGCCGACGTCCTTGGAATGGCCCTTGCCGCCGGCGTCCTTGGGCTGGCCCTTGCCCCCGCCGCCGCCGCCACCATGGTGGGCGTTCTGATGCACGCCAGGCTTGGAGCCCCACAGTTGGGCCGGCTTGCCGGCCTTGTTGAGCTTCCTGATGATGGTGTCCGGATCCAGCAAGCCGGACACCGTCACCTTCCCCTGTTCCGCGTCGATGCTGCTCTGGTAGACACCTACAGTACAGATCAGTTTCGTCACGTTCCCGTCAAAGAAGAAAAAAAAGCAGAGCAAACGTTGATAACGAAAGGAAAGAAAGAAAGAAAAGATGCGTTCTTTCTTGTACCATCGATCTTGTGGAGGGTCTTCTTGACCTTCTTCTCGCACCCATCACAGTGTATGTTGACTCTCAGCATCAGAGTCTGGAACGAGGAAGGAAAGCGTCACAAAAAAACAAGAACAGAGGGATTTCAAGAGACAGCAACAAACATGGCAGGACTGCAGGCAAGGGAACACTTGCTGCAAACACAAGCAAAGCTGCCTCCGCCTGCCTGGATATAAGAAAATGGCAGCAAGAAAACAAGACAAGATGAACGGCGGTGGTGGAGTTGAGAAGAGGCCGCGGCAAATGCCTCCTCACACACACCTGCACCTTGAGGACATCCTCCTTGCTCATCCTGGAACTGGAACTAGAACTGGAACAGCACCTCTACTAGCTCTCACCAAAATGCTACACCAAAGGCACAAGAGGATTCAGATCTGGTGCTCGAGCTCTCAAATCAGTCAGAGGGGAACAAGGAGGGAGCAGATGTGAAACATTTCTCTCTCTCACGGAAGGAAGCAGTAGGGTGGGAAGGGAGGGAGGTGTAGTAATGGGGGGTTGGAGGCCGCAATAATATCTTCCAGGGCACTAACACAGCTGCAGTGGACTGTGCTGAGCCGCTGCAGTGCACCGGAGTGAGGAGAGGGAGAGGAGGGCGGTGGTACAGAGCGAGCAGCGGCATAGCATGGGCTCGCAGCCAAAACTGCATGTGAGGGGCCACACCCTAGCCAGACGCCATGTGACCCTTGTCTCCTCTCTCCCTCCTCGCTTTCACACAAGCCACGAGCACAAGCCTGCACATAGCACACTGCACCACAAGGGGATGAAAATTTCCAACGCCTCCTCTTCCATCAATTCCCTGATTTGCTCCTCCTAAGAATAAACATTAGCTACAAATTAGCATATCGGGCTACACAATAAATCATATAAAAATGGGCTAAAATGGTACTAATGATACGTTACCCAAGCATCGGATTGATAAAGTAAAATCACAATATAAGATTGAAAGCTTGAGACTACCAGAGGGGAATGGTATGCCATAGTGCATAGGTACCAGGTTCTTAATTTGTTGCTTGATCTTGTCAGCTATTCTAAGTCTTACGATACGTGCCACAAGTTTTGGTTTATGTTGTAACGATAGGACCCTTTCGATCCTTAAAATTGAATTTATTTTAAAAATTATAATTTAGACACATATTAATTAAGCTAATATTGTTATATATAGATTATATTTGTATACGTATTATTGTTTGTTACACGAGAAAGATACTCATGTTTTGCATTTCTATTGTAGAGGGTGAGTTTAAGAGAGTGTTATAAGTTGTAAATAGAAATATAACATGGTGATCTATAGAATTTATTTCTCTGTCTCACCCTATGAATTTGAATTTGAGATACACTTATATATGGATTTTGGAAAGTGATGAAATATCAAATTCCAAGCCAAACAGTCTATTTTATTGAGTGAATTTCAGTTTCTACAAAATAAAGAGATCCAAATGGTCTCTAATAAGATTCATGATCAGTGAATCACAGCGGTGGAACCTTTAACTCCCCGTTTAAAGAAAATTAGAGATGAAGTCATGGCAGATCAGTACTTGGGCAAAATTACATCGTTAATCAGCGAAGAGGATGAAGTGCGGACCTGCCTGTACATGGGTATTGGAAATTAATTTAGTTAGGTCTTCTTTAGTTCCGGACTATAAAGTTTTTGAATATCATATCGGATGTTGCATGATGTGTTCGGATACTTAAAAAAATAAATTACAGAATCTGCCCGTAAATCCGGAGATAAATTTTTTAAACCTAATTAATCCATCATTAGCACATCTGTTACTGTAGCAATTTAATGTCAAATCATGGACTAATTAGACTTAAAAGATTCGTCTCGCAAATTATATGCAAATTGTATAATTAGTTATTTTTTAGTTTATATTTAGTATTTCATATATGTGTCCAAAGATCTGATTTAACAAGGTACAAAGTTTTTAATTGGAAACGAAACAAGGATATGAAAAATGAGAATTAAATTGGAAACGAAACAAGGCAGATATGAAAAATACGAATTGAATTTTACTACATTTTACGAGATCATATGTCTAAAGTCGGCAAAGAGCAAAGTTATTGGGCAGCTTTATCTTGGTTACTAGCCTTGTTTAGTTGGCAAAATTTTTAGGGTTTTGATACTGTAACACTTTCGTTGTTATTTGATAAACTTTATTCAAATATAAACTAATTAGACTTAAAAGATTCATCTTAATATTTATAGACTAAAAGTACAATTAGTTACTCCCTCCATACCCATATTAGTTGACGTTTTAGAAAAGGTTAGAGTCAAACATTGGGAATATAAATCATCAATAACTATTAAGTTTCTATGTTTACAAATATAAAAATTATATAAATAGATTTGTCTTGAAGAATACTTTCATAAAAGTATACATATATCACTTTTCCATAAATATTTTTACAAAAATAAGAGGTCAAAGTTGTGTTTTGGAGACCGTGTCGCTGTCCTAAACGTCAACTAATATGGGTATGGAGGGAGTATTTATGAAATGTGGGGTGTTATTGATGTCGGCACGAATGATCGGTTGGGGACTTGAATGCTCTGGTGCAATCGAGAACGAAATGAGAACCAATGCAAATGGCGGCAAAGGAAATGCATATGCATGCAGCAGTGAGTAAATGGTCACGTTTGTTCCAAAATAAAAAACTTTACACCTGTTACTGCATCGAATTTTTAGACACATGGAGTATTAAATATAGATTAAAAAATAACTAATTACACAGTTTATATGTAATTTACAACACAATCTTTTAAGACTAATAATTAGTTTATGATTTGACACTAAAATACTAAATCGTTATTTTTTTAGTACCCGGACACCTCATAGAACATTCTACCTAACATTCTATATGACATTCAAAACGTTTACACCGTAGAACTAAACATGTCCTATGTTGGTAAAAGGAGAGTAGAGGGAAATTTGGTTTACCTCAGGGGTGTTTGGTTTCACCAACTGAAGTACTTATCACATCAGATATTGAAACCCTAATTTAGTCTATTAAAAATAAAACAATTACAAAATTAATTTATCAGTGGGTGGATTATTCACAAGACAAATCAATGAAGTTTAATTAGTTCATGATTTGATAATAGGGAACGTATCCTATGCAAACTAGACTTCTGTGCAAACTATGCAAACTCTAATCAAGACCACGAGAATCTAATCTGATGGCTGGTAATTTTAGCACTTAAACCCCTCCACTCATGGGGTGTTTTGCAACAGCTGGATAGGATGCGTGGAGGAGTTTGAGTGCTAAAATTACCAGCCATCGGATTAGATTCTTGTGGTCTTGATTAGAGTTTGCATAGTTTGCATAGAAGTCTAGTTTGCATAGGATACGTTCCCTTGATAATATGGTGTCGTGGTAGACATTTACTAATGATGGATTAATTTGGCTTAACAAATTTGTCTTATTAATAATTGTATGACGGTGTAATTAGTTTTATAATTAGTCTATTTTTAGTAGACTAAATTAGTGTCACAACATTTGTGATACGAACTAAACTTGTCTCTGAAACCAAACACCTCCTTCATATGGCTTCTCAAATGTTCTCAGAAGAAATCATAAATTGTCGCTCCAGTTTTACTATTCATCGGAAAAGTAAGACCTTGTATTTAGTCGAGGCATGAAAAGTTTTTGTGTCTGACATCGGATATTTCGGGACTAATTTAGTTTATTAAAAATAGACTAATACGAAAATATATTACATATTCCCTCTAAAAATATGAGACAAATTTATTAAGACTAGTTAATCCATAATTATCACATGTTTAGTATAGCACAACATTATTAAATCATGGACTAATTAGGCTTACAAAATTTTCTCGTGAAGTTATTGCAATTTGTGTAATCAGTTATTTTTTAGTCTACATTTAATATTTTATGCATGTGTCTAAATATTAAATGTAATGAGTAAAAAGTTTTAAAGGTGAGAACTCAACAAGTCCTAAGGATGCAAAAGCTACGGGTCCTGAGGTCAGTCTCAATGGGAGTTTCCTAGAGTTTCATGAGCATTAAATACGTTGATGTGTCACTGTATTTATAGAGAGATGATGAGAGTTTCATGAAAGTATAGATAGTTTTATGGGGATGAAACTCTTCTACACTGTTTTCAAAATATAAAGGTGTTGAAAACTATGACATGAAACTAGCACTGAGGATGGCCTGACAGTGGCGCAGAGTCCGGACATTTGCATAAGGTCCTTCAGGTGTATTTCTCTCATCGTATAGATCCGGCGGTCATGCAGCTAGACTTATTTGAGTTGGAGCACGATGCTCTTTAGGACATATTTGTTTTCAAGCCTAAAATTTTAGCCTTGTGATATTGAATATTACTGTTCTAAATTTAATCTATTAAAAATAGATTAATTATAAAACTAACTTATCAGTCAAAAACTAATTCGTCTCAATGAAAGTTTCATGTCCCAATTTCTAACGCACTCAGATTTTGGAAACAGGGCAAAAGAGTTTTATCTCCATGAAACTCTCTCTACTCCCATGAAACTCTTATCACCTCTCTCCTAATTAGTGACATATCAGCATATTTAATGCTCATGAAACTCTATGAAACCCCCATTGAGACTGGTCTTAGGCTAATTAGTCCATGATTTGATAATATGGTACTACATAGTAATGATAGATTAATTTAGTTTAATAGATTTATCTTGTTAATTATCGTATGACAGTATAATTAATTTTATAATTAGTCTATTTTCAATAGACTAAACCAGTACCGTAACATCCGATATGACACTGCCTGTTTGGTTCAGGGCCTACTATTTACACGGTCATGCTAGTAGCTTATGTAAGACTATCCGCACTCATGGATCTCTATATTCATCATCTATATTGTATAGTCATCAAGATTCTCTCCTCTATACTTATTTCTCCTGCATCCATCCATCCTCTATATCATCCTCTATCTACTATGGACCCACTTGTCACTTTATCTAAATTGTTGAGATAGTGTCCTTCGCTCAAACCCCCACCGAAGGTGAGGATGAGCCAGACTCGTCTCACACGAGAGGAAAATGAGAGAGAGACTGACCTCCCGGATGGGAGCCCCTCAGGCTTTATTTATAAGGGCGGTGAAGGAATATTATTCCTCCTCACCCCTCATAGTTCACGTATTTACAAGGAGGTCCTCAGACCTATTAGGCGTCGGGCCTTTTTACAAGGAGGAGAGCAGGCTCTGCTGTCTCAACCCCCAACAGTAGCCTCTTAGCCACTAGGCTTTGGCAGGCACAACAAAACCTAGTTGCTAAAGAAGAGGAAAAAGACCCGATAGTATAATTTCCTAGTCTATCTCGAGCTTTGATGGGTGCCCTAGAGCAGCAAGCAATTTCGCCCGCGAAGGTTAGAGGCCTTGATAATGATGGCGACTTGTCGATTGTGGGGGTCGGTGGCCCAACTCTCGCTAGACTCAGCTTCAGCGAGGGTCTTGGCCTTATAGGGAGCAACCGTCTGTAGCAGAAGTAGCCGTAGCAGCAGAGGCAACCATTCGGGCGGTCATGGTCGCCGAACGTGGTCGGACGCCGGAGTTCCCACCGAGGGTTGATGACGATGCATTTGTCGAGGCGGATGTTGATGGAGCAGTTGTTGTAGTTAGCAAGGCCTGCCTCCTTTGGCTCATGAGCAGCGGCCAAGACATGTTCTTCGAGTTGAAGTGCCCCCCTAATGCACCCCCTAGCCCCTCTTGGCTGGGCGGGCAGAGGACTTGTGCCTAGTTGACGAAGATGTTGATGAGGCCCTTGCCGCGGTCGGCGAGGGTGTTGTTGGTGCCGCCGAGGTCGATGGCGAGCCCCTTGCCATGAGTTGGCGAGGGTGCAGTTGATGCCGCTGAAGTCAATGGCGAGCCCTTGGTCGTGGAGTCGGCGAGGGTGTCGTTGGTGTCGCCGAGGTCGAAGGCGAGCTCCTTTGCTGTAGTGTTAGTCAAGGGTGTTGTTGTTGTTGTCGAGGTCGATGTCGAGCCCCTTACCACGAGTTGGCGAGGGTGCGATTGATGTCACCGAAGTTGACGGCGAGCCCCTTGCCATGAAGTTGGTGAGGGTGTCGTTGGTGTCGCCGAGGTTGATGGTGAGCCCCTTGACATGAGTTGGCGAGGGTGCGGTTGATGCCGCCGAAGTCAATGGCGAGCCCTTGGCCGTGGAGTCGGCGAGGGTGTCATTGGTGTTGCCGAGGTCGAAGGCGAGCCCCTTTGCTGTAGTGTTGGTCAAGGTTGTTATTGTTGTTGTCGAGGTCGATGTCGAGCCCCTCGCCATGAGTTGGCGAGGGTGCGATTGATGTCGCCGAAGTCGACGGCGAGCCCCTTGCCATGAAGTTGGCGAGGGTGTCGTTGGTGTCACCGAGGTCGAAGGCGAGCCCCCTTGTTGTAGTGTTGGCAAGGGTGTTGTTGTTGTTGTCGAGGTCGATGTCGAGCCTCTTGCCATGACTTGACGGGGGTGCGATTAATGTCGCCGAAGTTGACGGCGAGCCCCTTGCCATGAAGTTGGCGAGGGTGTCGTTGGTGTCGCCGAAGTCGAAGGCGAGCCCCCTTTGAAAGGCCCGAATGGCTAAAGGTACGCCTTGCCCTTCTTGGGGGTATAACCAAGTCCCTCCTTGTTGAGTGGACACCTTTGGCTACCCAAGCACTTAAGCAAGCGGGCATCTCCACCATAGGCATTGCCTAAGGCATGAGTGAGCTCAACAACCTTGTTCTTAAGGTTCTCATTTTCTACCACTAATGATGAATCACAAATAGTAGAAGTAGACATTTTAGTTGAGCTAGATGATGATGATGATGATGCATTTGTGGGAGCAACAATAATAGGAGCATAAAAGGATTCATCAAGTATATCACATGTAACTCCTACATTGCATGTCTCTACAACATCCTCAATCTTACTTTGATCAAGGAGGGAGGAGTGGGCTTTCTTAAGCCTAGTGTGAGCTTGATCAAGCTTCTCATGGGCTTCCTCTAGCCTCTCATGAGTAGACTTGAGCTCATCAAAAGATTGCTCAAGAGCCTTGTTGGCCTTGCGCAATTCTTTGCACTCCTTCCTCTTAGTCTCAATGTAAGAGTGAGCATCTCGTAGCATGCTTATGAGGTCCTCCTTTGAGTACTCCTCATCATCATCACTCTCACTCTCACTCTCATCGGATGATACCTTAGTGGCCTTAGCCATGAAGCATGTCGATGGAGCGTCGAAGATAGAAGGCTTGCTTGAGATAGCAAGACTAGCCATAGCCTTTTTCTTGGTGGTCTTCCTCTCATCATCACTAGAATCACCATCATCGCTTGAGGAAGCATCACTATCCCATGTCACAACATAGGATCCACCCTTCTTCTTTTCCTTCTTCTTTTCCTTCTTCTCCTTCTTCTCCTTCTTGTTCTTCTTATGATCATCTTCATCATCACTAGATTGTGGACAATCCGCAATGAAGTGATCTTTGCTCTTGCATTGATAGCATCTTCTAGTTGAGCTCTTGTATGAATCTCTTTTCTTTCTTGCCCCAAAGCTCTTCTTCTTCATGAACTTGCCAAACTTCTTGACAAAGAGAGCTATTTCTTCATCATCTAACTCATTGCCGCTTGTGCTAGCTTCATCATCACTTTCCTCCTTCTTTGCTTTTCCCTTGCTCTTGATCTTGGAGGATGACGCCTTGAACGCCACAGTCTTCTTCTTCTTCTCTTCCTCTTGGGCTCCCCCATCCCGTTCCACGCGGTATGTGTCTTGAGTGACCACATCACCTAGTACTTGGTTTGGGGTTACCGTATCCAACCCTTCTCTCACAAGGATGGTTACCAAGGTATCAAACCTAGGTGGCAAGCATCTCAAGAACTTGTGAGAAAAGTCCTTGTCATCCACCTTCTCGCCCAACGCCTTTAAGTCATTAACAATCACTTGCAACCGGTGAAACATCTCCGGTATGCTCTCATCATCTAGCATCTTGAAAGTAGCAAGCTTATATTTGAGAATGTATAGCTTGGCACTCTTCACGGCCTTGGTCCCCTCATAGGTCTCCTCTAATCTCTCCCATATTTCACTTGCTCTTTCAAGATTCTTGATTTGCTCAAAGACTTTGATGTCGAATGCTTCATAGAAAAGGTTGATTGCCACATCATTCCATTGAAGCTTCTCTTCTTCTCTTGGAGTTGGATCGGCGGAGTCAATCACAACAAAGTCATGCTCGATCACATCCCATATCTTCCTATTCATGCCCCTTGTGAACGCGCACATCTTCCACTTCCAACAATCGAAGTTGGTGCCGTCAAAATGTGGTGGCTTCCCCATATAGTTGATTTGAGCCATTGCAACACCGGAGGTTGTAAATCCTCAAACAAATGGTGACTTGGCTCCGATACCACTTGAAAGGTCCGAATGGCTAGAGGGGGGAGGGGTGAATAGCCTATTTAAAATTCTAGAATCCTGAAACTCAAAGCTCAAAACGAGTATCAGATTGCACAATCGGTAGTACCGACTATAAGAGCTGGTACTACCGAGGTCGGTACTACCGGCTCTACAGGTCGGTACTACCGACACCCTAAAACTTCTACGAAATCGAGATAGAGGACATGCAAAAGTGGATCTAGCACATACCAATGTTTCCCTAGGAGTTGTAGATGAAGTTTATACCTTATCCAAGTAGAGGCTCCTCCCAAACGTGTAGGTTGAGCCTTCTCACACCTAAGAATGAGAGAGGAGGGAGGAAGAACGCAAAGAACAAGAATGCAAACGAAATAATCCAAGATGCAAATCCAACAAGCACACGAGACACGAGATTTAACCCGAGGTTCGGCCACTTCACCAAGAAGCACCTACGTCCCCGTTGTTGAGGTGACCACGAAGGTCGGAGTCTCTTTCACCTCCTTGCCTCACTCAAGCAACCACAAAGGCTAGTTGAGTTTCTTCACTAAGAATCAGAGGGTAATACAAACACTTCGGAGTGCCCTCACAAGTGAGTCAATCACGGGCAACAACCGAAGAACACCTAACCTGCTAGAGTTCCAAGAACTCAAGAGTAAAGAACACAAATCAAGCCGGAGAGATGTTGGATCCAAGTGCTCAAGACGTAGATCGATGATTCTCACTCTCTAATCTCACTTCTCTAGCTCAAAGCTTGCAAGAGATTCACTCTAGAATCAAAGGGGGGAGAGAGGAGGTTAGTCAACACTTGGGCGCTCTCTTTCTTGGGTTTTTTTTGGGCGCAAGGAATGGGAGAGGTGACTATTAGAAGCCGGCCGAGCGGCTACTTAACCAAGACATGCTGCGCCACGGTCGGTAGTACCGACCCCCTTGGTCGGTAGTACCGACCGCACTAAAAACGACCGTTACAGCGACCGTTGACCATATGGAACAACCGACCCTTGGTCGGTACCACCGGAGGTCGGTAGTACCGGCCCTATGGCGGTACTACCGACAGGCCAAACTGGGGACTACATAGAGAGCCCTGAACTCCTTCGCCTTCGGAACTTCCAACGGTCGGTAGTACCGACCCTATGGCGGTACTACCGACAGACCAACATAGGATCTACACAGAGAGCATCCAAACTCCCTCCTGACCTTGGTACCACCGACTCCCTGGTCGGTGCTACTGAGGGTCGGTACTACCGACCGTATAGCGGTACAACCGCCAGGTCAAACTGACCACTTCCAGAGAGCATCAAACTTCCTCCAAACCTTAGAGTCACCAACAGTCGGTAGTACCGGCCCTATGGTGGTGCTACCGACAGGCCAAAAGAGAACCTACACAGAGAGGAAGAGAAACGTCCTGGATCCTTGGTACTACCGACCAGGGGGCCGGTACTACCGAGGCCGGTAGTACCGACCCTATGGCGGTACTACCGCTAGGTCACCTGAGACCAAATCCAGAGAGCCTTGCACACAGCACCCTTGGGCGGTACTACCGACCCCCTTGGTCGGTACTACCGACCACACCCAGAAAACCTCTATGTGTTCGTGAGTGCGTGGTGTCTCTCAAGCGCTAGAAGTTAGTCGTCATGAGCACTTTTCTCCACATCTAGCTAGCCTCAAATGTGTCCCTCTTGATAGTCCGGCTTGCCTATTACTCGAGATCAAAGATAAAACTAAAGTCTCAACTTGAGCAATGACATCTATTCCCTTCTCCATTTCACCGAAGACAGAGCATTTGAACACTTGAGAACTTGTGGCCGTCACCATCCAACATGGTCGCCATCTAGCTAGCTCCATCGAAGGCTTGGTCATAATCCTCTCATTAGCTACACACATGCTTAGCAATAGGATTAGACCAAAATAGGTTTCATCAATTAACCAAAACCAAACTAGGGCTTTCACCCTTGCTGTAGTATCGGCAAGGGTGTGGTTATTGTTGTCGAGGTCGATGTCGAGCCTCTTGCCACGAGTTGGCAGGGGTGCAATTTATGTCGCCGAAGTCAACGGCGAGCCCCTTGCCATGAAGTTGGCGAGGGTGTCGTTGGTGTCGCCGATGTCGAACGCGAGCCCCCTTGCTACAGTGTCGGCAAAGGTGTTGTTATTGTTGTCGAGGTCGATGTCGAGCCTCTTGCCACGAGTTGGCGGGGGTGCGATTGATGTCGCCGAAGTTGACAGTGAGCCCCTTGCCATGAAGTTGGTGAGGGTGTCGTTGGTGTCACCGAGGTCAAAGGCGAGCCCCCTTGTTGACCAACCAATTGAAGCGTCAGAGGCTATCAACGCCCAAATCTCACGCCCCGGCGGACTCGCGCCACCTCCACCGTGCACGAGCCATGCCGAAGCCCTCTCTATCGCCTCTAAGAGCACCACCGAGGCCGCAAGGGAATGGGGAAACGAGCCCTAGGCACAATCGAACTCTAGGCCGGTCCACGAACGGGTCTGAAAGGTCCAAATTGGCTAGAGGGGGGGGGTGAATAGCCTAATTAAAAACTCTACAAAATTACTTAGGCAAACACTATTAGTATAACAAATGGCGAAGCTTGTTGCGCTAGCCTAATAGTGTGTTGCAAGCCACCTATCCAACAATTCTACCTAATATATCTATGCCACACAAGCAATTAGAGCTAATATCTAATGCGGAATAAAATTAACTAGCTCTAGTACAAGTATGATATACAAAATGTATATGAGACAAGTGTGTGCAATAGATAGACTAAGCAAGCTAATCACAACTAGCTACACACGGAATATAACAAGAGATATACAACAAGTGATAGTATCTATACAAGAGAAATAGCTCAATGTAAATACACAAAGTAAATGAGCTAGATAGAGGTGGTTTCACCGAGCCTTTGGGATCGCCTAGTAGAGAGCCAATCATCGGTGAAATCCACTCGTGATGCCAATCACCAAGATGTGAATATGAAGACCAATCACCAAGATGTGGAAGCAATCACAATAAGCACAAGGGACACCAAGATTTATCCCGAGGTTCACGTGCTTGCCGACACGCTACTCCCCGTTGTGTCGACCAACACTAGGTGACCCGGTGGCTAATCGGCGCAAAGCCAAGCTCACTAAGAGCGCCACAAGAATCTACCACTAGTGAGGTAGCTCAATGACACGAGCAATCCACTAAGGATGCCTCTTGCCGCTCCAGCGAGGTGAGGCTCCAAAACCTCTCACAATCTCGAACGGTGGTGGCCAAGAACAATCACCAATCTTGCCAATCAACCACCTCAACACCTCCAAGCCATCTAGGCACCGGCAAAGGCCAAGAGTAACAAGAGAACTCAATGCCGATGCGAAGAACTAGTGCCACTAGATTGAACTCTTTTCAAATCACGCACTAGATCACTCAATCTCACTTGGTTTGATCAAATCAACTTGGGAGATGAGTTGGGAGGCTTGCCAATGCTCACTAGTATGCTTAGGAATCAGAATGTGCAAGACTGAAACCTAGCAAACCAGCCAAACCCCTTAAATAGGCCACACAAGTCGGCCTAGCCGTTGGGCTGGAAACGGGGTCATCGGACGCGCCGATGATCAACCATCGGACGCTGCTCCGGATGGAGCCACGTGTCCCCCTGATATGAATTCAGCCCGTTAGATCCCAACGGTCATATTGCTTCGCGCCACGGTTAAAGTGACATCGGACGCGCCGATGCCAGGCATCGGACGCTCCGATGCCGCTGCTCAATTTAGCTCTTCTCAGCGCCACATCGGACGTGCCGGCACAGTTACATCGGACGCTTAACCCCTGCGTCCGATGACACAACAGAAAGGTTCCAGAGAGGTCCAAAACACATCAGACGCGTCCGATGGTTCTGCATCGGATGCAGGCCAGCGTCCGATGCTCCATAGAAAGCATGCTTGCGCCATGTCATGATCATCGGACTCCGCAACAGTGAATCGCCAGCATCCGTTGCCAGCGTCCGATGTTACCTCGACAACAGTCAGTAATTAGGGTTTCCCATCGGACGCTCGACCAGCGTCCGATGCCGCCGCCAGCAGCGTTCGATGCCCCTAACTTGGCATTTTTCACAATCTAACCTCTACCCTTGCTTCCATGTCCCAACACCAAAGTGTTTCATCACTTGTGTACGAGTGTTAGCATATTGCAAAGCATTTTCCTAGGGTTTTGTTAGTCACTCACTAGGTCTAAAGCATCGATACGTTAGAGAACACCTAGTGACACTTGAACACCGCATAAGCCGTGAATAATCTCCTCTTAATAGTACGGCTATGTATCCTAAATGTGATCACACTCGCTAAGTGTCTTGATCACTAAAACAAAGAGCCCTATAGGTTATACCTTTGCCTTCGGGCCTCTTTGCTCCATCTCTTTTCTTCTTCTCAAGTTTCACAAATGGTAGAGCACTTGATCTCTTGAGTGCTTGTGGCCATCACCATCCTTCATGGTTGTTGACTCTTGCTAACGTCGTCACTAGGAGTAGACTATGAATCTATCCCTGGCAACGGCGCTGGAAAGGTTTGTTGATACTTCTTAATGTAAGAAGTATAACTAACTATTCTTATGACTATTGGTAGGTTCCGCAAGCGCACAGAATAAGTCTATTGTAGCACTTCACCCGGGAGTAACCGAGTATCGTATTTATTTCCACAGGGAAGCTACTATGGCATAACTAACACTAGGACCGCTATGAACAACTAGTGATTCTAGCAGGGTTGATCGAAATGTGTGAATGGGGGTTGGTTTCTACTACTACTAAAAAGAAAAGAAAGACTAACTAATACTAACCTAAATCGGCGGGGTCTGGCCGATAAACAGATTAATGTTTTCCTACACACTTACGATCACAACTAACTTAGCAATAAAGGTTCTATCTAGTTCTTCGAACCGTACACACCCTCTGGACTATTTACCTCAGACGTGCACAACGAGGTTTATGATTTAAGAACTAACCCAACTACATGGTGGAATTCAAGGCTCCCAGGGCTGTCACCACCTGTTTGCTACCACAGCTATCCGGGGGGCTAGCCACAAACTAAGGTATAACTAGTCTAAGCACCGCGCTTACACTAATATATACTACTCTAATCTTGCGTCCAAAACTAGAGCACTGATTACTCAGCGAAGAACCCGAACTAGATATAGACTAAATACTAAGTTATCTATGATCGAAAGCACTCAACAAGAACAATAAGTAAAGAACTTAAAGTAAATGCTGAAAGTAGAAGAACACTAAGATAAATGAAGGAAGACTTGGAATTATACCAGAGACTTGGAAGATCCTCTATTACAACTCCAGCCCTTCTCTTCTACACTCTCGCTCTCACTCTAAGTCTCTCAACTAGAGTGTTCCTTCACCAGAGCTTCGCTTACAAGAGAGTGGGACTAATGAGGTGAGGTCTGAGTACAAATGAGCTCGGGGGGTCCTATTTATAGCCTAAGGGACCTAGGGGGGGTACTTATGGGCCTAGGGTTAGGTCAAGGGGGTGAGTGGGCTGGCGGGCGCCAGCCCTAGGTGGCGGCCGCCACCTCCCTGGCCCTTGGATCCACCGCCTCTTCACCAACGGCATCCAGGAGGTCCTCCAAGTCGGTTAGGGTTCGGTTAGGGTTGTCCAATAACCGTCACATGGGCAATTAGGCCTTGATCCATGTGACACTGCTTCTTAGCCCTTGGATGAACCGACTTAGGTGAGCAACGACTGCAAATGAGTGTGGAGTGCTTCCCCTGGATCAGTGACGTGGCAGGGGGGAGTTTGGGCTTCTCCCCCCTGGCGGCCGCTAGCTAGGGGTGGCGGGCGCCACCCCTCCTTGGCCCAAAGTGAGCCCAGGCAAGTGGGCTTGCTTCCTGGTGGGTCCATTTGGTTATTTTGCTCAAAAACCCTGCAATTTCCTACATTCAAATAAAACTCAAGGACAAGTGGAAATCGTTAGTTTATAAAAGGTTTTTGGTTGATTTTAGGCTCTTGTGTTGTGTTATATATGACCTTGTTGATGCTAAGAATATGACACTTAGTGAGGTGTCAACAAGCTCCCCCAAGCTTACCTCTTGCTCGTCCTCGAGCAAGCATGGACTTCAAATAAACTTGGAAACTCGATGTTTTTTTTGTTGTGTATGCCCATATTATTTTCATCATCATGGAATTGGTAGCCTTCCCTGCACTCAAGATTAGAACAAAAGACCAGCAAGAAAGAAGGTTTGTCTTTCCCTTGCCTATTTTGCTAATCAAGACATGTGGAGTTTTTGCAAGTTTTGTTCAAAAGAAAGCATGCTTAGTAACTTCTGTGGCTCACTCAATCACTCATATTTGTATGTGGAAATGGAAGAATTATCCTCTCACTACGGCTTTATGTGGGGTTTAATGGGTAGGATAAAAGTGAGCATGCAATGCTAGCATAATTTTGCCAAGTTAGACAATTGGAGCAAAGGAGCAACAAGTCATAGGTTCAGACCAGGAATGTGCAAGTGTGTGGTATTTATTGTGGCTACTACTTTGATGGCACTTCTCCTCTTTATCTCTTTTGTGGGATCATGGCTATGAATGAGAGCATTTGCTCTTTTGGATATTCTCTTCTTTCTAGAGCATTTGCTCTTTTGAACTTTCTTTCTAGAGCACTTGCTCTTTTGAATATTCTTTTCTTTCTAGAGCACTTGCTCTCTTTTTTTTGAATGATTATAGCCATGTCCCTGAGACTTTATGGAGCATGATATTTTGCCATGAAGTATTCCTAACAATGAATGGAAATAAAGGCATGTTGTGTGCGTATTCTCAGTGTAAGAATAGCACTATATAGGTGGGTGCAAGTGAATTCCTTGGTCTAAAGATATGACAACTTTCTCTACCATGACTATCAACAAAAGTCTAACTAGCTCAATACTAACATGCAGCAGGTGGAAGCTCCTACTCTAGAGTAAAAATTATTTGGCTTTGGTAGGACTTTCTTTGCCACAGTAGTACTTAGAGCAAGTTTTTAAATTTTTCAAAATAATTACTCCACAAGCTTGACTTGCTCAAGTCAAAGTAGAAACTTACTTCCCCTTTACTTAGTCTAAAGCTCAAGTCTCAAGTTTAGTTCTAGCATACGTTCTCCCATGATAACTCTAATGCATGACATACATTATTTTTTTAGAAAGACTTATGATGAGAGCGTTTCATTTATTGCTATTTATTTATTACTAATAATTATATAATTTTATTATTATTATTATTATTAAGCTGGAAATTAAGTAAGATAAAACTTAAATTTAAATTACTAAAAATAAAAATAAAACTGACAGAAGTAAAGATGGTAGTGATACTTACCTCGATGACGGGGGTCCTCCCCCAAGCTGGCTTTTGGCGTGGTTGGTCACATCCATCCTTGACGACGGTACATGTCCTCCCAATTCTGCTGGTTCTGCTGCAGGAGAGAAGAAATATTACCCAGTTCTCCACCAGTTTCCTGGCGGAATTCCTGGAAATCTTGGTTCAAGTTGTTCAAGTCCTGGCGGATGTCGGTAGAATCCATGGTGAGTCCACTCATTTGGTGCTGAAGATATCCCATGTCGCGCATCCACTCGTCCTGATGAAAGGACGAATGGCGAGCGGCCTGCGGCGAGATTCCCCTATGGACGAAATCATCACCACGGTCGGTGTACCGAGTGGATCCTCCCAATGAATGGGTTGAACTCCCCAACTGGGATGAGTGGAAGGACGCCTCCTGGCCATATTCCCACCGCGGATGTTGCGGTTGTTGCCAATTTGATCCTCCTGCTTGGTGCGAGCCAGGGGGTGTCAAATAACCATAGTGTGCTGCTCCTTCATAATGCCCTGCATGGAAAGGGTCAAACTCCTGCGCCGCTGCTGCGGCTCTTGCGGCCTCTTCTGCTGCACGGGTCTGCGCTCACGTCCTCCTCCTGGGAACCTGCATGATGTTTTCTCGGGCCAACCTGCGGTTTTGCTCTGCCTCGGTTTCCAGGGCCAAAAGTAACGTTGGTGCATTCACCAACCAAAGTGACATGTCAGGAAGAGCGATTTTATTCACATAATCTTGGTAGATCATGTGAATCTCACCGCTCTCCGGGTTCTCACGCAAGAGGTGTCCTTGCGAGAAATGCTCCATAGTCAAAAGGTCTCGGTCACTAGGAATGTAGGAGTATATAGCGGTGTTCAGCAGACCCATGTTAAAAGCCAGACTAGTTATCCAAGATGTCATTTCAATATTTCCAGAGCGCTGATTAAATTTAGACCAGTAGTCCACCATGGCCTTGGCGGGTGACACTTTTATGTGGTTAACTAGAGCATAGAGCAGCAACATTTCAGGCTTTTTAATTGGTCTCAAGTCAGGTCTTCGAAAAAGTGTGATACTGATATATTTGTGGAAAAACCTGAGCGTGGGGTTGTGGATATTACTTGTACGGGGCAAGCCTGGGTCTCTGTTCCCAGCAATGCTTTTCCAAAAATCATTTCTGTTGAAACCCGTACAAGCAGATTCCAAGTTTAGCAAGCATGATTCATCAAAATTTAGGTGCTTGCTGAACTGCCCCCACGAAAGAGTGTGCTCTTCGTTAAAAAGCCGGAATGTTATGTGAGTGGCAGACAGTTGCATGGTAGCTAGAAATTCCATTGTGAGGGGAAGGATTCCCTCCTCATTAACCATCCATGCATCTTCCCATCCCAAAGTTCAAGAAATATAAAGAAACTCACTGTCCATACCAGTGCGACTTAGCAAGTCGGCGTCGATTCGGCGGGTGTGAATGAACTCCCTCTCACTGAGGATGTTCCGGGCCTGCCGTTCCCGATCACTCTGCCAGATGATATCATTGACAGAGTTCATGATGCGGATGGTCGGTCCAGCCTGGTGTGAGAACGGAGAGTACCGATCCACCGACATTGCGTCGGTGGATGGAGTACCCTGCCCGACGCTCTCCTCATCACTCCCAGTAAAGCGAATGTGGGTGTTTGCTCTCAACGAACTTCCCTCACCCTTGCTCTTCTTCTTCTTTCCGGTGAAGAAGTTCTTGAGAGGGCCCATGACTTCTTTGCTAGTGCTTAGGATGGCTGATGTTTTTGTGTTTTTAGTGAGTTGTGAGAATTTGCATGGGGTGTGGGTAGTATTTATAGGCTGAGGATGGAAGGGGGGAGGCTATGAGCCTCACCCTGCTGGCGGGCGCCACCCCACCAGGCTCAAAAAATGTCTGCAACCGACACATGAGGTTTTCCTTGTAATGTCCACTGAAATTCTAAGTGGGGAATAAAGTGGTAGGTTCGGTGCAAGGTGAAAAGAGTGCAACCTCCTAAATGGGGCAAGTGGGCTGAAAATTTCAAAGACTACTTCTTCATCCTGGTCACACTTTATACCAAGGATGGTGGGAAACTTACTCGGGAGCAATTTTGTACCAAAATGTGGAATTAGTGGTGGCGGGCGCCAGGAAAATGTGGCGGGCGCCACCCTCTTGGCTGAAATTTCACTCCAACTCACCCCTCCTTTCACCTAATGCTCTCCTTGTCACTCTCAATCACATGTGCATCAGAATTTTTGGGTGGAGATGTGTCCAAAAGGTGGAGTGAAGAGGGAGAGACATGGGAGTGAGTGATTGCATTGAAATGAGCAAAGACATGGGTCTCCCTTGGTGTTATTTGGGTCTAGGAGGTAGGTGTAATAGTCTAGAGATTGGCTAGTGCTCCCTAGTGCACCCTAGGGTGGCGGGCGCCAGCATGGGGTGGCAGGCGCCACCCCTATGGCTGCCAAAAGCCCCCTAGGTGCCACCTAATCACTCTAGTAAACATCTATTTTGCTGAAAATTAAATTGCTTAAGTAAAAACAAAAAATTAAATGAGGGGATAAAGACTTACCTTAGCCTAACTCACCTTGGTTGGCCGCTTTGGATTCCCAATTGGTGTCGCCTTCACGGTGGTTGTGGTGGAATGTCGGCACCGACGAACCTTGATGACGGGTGTTTTTCCGGTCGCGGTGTGAACTCGAATTTCTCCTCCTTTCCACTGATGTGGAGCTGAATTTCTCCAGCTCCTACATCAATGGTGGCTTTTGCAGTGCTCAGAAATGGCCGTCCCAAGATCAATGGCGTCCGGTGGTCAGGATTAATATCCAGAACCACGAAATCCACCGGGACAAAGAGATTCCGTATTTTCACCGGAATATTCTCTGCTATTCCCGCGAGATATCGGAGCGATTGATCGGCTAGCTGCAAACACATAGAAGTAGGGGACAAGGTATGATGATTTAATTTATAATATATTACCTTGGGCATGACGCTGACGCTTGCTCCCAGATCACAGAGTGCATGCTCGAAGTGCTGCTCTCCAATTGAACATGCGATCGTTGGGTTTCCTGGGTCCTTCTTCTTTTCGGGGAGTTGGTTTAAAATGACCGCACTGCAATCTTCGGTCAATTTAACCACATCCCTACTTGGAATTGGTTTCTTCTTATTGAGCATGTCTCTCAAATATTTTGCATAAGTTGGAACCTGCATAGCGTCAATAAATGGCACATGTATATATAATTTTTGAATTACCTCGACAAATTTCTTGAATTGGTCGTCTTCCGTCGGATTTCTGGTTCGATCTGGAAAAGGTAATACATGTGTATCATAGAATTCATGAGGAGAAGTTCGTACCTTGGATGAAGGTTCAGCTGGGGTCTCCTCTTCTTCGTCTTCTTCAACATTAACGATATTTTTCTTTGTAGCAGTATTACTATTAGGAACTAAATTAGGATGAGGGGGATCACGAGTGGATTTACCACCTCTCGTGGTTACAGCTTTTACCTCCTCATAGCATTTAATTTGAGATTTAATGTTATCTACTTTTTGCTCTAATCTCTTATTAAAGTTAATTTGTTCCTTAAATGCTTCAGAAAAATCTCTTAGTCTAGCATAAATTCCTTCTAACTTTTTATCATGTTCAATGAATTTATTATTTATGCTATCATTGATTCTACCTTGATTAGAAACTAATTTTCCAATAGGAGAATTAAATACGGAGGTTTGAGGCATACCTTTGTTATTCCATTGTTGAATCATTGGAATTGGAGGTTCTCCGTAGCCACCATTATTAAGAAGGGATTTGGCATCCTCTTTCTTAATTTCTGCTTGACCTTCACTTGACGAAGCGGCTCTTTGCTTGGCGTAGTACTCCTTTGCAGCACGATCTCTCTTCTCATTTAACCTTTGCTCTAGCAATTTTACCAAAGTTTGCAGGGTAACAGGATCAGCTTGCTTAATTTCAGACATACCTCTAGCACGTTTTTCTGTCCATCCTTGATTCGCCACCATTGTCTCGATCAATTTGGTTGCCTTCTCTACAGTGAGAGAGAGGTATGCACCTCCGGCGGCAGCATCAATGTGTTGTCGAGATTCTTGTTGGAGTCCATTGCAGAAGCTCTGGATCAAGTACCAGTCTTGCATACCATGGTGAGGACAGTATTCAACATACTCTTGTAGTCTCTCCCAAGCTTCAGTGATTGTTTCTCCGTCTCCCTGTCCAAAGTTGGAAATCTTGCTACGGACAAGAATAGTCTGACTTATCGGGCAGAACTTGTTGAGAAATTGATCTGCGCATCTCACCCACGTCAGCAGGTGGCCAGAGTTGAAGAGGAACCACTGCTTCGCTTTTTCCACTAATGAAAATGGAAAAAGACGAAGTCTGATGGCATCCTGCGAAACTCCCTGCACAGAAATTGTACTACATATCTCCAGAAAATTCCGGAGGTGAGCATTGGCATCCTCGGAAGGTTTGCCATTAAATGTGATAGCTTGAGCCATACGTATTAAGTGAGGTTTAAGCTCAAAATCTACATTACTAGTAGAAGGTAACACTGGAATGTGAGCAAGAGTAGGCATGGAATACTCACAGAATGTTTTGGTCGACGTCGATGTTGATTGATCGTTGGAGCAGCTTGGTTCGTCAGTCACTTTTGACTGGGATTCTTGTCTCGACGAACTCCTTTCGCGAAACTCCAGGTTCTTCCTCGGAGGAGTGAGATTAGCTCTCGCTCTCCTAAGAATGGCCTCAGGATCTTCTTGATAGTCGCTCGGAAGATTGAATCCGGCCATGACTACTTGAACGATCACAAACAACGAACAATATATACCCGCTAGAACTACGGGGGTTAATTCAATAGAAATCACAAAGAATTAATTCTAGCCAATTGCTTCCCCGGCAACGGCGCCAGAAATGCTTGTTGACTCTTGCTAACGTCATCACTAGGATTAGACTATGAATTTATCCCTGGCAACGGCGCCGGAAAGGTTTGTTGATACTTCTTAATGTAAGAAGTATAACTAACTATTCTTATGACTATTGGTAGGTTCCGCAAGCGCACAGAATAAGTCTATTGTAGCACTTCACCTGGGAGTAACCGAGTATCGTATTTATTTCCACAGGGAAGCTACTATGGCATAACTAACACTAGGATCGCTATGAACAACTAGTGATTCTAGCAGGGTTGATCGAAATGTGTGAATGGGGGTTGGTTTCTACTACTACTAAAAAGAAAAGAAAGACTAACTAATACTAACCTAAATCGGCGGGGTCTGGCCGATAAACAGATTAATGTTTTCCTACACACTTACGATCACAACTAACTTAGCAATAAAGGTTCTATCTAGTTCTTCGAACCGTACACACCCTCTGGACTATTTACCTCAGACGTGCACAACGAGGTTTATGATTTAAGAACTAACCCAACTACGTGGTGGAATTCAAGGCTCCCAGGGCTGTCACCACCTGTTTGCTACCACAGCTATCCGGTGGGCTAGCCACAAACTAAGGTATAACTAGTCTAAGCACCGCGCTTACACTAATATATACTACTCTAATCTTGCGTCCAAAACTAGAGCACTGATTACTCAGCGAAGAACCCGAACTAGATATAGACTAAATACTAAGTTATCTATGATCGAAAGCACTCAACAAGAACAATAAGTAAAGAACTTAAAGTAAATGCTGAAAGTAGAAGAACACTAAGATAAATGAAGGAAGACTTGGACTTATACCAGAGACTTGGAAGATCCTCTATTACAATTCCAGCCCTTCTCTTCTACACTCTCGCTCTCACTCTAAGTCTCTCAACTAGAGTGTTCCTTCACCAGAGCTTCGCTTACAAGAGAGTGGGACTAATGAGGTGAGGTCTGAGTACAAATGAGCTCGGGGGGTCCTATTTATAGCCTAAGGGACCTAGGGGGGTACTTATGGCCTAGGGTTAGGTCAGGGGGGTGAGTGGGCTGGTGGGCGCCAGCCCTAGGTGGCGGCCGCCACCTCCCTGGCCCTTGGATCCACCGCCTCTTCACCAACGGCATCCAGGAGGTCCTCCAAGTTGGTTAGGGTTCGGTTAGGGTTGTCCAATAACCGTCACATGGGCAATTAGGCCTTGATCCATGTGACACTGCTTCTTAGCCCTTGGATGAACCGACTTAGGTGAGCAACGACTGCAAATGAGTGTGTAGTGCTTCCCCTGGATCAGTGACATGGCAGGGGGGAGTTTGGGCTTCTCCCCCCTGGCGGCCGCCAGCTAGGGGTGGCGGGCGCCACCCCTCCTTGGCCCAAAGTGAGCCCAGGCAAGTGGGCTTGCTTCCTGGTGGGTCCATTTGGTCATTTTGCTCAAAAACCCTGCAATTTCCTACATTCAAATAAAACTCAAGGACAAGTGGAAATCGTTAGTTTATAAAAGGTTTTTGGTTGATTTTAGGCTCTTGTGTTGTGTTATATGACCTTGTTGATGCTAAGAATATGACACTTAGTGAGCGTCAACAATGGTTGCCACCTAGCTAGCTCCACCACTTGGCTTGGTCACAATCCTTTCTTATAAGCTACACACATGCTTAGCAATAGAATTAGACCAAATAGGTTTCATCAATTAACCAAAATCAAACTTAGGGCTTTCAATCTCCCCCTTTTTGGTAATTGATGTCAACCTATACAAAGATATGTGATTTAAATTTGAGTAACCACATTGATAGTATTAGCTCCCCCTACATATGTGCTATGGAGTTTGGTTCTAAATTTGGCACATATGTATGATTATGAAATGTGGATGAGCAATACTACCAATGATGATGCTAAGGCATAAGAATGGACCTTTGAAGCGTGATACCAATCGGAGTGCACATGTTAAACCATCCTTAGCATCATTTATCACTAGACATATATCAAAACTCAAGAACCCTGTGAGATCAACATAATAATAAGGCTCTTGAACCACTTGAAAATACTAAAATATAAGTATGTCTAGTTATCATCTTATTTATGCTAGTGAGTCATATCATCAATCATGTTCTAACACTAGCATTCACCACATAAGCATGAATATCAAAAGTAAATAGCTTATGCAAATGCAATCAATCGTATGAATATGCAACATACATGTTTATGAGCTTGCTCCCCCTATTTGTATGCTCCGATCCCACTTGAAGCACTTGAAGGTTCACTTAGCATGTCTCTTTTTATTCATCTTAGCATTCTCCCTCATATCTTTGTCATCATTTTCTCTCCCTTTGTCAACAATTATCATAAAAGGTGGGGCAAGTTTTAAGGAGAGAAGACAAACTTTGCATTAAGAGACTAAGTCAAGTTATGGCTTAATCTAGCTCATGAGCATAGGATATTTAACACGGTTTGCTCTAGAGTAAGCTTCTTCACACATCTTACAATGGTTATCTTACTCACGTTGGTTAAACACCTATTGCTCACTAACTAGATCAAACACTAGAGTTACTAGCTCACAAACAAGTTATATGCTACCACTAGATCAAGTCAAACATATAAGCAATAGTGGTACCATATATACTTCAAATTCATTTGATTTATCATGAATGAGCCTAAATAAGCAATGTGATGGCTATATGAACTAGAGCATAGTCTAACAAGAATGAATGCATATGACAAACAATTTCACCTTTGCTTTCTTGGAGGAGAGTGAAAGGTCCTAAATGGCTAGAGGGGGGGTGAATAGCCTAATAAAAATTATACAAAACACTTAGAGCAACTAGTTAGACAATTACAAAGCGAAGCTTTTTGCTCTAGCTCTACTAAGTGTTGCAAGCCACCTATCCAACAATTCTAGTAACCTATATTCACTATGGCACACAAAAGATATGTTACTACTCTCTAAAACGATAGGCTAGCAAGAAATAATTACTTCTAATTAGAGAGCTACTTCTAGCAACAAATATCTCTACACAAGTGATAAAGAAAGTAATGCAAGGATAGAGAGATGTACCGACACCGGCAAGAGACAATCAATCACAATAAGAATACCAAGAAACTTCGGGAGAAGTCCAAAGAGGCAAGAGACACAAAGATTTCTCCCGAGGTTCACGTCATTGCCGGCACGCTACTCCCCATTGTGTCGACCAACCACTTGGTGGTTCGGCGGCTAATAGGTGTTTCACAAACCTAGCTCAACAAATGAGCGCCGCAAGAACCAACCCACAAATGGAGGTAACTCAAAGACACGCGCAATCCACTAGAGTTACCTTTTGGCTCTTCGCCGGGGAAGGCACAATACCCCTCATAAATCACCGGGAGAAGGCCACGAACAATCACCACTCGTGCCAAAGCTCCTCCGCTGCTCCAAGCCGTCTAGGTGGCGGCAACCACAAAGAGTAAAGAGAATACCCGCAGCAACAACAATCCCCAAGTGCCACTAGATGCAAACTCACAAGCAAATGCACTTGGATCCACTCGATCTCACCAAGATTCGCGCTATCAAGCAAGGAGATGAGTAGGAGGGAGTATGTCTAGCTCAAGAGGATGTTCAAGAGGTTGGAAAGTCAAGAAGAAGCCCCCAAACCCGGCCACAACCTATTTATATGGAGAGGGGAAGACAACAAGTCGTTCTCCCCTTTTCTGCGCTTTGGTCGGTAGTACCGGAGCAAGGGTTGGTACTACCGGCGGTCCAAAAGACCGTTAGAATCGCCTTTCTAACACGGGCGGTAGTAGGGTCGGTACTACCGGCCCCGGTACTACCGGCCTTATAGCGGTACTACCGGTAGGCCAGATCTAGATCTACACAGAACGCCTCCAAACTTCCTTCAAACCTCGGTACTACCGACCCCCTGGTCGGTACTACCGAGCCCGGTACTACCGAGGTTATGGCGGTACTACCTCTAGGCCAAAACTCCTCCGAACAGAGAGTTTGCGCGCTGCCTACAGAGGGGTCGGTAGTAGGGTCGGTACTACCGACTTCAGGGTCGGTACTACTGGTAGGCCAAAAACTCCCCCGAACAGAGAGTTTTGCGATCTGCTCGCGGAGGGGTCGGTAGTACCGAGGTTATGGCGGTACTACCTCTAGGCCAAAAACTTCTCCGCGCTAAAACGGCCGTAACTTTTAGCTCCGAACTTCGATGTCGATGATCTTGGACATTTTGGAAAGCTTATTCAAAGGGCTATACAACCCACATGAATACAAGATCCAAATCACAAAGGATTAGTACATATTTCCAATCCAAGATCCATTGCTTCTCTTTTCAAAACAAAGATTTCTCCGAAAACTTCTCCGAGTTGATCCAATTCAACTCCACCACCTTCTCCTTTGCAAATGTGCTAACACCAACAAGTGTACATCATCATGTGCATGTGTGTTAGAATTTTCATAATCATTTTCAAAGGATTAGAGGTTAGCACACTCGGTCCTAATGCATATGCATGTATGAAATCACCTAGTGGCACTTGATAACCGCGATCACCGAGATAGTCCCCTCTTAATAGTACGGCTATCTATCCTAAACACACTCACACCCTCTATGGTGTCTTGAGTGCCAAAACAAAATCCCTATTTATACCTTTGCCTTGATCTCCATAGGGTTTTGCTTTTCTCTTCTTCTCTTTCCAAATGTGGAGCACTTGATCCATCTTTTGGTCATCACCACCAATACCATGATCATCATCTAGCTCCCGCACTTGGTGTGTACCAACCTAGCTCATAAACTCTTCATGACAAAGGTTAGTACTCTAGGTGACATCAATTATCCAAAATTTGAGTCACCTCTTTTTGGTAAACAGGGACTTTCAATCTCCCCCTTTTTGGTAATTGATGACAACCTTTCATAAAGATATGTATTTTGAAAATTTGAGTCACCTCTTTGTTAGTATTAGCTCCCCCTACATATGTGCTATAAAGTTTGGTTCAAGTTCGGCACATATGCATAGATATGAAATATGGGAGAGTAATACTTCCAAATGATGCTAAGGTGTAAAGAATGGACCTTTGAAGCGTGATACCAATCGGAGTTGCCAATATACACCATCCTTAGCACCAAGGTTAGCTAGACTTACAAAAAACGCTAGATACCTCATGAGATCAACATTATATGAAAGACTCTAGTACCACTTTGTAAAAACAAATTACATCTAGCTACCTATGCATACTAGCTCGCAAATCATCATTCAAAATCTATTTCTAGCATACACCACACAAGCATGGATATAAAGTTAACAACTTGTGCAATGCAAGCAAGCATATGAACATGCACAAATCAAATGCAACAACCAAGTTCATGAGCTTGCTCCCCTACTTGTGTGCTCAAATTACTTGTGTGCTCAAATCTTTTTCAAAGTTTTGATCTTTGTTTGTGATGTTTCTCTCCCCCTTTGTCATCTATTTCCATAAAAGGTTTGCATAAGAAGGTTCAAATTGTTTAAGAGAGAGTTAGTTCTTTCTCATTTGGTTCAATCTAGATCATTTTCATGAAGCATTTAACACGGTTTGCTCTAGAGTAAGCTTCTTCACACATCTTGCAATGGTTATCTTACTCACGTTGGTTAAACATTCCATTTCTCATTCTCTAGATTAAACACTAGGATTGCAAGCCCATAAACATGTCATATGTTACCACTAGATCATGTAAAGCATAGAAACAATAGTGGCATCATACAAGCATCAAAATCACTTTATTTCCATGAATGAGCCTCATGATTGTGAGGAATGACTAGATGCACTAAACATGTTCCTAGCAAAGTATGGATGCATATGCCAATCAACTTTTACCTTGCTCTGTCGAAGGAGAGGCATGTCATATAAGTGGGGATGCATCAACACATATTTGAGAAGTCAAGTATGTTCAATTCATTCCTTAGCTTGCAAAACCTCTTCTCATCAAGTGGCTTGGTGAATATATCGGCAAGTTGATCATCGGTACCAACACTCTCGATTGAAATATCACCCTTTTGTTGATGGTCTCTTATGAAGTGGTGCCTAATGTCAATATGCTTTGTTCTTGAATGTTGCACGGGGTTGTTTGTGAGCTTCACCGCACTCATTGTCACATAGCAATGGCACTTGTTTGAATTTGATTCCAAAGTCATCCAAAGTTGCTTTCATCCATAGTAACTGAGCACAACAACTACCGGCGGATATGTATTCGGCTTCGACGGTTGATAGTGCCACACTGTTTTGCTTCTTTGATGACCAAGACACAAGTGATCTTCCCAACAATATCAGAGTCTGATGACATGTGCCCGATGTGCTCTTTCTATCAACCTTGCAACCCGCATAATCAGAGTCTGAATATCCAATCAACTCAAAGTTTGACCCCTTTGGATACCACAAACCAACATCTTGTGTAAGCTTTAAGTACCTCAATATTCTCTTAGTGGCCTTCAAGTGACTCTCTCTTGGTGAGGATTGGAATCTTGCACACATGCATACACTAAACATAATATCCGGTCTTGATGCGGTCACATAGAGTAGGCTTCCAATCATAGACCGATACAACTTTTGATCCACCATATTGCCACTTGCATCACTATCCAATTGTGAAGGACCGAGAATGCACTAGCAAGGCGACCAGAGGGGGGTGAATGGGAGCCAACAAAAATTCTTCCGAATCTTTGGCCAAGTGTCCCAAAATCAACCCCAAAAAGCTACGACCAAAACCGTGATGCCCACGACCCTTGGAAGAGGGTGGATGATCCCTAGGATCACAGCGAGGCACCACAAGGCGATAGCAAACCAAACACCAAAAGCTCCGGCACAAGTTCGTCCCTCGAAAACCAAGTCCCGAACATAGATAGACGGCTACGTCGAGAAATCTCTAAATACCTATGCTAACAAGTAGCAGAGATACCTAGAGAGGTTCCTAGGTCAACTCTAGGGCCAAACGAGAAGTCCGAAAACCAAGCGAGGAAGTCGGGAGAGCAAACACACAAAACCGGAAGCTTCAGCCAAATCCCGAACTGTCCGAACCTGGAGTCCTGGACTGTCCGCCCAAGGCCGGACTGTCCGCGGGGGAATGGCGGATTGTCCGCCGGCAAAATCCCCAAAACAGCACAGTTGCTGAAGTCTCCCTGCTCGGGCCCGGACTGTCCGCACCTGACAACGGCGGACTGTCCGCCGGTCACCCGAGGCAAAAACAGTCAAGCCACGCGACCACTGCTCGGTCGAAGCCCGACGCGCGGACTGTCCGCCGGTCAAACCGTGGATTGTCCGCGAGTGCACAGAGAGGGCGATTTCAGTCGCCTTCTCCCCAAATCTCTCCAAATTTCATCCAAATCAAAATCCCACGTTCCCAAACTTGGAGAAGATGATCACGGGGTAGTTAGGAGACTATCCCCAAGAAATCACTTGCTCAAATCGATTCAATCACCGGGAAATCGTAAGGGGAAGATCAAGAACGAAAAAGCGCCACAAAAACGAAATCAACCCGATCTACTTGTTCGTGAGGAGTTAGATGAATTCCTTTGGTCAAAATGACCTCCTCTCAAAAACGAACAAGTTGATTCAAACGGATTTCGCAAAGACGCAGTAGAGAGGGAGATCGAGTGACGGGAAAATCGCGGAGAAACGAAGAACGCGAAGAACACGAACAAAACGCGAATCAAGTCATCGATCTGCAACCGTGTGGCTACCACACGCTACAACAGTGAGGTACGACCTCACTTCCTCAAAATCTCCAGTACACAGAGGTATGGTTCTCTGTGGATCTCAGCTAGCTACAGCAGGGGATTGGGAGAGCAGGAAACCCTAAGTGCAAAGAGCAAATAACTGAGATAGATGGGGAGGTGGATGTCTCCCCCTACTTATCCTAATTCTAACTATTCCTAATTCCCACTCTACCCCTAACTACTTACAGAGCAAACCAACTAAACCCTAAGGTTATTCTGGACCAACTCGATGGTAGGTGGATCCGACGGCCACGCCCGCACAACTCGTAGCGTTGCCTCGACGCAACCTCCCGATTGTTGCCACGTGCTGCCACTGCTCTGCACCCCCGGTTTTGTGGCCCAAACCGGGAAACCAGCCTTTCCAGCCAACCCCCGGTTTTGAGGCCCAAACCGGGAAACCAGCCCACCAGCTTCTGAGTTTTGAGGCCCAAACTCAGCAAACCCGCAGCGCCCAGGTTTTGAGGCCCAAACCTGGAAACCATCCGCAGCCCGAGTTTTGTGGCCAAACTCGGAAACCATCCGCGCCCAGGTTTTGAGGCCCAAACCTGGAAACCGTCCACCCGATGGTTTTTCTCTGGCTCTACCACCAAACCGAAGCTGTAGAGGGGATGCACCTCCCATGCACCCCGTCCACCGACACGTGTCCCCAAGTCCACGACTCAGGCAACACATGACCGCAAGTCTTCGCTCGTCGCTGTCCCAGGCTGTCAGCCACCACAGCTGATCCTCGGGCCACCGGTCCCTCGGTCCAAGCCTCACGTCCGCCCTTCGCCACTCTCGGTCCCTCGGCACGGCACGTCTCTACTTGACCTTCACCTTGCCTCTGATCACTGTATCCATGCTCGACACCTGCACAACACAAGCCAAAGAACATGCGCATCATCCCAGTTGACAATCACTCATCACTCAGAGACTCGACATACACCCATGTATCCGCAAATTGTCCATTTGTCCCCATAGGCGTGCTAATGGCTTTTGCATCTTGCAATCCAATCTTCTTGATCATGTCCTTTATGTACTTGCCTTGACTAACAAATGTGCCTTCCTTCAATTGCTTTATTTGTAGACCAAGGAAGTAGCTAAGCCCTCCAATCATGGACATTTCAAACTCATTAGCCATCATTTCACCAAACTCTTCACAAAAATCTTGATTGGTTGAACCGAAAATAATATCATCAACATAGATTTGCAACACAAACAAGTCTTTTCCAATCTTCTTGGTGAAGAGAGTAGTATCAACCTTTCCCATCTTGAACCCTTTAGAGAGGAGAAAATCCCTTAACCTCTGATGAGGACATCCTCCATTATTACCCGCTGGCAAAGACGCAACAAAGATGGGCCAAGAGGCCCAGTTGTAGTCGGGCGGCGACCGTGTGAGCCTCTGAATAATCCCACCTTGCTTAGCTTGGGAGGAGGAAGCCACCTTAAAAGGGAGAGCCACCCTTCCCCTATCAGACTAGTCTTTTAGGGAGATTGGGCCTTTCCCCGAGTGGGTGTACATAAGAACTGTTGGGGTCCGGGCAACCTTAATTTGTTGGGCCTCGGCCAACCCCACGCCTGGGTTGGATGCATCATTAATCACAAACTTGTTCCATGTGCGTCCCTCTTTACAATTCAGCAACACATCTTTAAAATCAGGGTCAAACTCATATTGTTCTTTTATTGTTTCAAGTCCAAAAATTCTATAATCAAGTTGGGACATCAAAGTATATCGTCTAGACAAAGCATCAACAGTTACATTATCCTTCCCTTTCTTGTGTTTGATAATACAAGGAAAAGATTCAATAAACTCAACCCACTTAGCATGTCTACGATTCAAATTATTTTGTGAACGAAGATACTTAAGCGATTCATGATCTGAATGTATAACAAATTCTTTAGGCCATAAATAATGACGCCACGTCTCTAAAGAACGTACAAGAGCATACAATTCCTTATCATACGTAGAGTAATTGCAAACAGGGCCATGTAATTTTTCGCTAAAGTATGCAACGGGCTTACCTTCTTGCATCAAAACACCACCAATGCCAACTCCACTAGCATCACATTCTAGCTCAAAAGTCTTACCAAAGTTTGGAAGTTGCAGCAATGGCCCGTGTGTAAGCTTGTCCTTCAAAGTATCAAAGGACTCCTCTTGTGCCTTACCCCAATGGAACACCACTCCTTTCTTTGTCAACTCGTGTAAGGGGGGCAGCAATGGCGCTAAAATCCTTCATGAATCGACGATAAAATCCTGCAAGACCAAGAAAACTTCTAACCTGTGTGATGGTTTGGGGCATCGGCCAACTCTTTATGGCTTCAATTTTCATCTCATCCACCTCGATTCCATGTGGAGTAACAACATAGCCAAGAAAAGAGACTCGATCTGTGCAAAAGATGCACTTCTCAAGGTTACCAAATAAACGTGCATCACGCAAAGCATTAAAAACAACACGTAAGTGATCTATATGTTCATCCAATGATTTTCTATATATCAGTATATCATCAAAGTAAACCACCACGAATCGCCCAATAAAAGCTCTTAAAACTTCATTCATCAGTCTCATGAAAGTACTAGGTGCATTAGTTAAACCAAAAGGCATTACTAACCACTCATATAATCTGAATTTAGTTTTGAAAGTTGTTTTCCATTCATCTCCAAGTTTCATTCTAATTCGGTGGTAGCCACTACGCAAGTCAACCTTTGTGAAAATTACAGAGCCACACAACTCATCAAGCATGTCATCAAGCCTAGGAATAGGATGACGATATCGAATAGTAATATTATTAATGGCTCTACAATCAACACACATACGCCATGAACCATCTTTCTTAGGAACCAAAATCACAGGAACAACACAAGGACTAAGGCTTTCTCGTACATACCCGCGGTCCAAAAGGTCTTGGACTTGTCGCTGAATTTTCTTAGTCTCCTATGAGGACATCCTCCATTATTACCCGCTGGCAAAGACGCAACAAAGATGGGCCAAGAGGCCCAGTTGTAGTCGGGCGGCGACCGTGTGAGCCTCTGAATAATCACACCTTGCTTAGCTTGGGAGGAGGAAGCCACCTTAAAAGGGAGAGCCACCCTTCCCCTATCAGACTAGTCTTTTAGGGAGATTGGGCCTTTCCCCGAGTGGGTGTACATAAGAACTGTTGGGGTCCGGGCAACCTTAATTTGTTGGGCCTCGGCCAACCCCACGCCTGGGCTGGATGCATCATTTGGTATCGGAGCTGGGCCCTTGTTAAGAAGGGGAGAATGATGAGGATATCCTCCATTATTACCCGCTGGCAAAGACGCAACAAAGATGGGCCAAGAGGCCCAGTTGTAGTCGGGCGGCGACCGTGTGAGCCTCTGAATAATCCCACCTTGCTTAGCTTGGGAGGAGGAAGCCACCTTAAAAGGGAGAGCCACCCTTCCCCTATCAGACTAGTCTTTTAGGGAGATTGGGCCTTTCCCCGAGTGGGTGTACATAAGAACTGTTGGGGTCCAGGCAACCTTAATTTGTTGGGCCTCGACCAACCCCACGCCTGGGCTGGATGCATCAACCTCTCATACCATGCTCTTGGTGCTTGTTTCAAACCATAAAGTGCCTTCTTGAGCTTGTAAACATGGTTGGGCTTCTTGTCATCTTCAAAACCAGGTGGTTGCTCAACATATACTAACTCATTGATGTAGCCATTGAGAAATGCACTCTTGACATCCATTTGATATAACTTGATGTTGTGGGAGCAAGCATAAGCTAATAGGATTCTTATTGCTTCCAATCTTGCAACGGGTGCATATGTTTAATCAAAGTCAAGACCCTCTACTTGAGTGTATCCTTGTGCCACTAATCTTGCTTTGTTTCTCACCACAATGCCATCTTGATCTTGCTTGTTGCGAAAGACCCATCTAGTGCCAATCACATTGTAGTTCTTAGGCCTCTCTACTAATTCCCATACTTGATTTCTTGTGAAGTTGTTAAGCTCTTCATGCATGGCATTGACCCAATCAACATCTTGTAATGCTTCTTCAATCTTGGTTGGCTCGATGGATGATACAAAAGAGTAATGTTCACAAAATGAAGCCAATCTTGATCTAGTTTGCACACCACTTTGAATTCCACCAATGATTTGATCTAATGGATGATCTCTTGCAACATTTGTTGGTTGGAGCACTTGGACTTGATTGCTTGTACTTGCTTGATCATTTGGTTGAGATGAACTAGCCACTTGTTGATCTTGCAATTGAGAACCACTAGCTTGCACAATTGGAGAAGTGAGCACTTGATCTTTGTCATCTTCAACATCAATCACTTCCCTAGGCCGAATATCACCAATGTCCATACTCTTCATTGCATTTTCCAATTTAGTTCCTCTAACATCATCTAGATTTTCTTCTTCATCTTGAGAGCCATTTGTTTCATCAAATTCAACATCATGCACTTCCTCAAGAGTACCACTAGCCAAGTTCCATACTCTGTATGCTTTGCTTGCAGTGGAGTAACCAAGTAAGAAGCCTTCGTCACATTTCTTCTCAAACTTGCTCAATCTAGTGCCTTTCTTCAAGATATAGCATTTGCAACCAAACACTCTAAAGTATGCAATGTTAGGCTTTCTTCCATTCAATAGCTCATAGGGAGTCTTCTCCATCATGGGATGACAATAGAGGCGGTTGCTACAATAGCAAGCCGTGTTGATAGCTTCGGCCCAAAATGAATGACTCACATTGTACTCACTAAGCATAGACCTTGCCATATCAATGAGAGTTCTATTCTTCCTTTCAACAAGACCATTTGATTGTGGAGTGTACTTGGCCGAGAATTGATGTCTAATTCCAAATTCATCACAGAACTCATCAACTCTTGTGTTTCTAAACTCACTACCATTGTCACTTCTTACTTTCTTGATGGTTGTTTCAAACTCATTGTGACACCTATTGACAAAAGATTTGAATGTAGCAAATGTATCACTTTTGTCACTTAGAAAGAACACCCATGTATATCTTGTAAAATCATCCACTATCACAAAGCCATATTTGTTTCCACCAATGCTAGTGTATGTTGTTGGTCCAAATAGATCCATGTGCAATAACTCAAATGCTTTGCTAGTGCTCATCATGCTCTTTTTAGGGTGAGTGTTTCCAACTTGCTTTCCAGCTTGACAAGAGCTACAAAGTTTATCCTTTTCAAACACCACATCTTTCAAGCCTCTAACTAGATCATGCTTAATAAATCTATTCAATTGTTTCATTCCAACATGACCAAGTCTTATATGCCATAGCCAACCCATGCTAGATTTGGTGAACAAACAAGTTGACAATTGAGCTTCACTAGCATTGAAATCAACCAAGTATACATTTTCATATCTAAAGCCTTTGAAGATCAAGTTTGAGCCATCTACACTTATGATCTCTACATCATCAACTCCAAATATGCATTTGAATCCAAGATCACACAATTGAGCCACAGATAACAAATTGAAGTTCAAGCTCTCTACTAGCAACACATTTGATATGCTCATGTCATTTGATATAGCAATCTTACCAAGCCCCTTGACCTTGCCTTTTCCATTATCACCAAATGTAATACTATCAATCCCATTGTCATCATTCTTGTTGATTGAATTGAACATTCTTGCATCTCCGGTCATGTGTTGAGTGCACCCACTATCAAGCACCCAATGCCTTCCTCCGGCTTTATAATTGATCTACAAGAAAAGATCAATTCTTTTTAGGTACCCAAACTTGCTTGGGTCCTCCAAGGTTAGTCACTAAGCTCTTGGGCACCCAAATTGCCTTCTTCTTTGGGCCAACAATGGGAGCACCAATAAACTCAGCCTTCACACCATTTACACCCTTGGTAAGCAAAAAACAAGAATTAAATTGAACTGACGATACATTAGCATTTTTATTCTTGTTCTTGCAATATTGCTCTATATGCCCGGATTGCTTGCATTTGTTGCAAAACCGACCATTGCTTCTTACAAAACTAGTCTTGTGAGTCACAAAAGCCGCCTTGCCATTCTTGGGGGTATAGCCCAATCCCTCTTTGTTAAGAGAGAACCGTTGGCTACCCAAGCACTTAAGCAAGCGGGCATCTCCACCATAGGCATTGCCTAAGGCACGAGTGAGCTCATTGACCTCCTTTTTCAAGGTCTCATTCTCCACCATTTGTGAGGCATCACAAGTTAAACCATCACTCATAGTAGAAGTAGTAGTGGATGAGCTACATGAAGGGTTAGTGGGAGCAACAACAATAGGAGTATAGAAGGATTCATCAAGAATATCACAAGTTACTCCTATGTCACATGTTAGAACAACATCCTCAACCTTGACTTGATCAAGGAGGGAGGAGTGAGCTTTTTCAAGCTTGGTGTGAGCCTTGCCAAGCTTCTCATGGGCTACCTCTAGCCTCTCATGAGTAGACTTGAGCTCATCAAGGGATTGCTCAAGAGCACTAAGCTTCTTGCGCAATTCCTTGCACTCCTTCCTCTTCATCTCAAAGCAAGTGTGAGCTTGCTCCAACATGTCCATGAGGTCCTCCTTTGAGTGCTCCTCATCCTCATCACTCTCACTATCACTCTCATCATCGGATTGTACCTTTGTTGGCTTAGCCATGAAGCATGATGGAGTGTCAAATAGAGAAGGCTTGTTGTTGATTGCAATGCTTGCAAGTGCCTTCTTCTTGGTGCTCTTCTTGTTATCATCATCACTTGAGTCTTCACTATAGGATGATGCATCACTATCCCATGTGACAACATATGAGCCACCCTTCTTATTCTTCTTGAAACTCATTTTCTTCTCTTTCTTATCTTTCTTCTTCTCATCTTCATCATTGTCACTATTGTAGGGACAATCCGCTACAACGTGATCCTTGCTCTTGCACTTGTAGCATCTTCTCACATAGTCTTTGTTCTTGTTGTAATCTCTTCTCTTCCTTGCACCATAGCCTTTCTTTTTCACGAACTTGCCAAATTTGCGCACAAAGAGAGCTAAGGCTTCATCATCAATGTCACTAGCTTCTTCATTGTCACTTGATTCTTCCTTCTTGGACTTGCCCTTGCTCTTAGATGAGGTGGCTTTGAATGCCACACTTTTCTTCTTCTTGTCCTCTTCCTTGACCACTTCTTCACTATCTTCATTGTATTGATCCTCGATCATGACATCACCAAGCACCTCATTTGGAGTCACATTCTTCAATCCTCCTCTAAAGATGATGGTGCGAAGTGTCTTGAACCTCTTGGGCAAGCAACTCAGGAACCGGTGAGTGAAGTCTTCATCTTGTACCTTTTCTCCCAAGGACTTGAGATCATTGATGATGACTTGCAATCTATAGAACATTTCTAGAATTGATTCATCATCCTTCATCTTGAAGTTGGTGAGCTTGTCCTTGAGCATGTACAACTTGGCACTTTTTACTGTTGAAGTGCCCTCATATGTTTCTTCTAATCTTTTCCACACCTCACTTGCATTGTCAAGATCTTTGATTTGCTCGAACACCTTTGGATCAATGGCATTGTATATGGTGTTGAGTGCCATTGTGTTGCATTGCTTGTTGATGGAGTCATTTGGTGTTGGATTGGTAGGATCAAGAATCACAAACTCATTTTCAACCACATCCCACACCTTGTCATTGATTGAACCCAAATACATCTTCATCTTTCTCTTCCAATAATCAAAAGATGTGCCATCAAAGAATGGTGGTTTTCCCCCCAACATGGTTGAACACAATTTGAGCCATTTTTAACACCGAAGGTTGTTAATCCTTATTGCAAACGGTGACCACGACTCTGATACCACTTGAAAGGTCCTAAATGGCTAGAGGGGGGGTGAATAGCCTAATAAAAATTCTACAAAACACTTAGAGCAACTAGTTAGACAATTACAAAGCGAAGCTTTTTGCTCTAGCTCTACTAAGTGTTGCAAGCCACCTATCCAACAATTCTAGTAACCTATATTCACTATGGCACACAAAAGATATGTTACTACTCTCTAAAACGATAGGCTAGCAAGAAATAATTACTTCTAATTAGAGAGCTACTTCTAGCAACAAATATCTCTACACAAGTGATAAAGAAAGTAATGCAAGGATAGAGAGATGTACCGACACCGGCAAGAGACAATCAATCACAATAAGAATACCAAGAAACTTCGGGAGAAGTCCAAAGAGGCAAGAGACACAAAGATTTCTCCCGAGGTTCACGTCATTGCCGGCACGCTACTCCCCGTTGTGTCGACCAACCACTTGGTGGTTCGGCGGCTAATAGGTGTTTCACAAACCTAGCTCAACAAATGAGCGCCGCAAGAACCAACCCACAAATGGAGGTAACTCAAAGACACGCGCAATCCACTAGAGTTACCTTTTGGCTCTTCGCCGGGGAAGGCACAATACCCCTCATAAATCACCGGGAGAAGGCCACGAACAATCACCACTCGTGCCAAAGCTCCTCCGCTGCTCCAAGCCGTCTAGGTGGCGGCAACCACAAAGAGTAAAGAGAATACCCGCAGCAACAACAATCCCCAAGTGCCACTAGATGCAAACTCACAAGCAAATGCACTTGGATCCACTCGATCTCACCAAGATTCGCGCTATCAAGCAAGGAGATGAGTAGGAGGGAGTATGTCTAGCTCAAGAGGATGTTCAAGAGGTTGGAAAGTCAAGAAGAAGCCCCCAAACCCGGCCACAACCTATTTATATGGAGAGGGGAAGACAACAAGTCATTCTCCCCTTTTCTGCGCTTTGGTTGGTAGTACCGGAGCAAGGGTTGGTACTACCGGCGGTCCAAAAGACCGTTAGAATCGCCTTTCTAACACGGGCGGTAGTAGGGTCGGTACTACCGGCCCCGGTACTACCGGCCTTATAGCGGTACTACCGGTAGGCCAGATCTAGATCTACACAGAACGCCTCGAAACTTCCTTCAAACCTCGGTACTACCGACCCCCTGGTCGGTACTACCGAGCCCGGTACTACCGAGGTTATGGCGGTACTACCTCTAGGCCAAAACTCCTCCGAACAGAGAGTTTGCGCGCTGCCTACAGAGGGGTCGGTAGTAGGGTCGGTACTACCGACTTCAGGGTCGGTACTACTGGTAGGCCAAAAACTCCCCCGAACAGAGAGTTTTGCGATCTGCTCGCGGAGGGGTCGGTAGTACCGAGGTTATGGCGGTACTACCTCTAGGCCAAAAACTTCTCCGCGCTAAAACGGCCGTAACTTTTAGCTCCGAACTCCGATTTCGATGATCTTGGACATTTTGGAAAGCTTATTCAAAGGGCTATACAACCCACATGAATACAAGATCCAAATCACAAAGGATTAGTACATATTTCCAATCCAAGATCCATTGCTTCTCTTTTCAAAACAAAGATTTCTCCGAAAACTTCTCCGAGTTGATCCAATTCAACTCCACCACCTTCTCCTTTGCAAATGTGCTAACACCAACAAGTGTACATCATCATGTGCATGTGTGTTAGCATTTTCATAATCATTTTCAAAGGATTAGAGGTTAGCACACTAGGTCCTAATGCATATGCATGTATGAAATCACCTAGTGGCACTTGATAACCGCGATCACCGAGATAGTCCCCTCTTAATAGTACGGCTATCTATCCTAAACACACTCACACCCTCTATGGTGTCTTGAGTGCCAAAACAAAATCCCTATTTATACCTTTGCCTTGATCTCCATAGGGTTTTGCTTTTCTCTTCTTCTCTTTCCAAATGTGGAGCACTTGATCCATCTTTTGGTCATCACCATCAATACCATGATCATCATCTAGCTCCCGCACTTGGTGTGTACCAACCTAGCTCATAAACTCTTCATGACAAAGGTTAGTACTCTAGGTGACATCAATTATCCAAAATCAAACAGGGACTTTCAGAGAGGCATGTCATAAGTGGGGGTGCATTCAACTCATGTTGGAGAAGTCTAGGATATTCAATTCATTCCTTAGCTTGCAAAACCTTCTTTCATCTAGTGGCTTGGTGAAGATATCAGCAAGTTGATCATCGGTGCCCACATTCTCAATAGATATGTCTTTCTTTGCTTGATGATCTCTAATGAAGTGATGCCTTATGTCAATGTGCTTTGTCCTTGAATGTTGTACCGGGTTGGTGGCTATTTTGACGGCGCTCTCATTATCACATAGCAATGGTACTTGTCCAAACTTGATTCCATAATCTTGCAATGTAGCTTTCATCCATAACAATTGTGCACAACAACTACCCGCGGATATGTATTCGGCTTCGGCGGTAGAGAGTGCAACACTATTTTGCTTCTTTGATGACCATGAGACAAGTGATCTTCCAAGCAATTGACAAGTGCTCGATGTGCTTTTTCTATCCACCTTGCATCCCGCATAATCGGAATCCGAGTATCTAATCAATTCAAATTGAGAGCCCTTGGGATACCATAGTCCAACATTAGGAGTGTGCTTCAAATATCTCAATATTCTTTTGGTTGCCTTCAAATGACTTTCCCTTGGTGAAGCTTGGAACCTTGCACACATGCACACACTAAACATGACATCCGGCCTTGATGCGGTCACATAGAGTAGGCTTCCAATCATTGACTGATATAGCTTTTGATCCACCATGTCACCACTAGAGTCACTATCCAAATGTCCATTTGTGCCCATTGGAGTGGTTATTGCTTTTGCTTCTTCTAACCCAAACTTCTTGAGCATGTCCTTGATGTACTTGCCTTGACTAACAAATGTTCCTTTCTTCATTTGCTTGATTTGTAATCCAAGAAAGTAACTAAGCTCTCCAATCATAGACATCTCAAACTCTTTAGCCATCATCTCTCCAAATTCTTCACAAAAGTCTTGGTTGGTTGATCCAAATATGATGTCATCCACATAGATTTGCAATACAAACAAGTCACTCCCAATCTTCTTGGTGAAGAGAGTGGTGTCAACTTTCCCAATTTTGAACCCTTTAGCTAACAAGAAATCCCTCAATCTTTCATACCATGCTCTTGGTGCTTGTTTCAACCCATATAGTGCCTTCTTAAGCTTGTACACATGGTTGGGCTTCTTCAAATCTTCAAATCCGGGAGGTTTCTCAACATACACTAGTTCTTTGATGAATCCATTGAGAAATGCACTCTTGACATCCATTTGATAGAGCTTGATGTTATGAGAACAAGCATATGCAAGTAAGATTCTAATTGCCTCCAATCTAGCAACCGGTGCATAGGTTTCTCCAAAGTCAATGTCTTCCATTTGAGTGTAACCTTGTGCTACCAATCTTGCTTTGTTCCTTACAACTATGCCATCTTCATCTTGCTTGTTTCGGAAGACCCATCTTGTGCCAATAACATTTGTGTTCTTTGGTCTTTCCACTAACTCCCAAACATCATTGCGGGTGAAGTTGTTTAACTCTTCATGCATTGCATTTACCCAATCAACATCCATCAAAGCTTCATCAATCTTGGTTGGCTCAATAGATGATACAAATGAGTAGTGTTCACAAAATGAAGCCAATCTTGATCTTGTTTGCACACCTCTTCTTATGTCACCAACAATTTGATCCAAAAGATGATCTCTTGCAATATGTGTGGGTTGGAGCACTTCTTGTGGTTGGACATTTGCACTTGGATGAGCCACTTGAGAGCTACTAGCATCTTGTTGGTCATGAGAACCACTAGAGCTTGCAATATCATTGCCTTGCATGGTTGGAGGAGAGAGCACTTGATCTTTGTCATCTTCTATGTCAATCACTTGCTTTGGCCTTATGTCACCAATATCCATGTTTTTCATAGCTTCCACTAATTGTGTTCCTCTCACATCACCTAGATTATCTTGTTCTTCATGGGAACCATTGGTTTCATCAAACTCAACATCATGGACTTCTTCAACTATTCTTGATATGTTGTTCCACACTCTATATGCTTTGCTTGTAGTGGAGTAACCAAGTAGGAACCCTTCATCACACTTCTTTTCAAACTTGCCAAGTCTTGTGCCTTTCTTCAATATGTAGCACTTGCACCCAAAGACCCGGAAGTATGCAATGTTGGGCTTTCTATCATTGAGGAGCTCATATGGTGTCTTCTTCAATAGAGGGTGACAATAGAGCCGGTTGCTATAATAGCATGCCATGTTGATTGCTTCGGCCCAAAAGGAATCACTCACATTGTATTCACTAAGCATGGATCTTGACATATCAATGAGTGTCCTATTCTTTCTTTCAACTATCCCATTGGATTGAGGTGTATACTTGGCCGAGAATTGATGTTTGATTCCAAACTCATCACATAGCTCATCAACTCTTGTGTTCCTAAACTCACTCCCATTGTCACTTCTCACTTTCTTGATTCTTCTATCAAACTCATTTTGACTTCTCTGGACAAAGGTTTTGAATATGCCAAACACTTCACTCTTGTCAACGAGAAAGAAGACCCATGTGTACCTTGTATAGTCATCCACTATCACAAAGCCATACTTGTTTCCCCCAATACTTGCATATGTAGTTGGTCCAAACAAGTCCATGTGCAACAACTCAAGTGCATGTGTAGTGCTCATCATTCCTTTGCTTGGATGGGTGTTTCCAACTTGCTTTCCCATTTGACATGCACTACATAGCTTGTTTTTCTCAAAGTGAACATCTTTTAGTCCTCTAACCATGTCATGCTTCACTAGCCTCTTTAGTTGCTTCATTCCAACATGTCCCAAGCGCCTATGCCATAGCCAACCCATACTTGATTTGGTGAATAAGCATGTTGTCAATTGAGCTTCACTTGCATCAAAGTCCACCAAATAAAGATTCTCATATCTAAATCCTTTGAAGACCAAATCACTTCCATCAACACTTACTATCTCCACATCATCAACACCAAATATGCATTTGAATCCCAAATCACATAATTGTGCCACGGACAATAGGTTGAAGTTGAGAGATTCCACTAATAGCACATTGGAGATGCTCAAGTCATTGGATATTGCAATCTTGTCCAAGCCTTTGACCTTGCCTTTCTTGTTGTCACCAAATGTGATAGCATCCGCATGATCATTGCCACTAGTGTTGATTGATTTGAACATTCTTCCATCTCCGGTCATGTGTTGAGTGCACCCACTATCAAGCACCCAATGCCTTCCTCCCGCTTTATAGTTTACCTACAGAAGAGATCAATTCTTTTTAGGTACCCAACCCTTTTTGGGTCCTCCAAGGTTAGTCACTAAGCTCTTGGGCACCCAAATTGCCTTCTTCTTTGGGCCAACCATGGGTGCACCAATATACTTAGCCTTCACACCATTAGTGCTCTTTGTAAGCATATAACAAGAATCAAGTCTAATGGATGAAACATGAGCATTGTTCTTATTCTTGTTCTTGTTAAAGCAATTTTGCTCTATGTGCCCGGATTGCTTGCAATTATGGCAATACCGACCATTGCTCTTCACAAAACTAGTTTTGTGAGGAGCAAAAGCAGCCTTGCCCTTCTTGGGGGTATAGCCAAGTCCCTCCTTGTTGAGTGGACATCTTTGGCTACCCAAGCACTTAAGCAAGCGGGCATCTCCACCATAGGCATTGCCTAAAGCATGAGTGAGCTCATACACCTTGTTCTTAAGGTTCTCATTTTCTACCACTAATGATGAATCACATGTAGTAGAAGTAAGCAATTTAGTTGAGCTAGATGATGATGCATTGGTGGGAGCAACAATAATAGGAGCATAAAAAGATTCATCAAGAATATCACATGTTACTCCTATGTTGCATGTCTCTACAACATCCTCAATCTTACTTTGATCAAGGAGGGAGGAGTGGGCTTCCTTAAGCCTAGTGTGAGTTTGGTCAAGCTTCTCATGGGCTTCCTCTAGCCTCTCATGAGTGGACTTGAGCTCATCAGAGGATTGCTTAAGAGCCTTGTTGGCCTTGCGCAATTCTTTGCACTCCTTCCTCTTAGACTCAATGTAAGAGTGAGCATCTTGTAGCATGTCATGAGGTCCTCCTTTGAGTACTCCTCATCATCATCACTCTCACTCTCACTTTCATTCTCATTGGATGATACCTTAGTGGCCTTTGCCATGAAGTATGTTGATGGAGTGTTGAAGATAGAAGGCTTGTTTGAGATAGCAAGACTAGCCATAGCCTTCTTCTTGGTGGTCTTCCTCTCATCATCACAAGAATCATCATCATCACTTGAGGAAGCATCACTATCTCATGTCACAACATAGGAACCACCCTTCTTCTTTTCCTTCTTCTTCTCTTTCTTTTCCTTCTTTTCCTTCTTGTCTTTCTTCTTGCTCTTCTTATGATCATCATCTTCATCACTAGAGTATGGACAATCCGCAATGAAGTGATCCTTACTTTTGCATCTATAGCACCTTTTAGTTGTGCTTTTGATTCCATCTCTTCTCTTTCTTGCTCCATAACCTTTCTTCTTCATGAACTTGCCAAATCTCTTGACAAATAGAGCCATTTCTTCATCATCTATCTCACAACCACTTGAGCTTGCTTCATCATCACTTTCCTCCTTCTTTGCTTTGCCCTTGCTCTTGCCCTTGGAGGATGAAGCCTTGAATGCTACGGTCTTCTTCTTCTTCTCTTCTTCATGGGCTCCCCCATCCCTTTCCACACGGTATGTGTCTTGTGTGACCACATCACCTAGTACTTAGTTTGGGGTTACCGTATCCAATCCTTCCCTCACTAAGATAGTCACCAAAGTATCAAACCTTGGTGGCAAGCATCTCAAGAACTTGTGAGAAAAGTCCTTGTCCTCTACCTTCTCTCCCAAGGCCTTCAAGTCATTGATAATGACTTGCAACCGGTGAAACATCTCCGGTATGCTTTCATCATCTTGCATCTTGAACATGGCGAGCTTGTCCTTGAGAATGTATAGCTTGGCACCCTTGACCGCTTTGGTGCCCTCATATGTTTCTTCTAATCTTTCCCATATTTCATTTGCTCTTTCAAGGTCCTTGATTTGCTCAAACACCTTTGTGTTAAATGCTTCATAAAATAAGTTGATTGCCACATCATTCCATTGAAGTTTCTCTTCTTCTCTTGGAGTGGTACTTGCGGGGTCAATTACCGCAAAATCATTCTCAATCACTTCCCAAATCTTTCTATTCATTCCTCTTGTGAATGCACACATCTTCCTCTTCCAACAATCGAAGTTGGTGCCGTCAAAATGTGGTGGCTTCCCCATATAGTTGATTTGAGCCATTTTAACACCGGAGGATGTTAAGCCTCAAACAAACGGTGACCACGGCTCCGATACCACTTGAAAGGTCCAAATTGGCTAGAGGGGGGGTGAATAGCCTAATTAAAAACTCTACAAAATTACTTAGGCAAACACTATTAGTATAACAAATGGCGAAGCTTGTTGCGCTAGCCTAATAGTGTGTTGCAAGCCACCTATCCAACAATTCTACCTAATATATCTATGTCACACAAGCAATTAGAGCTAATATCTAATGCGGAATAAAATTAACTAGCTCTAGTACAAGTATGATATACAAAATGTATATGAGACAAGTGTGTGCAATAGATAGACTAAGCAAGCTAATCACAACTAGCTACACACGGAATATAACAAGAGATATACAACAAGTGATAGTATCTATACAAGAGAAATAGCTCAATGTAAATACACAAAGTAAATGAGCTAGATAGAGGTGGTTTCACCGAGCCTTTGGGATCGCCTAGTAGAGAGCCAATCACCGGTGAAATCCACTCGTGATGCCAATCACCAAGATGTGAATATGAAGACCAATCACCAAGATATGGAAGCAATCACAATAAGCACAAGGGACACCAAGATTTATCCCGAGGTTCACGTGCTTGTCGGCACGCTACTTCCCGTTATGTCGACCAACACTAAGTGACCCAGTGGCTAATCGGCGCAAAGCCAAGCTCACTAAGAGCGCCACAAGAATCTACCACTAGTGAGGTAGCTCAATGACACGAGCAATCCACTAAGGATGCCTCTTGTCGCTCCGGCGAGGTGAGGCTCCAAAACCTCTCACAATCTTGAACGGTGGTGGCCAAGAACAATCACCAATCTTGCCAATCAGCCACCTCAACACCTCCAAGCCGTCTAGGCACCGGCAAATGCCAAGAGTAACAAGAGAACTCAATGCCGATGCGAAGAACTAGTGCCACTAGATTGAACTCTTTTCAAATCACGCACTAGATCACTCAATCTCACTTGGTTTGATCAAATCAACTTGGGAGATGAGTTGGGAGGCTTGCCAATGCTCACTAGTATGCTTAGGAATTAGAATGTGCAAGAGTGAAACCTAGCAAGCCGGCCAAACCCCTTAAATAGGCCACACAAGTCGGCCTAGCCGTTGGGCAGGAAACGGGGTCATCGAACGCGCCGATGATCAACCATCGGACGCTGCTCCGGATGGAGCCACGTGTCCCCCTGATATGAATTCAGCCCGTTAGATCCCAACGGTCATATTGCTTCGCGCCACGGTTAAAGTGACATCGGACGCGTCGATGCCAGGCATCGGACGCTTCGATGCCGCTGCTCAATTTAGCTCTTCTCAGCGCCACATCGGACGCGCCGGCACAGTTACATCGGACGCTTAACCCCTGCGTCCGATGACACAACAGAAAGGTTCCAGAGAGGTCCAGAACACATCGGACGCGTCCGATGGTTCTGCATCGGATGCAGGCCAGCGTCCGATGCTCCCTGGAAAGCACGCTTGCGCCACGTCATGATCATCGGACTCTGCAATAGTGAATCGCCAGCATCCGTTGCCAGCGTCCGATGTTACCTCGACAATAGTCAGTAATTAGGGTTTCCCATCGGACGCTCGGCCAGCGTCCGATGCCACCGCCAGCAGCGTCCGATGCCCCTAACTTGGCATTTTTCACAATCTAACCTCTACCCTTGCTTCCATGTGCCAACACCAAAGTGTTTCATCACTTGTGTACGAGTGTTAGCATATTGCAAAGCATTTTCCAAGGGTTTTGTTAGTCACTCACTAGGTCTAAAGCATCGATACGTTAGAGAACACCTAGTGGCACTTGAACACTGCATAAGCCGTGAATAATCTCCTCTTAATAGTACGGCTATGTATCCTAAATGTGATCACACTCGCTAAGTGTCTTGATCACTAAAACAAAGAGCCCTATAGGTTATACCTTTGCCTTCGGGCCTCTTTGCTCCATCTCTTCTCTTCTTCTCAAGTTTCACAAATGGTAGAGCACTTGATCTCTTGAGTGCTTGTGGCCATCACAATCCTTCATGGTTGCCACCTAGCTAGCTCCACCACTTGGCTTGGTCACAATCCTTTCTTATAAGCTACACACATGCTTAGCAATAGAATTAGACCAAATAGGTTTCATCAATTAACCAAAATCAAACTTAGGGCTTTCAGGGTCTCGACGGCTCAGACTGCGTCACCCACGAGGAGTCCCTTCTCGAGATAGAACCGATCCTTTCGGGCACCCCTCGATTACGGAGATTTCCCGAGCGAATGAGGCACCCCTCGATTACGAAGATTTCTTGAGCGAACGAGGCACCCCTTGATTACAAAGATTTCCCGAGCGAACGAGGCACCCCTCGAACACTCCTCAGGCACCCCCTCGATTATGGAGATTTCTCGAGCGAACGAGGCACCCCTCGAGCACTCCTCAGGCACCCCTCGATTACGGAGATTTCCCGAGCGAACGAGGCACCCCTCGATTACGGATATTTCCCGAGCGAACGAGGCACCCCTCAAGCACTCCTCAGGCACCCCTCGATTACGGAGATTTCCCGAGCGAACAGGGCACCCCTCGATTACGAAGATTTCCCGAGCGAACGAGGCACCCCTCGAGCACTCCTCATGCACCCCTCGATTACGGAGATTTCCCGAGCGAACGAGGCACCCCTCGAGCACTCCTCAGGCACCCCTCGATTATGGAGATTTCCCGAGCGAATGAGGCACCCCTCGATTGCCCCCTCCATCAGCTCGAGCAGGACTCCACCATGACCTAGGTGTTGTTGTCGTCGAGGTCGATGTCGATTCGCTTGCCACGAGTTGGCGAGTGTGCGGCTAATGTCACCGAAGTTGACGGTCAGTCCCTTTTCGTGGAGTCGGCGAGGGTGCTGTTGATGTCACCGAGGTCGAATGGCGAGGCTCTTGCCATGGAGTTGGCAAAAGTACACTTGGTGAAGTCGTAGCTCATATTTTTTGTTGGCCAGGGGGTTTCCCTTGCAGATATGTCGAAGACTTGCAAGGGAATCTCTATAACCAATGTGAAGTCGATAAGGTTTCTGAGGGAAATATTCGTCTTGCTTTGTATTGTGGAAGCTGTGTGCAAGCAAGTAGCTCTGCAAAACAATGTTATTTTCAAATGATGACGAATCATAAGATTTGAGCCCCTCGCATGTTTGTTTGTGAGGATGCTCAATTTGGACCTCCCTCTTCGTCCTCCATTGTTTTTTGGAGGGTGAAGTTAGGTTTGGTTGTGAAAGTTTGTGACCTCCCTCTTCATCTCCTTTGTTTTTCGGAGTGCGAAGTGAGGTTTGGTTGTGAAAGTATGTGACCTCCCTCTTCGTCTCCTTTGTTTTCAGAGTGCGAAGTGAGGTTTGGTATGCACCATGAATATGCGATGCGATGGTATGATGAATGAGTATGTCTGATGCATTTGTGACATGTACTTGCACAAAATTAGTGTGGAGATAAGCTGAGCATTTCCATAGCAAAAAATGCGATATTTAAGGTACGTGCCAAAATAGATAATTGGATCCCTGCAAGGTCAATTAATAATGAGAGGGGCTTCACATATTAGAGGTCATCCTGCATGTATGTTTCGATAAATTGTATAATCACATAAGAGTTTTGAAGCATTGCAAAAAGTGGAATCCTGCAAGACGGTTTGTAATATGAGACCTTCGCACATTTGAGCATGAGAAGTGAAAATCCAAGATTAGTGAAGGGTTAGTTACCCCAACAGATGAGATATGATGTCATTTTTAGTTGATTTTGTGTGGTAGGAATTCATTACCTCGAGTGAAGCACAAAGATCTGCAATAAAGAGGTACATTGCCTTACAAGGATAAGGTTAGCACCATTACCAATTTGTTTTAAACTTTCATGCGAAGGTTCGGAGTGGCGATTATTTATGAAGGTGACCAAGATAGGTTAAAAGGTTGTGAGGGCTTAAACAAGAGTATGTTACCTCGCGAAAAATGAGAACCTGCGAGCAAATACAGGGAAGTTCTAATAAATGGTTAGTTTAAGTGGATAAGAATATACTCGACGGTGCTGGCATCCTGCATGTTGGCACAATATAGGTTTGATTTTGCAATACTTGGAACTATTGTCACGTTATCTGGAACCTTCACACGATGAATACTAAAAGCGTTTGATGCATGTGTGCCTTGGTGGCTGTAAGGGAAATGGACCTCGGACCATTTAACTTCGGATTTTGGTGTTTGATGACCAACACAACCAAATTAGACTAATGCGTTTGCAAGTGTTTGTTTTGTAGTCCAATAGGGTGCAAATGTGACTTGGACAAAGGCTACGTGGTGATTTGATGATCAACACCTCAAGCAAGACATTAGAAGCTCAGTAGAAGACCCCCAAGATCAAGCAAAGTCCAAGGCACAAGAATGGAACCAAGACGGCGCAAGAAATCGCGAAGAAACGAGAAGAAAGGGACATCGGACGCTGCATCGGACGCTGCCCACGCAAGCGTCGGACGCTCCATTGGTAAACCCTAGCTCATGTCAACGCCAGCAGAGGCTTCGGACGCTGAAGACCGAAGCATCGGACGCGACTGTGACACTGTGCAAACCTGCACAGAGAGCATCGGACGCTCCGGTGCTAACATCGAACGCTACAGGATCCTGCATCCAATGACCATGCAGAGAGGTTCCAGAGAGGCTCTGTGAGCATCAGACGCGTCCGTTGATCAAGCATTGGACGCTAACTAGTCGTTGCGACGCAGTGCCAGGCCGGCATCTAGCCGTTAAAGGAGCATCGAACGCGTCCGATGGTCACGACTCCAGCGTCCGATGGTTCGCTGTGAAGTGCATGACTTTCTCCAAACGGCTCTATTTGATTGGGGCTCTATATATACCCCCATGACCGGCCAAAACAGTATGGTTGGAGCTCAAGGAAGTATACCAAGTGCATAGACACATATTTATTTGCTCTAGCCACCAAAGTGCTCAAGTGATATACTCGGTGATTAGTGTATGTGCTTTGCGAAGTGCTTAAGCTAGTTAGACCACCGCTTTGCGCTTGCTCTAGGTGTTAGGCCTAGTGTTTAGTGAGGTTGAAAACCTCTTATCTACCGGTGCTTGTGTGCACCGTTGTTGTACATCGGCGGGGCTTGTAGTCTTGCGAGATCACACCAACCGAGTTTGTGGTGTGGCCGCCTCCGTGTACCGAAGGGAACAAGGCCCGCGGCGCTTCGGCCGAAAACTTGATAGTGAAGACGGCGGAGAGCATCCGGGAGAGGCTTTGCCACGAGTGGCTTAACCGGAGACCCACTTGCGCGTGGGGAAGACCGGAGCTATCCACGGAGTTACCCGACCGGGAGCTTGGCCCTTGCGAGGGATTCCTTGCGAGGGGCTCCAATGAGGACTAGGGGGAAGCTTGCGCGCTTCTCGATACCTCGGTAAAAATACCGGAGTCGTCGACGGGAGTTTGCATCTCTATCACACTCTTTAAGCTTCCGCATTTACATTGTTACCTTGTTCATGTGCTTTATCTTAGGTAGCATAACTCCTTTTGCGGTAGAGATAGCAAACACACTTAGCAAAACCTTAGTTGCACATTAGATAATTTACTTTCTTGCATCGGTTTTGCTTAGGTGGAAACTAGAGGCCATAGTTTAGAGTAGAAGTTTTAAGTTGCCTAATTCACCCCCCCTCCCCCTCTTAGGCGTCACGGTCCTTTCAGTGGCTGTTGTGCTATTGTGCTTCTATGAGGATTATTCCCTTTGTCTAGAGGTGTTATCATGTGAAAACCTTACGAGCTCTATAGGCTGGCTGTGAAGGTGTAGTAGGCCATGAGCATGAAAGTGAGGCCAATCCTGAAACGCGGGATTAGCTTGGGATGCTGGGTAACTGGACCTCTCGGTAGTCTGTAGTATGCCCCTGTGAAATGGCTTGTGCCTCTCCTTCGTGGGCTTTTTGCTGGACGATGTAACCCTGCAAGAGCATGATTGAAACCACACGTACGTATGGGTATATACTCGTTGCTAGGCCAAACTGGTCAGAGTGTTCGTTGCGCACCACGAAAGTGACAGCCCTATGCAAGCATACTGTAGAGTTAACAAATATCTTAAAAATATTTTGTAGCCAAGAGAAAGTGTTTGAAAAACTACGTGCGAAGGTTAACATTCTTGAGCACGTCATGGGGCCTGACCAGGACCTTCGACCCGAAGGTTTATGTGGGCGACCCTCACGCACCTGATGGGCTTGTGCTGCAAATGATTACAGGCACGAGGCAATAGAAAATGGACAATATGAAAAAGAAATGATTAGAATATCTAGCTCTTCGTGTCGAAAGTAGCTGTGGCGAAGGTTGTCCAGTACGTGCAAAGGTTAATATCTAGCTCTGTCAGACCGTAACAAGGGTTGTTGGTTTGGCCGAGACTAAGGCTGTTCTGCTTGGTTACAACGAGGATTACTTAGTCTGGCCATGGCGAAGGTCTCTCCACCTGATCCGGATGTGAGTTGCTGAATTTGATCGCGACGAGGGTTTCTCCGTCCAGCGACGACGAAGGTTGTTGAGACTATTTTTTTATTTGCCTTCGCAGGGGTGGGTGCAGAGCTTCGTTTACTCGCCACGTCTGGCTGGGCGATGGTGTTTCAGGTTGACCGTGCCGGAGCTAGCCAGGCTAGGCGAACGTTACCCAGCTGTTCACGAGGAATGAGCTCTTCCGAACCAAGACTGCTAGCTTCGCGCGGATTGGAGTATTGGACATACGGACCCTAGCACTCTCCACTTCCCTAAAAAACCAAACACCACTCACAGGCCATGGACGCCGAGCGCAGCGGGTCCGTGCTCGACGGCAAGAGGCAGGCCACGGGTCACAGGCACAGGCAGAAATGAGTCAGTGCGAGCCTTTGACGGGGCCAGTCACGGGAACGCGACCGGGCGAGGCCTCCCGCGTCCGCGCCTAGGGGTCAAACGAGGCATGAATCAGTTAATCTGGGCTTTGTTTTGTTTCTTGCTATCTGCTGGTGCCAACGAAGGTTTGCATCACGCTTTGGCTTGGCCTTCCTGGGGTATAAGCCTCGTATGAGTTTAACGGGTCCGAAAACTTAGCTGGGCCTGGCAGTTGTCACCGGGGGCCTGCACCTTTGACTTGAGCGGTGGGCTGAGCATCAGCACTAGTGTACCTTCGCTTAGCTTCCTGCGAAAATCAACACGAGCAAAAAAGGTTGGGCAAAAATTGAACGTTGCAGTGTGTTACCGCATCGAGGGAGTTGCATGCTAATGATCGAGGGTATCGCAAGTGCGCCGGAGGCCGTCAGGTGGAGTCTCAGCAACGAGGGTAGCCCCGACCACGATGGTGCGATGGGGGTAGCTTTTGACGAGGGTTGTCCAATCTAGCTACAGTAACATGGCGAGGGTAGCTTTTTGGTGTTTTCTTTATCGTCCCCACGGACGGCGCCAGCTGTCGAGATAACGTCCTTCGCTCAAACCCCCACCGAAGGTGAGGGTGAGCCAGACTCTCACACGAGAGGAAGAGGAGAGAGAGACCGACCTCCCGGATGGGAGCCCCTCAGGCTTTATTTATAAGGATGGTGAGAGGAATATTCTTATTTACAAGGAGGTCCCCGGACCTATTAGGCGTCGGGCCTTTTTACAAGGAGGAGAGTAGGCTCTGCTGTCTCAACCCCCAATATAAATATATCCATGTGAGATCTAGTTTTGAATGATTAATTAAAACAAATTCAATGGTGCAATCAGAATTTAATTTGGTTTTACGGTTTGTGAGATATAGCATTTTTTGTTGCAAAATAAGGTGGGGCCCACCACTGCAGCAAGCGCGCAGGCGAGCGCTCCCTCGGATGGCCGCTCGCCCGCCTGATTTGCCGGATGCGCGAGATCCCTAGGAGATCAGGATTTTTTTACTCTACATGTGTATACCAAAGTGGGTAAAAACAAGTTTAATAATACAGCCAACTTGCTGTCTTCTCCTAGTCTGCTTATATTAGGGCTGTTTGGTTCAGGGCCACACCCTGCCACACCTAACCTTAGGCAAAGTGTGACAAGCAAAAGTGTGGCCACACTTTTTTTTGCCTAAGAGAATCTTGCCATACTTTTTCTAGTCTATGACATGTGGAGCCCAGAAAAATCTTGCCTAAGGTTAGTCATCAACCAAACACTTACTAATCTAATCAAACTTGCCTAAGGTTAGGTGTGGCAAAGTGTGGCTAACAACCAAACAGCCTCATAGTAGTTAGTTATTCATAATTAATATAGGGTTCACTTGTCTCTCTTACACAGTTTCTTGGTTCTTATGTGTGAGCCGGCTGTAAGCTTATAACTCGCTTCTCCTCTCTCTTCTGTCATCTCTCTCCTCCACCTCAGCATTTAACTAGCTTATAGCTCATTATTATACTTGCTCTAACGGACGTCACTGCAGCATAAACGACGAGCGAGTGAGTTCAGGGGGCCTACTATTTACCGTCGAAGCTTTGTTATGTATCATTAAACTCTATTTTTCTATTCCAGATCTAGCTATTCGAGAGAGAGAAAAAAGGATATCTAACATCCACGTCGATCTCGTTTTTTCTATTCCTTTGCGCTAGATTGAGGCTAACGAAGTCGCTCGAGTGCCTGACTGCGTGCTTATCCCTGTTCTTTACCTATATAATTTCCTATGTTCATCCAAACAACAAACAGAAAAAGTTTCCTAAAGATTTCAATCCTCTGTTTTCCAACTTCAATTATATCCTATTCCTTTGTTTCTTTTATCCTTGTGTTTTTCCTATTCTACGTTCCTATTCTACTTTTCAGGAGAGATAATGTAGGACATCACCAATGATCTCCTCTAATATAGGACCCACCTACAGATTGCACTTTTTATTTTATTTTTCTCTTTTGTTTCTTTACTTTTACGCACCAGTGAGGTTCTTTCATCGCTCATCGTCTTCTGCTCCTCGGTCGTGCATCTCTACTTCCAACCGCCCATGGCGCCCTCGTGCGCCTTGCTGTTGCAGGCCGAAGGTAGCGGTGGCCATGGCCGTGGCGCAACAGCGAGCGAGGTGCTTAGGCGCACTTCATCACCCTCTACTCGCACTTCACTGCCCTCTACTCACACTTCACCGCCTCAACAATATATCATGTCTCAAGCATCTAGCTTGCCCTTTACTCTCGCAAATGGCCCTTTGCAGCCAAGACCTACTTGAACTTCTCCATCTTGCCATATGAGACTATGTCATGTCCCATATTCAATAAGCTCCTTTGTCTTCACTAGTTGAGCACTCTCAACACATGCACATGTCATCTCCTCCATGGCCTTCATGTCTTGATCAACCTAGCTAGTGTACATGGACTAAGTACATGTTCATCTCACATGAAACATATTAGCCCACCTAAGATTGTCACTCAATTACAAAACCAAACTAGGACTTTCTCTAGTGTGTCCCTAGAACGGTTCTATAGAAGGTTATTTAGCCACCTTTAATCTCTAGTGCTCCCCACTAGAGATCTCTGGTCAACCATTTGAACCTCCACATGCTCTCTGGACTACACATTGAATAATTAATACCTTACGGTGCTACCTCTACGGTGAGCACCGGAAGGTTAAGCTCTCCCTATATAACAACTCTGTGTAGACCTGTGTAACTTAAACTACGATTGGGGCAGGAGCTCCTATGCCCACTAGAGAGCTTTGGTCCACTGAGCTACACTCTCAAACCCTTTTGAAATGTCTAACTCCTTAGGGTCTCCCACAAGATGATCATCACCTTTAGCACTAAGTTAGCATTTTCAAAGGCTTTCAATTGCATGTAATTGATCTACTACATAAGCATTATTACATCTTACCTAGTGGCCTAACCATATTAGCTAAATAATTTCCCTCTATAGTATGACTATCTATCCTAAACCCAACCAATTCGCTTCTCTAATCACCTTAGTCCAGTGAAAGCAAAAGCCTACACATATACCTTTGCCTTGCTTTGATTTCCACCACCTGTTTGGCATGCATGTTGTTCAGCACTTTGCTAGTGGACTAAACCAACAATTTCATCTAAAATGGAACATTTAGTCCATTGATGTTGTCCCACAATTACTATAAAACCAAAATAGGTATTTCACTAAGCACATTGAAATTAAAGTAATGGCACTAGGTAGCAAAATATTCTTTCTTATATCATTATGCAAATATAAGAACGAGCTCACCTTGTTTTAACTTTCATGATCATATCCAAGTGGTTTCATGTCCTCATCATACTCTCTTCGTGACAACAAATCTTCGTTGATTTGATATTAATTTTGGGTGTATAACACATTTTGGAGCACAAGGTTGAAAGGAAGATAGCGGTGCAACACTTTTAACCCAGCTAGGCTGCCCTCACAAACCGACTGGGCCAGGTTCTTATGCTGGCTAGGCCGGGCTGCCTATAATAGACTGGCCTTCCCCGTGAATCCCGGTCTAGTCGGGTTTCAAACCCGGCTAGGCCCACTTTTGTAGGGTCCGAACCGATTTAGATTTAGATCATTTTTGACATGAGAAACATGCAAAACACGCTTTGAAGTTATTTCCTACTAGGATAAGACCACCTCTCTATATATATGAGAGGATCATGACCGACTGAGGGGCCTAACTGACTATCACCAAAAAATATATCTACTACTTCTCTTTACCCTCTTTTCCCTTCTACCTCTTCTCCTCATTCTTTGTCGATGTTGCATGGCTGAAGGATCGACGCCGATGATGCTCTAGAGTACTCAGGCCGACTAGAGCATCTCATAGCCACCGCACGCCCCGACGGGGTCCCTCCTGAGCGTGTAAGGTTTCGGGTCTTAAGAGACATCGTCGACATGTCTTGCGTATCGTGCTCCCAGCAAAGCTTCTCTAGCGACGTGTCTTGCATATCATGCTCATCGCTGGAGGCACAAGGTCCGAGTATGGACAAATCATCGGTGCCAAAGACCCTAAACCCAGCCAAGCTGCCTTCGCATCCCAACCAGGCCAGAAACCAGCTAGGCCACCTTCGCATCCTAGCCAGGCCAGGAACCAGCTAGGTCGCATTCGTATCCCGGCTAGCCTGGGATCCCAGCTAGGCTGACTCTACATCCCAGCTAGATCGGGTTGTCGGTCCTTCGAGCGAGCTACCTCCTTGATGGCGTGTGATTTGGACATCCTTCTGTGTCAACAAGAGGGTTCTTACTTGAAGCAATGACCTATTGTTGTTTTTTGAATTGTCCTTTTTTGTGTGTACATGCAGCAAAGTATTAGTTCCAACAAAAGGTAGAGCAACATGTTCAATTTGTAATAATTCATACTTAGAATAATACTTTTTAGCATCATCACTCATCCATATTGTTTAATAGTACATCTTAGTTCCAACATGGTCTTTTAAATCGATGGCTCCATACCATCATTCAAAATTTTAGTATGAGTCATAGGTAAAAGTGTAAATTTTCTAACATTTTATTTGAATGAGTATTTATTATCAATCACATTGCACAAAGCATTATTTTCATATATTTAGGGTGTGCCAAACAAGAAGGAATATGCTTTCATATGTATGATGTTAAAATCAACACTATCCTTATAAGTACCAAATGAAAATTTTACGCGTGCAGTTTTTTACCTTTATCTTCTATTTTATCCATTGGATGTACTATGGATGTGGGTGTGATTGTTTTGTCAAGACAAGCTTTCTTGACTGGCACAAAGCTTGCAATTTTGCATCTACTCTCGTCATCAATGATGATATGACAACTATTGATGGTCCTTAACGCCAATTATTAACTGTCAACATAACCTACATATACACTTAATTCTATCAACAATATAGGTAAAGTGTTTCAAACTAACAAGTTCCACGAGTTTTTGTGCTTTCATATGCTTTGCAGATTATATACAATTTTCCACTAAAAACAACTATCTCAAATGATGAATTGGACTGCACCATTGTGAAGAGCTCGTTGAGATGATCGAAACGGACCTATGGTTTGCATTATTTGGAGTCCAGAATCAAAGATATCAATTCGAGACCGAAACCAACATGGTTGGGTTCTACAAGGCACTAGAAGGCAACTCACCGAAGCGGACCATGTTTGACCTCTAGGTGGGGTTGACCGGCCAGACACCCATACCGACTGGCCTATGGTCCCATGGTTCAGTCTCAGCTTTGAAAGGCGGTTCCCTACCGTACCCTAGAATGCATCTAAGTTGTTGCCAAGGTCAGTTTGATCCAAGGGATCACGTTGCTCCCTCAGGAGTATAAATAGAACCCTATACCCCCTGCCAGAGGCATCCTAAAACCCTAATTCATATTTTCAGATAGGATCAACTAAGAGGTGTCCCATGAAAGGATCATACTCTCAGGGCTAGCTACCAAGTGAAGATTGGTCCTAAATAGGATACAGTCTTTAGAACTAGAGAGGTAGAGTAAGGGAGTTGGAGGCGGTGCCGACCTGTCGGTGCTCCCTCTACGGCTTGTACCTTGACGGAAGTCAACCTACGCCTGAGATAACTCTGGTAATCATCTTCTTGTTTATGTATTCTCTTGTTTACATTGTTCTTCTTGTTTGAAACTCTTTTGAGTACTTTAATCCATAGGACACTTTGGGTTAAAGGAGTAATCTTAGGTGTAAGCGTGGTGCTTAGACCGTGTTACTTGTCGATGTACCCTATTAGTCGGGTCGGTGGTAGCTCACGAAGGTGACTCGTATAGCTTCGTTGAATCCTCTGTAGTCCACCCCCTCTTTAGTAGGCCGAGCAGGACAAAGTTACTATAGGGACCACATTCTTACGTGCCACCTATATGTAATGTCCCCTGATGAACAATAGAAGACATAGCTTACCGAGATTAGAACAAGAGACCCTTTGTGACCTCCTCTACACTTGATCTTCTTAAGTCTTGTTGCTACGCCGAGTTAAGTTAGATCATTGTTAGCCACACCGTTCCCATGTGGATACGATATATAAACCTCCGGATGAAAGCTAGAATGATATCCGTGCGCTTGCGGATTTATCTGTGTGCATTAACTTATACCAACAAGCAGCTTTCTAGCGCCGTTGTCGGGGAAACGATTGCTAAGTTGACTAGATCTGCTTTACCTTGTATCATGCTCTTTTATCTTTTCATTCTTTCATTATTTGTTTTCTTTCCTTTTTTTCAAAATGAATTTCACTCCTATCCATGAACATGCCATAAGCACAAACATCAAGCCACTAGAATCTTCAGAGCCTATCCTATCATCTGGCTATGACCTGTGCTCATGGGCCATAAAAATTCAGGAACAACCCTTCTCAGGAGATGGCAACACAAACCCATATTTACACCTACGAGAGTTTGATCAGATTTGTGCATGCTTGCATATTGTGGGCATGTCAGACAACACCATCCGATGGAAGCTTTTTTTGTTCTCTTTAATGGGAAAAGCTAAACATTGGTACAAGTTGACTGTAGGAAGTGTGCAAGGAGATTGGGAAATGTTATGCTTTGAATTTTGTTTACGTTTCTTTCCCATCTCCAAAGTGGTTCGCCTTCGAATAGAGATTCTAACTTTTAAGCAATTAGAAGAAGAATCTCTTGCCACATCATGGGATCGTTTTAATTGTATTATCAGCACTGGCCCAGACCTTGGACTTTCAGACTCAATACTTATTCAACATTTTTATATGGGTCTTAGCAAGGATTCTGCGCAATCCCTTGATGCAGCCTCTAAAGGAGCTTTCCTTCATTTACGTGCTAGTGAAGCATGGTCTATGTTTAAGAGAATCATTGATGAAACTCCATGCACCAACATTAAAAGAGAAGAAGTCATCTCCTGATCAAGAAGAGGAAGCATGGATAGCTAAATCACAACCACTCCAATCCCAAAATTTAGCTACCAATCCCAAACCATCAATACCTCAAGATCCACCAAAGGAAGAAGTAATTCAACCTTTGGAACTTTCTTTTGACCTCTTTGATGTTGACCTTGGGAAAAGCTTCCAGTTTCACAAGAGACCTCCGAGTGAATATAATTCAAATCCTCTCAAGGAGGGATCTCTTATCAAGCGTCCTCATTACAGTTGGGAAGAATTCGAGGATGGCATGTCTAGTGAACCCATAGAAGGAGAGTCAAGCCATTTAGAAGCTATTCCTTTCCTATCCTTCTCTAAGCCCACATTAGATATCACATCTAGACCCATCCTTGACCCGAATAACTTCCTCGATGCTCTTTCTCCTACGTCTCAACAAGGACTAGAATGCTGGCAAGCACGTGAACCTTGGGATAAATCTTTCTCGTGTGTTGATCTTGTGATTGATTTGTTCATCTATTGACTACTTGATGATTAGCTTCATCCTTGGTATTCTTGGTGATTGGGGCCTCCTAGTGGTACTCATTGGTGATCATAAGAAGGCTCAGTGAAATCCCCCTAGCCCTAGCTCTTAACTTTCTACATTTACCTTGTGTTAAGCTAGAAGTTGTTGTAGTTGTTAGCTAGTTGCTCTCTTGTGCTAGAATAGTAATAGTGTTCTAGTGTTGTGTGTGTGCTTAGACTTTTTAGTGCTAGACTTATTGGTTTAGGTGGCATGCAACCGTTGTAGAGCTAGGCCAAAAGCTTCCCTTTGTTATTTGCTAACAAGGTTGCTTAGTACTTTGTAGATTTTTAATAGGCTATTCACCCCCCTCTAGATATTTTGGACCTTTCACCAGGTCGCAACACACCAAGTATTTTCTTCTTCCTGTAGTCACAGTTTAGATCTTGGCTCACATCCATGGCGGATCAATAGTTGGAGCAACCAGCTAGCGATTGCTACGCCAGTACCATGAACACAAGCTCTCTTAACAACACCTCTTTCTCGTCTACCACCGTTGTTACCGGTGCTCTCATCAACATCATCATCACCTACCACGCGTCTAACAAGCTATCGTGTGAGAGCATCCCCGACAATGGCATTGACCGCGCCAAACTCTCGTCCTTCTCCTCCACATCATCCTATGGGAGGTTCTTCCACATCAACCTGTGCTCAATTCCAACTTCGGGCCTAACACTGGCTACGCGGCCACGACGGAAGTGGCGACCACCAAGCGCAAGGGTGGATCGATCCAGTCGACCCTAAGGTTCGAGTGCCTCTAAATAATTAGACCAAGCAGGTTTCGTGGATAGTAAAAGGGGCTCGTTATGTTCGATTCTATGGGTTGGATCGATGAACCATCGGGTCGACCCGAACCATCCCCATCTTTACAAATTTTGCCCTATTTGGGAACAGAGTACTCGCTTCTTCGATCTCCATATTCTGCTTGTCATTAGCTTCTATGATCGTCTTAATATCCGGTCGGTGTAGCTCTGTATGATACCAAGATTGCAAGAGTCAAAGTGATATTGATAAAGGAAATATGTATCTGGAGCTTGGGAGACCAAAAATGTATATGTATATGTAGCACATAAGTCAGTAACAGACAATAATATTGAATAAATGTATAGAGACTTGTCCTAATTGCTAACCTATACGCCTTCCTAATACCAGTATGCCAACAAAGGATGAAACACGTATGAAAAGGTAACAAGGAAAATAGGGATGAAACATGTATGAAAAAACAACACATCACAACATAAATAGGAAAGCACATTGGGTATTTTGGGTGTTCTTTATGTGCTCTTCTTTGGTTTTTTCTTCTTTTTTCACTATTGTTTCTTTTCTTTTTTTGTCAAACTTCTTCTTGCTTTTGTTCTTTTTAAGATTTTTTTTCTCAACAAGGAGCACACAAGAAGAAATCACAAAAAATTGAGCTCATTTAGACACAAGGCGCAACCTAAAGAAAGCTAAATATGTGCACTAATAAGTATGTCAAAACTTACGGGCTTAAAAACTCAATCTAGCTATGCAAGAAACATGTGTGATTTTTTGATAGATGTTTGTAGATATATATTTTTTTTAATTTCAAGTCTTTATGGAAAAGTTATGGTTGTTTTAAGGAAGTCACTATGAATCATAATTTTTATAGAGAACAAATCAGACATAGATTTTGGATTTAGATGGTTGCAACTAGGGTTTATAGGGTGCAATAGGGGGATCAACAAAAATAGGAAAAAACACTTAACAACTAGACCTTGACCTTGGATACAAACTCGAAAACTATGGACTGCAAAACTGAATTATGTAATTGCCACGAGTGGTTGTAGGACAAAAAAATTATGGCTGTGGATTATGGGACGAAGGCAAAATTGACTAAACTAAGGGGGAAAGGTGAACCTAATGGTACCATTTGAGGTTCTTATTACCACTTGATGGTAACAAGGGTGCCTGATCTTCTTTCAGACGAGATAGCTCTTGATTTTGTGGAAACTTCACACAAACAATTCGGCTTCCTATCACAAAGTCCCCAACACTACAATCGTATTGCCATGTTTCCTCTAGTTATTCGTTGAGCACTATCCGATTGACCTCACCACAGAGGTCAATCCCTTCCTACCAATGAAGAACACAAACAAGAACAAGATAGATGCAACTCAAATTGCAAATAAGGTGAAGCTCACAAGTTGGGGTCTCATAAGTCGTTGAACATCGAAACTATTTAATGATAGTTTAATCTAAGCAAAACATAAACCCTAACTTGCGCAATGACTAAAAAATTATAGGGTGAGTAAGGAACCCAGGACACGTCCAACGACCCAAAACACGGTGGTGTAACCCTAATACATTCTAGACACCCACTTGTTTCAACAATTCTCATTGATGTCAGGGGAATTTTGATGTGGGACTATGAGAGTTCGCGTTTATCTTGTTAGAGTGGGCAGCCTGGTTGCCTGAGCAACTATATAGCGGTGGCTGCTCCTGGATCTAGGATAGACTCGAACTTGCTTCTAACTTGGCTTGGACACCCATATTGGTCTTCTTAGGAGGTGGATAATCGGAAGGACGTTCTAGGGCTTTATTGAGGTGTTCTCAACACAGTTGGACCCTGCTCCAATTTTGGCCAACTTCTCAGTAGTGAATACTGTCGCCAAAACATGTTGTGATGATTTGGGGGCCTTGTTGACTTGGTATTGATGTGAGATCAAACCCATTTCAAAGCTTATCAAATAATATTTCTATCAAGTACTCATGGACTATCGCACTACCCATAGATGAGTAACCTTTGCAATGCAGAACTGTTGAGTTGCCGACGAACCTAAAATGGGTTGGAATGAGCTTGCATACCAAGATCAGCCTTATGCATGGTGTATTCATACCTCATCTATTGTAGAGGCCATAGAAAACATCTTTTTTTTTAATTTTGCATCATCATCGTTGTTGTTCCTAGCATATTAAAAATAATAATGTCAGGTAGTAACAAATTTGTACCTATATTGTTATGTAATTATAGGAACAAACTCACCTTGTTTTTAACTTCCATGATCGTATCAAAGGTTGAACGTTTTATCATTTTGTGACATACTCCCTCCGTCCCTAAATAAGTGTCATTTTCACTTCTCGAGAAAAAACTGCTGACAATTATATATTAAAATATATTAATATTTATGTTAAGTAATTAGTATCATTGGAAAGATCTTTGCATCTAGTTTTTTAACAAAATTATTGAGAGATATAAATATTATATATATTTTCTATAAATTGAGTCAAACTTGTGACACGTACACCAACGACGACACTTATTTAGGGACGGAGGGAGTATATCACTAATGGCTCATTAGTTACGTGACTCGAGAGATCTCCAAACTCCATCTAGATGCGGAGGACTCACCCATGTGGACATATACTCCCGTACTACGGGCGTGCGATGTGATACATGTGCATGTCGAAAGGAATTTATCTCTGGGTTCTTTCTGGACCAATTCAGTAAGCTTTTGGCTTTGGAGGCTTCATCCTTTACAACCTTGTTTGTAATATTTTGACACGATGGCTTGAAAAGAATAATACTACATTATGATATTAGCAAAATGCAAGTGCCAAAAACACTCGAGAACAACTGAAATGATTGGTTGGGTCATTGGTGGGTGGACCAAAGGAAAATTACAGAATTTGATCTAGCCATCTAGGAGACATAAGAGACTCCAAGAAAAGAAAAACTTTCCACGAATTTGCAGAACACAAATCCTGTCATCCTGTGGGTTGGATTCAACACACTAAGGCCTTGTTTAGTTTCCCCCAGTTCTCCTAAATATTTCTAGATTCTCTGTCACATCAATCTTCAATTGCATGCATAGAGCGTTAAATGCAGGTAAAAAAATAACTAATTGTACTTTTAGTATATACATGTCGAAACGAATCTTTTGAGCCTAGTTAGTCCATGTTTGAATAAAGTTTGTCAAATAACAACGAAAGTGCTACATGACATTTTCTAAATACTTCCCAAAAATCTAAACAACACCTAAGGCCTGCAGAACAAAAATCTATGTCATTCCTTTGTTCAGGAGATTTCGTAGGCCCTGTTTGGAACGCGAGAATTTTTCCTCGTTTCTGTGTTTTTCCTGTGAAATTGAACTGATTCTTATGAAATTCCTGTGTGATTCCTGTGAAATTCCTACGTTCTAAACATGCCCGTATTTTTTTGATTAACACAAGATTGGAGAGCTCTCTTTTTTTCATCGATCATCTGACCCGGCCTGTCAGCCTCTGTGCCGCTGCCGCGTGAAACAACAGCAGCACCAGCACATTATTCCTGATTTCCTGTCAAGGCATGGCGGGATCATTCCACCGAAGTCGATCTATGGGGGCCCAAAAGGGTTAAAGGCGTCATAATTGAAACACGGCACCCCACAGCACTAAAGCAGCTACTACTCCGTTCGTCTACACGGACAGCTGCCATCACCAGCTACACAGCCTATGCATAGCAGCAAGTCCTTTGCACTGCAATGATTCAGTGCACCCTCAAAACATGGCCCGGCGAGGCGGCGAACTCGTTCATGCCCGGTTGCCCGGCACTTGCTTTGCCACTTGGACATGAATAAGGCCTTCCGTGGCATGAAAAATATGACACTATTATGGTTTGATGTCTAGTTCTTCAAGAAGATCAGGAGAAGCATTTCTGATTTTTAGTACTAACTGTACGAGATTTTTTCCAAAATAGTGTTTCTCATCAGCCATCAGAATCACCCCCATCTCTACAAAAATATTATTTCAGATCTTCTTTTGACCGACACTTGCTTTGCCACTTGGACATGAATAAGGCCTTCCGTGGCATGAAAAATATGACACTATTATGGTTTGATGTCTAGTTCTTCAAGAAGATCAGGAGAAGCATTTCTCATTTTTAGTACTAACTGTACGAGATTTTTTCCAAAATAGTGTTTCTCATCAGCCATCAGAATCACCCCCATCTCTACAAAAACATTATTTCAGAAATCTGAATTAACCGAACTAGCCAAAACAATGGCATAAGGTAACTATGTATCACTGAATCTAGCGAGCAAACTAGCCAAATAACTGCACAAAATGTCGTCGGCAACTAAACCAAAGTGTTTGCAAAGTTAAAATTTTAATCAGAAATTAAAGAACCCAGAACCCGGTGATGGGACCCGAAGAATCTGACAGGAAAATGAATAAACCACACACTGACACTGTTCTAAGGTAAAGCGTCATCATGGCAAAACTGTAGTATACTGTTGTAAAGAGTACTAGTTTCAGCTCATCGGTAGCGTTCTTAATGATGGTATACAAATAATCTAATCCCCCTAGAGCGGTGATCATTGCTGTTGGTCCATGCCTGACAGTCCTCATCAATATACAAATGACCATGCCAATAGAATAAACATATGCTACCAAGAAATGCTTTTTACTCCACTAGGATTTCATTCGTTTAGACACAACAACAAACGCCACACTACTGCTGTTAATATACTGCTCGGTTTCAGGAGCATGTGCCTGGAGTGGATGGCAATCCAAATTTGTCTGGATCACCAAAACTTGTTAAACACACGAGTATGAGAACCAGACCAAATGGATATCTACCTGCTAGAAATCAAACCGAAACATGCAGTAGATGTCTTGAAAAATTTCAGCAAATTAAAAGTGTAATAGAGGACTATCTCTGAAAAATCATATGCATGTCTTGATTTGGTCCATTTGTATTGAGCATTAGCAATGCGAGTTCTTGTGTACCATGAGGCACCGTTCCTTATAAAGCCACAGTTCATTTCATCTAACTGAATTCTCAAAGGCAGCAAACATTTTGCTAGTAGAATCTGTAACTAATTCTCGCATTGTTAAGTAAAACAATGTAAAACCAACAAGAGGTGAGGCTGCTGGCCGAAACGAATCCAATAGAAACTAGTATAGTCATATGGGCATATTGCCATAAAATTGAAATGCTCCTGAGTCCTGATGATTTTTTTTTTCTTGCACAGCTGAAGGTTCGCATCGATGCTCACCTGCTGCAATCTGGTGTCTTCTTTGTATTCTGTGGAAGATAAATTTACAAGCAAAATTAGAATGGCAGGTTAAATCACCACAAATATTAAGAGCTGTGCCTGACAAGTGAGGAGAGTGAACAAAGTGCATAATAGCACAGTTTATAGCTGTCATTTGTGTGACCAACAGAATTCACCAAGTTTCTTATGAAATTCCCTTGCACTTGTGTGTTCAAGTGGTAAAACCGATTGCATGAAATCAAAGTTCAAAAGGTCATGCCAACTGAATCTGAAAATACACGACAGCTGGATCTATACATATTAGTGCAAAAGCAGATCGAATAGCCACAGGAGGATTCATGATTCATCCAACTGCAAAGGTCTGAATGCATCGGAGATTAGCTGACTATCATATAAATTGAACTTCCATGACCATTACATAGTTAGACAGTGAAACACAACATATGCACACTGATTTACTGGGATTAACAACAATTGTTCTACCTTCAGTCCACCACCTTATGTAGCCACAGCCCACAGACACCACCCTAATTGGACACCACCCTAGCTAATTGGATGGTGGCTGTGGGCCTGTGGCTATAAAGGCTCATCTCTTCCCTTATCAAGACTATCCATAATTACTATACCAAACTTCGCATTCAAGGAAGTTTCTTTTTCCAAAGAAAGGACAAAAAGAGAAAGAGAAGAGGAAAGGGAAAAGGAAAAACTCTAGCTGGGACTCAAAGTCCAGGGTGTTCCATCTTTCAACCATGGCCAAGTTGATCACCTATGACCTTGGGCAGCAAAGATGAAGCTGACATGCCGGCGCGCGGCGCCATCTCATCTCTCCCCTTTACATAGCTACATCACCGAGCAGCTGTTCGGGTTCTCGTCACTGAAGATGTTGTAATCCCCGGAATGCGAATGGGACGGCATTGGGTACCCCATCGGGTAATGCATCGGTGGGCGGCCATAGCCGTAGCCCATTGCCGCCGGGTACCCTGCACTGCCATGGCCGTGGTGGTGGCCATGGCCATTCATCATCATCATCATCTGCTGCTGCTGCATCAAGGCCACATTCGCCATGGCCATGGGGTTTCCGGCCGCCGCAGCAGCATGCAGCATCTCGGCGCCCGACGGCATGCCACCACCTCCCTGGTAGAACCCTGTCACTGGCATGCCCTGTACGGCACCGCCGGCGCCGCTGCCGCCGCCACCCTGATGCATCATACCCATGGCCGGATGGCCTATCGGTGGCATAGTCATGGGTGCGCCACCCATCTGCCCTGTACCGGGGATGCCGGCACCGCCGATCATGTTAGGCCTCACCATGCCCTGCTGTTGAGGCAGCATGCCGAACATAGGCCCACCGACACCGGCAGCAGCGGCGCCGCCGCCCTTCTTCCCTTCGGCCAGCTGATTCCCGACGCCCGGGGCGCCTCCCTTCGCGTCCTCGGTTTTACCACCGCCGTTCTGTCCCTGGGCATTTCCCTTGCTCTGTGTCGGTATCTCGTTTCCGCCGCCACCCTTCTTGCCGCCCTTCCTGTCGCTCCCGCCGGCTGCCACGGGCTTCATCATCATCTTGGGATCGTCGTAGAAATCGTCGTCGAGGTCGTCGTTGTCGTAGTCCTCGTCGTCATCGAAGTCGTCGAACTCATCATCGAATTCGCTGCCGTCGTCGTCGAAGTTATCGTCGGGGAGGGCGAAGTTGACGGACTTGGGGTCCTTCAACGGCGCAGCCGCCGTGAACGCCGGCATATTGATATTGCCGCCCAAGAGCTGCGACGGAAGTTTTAGCCCCTTCATCTGCGACTGCTGCTGCAGCTGCTCGAGCTGTTGCGGCGTCGGCTGCGGCAGCACCATCTTAGGATCCTTGCCGCCGGCACCCTTGTGATTGCCACCACCTGCACTGCACTTCTGGGCCTTGCCGCTGCCAGCATCCTTGGAATGGCCCTTGCCGCCGGCGTCCTTGGGCTGGCCCTTGCCCCCGCCGCTGCCACCATGGTGGACGTTCTGAGGCACGCCAGTCTTGGAGCCCCATAGCTGCGCCGGCTTGCCGGCCTTGTTGAGCTTCCTGATGATGGTGTCCGGATCCAGCAAGCCGGACACCGTCACCTTCCCCTGTTCCGCGTCGATGCTGCTTTGGTAGACACCTACGCATCAGTTTCGTCAGAATTCCATCAGAAAATGCAGAGCAAACGTTCAGAGAAGAAAACACTAATCAACAAAAGAAAAAAGTCTATGTAGCTCCCTGGACTATTGAGCGTCGACTAATTCACCCCTCAAACTATAAAACCAGATGTTTTACCCCTGAACTTTTAAAACCGGTCAAATAACCCTCAGACGGTTTTAGACGGTGGTTTTGCTACAGTAGCGTGGTTTTGTCTTTTTTCCTTTTTATTTATTTTGGCTAAATCTTTAAAAAATCATAGTAAAATCATAAAATAGAAAATTCAATTTTGATGGACTCGACACAAGTAGCTCTACACAGTGAACATATAATATAGTATACTTTAGAAAAAAGTTTTTGCTGTAGATTTAGATGTATGTTTTTCTGTAATTAATTAGAATAATTTATAGATGTAGTTTTTTCATCCAATTATGGTGAAAATTTTATTGCTGGTTAATTGTTGCATGCTTGAACTGTAGTAAAAATTTCATACTCATTGGATCAGGTATAACTTAGGTATAGAATTATTTAGCTTTATGCTAAGTTATATATAAATAAATTTATAGCTAAGCCGATTAATATGAAATTTTTACTACAGTGCAAGGATACAATAATTAGCTCACCGCAAAAATTTTACCATAATTGGATGAAAAAACTGCATCTATTAATTATTCTAATTAATTACATAGATCTAAATCTACAGCAAAAACTTTGTTCTAAAGTATACTATATTATATATTTACTGTGTAGATCTACTTATGTGGAGTCCAACAAAATTCAATTTTCTATTTTATGATTATTTTCATGATTTACTATGATTTTTAAAAGATTCAGCTAAAATAAATAAAACAGAAAAAGACAAAACCACGTTACTGTAACCAAACCATTGTCTAAAACCGTCTGAGAGGGTTATTTGACCGGTCTTGAAAAGTTCAGAAGGTAAAATATCTGGTTTTATAGTTTGAAGGTGAAGTAGTCGACGCTCAATAGTTGAGGGGGTTACGTAGACTTTTTTCAAAAAAAAACTGAAGCAAATCCGCACTTTGACAAAAGATGAGTTCTTTTTTTTTCTCTTACCGTCGATCTTGTGGAGGGTCTTCTTGACCTTCTTCTCGCACCCGTCACAGTGTATGTTCACTCTCAGCACCAATATCTGTGAATGAGGAAGGAAAACGTCCCAAAAAAAAGAACAACAGAATTCCATCAAAAGCTGCCAGGTGATTTCAAAAAAAAAAAGAAAAGAAACATGAAGAACGGTGACTTGAAAGTCAGAATTCCATCACAAAAGAACAATAGAATTCACTCTTGCATCAAAGTCAGAATTCCATCAGAGTGATTTCAAGAAACAAAAAAACATGACAGGACTGCGCACAGCCAGGTGACTTGAAAGGGAACACATGCCTCCATCTGCCGGAGGAAAATGGCAGCCAAAACAAGAAGAATGGTGGTTGAGTAGAGAAGAAGCAAAGAGAAGTTCACACACCTGAACCTTGAGGACATCCTCCTTGCTCATCGTAACACGACTTCAAATGCAAGAGACGAGGGGCTTCAGATCCAGCGCTCTCAAATCAGCTGTAGAGGAACGAGGAGGGAGCAGCTATGAAACATTTCTCTCTCAGGGGTCCGACCGGAAGCAGCAGGGAAGTGTAGGCGCTTGGGTTCGAGGGCGCCAGGGCGCAATAGCACAGCTGCAGAGAGCGACAGAGCTAAGGGAGAGACAGGGAGCGGTGCGAACCCGGTTTTTTTACCCATATGCCATATGGGTACGTACCCACACTCAGCAGAGCCGCTGATGTAGCTTTGAGATTCGTGCTTCATTTTTTTAGCCCAAACACACGCGGAGATTCGTGCAGGACAAAGGGAATCGCCACGTGTCGGTCATCTAGCATGTGGGTACCTACACATATGGGTATCAAACATTCCCCGGAGCGGTGGTAGTGGTGCTTGTACAACCAGTACACAACGGCTCTGTTAGCCTATTGTAATTATAGCAAGTGTAATTATAGTAGGTTGCCCTTGATTAGTGGCATGTACCACGCCTGCGTGGTTGGCTTGTGAGCCACCCCGGCCTCTATATGTACTGAGACATTACCATGGAATAGAATCACTAATTCCTACACTTTCATGGTATCAATCGCGGTTCTGATCCGCTACCCTTCCGCAACCCAAACCAGCGCCCGCCGCCGATCCGATCGCCACCACCGTCGCTGACTACATGTCGCCGGGTGTGACGCCGGTCTCATCGCCCGCGCTGTTGATCCGATCGCCCGCCCCGTAACTGCCCTCGCACCGGGTGTGGCCGCCGATCCGATCCTGCCTACAAGACTCCCGGCCGCCGCCATCGTCATCAACGTGTACGAGCTGTACGTGCTGTACGGGGCTGTACGTACTTGGGCTGTACGTGTTGTACGATCGCCTGGTGTACACATCGCCGGGTGCGGTCGCCGGTCTGTTCTTGATCGCCCGCCCTGCTGTTGATCGCATCACCGGGTGCAGCCACCGGTCCTGCCCTCATGGCCGGCGAAGACGATGATGCCGCAGCCGCGGCAGCCGCGGCCAAAGAAGTTGAAGACCGCCGTCTCGCGGCCGAAGCTGCTCGCGCCGACGCGGCACGCCGGGCTGAGGAAGCTCGCCTCCGTGCTGCTGCCCTCGACGAGTACGAACGTGCCCACGAGGCACTCTGGGCACAGGCCACCGCCGTTGTCAACGTTAAGGCCCTCATCCCCGTCGTCCTCGACAAGGCCACGGACACCTACACCAAGTGGCGCGGCATGTTCCTCACCGTCCTCGACAAATATGCCCTCACCCGCCACGTTCTCGAGGATGAGGCGTTCCCCGCCCGCCCGGCGTGGATCCAGGCGGACTGTTGCGTCCTCACATGGATCTACGGCACCGTCTGCGGCGACTTGTAGCAGTCCCTGATGATGCGCTAAGGTCCAGCACGCAATGCATGGTGCTACCTTGAGGATGAATTCCTCGGCCAGAAGGAGTCTTGTGCTCTTCTTCTCGAGACACAGTTCCGTAATTTTCGCCAGGAGTCTTTGAGCATCACCGATTACTGCCGCCGCCTCGAGTCCATGGCTGCGTCCCTCGCCGAGTTCGGTGACCCCATCGGCGATCGCCAGATGGTGCTCACACTTCTCCGCGGCCTCAGTGGCAAGTTTCGCCACATGGTGTCTATCCTCAAGATGCACAGGCCGTTCCCGACGTTCTCTGAAGCCCGTACACACCTCCTGTTGGAGGAGATGGAGATCGACACTCGTCCTCCGTCCCCGCCGGCTGCCCTCGTCGCTGCGACACCGCGTCCAGCGGCACCTAGCGTGGCTGCCCCTCCATGTCTAGGCACGCCTCCTACTTCGCGTCTAGCTGCACCGACCGGGGGGCAGCGGACCGGACGCCGTCGCGGCCGCGGTGGACGCGGCGCCCCTGCTGGTGCGTCCCCAGGTGGACAGGGCAGCGCTCCCCATGGTGCGGGTGTGCACCCGACGTTCGCGCACCCTTGGGCCGGCACCGTGCGCATGTGGTCATACGACCCGTCGGGACGTCCTCCGCCACCACCACCTACGTTCCACGCAGCCCCGCACTATGGCGGGTTCAGTGCTCCTCCGGGCACCTATGGTGGCGCATACGGTGCCCCGCCACCCTCATACGGCACGTACCACGGGGGAGCTGCACCGCCAGTCTTCCAGGCGCCCTCACCAGCTTACCAGGCGGCGCCCTCACCAGCTTACCAGGCAGCGCCCTGGAACCCCACTCACGGCGGGTCTTGGCATCAGGACTCTCTGGCGCACTCCTTCAACACCATGACGCTGAACCCGCCGACATCTGAGTGGTATGCTGATTCAGGTGCCGGTTCACACATGACCTCGAACGCTGGTATACTCTCCACCATTTCCCCACCCTCTTTGTCTACTCCTTCATCTATCGTTGTGGGAAATGGTGCCTTACTTCCTGTCACAGCCACTGGATCACATATTTTTTCCTTGCCGCATCGTAATCTTACTCTTAATAATGTTCTGGTGTCACCCAACATTATTAAGAATTTAATTTTCATTCGCCGTTTTACCACCGACAATAATTGTTCCATTGAATTTGATCCATTTGGTCTTTCTGTGAAGGATTTGCAAACCAGGAACGTGATCGCCAGGTGCAATAGTTCCGGTGACCTCTACCCATTCTATGCACCTTCCACCAGCACCTCTGTGTTCATCGCTGCACCTACCTCCCTTTGGCATCGCCGTCTCGGTCACCTTGGGCGTGAAGTTTTGTCCAAACTCATTAGGTCCAACGTCATTTCTTGTAATAAAGATGATATCGATCATACTTGTCATGCGTGCCAGCTTGGCCGTCATGTACGTCTACCCTTCTGTTCATCTAGCTCTCGAGCTATTAATAATTTTGATTTAATACACTGTGATTTATGGACCTCTCCACTTGTTAGTGTGTCAGGATACAAATATTATCTTGTTATTCTTAATGACTGCTCACACTATATTTGGACTTTTCCGCTTCGCCTCAAATCCGAGACATTTTCCACCCTTTCTAATTTTTTTTGCTCATGTTCGCACGCAGTTTGGCACCACCATCAAGAGCCTCCAGTGCGACAATGGCCGTGAATTCGATAATTCTCAGGCCCGCACATTCTTCCTCTCCCACGGTGTTGCACTCCGCATGTCCTGTCCATATACCTCCCAACAAAATGGTAAAGCAGAGCGTTCCATTCGCACTATCAACGACACTTTGCGTTCCCTTTTGTTTCAGGCGAGTCTCCCTCCAGCTTACTGAGTTGAGGCCCTTCACACTGCCACATATATTGTCAACCGCCTCCCCACCAAGACTCTCGCCTCCTCCACACCATACACCGCCCTCTTTTCTACCTAGCCTTCCTATGGTCACCTCAAAGTTTTTGGGTGCGCTTGCTATCCCAACATGTCCTCCACGGCGCCTCACAAACTTGCACCCCGCTCCTCCTTATGTGTTTTTCTCGGCTACTCCTCGGAACACAAAGGCTATCGGTGTCTCGAGCTTCAGTCAAATCGCATTCTTGTTTCTAGACATGTCGTTTTTTATGAATCTTTCTTTCCTTTCTCCGACATGTCTACCACACCCATGGCCTCCTCCGCCTTGGATTTTCTGGTCGATGATCATGATCTTACCGCTTCAGCTCCTAGAGCTCGTTTTGTGCGTGCAGGTACTGTTGATCCCTCGGTGACACACACCGTGCCCGGGGCTGCTCCTACGCCGCTCAGTCCTGGCTCAGGACCTCAGTCCCCTGGGTCCGGCGCTGCTGCCCATGGGGCCTCCTCCACGCCTCCGCCCGTGTCGACTGGTGTTGCTGCCCCTGTGCACCCTGCACAGGCTGTTGCCAGCAGCGCCACCTCCACGTCGTCCACGAGTACTGCCGGTCCTGCTGCCTCTGGTGCTCGCGCCCAGGTTGTTGCCAGCGGCACCGGCCGTACAGCTGCTACTCAACCGATCGCCATCCCTCCGGTCACCAATGCGCACTCAATGCGCACCCGAGGCAAGGCTGGCATTGTGACGGAACGACCCTAATCCCATGGCCCACGTGTCCCTGTCAACCTCTGACAGCCGAACCCATGTTCCATGTGATTAAGACCTGTTCGCCACCGGGCTACATCAGTGCCCAATGTCCGCAGGATCATCTCACAATTCGGTTACAGTATTGCATACTTTTACAAATAACATCGGAATAAAGAGCGGAAGACTTAAATAACATTATTTTTACAAAGCAGGGTTCCAAATAGAAATTAAGGTGCTGTTATTACAAACCAAGTTCTTGATAATAGAAATAGACATAGGCAACATAGTGGAGAACAGCAAAGATACTTATAATCACCCAGCCCAAGGGTGTACAACTATTCTTCGGCCTCATCGGCCTCTTCCTGGACGATGGTCACGCAGCAGGGTGCAAGATACATCGGGGACTCTGTCATACCTGCAGCATGGGTAACAAACCCTGAGTACTGGGGTACTCAACAAGACTTACCCCGACTAAAGAAAAAGGGAGAAGACTCAGGAATGAGAGGCTTAGGGTAGTCAAGGTAAGGCTTAAGCAAGATCAAGTATTTTGCAGAAAAGCATTTTTGTAAACCTTATTTTATTTTTGAAAGATTCAGTATTCCTCAATTCTTCATCGTTCATGATTCATTTTACATTTCAAATCATTCCTAGTTGAGAACCACTCTCCGTTGACAGTCAGTGACCAAGTCTCCGTAACCGAGGAGCAACGTTAATCCGGATAAATAATACTCAGCTGAGGATCCCTATCCACACTACATATGTAGCACCCAAGCTTGCATATGCCAACTCGTCTACCACGATTCCTCCAAGATTGGGCCCGGTCCTACGCCACCCGGAAGTACAGTACACCACTCCTTTCCAGGTACGACGACCACGTGGGTACATGCTACTTCCGCCATCTCTCCACTCCCAGTGCGCGGTTGTCGGTCCAATAAAGGATTCCTCGGAGCCAGAGCTTTCCGTAGTATGTGAATAGTTACAAGTCTTGACCAGCAGGCCCCCGTACGGATGGTCCCTAATTTTCTAGCCAGAACTACACCTTGGTTATATCTCACCCAAGCGTAATAGTCCTGTCAGTTTTTCAACCCTGTCCCGGTCGGTGTCAACTATTGAGTCCCGGACTACAACATGACGGCACCGTACGCGCGGACAACCTCTTCTCGACAATGACCGCATGCTAGCTAGGCAAGCAGTCATCGAACGGGAAGTAAAGCCAAATTCCCATAAAGATTCTTTCAGTGATCACACTTTTGAAAATGATATTTTATTGCAAAGTCTAGTTCAATAAGCATTGCTAAGCATTTTTCAAATACTTTTGAAAAGCAGGTATCGGGTGTATCAGTGGTCAAGGTGGATAGTGCATCAATTAGGATAGCACACAACTCCTATAAACCTAATGCAGTAGTTTAACTCAAAAGCATTTAAGGAAAACATTTTATAAATTCAAGGAAAGGGTTAAATGCACCGGGGCTTGCCTTGAAGAGCAAAGAGGGCAGGCTCGAGGGCGGCAGGGCAGTTGTCAGAGCTCGGGGTAGCCTCAGGGACAGGTTCGTCGGCGGCTGCCTCGATCTTGACTCCTTCTTCGGTGACTATACGAATGCAATGATGCATGCACATGAGTATGCTAGCATCAACAATGCAAAAACAGGGCATACAACATGAACCCTAATCACTTTTTCTATTTTCCTTAATTATTTAAAAAGGTCATTTTATAAAGTTGCTCCAAAAATTACCAAATTAATCACATAAGTTCATTATGGTATAGATAGATGGAAAAATAAATTTCATAATTTTTGGAGTTCATTAAGGTGCTCAAATAATTCCAGACATTAATTAACAAAAGGCACTATTTAACAATTAAAGATAAATGCTCAAAAATCAACTTGTTCCAAAAGACTTCAAAATTTCACCAGAGACTAAACATGGCATAGGAAGCTCACAAAAATTTATCTCATGATTTTTGGAGATATAAATAATTTTCTAAAAAAACCAAAACCATCCATTTATTAATTAAAAGAGGGATTTTACATTTTCAAATTCTTGCAGAAAAGTCAAGTTTCATATTTTTCTAAAATACTACACAGTGCATGGAGCATACCATAATTTTCTCAGTATTTAAGAAACAACAGATTAATTCACACAAAAAAGAGAAAACAGAACACTATACACATCTTTCAGAAAAAGAAAAGAACACTGTGCTCCTTCTATGCAGGGCTCGGCGAATCGCGCGGGGTTCGGGCGAATCGCGCGGGGCTCGGGCGAATCGCGCGGCGGACTGCAGGGCTCGGGCGAAGCGGAAACACTCGGCCGTCCGAGACTTGGCTGGTAGGCTCGGGCGAGACGGAAACAAGCGTTTCGTCCGAGGCCTGGCCGGGAGGCTCGGGCGAAGCGGAGACAAGCGTCCGTCCGAGGCCTGGCCGGTGGGCTCGGGCGAAGCGGAGAGCATGCGTTCGCCGAGGCCTGGCTCGAGCGAAGCTGAGGGCATGTGTTCGCCGAGGCCTGGCTCGGGCGAGACGGAAAACGTGTGCTCGAGGCCTGGCTCGAGCTAGACAGTGAACGTGCATCCGCTCGAGGCCCGGCTCGAGCTTTACGCCGTGAAAGCAGAGACCGGGGACTCCGAGTGCTTACCACGGTCGGAGGCAGGGCTCGGCGGAACAAGGGTCGAAGGAGGAAGCTCGACGTTGGCGGTACTTCGGCGGAGCTCTCTCGGCGGCGAGCGGCGCTCCGGCGATCCTGCGCATACAAGAGACCGCAAGCGCCTGGTTAGAGTCGCAAGGGAGTAAGGAAGATGAAACAAGGGTCGGGGAGGGATGATCATGGCCGGAGAGGAAGTATTTCCCGAACCCGAGCTCGCCGGGCTTTCGCTGGAGATGGGAACGGCGAGCTACGCCGGGCGATAGGAGGCGGTAGAGACCAAATTGAGGGGTGGGGAAGCTGCACGGGCTCAAGGCGGAGCTGCTGGGCTAGTTGGTTGAGCGGCGGGAGCTTCGAAGTGGGCTGGCCACGGTGGCGGGGTCGAGTGAGGAGCTCGGACTCCGGCGGTCCCTTTTATAGGCACGGTCGGGGACGGTAGAGAGCACGGGATGGTGTGGATGAGTTCGACCAAGGCGTGCGCACTCGATTGCAAGCCGGCGGGAGGGACGGCGTGCGCGCAGGGGCCGGGTGTGCGCTCGCCGGCGACGGCCACGCGGCGGCGTCGTGCTGGGAGCAGTGGGGGACGGGACGGAGGTCAGCGCTTTGCGCGTGCGGGTGCGGCATGATGGCGCGGGCGCAGGCGACAAGTCGGGGGCGGGCGTGCGGCTGCCAGGCGCGCGTGGCGCAAGCGGCGCTGGCGCGCGGCCATGGCCGGGGCCCCCTCCTGCTCTGTGCCGGCTAGAGGTAGGGGATGAACAGGGCTAGGTCTAGGGTTTGACTTTCTGTATTTTGCAAATTACTCCCAAAACTTGAACTGAGCAGCAAAAACTCAAAACACCAAAGTTGTTCAGAAAAAAGAGATCTACAACTTTGTCAAAAAGAATATTTACAAATTCCAAACAGTTTTCTGAATTAAATACGAAATCAGAAAAGGGCACACTTTTAGGATTTGAATAAATTCAAAATTACTTTTGATTTTACATTGAAAGTTGGAAATCTGCAAATATGAAAGTTGTTCCTTTTATCAAAACCTACAACTTTGCTAATATACCCTTTTTCTGAAACTCAATAGTTTTTAAATAAATTTTGAAAACTGAAAAGGGGACAAAAACTGGAATTTGAATGAATTTGGATTTACTTCAAACTTTGTACAGAAACTTGAAAATTTGTAAATACCAAAGTTATTTCTCTTGGCCAGATCTACAACTTTGCTTTTTGGACCAACCTCAAATTTTGAATAATTTTTGAATTACAAAAAGAGGGATGAAAACCAGGGTTTGGAAATCAGGGTTTTGCAAAGGGATTTGAAATCTGATTTTGATTTTTGAACTTTGGCCAACACAACAAAACTTCAAGACATCCAACTGAACAAGAATTACACAAAGCTAGGCACAGAGGTGAAATTACCATTTTTGCCCTTATAGGAAGATTTGGGCTTTTAGGGGTTTTGAAAAGAGATTGCTACACAAGTACTAAGCAATCATAAATGCAAGGCAAGAATGATTAATGACTAATGATGATGACATGTCAGGTTAATTACAGTTAAACACCAGAGGTGTTACAAGCATCGCACAGCCCGTGGATCGTCTCAACCTCCACGCTGTGCCCATGTCGCCTCTCCCACGCTCTGTTCGTGATGCACTGTCAGACCCCAATTGGCGTGCAGCTATGCAGGCTGAGTATGATGCTCTACTCGCCAATGACACCTGGAGCCTTGTGCCTCGCCCTCTTGGTGTCAACATTGTGACTGGAAAGTGGATCTATCGACAAAAATTGCTCGCAGATGGGTCTCTTGATCGCTATAAGGCACGTTGGGTCCTCCGGGGTTTCACACAGCGGCCCGGTGTGGACTATGATGAGACTTTCAGCCCTATTGTCAAGCCAGCAACAGTTCGTGTTGTTCTTTCCCTGGCATTATCTCAGAATTGGCCCATTCATCAGCTAGATGTGAAGAATGCTTTCCTGCATGGCACACTTACTGAGACAGTGTACTGCGTACAACCATCTGGTTTTGTGGATCCATCTCGCTCAGATTATGTCTGTCGGCTCAACAAGTCTTTATATGGTTTGAAATAGACTCCTCGTGCTTGGCATCACAGGTTCGCCTCTCACCTGGTGTCACTTGGATTTGTTGAAACAAAGTCAGATACTTCACTCTTCATATATCGACGTGGACCAAACACGGCTTATTTGTTGTTGTATGTGGATGATATTGTTCTCACTGCATCCTCGGCTGATGTTTTGAAACATATCATTGGTGCACTCCAGCATGAGTTTGCTATGACAGACATGGGTCAGCTTCATCACTTTCTGGGCATCTCTGTGACACGTTCTGCAGATGGTCTATTCCTCTCTCAGCGACAGTACACTCAGGATATTTTGGAGCGCGCCGGGATGAGTGCGTGCAAGCCGTGCAGCACGCCTGTGGATGTACACTCCAAATTATCTGTTGATGGACCTCCTGTCGCTGACTCTACACAGTACCGCAGCCTAGCTGGCGCCCTACAGTATCTTACCTTCACCCGTCCAGATATTGCTTTTGCTGTTCAGCAGATATGCCTCTATATGCATGATCCTCGGGAGCCACATCTTGCTGCTCAAGCGAATTCTGCGTTACTTGCAGGGGACACTATCACTTGGGTTGACCATGCGCCGATCTTCACTTGCTGAGCTTGTGGTGTACACCGACGCCGACTGGGCCGGTTGTCCTGACACTCGCCGGTCCACATATGGCTATGCAGTATTTCTTGGGGACAATTTGGTGTCCTGGTCCTCCAAGCATCAACACACGGTCTCTAGGTCAAGCGCCGAAGCCGAATACCGTGCTGTGGCGAATGGTGTTGCTGAAGCTACTTGGCTCCGTCAGCTGCTCCTTGAGCTTCGCCATCCACCTCGCCGTGCCACCCTGGTATACTGTGACAATATCAGTGCTGTATATCTCTCCAGCAATCCAGTGCAGCATCAGCGGACGAAGCATATTGAGATTGATCTCCATTTTGTTCGAGAGAAGGTCGCCCTCGGTCACGTTCGGGTTCTTCATGTTCCTACGACATCGCAGTACGCCGATATCTTCACCAAGGGTCTTCCTACCTCACTGTTTCAGGAGTTTCAATCTAGTCTGAATGTTAGCAGTACTCCCGATTAGACTGCGGGGGAGTGTTAGCCTATTGTAATTATAGCAAGTGTAATTATAGTAGGTTGCCCTTGATTAGTGGCATGTACCACGCCTGCGTGGTTGGCTTGTGAGCCACCCCGGCCTCTATATGTACTGAGACATTACCATGGAATAGAATCACTAATTCCTACACTTCCAGGCTCAGGTGGCACATCTCAGTTTGGGCATTCGGTTGGAACTGACAATTCGGTTCGGTTTCAAGAAATTTCGGTTCGGATAAAGGATGGAACCGATCGGTTTCAACAAGGAAGAGAAACCGACGATTTCGGCTTCGGTTTCATTGGTTCCGTGTTCGGTTTCCACCGAAGTGTCTCCTGCTCGCCATCTGCCATCCTTCGCCATCCTGCTGCATCACTCACCACACGACGCTCGGAGTCCGCATTGGCCAGCAGAGCTCGCACGCGCGCTCGGCAGCTGCGCCGCCACACCCACCGCGCAGCCACGCTAGCAGGAGCTCGCAACGTGCTTTTCCGCGACGTGCCCGGTTCACGGCCTCCGCTGCTTGTTGGGCCAAATGAGAGACCAGTGTCGTGGCTAGTTGTTGGGCCTTTGTGGGTTTTGCTTGGGATAGGGTGGTGAAGACCTCACCGTGAGGTGGGCTGCTGATCCAGGGTGGGAGGGAGACAGTACACATGACAGGCGGTCGTCCGTGTGCTGCTATGAATCGATGAACATGGGTTTCTCGGTTCGGTTTGCCTGAAAAACCGAAGCCGAAGCCAAGCATCGCTTTTATGAAACGCAGCAGCCGAATCCATAACCGAAAACCAAATAAACCCACAATTCGGTTTGGCTCAGCTCGGTTCGGTTCGGTTCGCGGTTTGCGGTTTAAAAGTGCCTAGTCTGAGGCACATCGAGCGAGCTGACGCTCGTTAAGAATTGAGATAACGGCTCTTTGATGTCTTAAGCGCCTAGTCTTAACGGAATTTGATATCTTTAATAACGAATACAAAACGGCTCCCCTCGTTCACCACCTCAACTCGAACTAACTAGTTTTAGTTCACGAATTAATAAATTATAAAAAATGTAACCGTTATACTTATCTATAAAACTTAAGAATTTTAACAAAACAGAAGTAATCTTTTCATAAACCTTAAATCAAATAAATAAATTAGCATGCACCGGCATATACAAATAGAAATACAGTACAATCACACCCTGATATCCACTAATGATTATCTATCTATTCATCCATGTATCTATCTATCTGTCTGTCTGTCTATCCATTTAAGATAAAGTGGGTACTAGGTTGTAAGTCCAAATATCTAGAGTCTACGTCCATCAACTGCAAAATACAAGACATCAAGTTATACAAACTAACATAAGTTCAATGCCCACTAGCTTTAGGTATAAATGTTGAGTCAGCGGTCGGCTTTATCAGCTTCAGCTTATTCTCTATCAAAGAATATTATTGAAACAATTAAAATTAGTCATAAATAAATTTAAGCAAACAAACACATAAATGAACTGAGTCGAGTCAATTCACTAACAACTGAGTCAAACAAACTGCTACAAAGGTGCGAGACTTTTGTCGAGTCACAACGGTGTGGCATGGGCTCACAGTCACAACCATCCTAGGTAGAAGACTGATGCCAATTATCCTACATGGTTGGTTACACTAAAAGGAGCCTCGGGTCTATGTTCATTCATAAGGCCTCATATTAGGAACAAGGAATAAAATTAAAGTATCCTTAGTCCTTAGTTATTCGACTCTGTTCACTTGAACTTATTTAGGTAGATTATGGTTGTTTCAATATTATTCCGTGAGAGAAAATAAGTCATGGTATTAGTGATAAGCCGACTGATAAGTTCAAGCAGACAGATCCTTCATAAAATCCACCACCAATAAATTATCTTAAGTGTCCTTATATCTATTCTGCTATTGCCCACTTAACACTTATGTCTAGGAAAAACAATAAGCAGATAAAACAGAAAGAAAAACATTAAGCCAACCACTTGCATACATCTTACTTGATGCATTTACATTTGAGAATGCATTTAAATGGTATAGTAAATATTAAAATACAAACATACATAATATGAGATACTTTTTAGAAAAAAAATATATAGATAACTCTATCATCATAACCTCATTTGATGGTAAAAAAATGCCAACTAAACCACCACTCAGTAAACATGACATTTTTTTTTAAAAAAAAGGTCCATGGCATAAAATTTGAATGGCACAAGATGATGTGAGTAGTGACTCTATATTGAGAGCTACAATTAGCAATGATAGGCGGACTTTAACTACATGTTTATAGCTACAACCGGCAGTGATAGTACACCACCTATCATATCGTTGCCGGTTGTAGGCATGAACATGTGGTGAAAATCCATGTAGGTCCTATTTTGTAAAGTTTATTAAATGGAAAAGCGATTTTCAAATAAGTTACATAAATAGAATAAGAGCACGGCCAAATAAGCTAGTATGATCTAGCTTCTTGTTTTTATAATACAAATAAGAGCGACAAGAATAAGTGTGGCCAAAATAAATAAAAAACATATCTTTTCGCTCTTGGTTTGAACTTAATTTAGCCATATGCCACTATGCTCTGAACCTTGAACCTGTACGGGTCCATCTCGCGTGCGGGGACGAAGAGAACTCTCCATGACAGCTTTTTTCAAAACCATTGGGCAAGGGATATCGTGGTTGCTCCAACCACGCAGGTGTTGTACCAGTACCTCCGTGTCTGGGCAACCCTGCGTGACGTCGTCCTCAATCCGCCGTAGCGGAGAAGTGGATCACGCTTTCACGTATCTAACCCAGCTAGCAGCCCAAGGGCTAGCAGCAATCTAGATGGGCCAGGTTGCAGGACCATTTAAACACACGACCGGTGGAGTATTAGCATTTTTTTTTAATAAAAGTCTAGAAAAGCAAAAAAACTTTACTAATAATTCAAAAGCTTTGTACTACAAATATCAGATGCTTAGCATAGGAACGATTCGTTCTCTCGTTATTATGCATCAGAAATGTACTTATATTTTGTATTTTGGGACGCAGGTATATACGTATATAGGAGTACAGGGCATATATACGATGGCGATCGGCAAGCCGGCCGGCATGCAGGGGAACGGGTTCAGACTTCAGACGACTGCCGGGAACGGGTTCATACGAGCGGTCGGACGGAGCACAAGCGGGTGCTTGCGAGCGCACACCAGGCCCACGTCGGACTCATCCATACCTATCGCCGCCGTCCCGCCGTCGGCAGCGGCCCAATCAAAGCACTGCACGAGGGCCGCGAGCACCGTCGGCACGGACTGCTGCGCGAGCCCCATGCCGGGGCATCCCCGGCGGCCGCCGCCGAAGGGCATGAACTGGAACTGCGGGCCGCGTGGCTCGAGCCCCTCCGAGGCGCCGCCGGGCATGAAGCGCTCCGGCCTGAACGCCAGCGGGTCCTCCCAGAAGCACGGGTCGCGGCCGATGGCCCAGAGGTTGATGAACACCGCCGTGTCCGGCGGCACCCTGAACCCGCGGACCACCATCTCGGCCGTCGACGACGACTGCCGGAGCGCGACGGGCGCCCCCGGGTGCAGCCGCAGCGTCTCCTTTAACGTCGCCTGCAGGTACGGCAGCCTCGGCAGGTCGGCCTCGTCCACGATCCGGCCCCCGCCGACCACCGCGTCGATCTCGTCCCGCACCTTGCGGAGGGCCTCCGGGTGGTTCATCAGCTCCGCCAGCATCCACTCCACCGTCGCCGCCGACGAGTCTGACCCGGCGGTCACCACGTCCTGCAACGGCAACCGTTATAAACTGAACTCTGATGAACCATGCATGAACTTTAATTAATGATGAACCATGCACGCCTTACAATGATGAAGGCTTTCATGTTATCCCTGGTGAGCTTCACCTCCGCAGTCTCGTCCTCGGCCTTGTCCAGCAGGATGTCCAGCAGGTCCTTGTTGCGCTGCTTGCACGTCGCCGGCCCCTCTACTACTTTCTCGTCCTCCGGCGTGCCGCCGCCGCGGCGACGCTCCCGGTCCCTGGCCTCCTCCTTGTGCCTGATCATCTGCTCCAGCACGGCGTCGAACCGCCGGTGGACAACGGCGGCCTTCCGGCGGAGGCCCTGGAGGTCCCAGCCGCGGCACAGCGGGACGTAGTCCTCCAGGTTGAAGGCACCGAGCAGCTCCGTCACGCCTTTCACCAGCTCCTGCGCGTCGTCGGCCACGCCCACGCCCACGTCGTCGCTCGCCACCATCCGGATGATGGAGGTGTTGGCGAAGCGGATGAGCTCGCGGGTGAGGTCCACCGCCTCGCGCCGCGCCGACGACGCCCGCACGGCGCGCAGCAGCGGCGCCAGGCTGCCGCGCCGGACGTGCCGCAGCTGCTCGACGGTGCGCGGGCCCAGCACCTCGGACACGCACAGCCGCCTCAGGAAGCGCCAGTGCCGGCTGTTGGGCGTGAAGGCGAAGCCGGCGGAGCCGTAGGAGAAGAGCCGGGACAGCACCGAGACCGGCCGCCCCGAGATGGCGGCGTCGTGGTCGCGGATGAGCTCCCTGGCGACGTCGGCCGTGCCGGCCACGACGCAGTGCGCGGAGCCCAGGCGGATGTGCATCAGGGGCGCCCCCAGCCGCGCCGCCAGCTCGTGGAAGGTGCGGTGCACCGGTGGACGCAGCAGGTGCAGGTGACCGATCACCGGGAGGCGCGGCGGGCTCGGGGGAAGCCGCCGATCAGGAGATCGCCGCCATGACGAGAGCAAGTGGTTCAGGGCAACAAGTACTGTGGCCACGGAAAGGAGCACCAGGACGGCGGCGGCTGAGTCGGTGGACAGGAGCATGGGCACTGCTAGCTGGTCCATGGCCATTATCGATCGCTACCTCTCTACTCTATCGCATCGCTAGTCTGGAGATGCTGCAGGTTTTAAGCTTTCTCAAAACTGCTGTAGGTACTTGTCGAAAAAAAAAATGCTGTAGGTCTGTAGACTAGGAAATTATTTTGTTTTTTAGGTAAGACTATCTTATATCCTAAATTAATTAGGAAACATGCGTTTAGCATGGGAGTTATAGAATTTGATCAGAACATATAGGGAGTTGTTCGCGCCTGCGCCTAGGGCTCACTCACGATGCCACGTGACGCACACCTCCTTTCTCTTCATTATTTTTTCTGAGCATCTCCAACAATTTGGTAAAAATTACTTGGTATATCTTGAGTTATAGCAAGATGCTATTTTATTTGGCAAGTGAAAAAAGATGTGTCTCCAACAAGTTGCTATTCTCACTTGGTAAAAATAGAGGATGACAAATGAGACCCGCCTGTCATTCTATTTCTTCTTCCTCTTCCTCCGCGCGAGCGCCGCTGGGAAGAGGGCAAGGGCCGTTGGAGGCGAGCGTGGCCGCCGGCGAGCGCCGTGGAGGCGTGGGCGAGGGCCGCGGAGGCGTGGGCAAGGGCGCAGTGGCTGCCGGCGAGCGCCGCAGAGGCACGGTGGAGGCGCGCGCGGTGAGCAGGCGGGGCAGAGGCGCGGGCGGCGAGCAGGGATGGTCGGCCTCGCGAGCGGCGGCCTCTCCTCCGGCGGCCCAACGAGCGGCGGCCTCGCCTTGGGTGGCCTCGCGAGTGGCCGCCTCTCCTCCTCGGACTCGCAAGTTGGATAACAAGTTTGTATATATATGTGAGTGCGAGACCTCAGAATAGCAAGTTTGGATAAATAACAAGTTGATTTGAGGAGTTGTTGGAGAAGGAATTTTATGATTTTGCCAAATTAATAAGGATAACAACTTGATTTGAGGAGTTGTTGGAGATGGTTTGAGCTTCTGTTTTTAGCGTTTTAGCTAAAAAAAGGTAGTTTTCTGACTGCTGGTGGTTAGTTTTTTCTATTGACTTGCATATACAAAAGTTTAGTTTCTCGCTATACTTTGTTTGGCCGGACTTATAAGTCGGTTAACAAGCTGAAATGACTGATTTGCTGTGAGAGAAAAATATTGTTTTACGACTGATTTATACGGATTAAAGCTGGTTTGTAACTCAAGCGAACAGATCAGACTCTCAGCATACTTTTTAGTTTTTATCTTATTTCTAATATTTCAAAAGCTAGCTTAATAACTGGAGTGTTTATTTTAGTTTCTGGATGATAGACGCTAACAACCAAAAGCTGACACTGACATATCTTTTTTAGCCTTATTCGTTCTTTATTTCTTTGCAAGGAGGCTTTTTTTAGACGAAAGAAGAATTGTATTAAATTATAGCTGGGTACATCATCGTATTACAGGTACTCTGGAAAAAACATGTATCCAGAAACTGATTCTCATCTAAATTATACTCACACTGTGAAAGGCTCAAACTCTTAAATCCAAATCTGTTTGACGCTTCGTATAGATGACCGCACAGGCAAATACTCGGCAACAATTGTTTTCGTCCTGAGAACAGATGCCCAACGGACGGCCAACATTCCTGCAGACGGAGTTGAGAAACTTCTTCTTCTTCCTTATGTCTTCCTTCTTCTTCTTTCTGCCACCGAAGAACGAGGAAGACTGATCTGAAAATTATTCTCCCTGGTCCTTCATCATGGCCAGATCCAACCACAACAAAACGAAGAAGGGACCGGAGAAAATTATTCCATGGCGGCGACATCATCTCCGTCTTGATTCCGAAGCCCGGAAAGAAAAGTCTCAATGTTGTCTTGTCGATGTAGATGTTGACGTCGAAGTTGTCGCCCTCATCTTCAACAGAGTCACCATGGAGAAACCAGATCCATCCTACCTTCTCGCCGTCGCCGGGAAAAAGGAGGAGGAAAAACACCCCCAATACCAAAGACCTTGGCATAGAGAAACCATAACTCTAGATGACTCGATTTACTTGAAAACTTATTTAAAACGATGGATCCCGACTCCCTCCGACCTCCGGCGAGATACCGGAGGGGGAGGGAGGGGGACCAACGGTGAAAAAGATAGAGACGACGGAGGCGGCGGCGGCTCACACCCTAGGGGCAGCGGCGGCCAGGGTTTGTGCCTGCTAAGCGAGGTCTTTGCGAGGAGGCTTATTCTCTTTCTATTGGCCTTCCTATTGTTTTATCCTCACATGTGATTATTAGTGGGCTCAGGGTCGTACTAGAGATTTTGAGGCCCTCGAGCAAACCAATAAATAGGGTCCTATAATATACCAGTGAAATATAAATAATTGAAATATATTTAGATTCCAATATATAAGTAACACGTACATCTTCATCTCTGAAATAAAATCTTCAATTATATCTTCATATTTGTTTTGATAATATCTAAAACATCATTTTCAAGTGCAATCGTTGCCAACTTATTGAGTTTTTCTTGTGTCATTGACTTATTGTACTACGTATGTAGGACTTTAATAACTTTAATTTATAAAACTTCGCTCCATGGATGCAACTATTACAATAGTTGGGGCTCCTATTTTGGGGGCCCAGCTCGATTGCTAGTTGCACTGCCTAATATACGACATGAGTGGGCTTAGAGCAACTCCAACGATTTTGTATTTTTTATTTGGCAAAACATAAAATTTGCCAACTCTCAAATCAATATGGGGAGGAGAAAAAAGGTTATCTCCAACGGTTTGACAAAATTGACTTGCCAAAATCTAAAAAAGGAAACCCGACGGCGCGCGGGAGGGAAGAGCGCGCGCGAGAGTAGTAGACGAGACGGAATGCCAAGCCGATCGCGAGCTTGCATATATGCCAATTCATCTCACGATTTTGCCAAGTTAACAAAAATGCAAAGCTTATTTGCCAAACCGTTGGATATGAGTTTTCTAGACTTTTTTGCAAAAATAAGAATGCAAAGTCCATTTGCAAAACCGTTGGAGTTGCTCTTATGTTGTAAATTCAACTACCCATCTTCTAGAACAAACTGTGTGATAATCTTAAGTTATCTAAGTAACACAAGTTTTGTTTAGGTAGAAAAAGATTATATATACAAGAAAATGGAAATTTTATACACTTTATTTATTACTAAAAAAATCATGCAATTTTGGGTGGAACAAATTACAAGGAGGAACAAAAAAAATTCACTAACGAAAAATCCATCTTTGCCGAGTGTCAAGCTCTTTGCCGAGTGTTTTTTCTCGGGCACTCGGTAAAGAAGTTCTTTGTCGAGTGCCAAATAAAAAACACTCGGCCAAAAAAAACACTTGGCAAAGAAATTCTTTGCCGAGTGTCAAAAAAACACTCAACAAAGAGCTCCTTGCCGAGTGTTTTTGGCACTCGGTAAGTGTTTTTTCTGACACTCGACAACGAGCTCTTTGTCAAGTGTTTTTTTGACACTCGGCAAAGCCAATTTTTATATCATATTTTGAAGCGGTAAAATAATTTCAATGAAGAAGTTTTCAACTACAAAGTTATTTAACTCATCAAGATGAATAATTTTTGTTTTAGTGATTTCTTCATTTGACAAACTAATAATAAATATGTTCACAAATCTTACATCTCTCTATAGTTTATGAAACTATGAGAGTGATATATAAGATTTGTGAATAATGTTAGAACCACCATGTCGGATGCATAAATGGTCAAACAACCAAAGTAAACTTTGTAGATTTTGATAAGTTATGAAACTTTGTAGTTGACAACTTTTTGATTTGAAGTCATCTTGTCATGCAAAACTTCGTTCGAATTTAAAAAATTTAAAATTTGAATTACTGAAAACACCTCGGATGGAGAAATGACCGAAATGAAAGTTGTAGATCTCGAAAAGTTGTGAAACTTTGTAGTTGACAACTTTTTAAATTGAAATCATCTTGTAATGTAAAACTACATTTGAATTTAAAAGTTTTAAAATTGAAGTTTTCAAAATATCTTAGATGGAGAAATAACCAAAATGAAAGTTGTAGATCTCAAAAGTTATGAAAGTCTATAGTTGACAACTTTTAAATTTGAAATCATCTTGTCAATGAAAACTACATTTAAAATTTCTCAAATTTGAAATTCAAATTTTATAAACGACTTTGGATGGAGAAACTTCCTAAACAAGAAGTGTAGATCTCAAAAAGTTATGAAACTTTGTAGTTAGCAACGTTTTGATTTGAATTTGTTTAGGGCCTTAAACAAGCAAATTACATTCAATTTAATATAATATGTGGGGAACAAAAACGGAATCTAGACACAAGTGACAGTGTGGTGCAATGGTAGAGGGGTACGAGCAAGGGAGAGGTTGTGGGTTTGAATCCCACCAACCGCATTAGCCATGACTTTTGCGCGAAAATGCCTCGACTTGCATGTCAACAGAGCTTCAGAGGGTTTCTACATAGTCCTTTACGAGGATTTCTACAAAGCGCATGTCAACAGTTGGGTGGCCGTTAGGTCTCACAGTGTGCCCACAATCTTACATCATTGCAACTGGAGGAGAGGTCGTTCGTCCCATGATATCTTACATCATTGCAGTTGGAGGAGAGGTCGTTCATCCCATGCTCAGTTTCCTGCCTGGGTTGGTAGATCTCCTTGGACGAACATGCTGCTACGTCGAGGTCCCATGCTCAGTTTCCTGCCTAGGTTAGCAGATCTCCTTAGACGAACATGCCGCTACGTCGAGGACTGAGTTCATCAGTTTTATGCTTCTCTTTGGATAGACCCGCACCACGGGTTCATTCACTTTGTTTTTAGTGGTAGGGTATACAAACTTTACAATGCCAGAGTCAGAGAGTACCTTAGGCTTATAGAGTTTCCTACCAACATCCACTCTCTGTGCTATGGATCTACTGAGCCACGTCGCCGTCCACATGTTGATATTGTGCCCCCAACAGAGACCATCAAAGCCTATTTCAGAGAGCCATTCAGAGAGGGGTCGAGCCGGCGTCCACGTGATCTTACTGCTCTGGCCCATCTCCTGAATGAGGTCATGCCGGCCACAGACAAGCTATAAAGAGGGCTTGACATGGATTCGACTTTGGTTGGTGCACCACCTCGTCTCTTAGACACCGTTCGATATTTGGGATCTCATTGTTTCAGAGATGGAGGACACCCTAGTAGAGGGATTCAAGGGGCACAGTCAGCTTCCATATGCTCATTGGATCTGTGTTAATCTTCGGAAGCTGCTGCCAGAGTTGATAGTGCCACTTTCAGAGACTCTGAAAGGTCCTAGTTTGGTTTTGGTAATTGAGTGACAACTTTAGGTGGACTAATATGTGTTTAAGTGAATTACACAGGTGATTAGTCCACAGGTGATCTTGTGTGAGCAACATATGTCATAGAGGTGAAATGACTTGGAGGATGTTGCAAGGCTCACACATGTGATAAAAGAGCTTATTTATGTGACATGACATGGAGTCATGTGGCTAAGATTGTAAAGATCAAGGCAAGACTTGGCTTGATGGACCGGTTGCGAAGGTGAAGGGCAAGTTGGAGGCTTTGAAGCCGTTGGTACCGAGTGTCAGGAGGCTTGAGCAAAGACTTGGCGCCGAAGGACCGAAGCAATGGTGAAGAGCAAGTAAGGTCAAGATCGATGGACTATGAAGTCCACGTGATGATATGAAGTGGATCATATCATTTGGAGATAGGTTGGTGCATGTGTTGCATCAATAATGGAGGAGATGGAATGGAATGCGTAAGGCAAAGGTATATTTGTAGGGCATTTCATTTCACCGGTCATAGGTGTGTAGAGAAGTTTATGACCGGGTTTAGGATAGATGGTCGTACTATCAAGGGGAGCAAACTTGTTTGCATATCGGTCATCTAGTGCCACTTGAGTAATCTAACATTGCGATGTTGCTAGGATCGAGTGGCATGGTGAGTGCAAGTGAAAATCATTTGAAAAATTATTGTGAAAATGCTAACACACTCGCACAAGGTGGTGTACACTTGGTGGTGTTGGCACATTTGCAAAAGGAAGTGAAAAGGTGTTGTGGAGAAGTGGGAGAAACTAGTGGATAGTCCCTCTCCCTCCTGTCGAGCTTGCGAGGCAGGATTCAACGATTTTTGGAGATGAAGTGGTGTGCTCTGGGAGCATCGGTGAAAGCCCTAGTTTGTTTTTGGTTAATTGATGAAACCTATTGGACTAACTCTATGCTTAAGTGTGATTATAAGATAAGTTGGTCTAGGTCCAAGTGATGGAGCTAGATGGCACTCAGGTGATGGAGATAACCAAAAGATTGTGATCAAGTGCTCCAACATGGAAATGAAGAAAGAGAAAAACAAAATGGGCTCAAGGCGAAGGTATAAACATAGGGTCATTTTGTTTTACCGATCAAGATGCAATAGAGTGCGTGATCAGGTTTAGGATAGATAACCGTACTATAAAGAGGAGAAATCTTTAATTGCAATGGTTATGTAGTGCCACTAAGTGTGAGTCTCATTTGCATATGCATTGCGCTTAGTGACATGGTGAGATGGATGAGTTTAACCCTAAAAAGTCTTTGTGAAAAATGCTACCTCAAGTGCTAATTTGTTTTAATTCTTTTGGAAGAGATAGCACTTGAAAGAAGGGAAAACGAGAGGCAATCGCGCTAACAGTAAACCCTCAGCCGGATATTCCAGTTATTTCTCAGCCCAGTTCATTCGCGTAGACAGTAAGGTGTTTCTCGGATATTTTTTCGACCCTACCTAGATATTCCGGTTCAACTCAGATTTGCATCTCCAATGGTCATGAGCATGGATGGCTGGTATTTGGGGTTGTTGTGCCCCCATTTGATCTAACTCTTGCTCATTTCTCATTCCTCCTTTGCTTTTTTTCAAACCCTAAAGGAAGAACAAGCTCTCCCCTCTCCTCTCTCAGTCCCAAGGATTTGTGCTCTATTCAAGTGAGAGATCGAGCTCTAGTGATTGATCTTGAGAGCTTCAAGAGTATCTCCCTCTCCTCTCCATCTCCTAGCTTGTTGCTCATTTGGGAGAGGATTTGGGGGAAGCCCTAGTGTTTGTGAATTTGTGATTCCATTTGGTGGCACTAGGTGATTGTTGTGATTGTGGATTTCTTATTACTCTTGGTGATTGCCGTCACCTAGACGGTTGGTGATTGGTGAGGGGATTTGGTTATTGTATCCGCCCCCAATCGATGAATTGTGAGGGGTTCTTGAGCCTTCCCCGTGGGAGATCACGAAAGGCATCTTTAGTGGATTGCTAGTAGCTTGTGGATCCCCATCTTGTGTTGGTTGTGCGGCACCCGGTTGCGGGTTAGGCATGTGATGCCTATTAGCGCGTGAACCTCCAAGTGGGTGTATCGCTACAACGAGGACATAGCTTGCCGACAAGCAAGTGAACCTCGGAGGAAAAATCATTGTGTCATCTTGTCTTCGTGGTATTCATTGGTATTCATCTATTGATCTCTTGCCCGACTCGGTATACACACTTCTATCACTTGTACTTACATTTATTTCATACTTGCCTAGTGATAGTGTTAGCTAGTTGAGTAGTGTAGCTTAATTAGTTGTAATTAGCTTTTATAGCTTGCTCACTAGTGGTAAAATAGCGACATAGCCATTGTGTGTGACATAGAGATCATAATATATTAGAATTGTGGATAGGTGGCTTGCCCTTTTTAGTAGGCTAGAGCAAAACACAATTATCGCCATATTATTGTCTAATCGGTTGCTCTAGTGCTTTGTAGAATTTTTAAATAGGCTATTCACCCCTCTCTAGCCATTTAGGACCTTTCAATCGGACGCTGGTCTGAGGGGCATCAGATGCTAGGCCGAGTGTCTGATGGCAAACCCTAGGTGCAGTCGGATGTTGTGGGAGCATCAGACGCTGCATCGGCCGCATAGGTAACACTGTGCAAGCGTCCATTGCAGGTGGCGTGGCTTAGGCAGAGTAGGCGGAGAACATCGGACGCTCTGGAGCGTCCGATGTGGGAACAACGGACGTGTCCAATGTCCGCAGGAGCTCTCGGGAAGCTCTCTGCATAGACATTGGATGCTGGCCCTTAGCGTCTGATGCTGAGCGGCCAGCGCGTCCAATGTGAGGGTAAGTTTGCGCAGTTTTTAGCAGAGGCATCGAAGCCTTCGATGCTTGGCATCGGCGCGCCCAATGCCACTTTGACTGGCACATGAAGTGATATAGACGTTGGGATCAAGCGGTTGGAATTCATAGCAGCTGGACACGTGGCTCCATCTAGAGCATCGGATGCTTGGCCAGCGTCCGATGCTCCCGAGTGGCTCGTCTGATGGCTCGCAGTTTCGCCCAGTGAAGGGGCATAACAGCTAGTTAGCCTTTAGGGCTATGTTTAGAAGTGGTGGTCGGTCTTGGCTGGTGCTTATCACCCTTGGGACTTAGTGTCCATGCTTGGGGAGTGCTAGGAAGCCCTCTAACTCACTTCTGCTTGCAAGAGTGCGGATCGATTGTGAGTGAGTGATCACTAGTGCGTTGCATTCAAAGATTGCATCTAGTGGCACTAGGTGTTCGTGTCGCAAGGCGGTGGTGCTTGTTACTCTTGGAGGTTGCCACCTACTAGATGGCTTGGTGATCGAGTCTCCGTCGTGAAGCCCACGTGAAAATTGTGCGTGGCTCTGGAGAAGGATTGTGAGGGGCATTGTGCTCGCCCCACGGGGATCACGAAGAGCAACTCTAGTAGAGCGTGCCATTGAGTTACCCTCACTTGTGGGTGAGTTCTTGCGGTACTTGAGTGTCGAGCTAGGTGTGGTGCCTATTAGCCGCCGAACTACCTAGGTGTGTGGTTGACACAACAGGGACTAGCTTGGTGGCAACCAAGTGAACCTCGGGAGAAAAATCACCGTGTCAACTTCGTGTTCATCTTCTCGGTGGTTTGCAAACTCCATTCACTAGCTTGTATTTACTTGGTCATATACATGTGCTAGTGTAGATTGCTCTTGCGCTTCTTGTTAGCTTATGTAGCTTGCAAGTTGCATTCTTTGCTTGTGTAGCATAGAATTAGATCCCTTGCGTGGCTAATTGGCTTGAGTAGCCTTGTTAGTCACATTGCTTAGTTTGTGTAGCTTAGTAAGTGTTGTGCTCTCTAATTTGGCTTGTGTAGCCTTGTTATTGAGCATTGCTAGTGAGCGTAGGCTTTGTGCGCTTGGCGTCACTAGATTGTTTAGAAGCTCTTGTTTTGCTTAAAGTACTAGTTGAATAGGTTTGTGTGACCTTGCAAGCTAGATTGTTTAGGTGAGCTCTAGCTAGCACGACACCTTATTTGCATTGTTTAAGATTTTTTGTAAGGTGCTAAAGTTAATAGGTAGAGGGGTGTAGTCTTGGCTAGATCGATAGTTTTAATTCTGCATTTGTTTCGATTAGTCGGTGCAATATTTTTTTAGAAAGGACTATTCACCCCCCTCTCTAGTCCGCCATCTGAACCCTTTAGACTCGCATTGAGTTTCCCACCTACAACATGCGCCAACTAGTGGGAGTCAGTCCAGATACGCATCCAAGGCAGCCCCGTTAGAGGCCAGTAGTCCGAGAGACTGAGGCTGAGCAGGATGAGACTATAAGAGAGCTTATAGAGGCAGAGCCTGCATAGCTAGAGGTCGAGCCGGATGAGTCCATTGTTGATGACCTTCTGTCTGACAGCTCAGACGATGACTACCAGCTTCTACCGAGGATGTCTCCTCATGCACGTGACTCAAAGGCGAGAGGCTCTATGTCTACTCGTCCATGGGATCCTGCTTTGGTTGCTATTCTTGAGAGCATCCGAGATGAGCAACGTAGGCAGGCAGAGGAGCAGAGATGATAGGCAGAGGAGCAGAGATGATAGGCAGAAGAGCAACACCGCTAGGCTCAGGAGCAGCGTCGACTTGCGGAGGCCCAGGCAGTGGCCATAACTTAGGCTCAGGAGCGCCAGGACGCTCTCTAGATACAGTTACTTGAGGTACAAAAGTAGACCCTAGCATTCATGGAGAGAATGATGCAGTTTCCTTCGGTTCCATAGCAACAACAGCTTGGGTCAACTTCCACCTTCTACACTTCACTGCCACAGTCGTCCGTCTCGCCGTTCCCTCAGGTCTCGTAGTGGTTCTCTACTTCGATGATAGGGCAACCACAGGGGTTCACTCTGATCCACACTGATTTTACTCCGACTCAGACGGAGTCTATCTTAGTGACCCCCCAGGAGTTTGTCTGCTACGTTCAACGAGCTTACAGGACACCCTACACCTCCATAGCTTTAGGTGTCTGTTACTTCAGCAGCAACTCCCATTATAGGGACGACAGAGATGTTCACGTCCTCTGTAGCGTCTTTTGAGCCACCAGTCACACAGGGCCAGACACTTCCTGCTTCGTCAGCTCCAGAGGTTCTTGTGATAGCTACAGTGGTCGAGACAAAGTCAGTGGACCCTCCTCCTCCAGAGCCAGCTCTAAGCTCTAGGGTTAATCACCTCCTCTTGAGACACGACAAGCAGACCCAGCTCTAGAGTCTACTGAGCAGACCCAGACCGCTTGACCTCCACCTCAAGACATAGAGGGTCAGAGTGCTCAGAGTTCTTCGTCAGACGAGGATGCGCTGCTTGCTCAGTTTGAGGCTCTTCCGCGTACCTCGTTGCCCGACTCGTCTGCTCCTATCCTGCCTTTTGACCCGTAGTTTTGGTCCTTGATGCCAAAGGGTTAGAGGGAGAGTATGTTCGACTAAGGGGGAGATTGTGAGAGGGTCTCCATTCTTTTGGTGTGATACTTTCATGCACTCATGTTTACTTTCATGCACTTGTATTATGTGTGTGATGACTGTCTATGCTTGTGACATGTTTCGTTCATTTCTATATCTATGTTATGTCACTTGTTTGTGCTCATTTACTTTGCTTTCATGTTTATTCTCCGATAAATGAGCTTTACTTTCTGTACTCGCTTTTATTTCATATCTTATGAATACATATTTTGGCTTAGTTTTTATAAGAATGTCTAACCTCTTTGCTCTTATTGTCACATGCTTATATAAAGTGGTTGCAATCCTCACCCTTCTCTTTCAAACATTCTTGAGGTTATTGTCATGAATCACCAAAAAGGGGAAGATTGAAAGCATCTAGACCCCTAGTGAGTTTTGGTGATTAATGATAACATAAGATTATTGTGACTAACGTATGTTTTATAGAAACAATTGAGTTAGATCGCAATAATGGTGATTGTTTGGGCAAATATGGTTTTCATGCCCCTGTCAATGGAAATCGTTTCGGTTTTCAAAGGATGGACAACAAGATTGAGATAGGCTAGTTCTAAGTCTCGATTGGCATTGGAGAGACACTTAGAGTAGTTTAGGACTTTGTTTTTCCTTTGACTGTACTATTAAGGGGAGTATGAACTAGAAACTTGACCTAGGTGAGTATAATATGTTAGGTGTGGTGGACACCTGTCAAACATAGCTCTAGGTAGGCTAGAAGGTACCTAAAGATCATTTGGAAGAAAGTCCATTCACAAAGTTTCTTGATTCGGAAGTGAATGAAGCTTTGTTTGAGTGATCGGACACTGAGAGTAGAGTGACCGGATGCTGGACCAATATGTCCGGTCAGTGCAAAAGACCTGTAGTTAGAGTTCGGTTGCAATCGGCTACGAGGCTTGGATCGGACACGTCTGGTTCATCCAATATTGAACGGACGTTGTAGGTCTGTAGACTAGGAAATTGTTTTGTTTTTTTTGTATTACTAGGTTCGTGCTCGTGTGTTGCTACGGAACAACTATATTTTTTTTACTAAAAACATACGGATCATATAAAATAATAATAATAATGTAAAATTAAACACCAACGTTAAATAACATTTAATCCAAAAGACGAAGTTTGTGAAATTAACACATCACGACTAATTAATTTAATAGGTATGCCATCAGACATATAGTTTATTAATTAAATAATCTCACATATAGTTTATTAATTTAATAACCTAACACATAGGTTTGTCATCACCTTTATGTCTACAATACATAAAAGATAAGCTTACATTTTTTTAAAAAAATTTGGTGTCGGCCTCCTCAATCAGTTAATCACGTCCTTTTATATTTGCAATGATGTGTCATTCATTTTTCTCTCTCGAATCAGCCAATCACATCATTGTTTTTTATATTAATTTGTTTCCTCAATCACAATATTGTTTTTTATATTAAAGGTATACATCCCGCATGCATATATTTTTTCTGTATAATCAAACGAGAATTAATTTTTATCTTCCTAATTTGTTGCGGCTGTTATGATATAATTAAGATGATGGCATGCAATGAGTGCACATTGTCTTCCTGATTTCATCACATGGGCCGAGTGCGCTATACCATGTGGACGAAATTATACCATAGATTTTAGTTGTAGATAGAGATAGAGATAGAGAAGAGATAATTAGACTATCCTAAATTAATTACAAAACATGCGTTTAGCATGGGAGTTATAGAATTTGATCACAACATATAGGGAGTTGTTCGCCTGCGCCTAGGGCTCACTCACGATGCCACGTGACGCACACCTCCTTCTTCTTGATTATTTTTTGGTTAGGGCTTTGTTTGAGCTTCGGTTTTTAGCCTTTTAGCTAAAAAAAAGGTAGTTTTCTGACTTCCGGTGGTTAGTTTTTTCTACTGACTTTTGTATAACAAAAGTTTATTTTCTCACTACACTAAGAACCAGAAAAACTACGACTCTCAGTGTACTTTTTAGTTTTTATTTATTTCTAATATTTCAAAAGTTAGCTTAATGACTGGAGTGTTTATTTTAGTTTCTGGCTGATAGAAGCTAACCAAAAGCTGAAATAGACATATCTTTTTTAGCCTTAGTCCCTTTGTTTCTTTATTTCTTTGCGAGGAGGCTTAGGCCACGTTCAGTTGCCCAAATATCCCAAAAAATATTACGCGGTACCCGCCACATTGAATCTTTAGACGCATGCATGGAGCATTAAATGTAGATAAAACTAATAATTAATTGTACTTTTAGTCTGTTCATGTCGAGACCAATCTTTTGAGTCTAGTTAGTCCATGTTTAGATAAAGTTTGTCAAATAACAACAAAAGTGCTATAGAAATTTTTCGTCAAAAATATCACGAACTGAACAAGGCCTTATTCTCTTTCTATTGGCCTTCCTACTGTTTATCCTCCCATATGATCATTAGTGGGCTTCAGATGTAAATTCAACTAACCATCTTCTAGAACAGACTGTGTGATAATCTTAAGGTATTTTAGTAACACAAAAGTTTGTTTAGGTAGAAAAAATTATATATACATGAAAATGGAAATTTTATACACTTTTATTTATTACTAAAAAAATCATGCAATTTTGGGTGGAACAAAACGTTACAAGGAGGAACAAAAAAAATTGCACAAATCATGGAATTCAAGCGAAAGTTTATTGGGCATGAATTCTAAACACCTATACAGTTAATAATTGCGACTTTTTCAACAGAGTTTTCTCTGCTTTTAATAAAGCAAAACTAGAATCACTACGTATATGGCTCGGGATAGGCCGTTTTCTCTACTGGGGATACCAGGTCTCACGGTCACACTCTCACACCAAAACTCCCGAGACTTTGACGACCGCTATCCTATTATATATTTATTATTATAACCGCAATGTCTGAATTCTGAAACACATGAGGGCCCGTTCGCTTGAACTTAATTATTTATGGCTGATTTAAGCTATTTTAGTAGTATTCTGTGAGAGAATAAGTTGTACTACAGCTAATAAGCTGCCAAGTTCGAAGTTGGTGATCATTCATCAAGTTGAAGACGATCCCCAATGATGCAATGATCTTGTTAACTACTTACTTGACTTTAGGATTGCGAACGTAAGATTGATATGTACCCTTATGGTTCGTCCTTATGATGAGTGATAGATCAACAGGCTCACGGGTTGACGTGAGTATGCAACATGTCTCTTGGTTGTGTTGATGTGTAGGTGTGGAGCTTGGTCGATGACAAAGTGAAGATCAAGTAGAGACGTGTCGTGCTGATAGACCGGGAGTGGTGGACGGCGGACGTGAGGCTTGGACTGAGGGACCAGGAGACCGGAGGACCAGTTGCTGTAGGTGGCACTTGGTGGCAACGAGTAAGAGTACATGAGATGAAGACGACATCGTTCGAGTCAAGACGGAAGACGATGACGTCGTGGCACCTGGTGGAGGCTGGACACGGGGCATGCATGAGAGATGCAAGTGTTGTTGGTTGAGTCAGAAAAGAAGGAGAAGACGTCGTGTTTGGCAGAGGCAGGACATGCGTCGACATCGGTATCAGAAGTTGGGGTGTAAGACCTACGCTTCAACTATGTGCAAATTTGGTGGTTGACCCTCAGAAAACCATCCGCGGCAATTTCCAGGTTTGGGCCTCAAAACCTGGGGTGGCCGGTTTCTAAGTATGAGGTTGCAAAACTCAGGTTGGCAAAGTTTGTCAGTTTGGGCCTCAAAACCCAGAGGTTCCGAGGAGGCACGTGGCGGCACCGCGAGGCTTGCGTCGAGGCGAAGCTAGCGGTGAGAAGTCTTGTGTATGTCAGGGCGACACGTGGCGGCATCGCGAGGCTTGCGTTGCGGCGAATCTAACAATGAGGAAAGTGCATGACCGTCGATGGAAATCCTGACAGAGTTGGACTAGAATGGCCCTGGGCGAGCTAGTTTGCTCGTTGTATCCTAGGAGTAGAAGGGGTGCTATAAATAAAGGATGACACCCCTCATCCCTCTTCATCTCTTCTGTTAGACTATTTTGTAGTACTCTTGTTAGGGTTTTCCTCTTTCGTAGCTGTTGTTGAGATGCGCAGAGTAATCATTCCTCTGTGTACTCAAACTTAAGGAAAGGTGACCCTAATCACCTTTTCTCCTCGTTGGAGATTTTGCTGAATCTTTTGTCTTTTGTTTTATTATTCGTGTTGTTGTGCTTTCCTCTCTCTTGGCTTCACGGGATCTTTTGATTGAAAGGATGAATTGCAATTCTGTTTTGAACTATCTTATGCTTTGTCGTGGGAGACATCTATCCACCGAATGATTTACTCTAATTCCTCACGAGCATATAGATTGGGCGAATTTTGTTTTGGATCTCATTTTGCCCATCTTCACCATTTTTTTGATTCCCTGATTTGTGGTTAGGTTCGAGCCATGATCTCATAGGAGTAGCTCACTAACGTGCTTTTGACCCCTTTTGCAAAGTTTGAGCCAAGTGCTCAAGTTTTGAGAAAGATCGGGTCGATTTGGTGAACGAACAGTGTTGTTTCGGGATGACCGGACGCTCTGCTCGAGGCAACCAAATGCTGACCAGTTAGTTTGGTCTTTGAAGGTTTGCGTAGTCCAGTTTACGTAGACTGACTGGACGCACCCCTAAAAACGACTGGACACGCTCTAAGTCAAGTTCGGTCACTTCCAGAGAGCTCAACGATCGACCAGACACGCCTGTATCGACGTGACCGAACGCGCAGCTGGCATTGTTCACCAAGTGTTTGGGACCGGACGCATCAGGGCTCAAAGTCCGCACTTCCAGTAAGGGTCTGGACAGTACCGGACGCGTCTGATCAGGTCCGATCGGACGCTACTTAGAGTCCGGTCAGTGATCTGACTGTACGTTTTTATCCACGGTTTCTTCGTTCGGTCTTTGGTTTGCGTCTGTCTTTTGCGTTGGATTTCCGACTTTCATGTCCTATAGAAATTGGGCTTCCTGCTTTAGAAAATAGGTTGAATCCTCGCTCCTCGCAGTGCTCGGGGGTGGTTGAGGTCACCCAAAGTTCATCTTGCCACTAGCTAGCTTACATAAACTAGGGCGTGAGAGTTTTGTGGTGTCCCGCTGTGTTCTTTAGGAGCATCCACTGAATCATTTGGGTCATAAAAATAAACTTGTGTTGGCTTTGCTTTTGGGGATAGATTTTGGGACTGAGGCTATCTATTTTTGAGAAGAAATTTTAGGCTCTCATTCACCCGTGCGTCTGCAAAAATGAGAGAGCTGAAAACATATCACGTCACATGGTTTGCATGGGTAAATCTTCCCGACCGTTGTCTTAATTAGTAGAAGTTTATTCATACGGAACAAAACTTTCCAGGGGAACCTAAGTTTGCACAACCTGATTATTTTCATGGCCAGAACCGGTCAAGCTAGTTTGTAGAACCAGCTTATAGCCGATTCTCCCTATTCAACGGGATCAATCGGTGCAATTGGAGAGATCTTTTGCCTGCACCTAGTATTTTTTTTTTCAAATTGTAATCATCTTGTTGTCCTTTAGAACATCTCCAATTTACAATTCATATGGGCATCGATTTTGTCTTCATGTGAGGGCTTGTTTTGTTGAGCTTCACAAAATCGCAGTCATCCTTTGTCAATGGCTGATTCATCACTCGACAGAACATATTGCCATTAAAAGTATTATAATCAAATGAATTATATATGCCACTTGCAATGTGTAAGTGTTTCTAAGTTTTGAGGTGACGACAACGCTTTGTGATCAGTGATTTTAATAAAGTTATTGTCTAGCAAAATATCAAAGACATAATCACAAAATGTAAAGTCAAAGGCATACTTTGACTTCTTTATAGTAAGATCTTTTGTGGAGTCGGCTTTAAAGTTAGGCACATTAATGGATCAGTTTTGACATTAATTCATTCGGCCACACCTTTTATAATTCCCTTTCTTGCCAGATGTTTTAGAATTGATCATTAAACGAATATGTGTTGACGCCGAATTGGATCATATCAGAGGTCGCACATGACCTATCACATGCATCAAGCACCTCTAAAATCAACGAGACCATGATAGGATTGTTTAGGCCAACACTACTGGAAACTTGAAATTCCCTGACCAACGTCATGGAAAACTAGAATTACCCTGTCGAGCTAGCCCTGTCGGTATTTTTATTTTCCTTGACGGTAAGTGCACCGTAAGAAATTTCATGACGATATTTTTATTTTTATGACGATACGTATATTTTCATGACGATATTTTTATTTTCTTTGATGGTAGTGCACCATAAGGGAATTTTAAGTTTCCAGTAGTGCAATTTGGAGCACGTCCTTCGTCGCAAAGACTCGGAAATACCTCCCGGGAAGACCCATTGGGGATATAAAGACCTGAGGTTGCCCTAGAGTTGGTAAGGTCATCTAGTAGGCCAATGAATCTTGTGGAGAGATGGAATGAACAACAAAGGATTGAAAAAGTAGGGCAAAAAGGAGTAATAGATGTAAAAAGTCAATTGGATGTTGGATAACTCAATTGCCCGCGATCATCTCGTTTATATAGAGTGAGTGATCTTATCCTTTTAGAAAATAAGTCTATATTGTAATACCCAAATTTCCCACATCAAAAGTAGATCTAAAAACAATTTAGAAATAAATCAGTTCAAAAAAAAAAGAAAACCAGCCTGATTGGTTTTATGGGGCCTGGCACAGGGAAACTAGCCTGGGCGTCTAGCTCTGGCAGGCTGGCACCAGTTTCTTTTATCTTCTCCGTCTGAGCTCCGAATGCAAGATCGAAATGTTCTTCTGGATTATTTCAACACTAGGAACGTTGTCATAGAGTCCTTGCTAAACCCCAGTTACTTTTGGTTGTCAACGGGAACATGGGTGGATCTACCACCGGGCTGCCGCGGCTCCAGCCGTATTCATAGAGCTCCTTAGTTCTTCCTTCGTAAAATTTTAACATGAAAGAATGTTAAGTAAGCTTGAGACGGAAGATTAAGGCATAAAGAGAAGATTTAAACCTTAATTTTACTAAAATAGTTTAAACTTAACCCTCACTAAACTTTTATCCTAGATCTATCACTAAACATGGAACAAAACTTATGTCTCTACACCTAGAACATAGTCATGGATTCTCAGGTGTAATAAAGATTTGTAAATAGATAATAAAAAATGTATACCTAAAATGAAATTATTACACATGCTCGCTCCATCCCAAATTATAAGACACACGTAGAACTTTCATGGAGAGTCAACATGTCAAGTTTGACCAAAATTATAAAGATTTATGACATATACAATTTTAAAAATATAAGTAATGAAAAAACTAATGATACTTATTTGGTATCATAAATGTTATTATCTTATTATATAATTTTGATCAACCTTAGGATACTTTGACTTTCAAAAAAAAAGTTAGAATACCTTAAAGGGTGTTTGATCCTTGTGCTAAAGTTTAGCCCTTATCAGATCTGATGTTCAGATGCTAATTAGAAGGACTAAACATAAGCTAATTATAAACTAATTACAAAAGTTGGCTAATTCACAAGACGAATCTATTAAACCTAATTAATCTATCATTAACACATATATACTGTAGCACCACATTGTTAAATCATAGACTAATGAGACTAAAAAAATTTGTCCCACGAATTAGCTCTTTTATTTTAATAAGTTTTATAATTAACTTATGTTTAATATTTATAATTAGCTAAATATCTGATGTGAGAGCCCTCTAGTATTAAACGGGGGCCTTATAATTTGGGATGGATGGAGTATATAGAGCAGGATGTATATGGGTCGTGTGAACAGAGATTGGCCAAAAGAATACACAGCAGCAGACAATATTGTCTAAGGCCTTGTTTAGCTGCAACGCCAAAAATTTTTGCGTTGCCCAGTAAATGTTGGGGCACTAATTTGGAGTATCAAACGTGGATTAATAATGATGAAACTCATTCCACAACCCCGGTAAAATCGCGAGACCTTTCTAATGAACTTAATTAGGTCATGATTAGACAATGTCGTGCTACAGTAAACAGTCTCTAGTGACGGATTAATTAGATTTAATAGAAAGATCTCGTGATTTTCCGTCCACCCATGTAATTAGTTTTGTATTTAGATCATATTTAGTTCTCCTAATCTTTGATTTATAATGCTACAGTAATTTTGCAAAATAACCGGCATCTAATAAATAAGGCCTAATTTGAGCATGGGAAATACAGGGATAGTTCCGTGTAGCGCAGGAGGAAGGTGTTTATTACGAGCGGCGGGCTTTTGTCTTCGTGCTGGTCTGGTCGGCTATGGCTGTGACACACTCCTGCTCCTAGTGCTGCTGAAGCTGGGTCAGGCATCATGAACATGGATGAGAGTCCGAGCTAGCATTTTACCAGCCTTGCGTTGCATGTGTTCTTTATGTTATTATATCCTTTTTGTCCATGGAGATCACGTGGATTGGTAATCAATAGTTTTGTGGTCCGTGGTCCAATCTATGGAGTCTGCAAGAAGCTGGAGCATGAACCTTGAACAAAGCTTTATATATGGGTCCCTGCGGCGGTGTTTTTGTCGCTGGGTCTCCACTCTCCACACGTGTTGGCCTCGATCGATCGGGTTCCACTATTCGGACATGAGTTGACCTCCGACTAGCTCCCTAGTCCCTTCCCACAACCTACCTGCTAGGCTCTGTTTGAATGAACTGATTTAAATCGCCACCGTAAGTTGTTCATGTTAGTGCATATAATGTCACATTTATGGATTAAAGCATGTTGTAAAATGACTAAATATTCAACAATCCAAAAACTTTTGATAGATCTATTTTTGGCTGCTAGCTTTGCTGCATCACTTAAATCACCCCTTTGCAAGATGTTGATACCAATTATAAGACATGATGTGTGCTTTCCATGCGGTGGTTTACTGCTATGCTTTGTAAGCAGGTGATCAAGGAAAAGCACACTAAACATCCTCTTTATGTCGAGGAGGAGAGTAGGTCTGACCAGGCAGATAGCTTGTTAAAAGGTTGTCTTATTAGTATAATAGTAGAAAGTATGTTGCATGTGTACATAGACCTGTCTATGGGCAAGGATATATGAGATAAACTTGAGGCCAAGTTTGGGTTACTGATCTGGCGGTGAGTTATACATAATGAAGCAGTTTTATGACTACAAGATGGTCAATGATCGATCTGTGGTAGAATAGGCTCATGAGATACAAATGTTAGCAATGGAACTCAAGAATAATGAATGTTCGTTGTCTAACAAGTTTGTGTCCAACGGTATCATCGCTAAGATGTCACCTACTTGGTCGGGTTTTCCCACTTCTCTAAAACACAAGAGGTATAGTAGAAGTTTAGTTTGAATGACCTCATTGCTACTCTTGGTGTTGAAGAGAATGCGAAGGCAAAGGACAGTCCTGGCAAGAAAGTGTATTAGGAGGGAGGTTCTAGCACCAACTTGGTGCAGAAGAAGAACTCTCATGCATCTCACTACAGGAAAAAGAAAAACAAGAATGCTATCAAACCTAAGGCTGCAACCTTCAAGAAGAAAAACAAAGAAAAGAGTGTTTGCTTTTGTGTGTGGTGGTTCTGACCATTGGGCAAAAGAGTGCCTAGGCCGCAAGGACAAGCCAAAGAAAACAACCAACATGGTCATTAGCGAAGCTAGAGGATCGAGGTATGGTAATTATTTACCTATAGTTTGTTCAGTTTGTCTCTCGCCTAATTGGTGGGTTATGCAGGTGTTGGCGCAAAAATGTGGTATGCGCACAACACACCTGGAGGCTCTTGCGGGTCGTGAAGCGGGAGCACCTCGAGATTCCCTAAGCCTCAAAAGACAAGCTGGATCGTATGGAGACAGACCGAAGGCGTGCCAGTCAATTTGACACTGTAATTGACAAGGAAGAGATGAAAACGTTAAATTGTGAAACCTGTCGGCTTTGTTCCAGACAGTTCCAGAATGTATGGCTCTAAAATAGTCGATGGTCAAATGAAATTAACTAGAGAGTAAACTCCTATGCAGTATGAAAGGTGCATCAAATAAGGACTAATAATAGAACGACCAACTCATATGTATGTAGTCAGAATAACTTAGTTAGTCGATCCAAATTAGCCGATGAGCACTGACGAACAAATCTCAAGATATGCAACATGTGCATACATTGCCATCAAAGCATTAACCGATCTCGTACACTTGCTAGATATATTCAGAACATCGCTAACAGTGGAGATCCCGGGGATGACATCCTTAATAACGGTATGTGCCAAGTATACAAAACGAGTATAAAAGATCGATCAACGACAGGTCCAGCTATGCGTGCATGTTACCGGTGAAAGCAAAACTGTATCGGCTATTTAGCCGATAAAGGGTCCATGAAGCACAGACATGATTTTCTGTCCTGTTTATAGACAAATCTAAGACTAGAGCATACCTAACCCAATTCCAGCGATAGTGGGGTCTGAGGATACAACCTTAACGCGTGGAATTAGATTAGATCTACTTTAAGCCTCCTTTTATCTATAACCAGTCGCATAGCTTGAACGCACAACATGTAATAAACAAGATCGACAGATGAAGGACCGAAAGTGCTACACAAAGGCGACCAGAGGGGGGGTGAATGAGAGCTTTAAATTTCTTTTTAGAAACTTAATGCCATTGTCCCGAGAGTCTACCCCAAAAGCAAACCTAGAGCTTGATAGTGTCCACGACCCTAGATGTAGGGTGGATGCTTCCAAGAAGCACAGCGGGACACTACACAACTCTAGAAACCCAACGCAAAAACCAAAAACCAAAACAGACAACGGACGAACGAGCTGCGGACGAAAGTGTGCTGATCAACTCTGACGGGACTCTGGTGAGCGTCCGGTCAGTAGAGATCGGACGTGTCCGGTCGGTTCAAAACCGATTTGGGAGCTCTCTGTTCCCGACCGGACTCTGTTCTAGGAGCGTCCGGTCAAATGATCAGAGCGTCCGGTCAGCAGTACAAAATCGGTGAATAGTAGAATCGGTGAGTCCGGTCACTAGGCAATCAAGAGTTCGGTCACGTTGTGAGAAAGATAACAGCGAACTCCTTCAACGATCAGACTCTAGGCCGTGCGTCCGGTCACCTCGATCCGTGAGTCCGGTCACCCCGACGCAGTGCAGTTCGTCCACCGATTCGACTTGATCTCACCCAAAACGAATCCTCTGAGGATCAAGCTTGGTGAGAGGAGTCACAAGGATGATAGTGAGCTACTCCTAGGAGATCATGGCTGGAACCTATCTCCAAATCGATGAATTGAAGAAGTTCAGGGAAAAGAGGAGAGAAAACGATCCCACGAGGAAATTGCCCGATCTGATAGCTCAAGAAGTTAGAGAGCAATTCCTTCGGTCAAAAGATTGCAAATACGGTCGTGAACAAAGTGGTTCAAGCGGAATCGCAAACCTACTCACAGAGAGAAAGAACGAAGCAAATCTCCATGAGAGCCAAAAAAGAAAACGCGAAGAACACACAAGCAAGAACACGATTCGATCTTAATTTCCAGCCGAAACTTCTCCACACGAGGAGACAACGGGAATCCGGTCCCGTTTCCGCAAATCCAAATACACAGAGGTATGATTAAACCGTCTCTGCGGATCTCAGTGGCTACAACAAGGATGTGGGAAAACAGGAAACCCTAAGTGAAAGTAGCAAATGGCTGAGATAGTTTGGAGGGAGGGGCTGCCTCTCCTAATATTGCATAATACAATTATTCCCCTTCTACCCCTACTGCTAATGAGCGAGCAGGCTAACCCTAAGGGTATTCCTGACCAACTCGAGTTGATGTTGATCTGACGGCCACGCCCGCACATCAGGTAGCTTCGCCTCGACGCGACCTCACCGGATGCCGCCACGTGCCGCCTCGCGCCGCTCGTCCTTTTCACGGACCTCCCCCCGGTTTTGAGGCCGAAACCGGGAAACCTAGGTCGTCCCCCCGGTTTTGAGGCTGAAACCGGGAAACCTGTCGTTTGTTGCCTGAGTTTTGTGGCCCAAACTCAAAAACCCATCAGCGCCCAGGTTTTGAGGCCCAAACCTGGAAACTGTCCTCAGCCCGAGTTTTGTGGCCCAAACTCGGAAACCGGACGCACTCAGGTTTTGAGGCCCAAACGTGGAAACCGTCCACTCAATGGTTTTTCTGTGGCTCAACCACCAAACCGACGCCGTAGAGGGGATGCACTGCCCGTGCACCCCGTCCACACGCAACTCTTCACTTGTTGCTGTCCCAGGCTGCCAGCCACCATGACCGATCCTCAGGCCACCGGTCTGTCAGTCCAAGCCTCACGTCCGCCCTTCACCACTCCGGGTCCATCGGCACGACATGTATCTACTTGACCTTCACCTTGCCTTTGATCACCGTATCCGGCACAACACAAGCCAAAGAACATGCGCATCATCCCAGTTGACAATCACTCATCATCTCAAGATCTGGCATACACCCATGTATCCGCAATCTCCCCCTTGATGAGTGCATTGTCAACTACTAACACAAATCATATGAAGGTAGAAGAAAAAAGGAAGAAGAAGTAATCGAACTCAACCAATCGACCAAAAGCGAAGCAAAGCCAGAAAAAGGCGAATGGAGTGAGCGAGACAACTTGGTTCCCAAAGACATGGGCAACGGCTCGACGCAACCAAGCAAAGCAAAACTAGCCCTCAAGAAGAGGTAGAACAGGCTCAACACCGCTAGCGAGAAAATCAGAGCAAGGGAGGCAAAGACAAGCTAGTCCCTCTAGAAAGAGGCAAAGGCTCAACACAACTAGCAAAACTGCTCCTAACCAATTGAAAAACCACACAAGCTGAAAATCGCTCCAAACCAATTGAACAGCTCGTCAAACCGAGCAAGCTCCCCCTTCAACAGTAACTCCCCCTTCACTAGTGCACAACAACTAGGGACATGATTTGTCAAAATTTCTCCCCCTTAGTTGAAAATGCACACAACAAAACAAAAATGTATATGAGTTACAAATGCAGGTTAGCAGCTTCAGGTATAGAATCTATAGAGTGAATAGATGCTTTAAAGAGTGCTGATCTGACGACTCAATAGCAAGTACAAATGCCAGCAAAGGCTCAAACTGATCACAAAATATGAAATATGAACATATGAGCATAGTGAGCAGTTTTAAGCCATTCAGAAAGGGTGTCACCATAACAATAGCACCAAACATGTATAGACAGGAAGTTACACAAGTGCTAAACATGTATACAAGGTGAACTACCCCTAGCAAAGTTCAATCATCATGCTATAGAATGAAACATAGACTTGTGTTTTCAAAATTTTATCGGAGTTGCAGCGGTGATTACACAAGTTTGAATTTTCAGCATGTGATTGCGAGAGGTTAAAAACTTGACATTGCCTGACTTTTCAACCGAGCTAAGCCTATGCATAAGCAATCAGAAGCTGAAGCAACAGTTTCGGTCTTACACTACACGGCTCAAGTTTAACTCAATGTGCAATGAGAAACAGTCTCGATACCATGATGTGCTGTCAAGTGATCCTATCTCGATCTTTTCAAATCACTTAGACTTGGTTCAAATTTAGCAGAATATGAACATACCAAGCAAGTGAAGGGCTTAGAACTAGAGACATAGCAACCTAGCATATATGAAATAGCACAAAAGACTTCAACACATTCTACACATGCTAGTTGTCAATCTTAATGGTGAACATGTTTTAAATTTTATGTTGAATTAAGCATGTTCATAGTTCTAAAAAATAGCTCAGCTCTCAACATGTATCAGTGATCAAGAAGAGCCTAAGCTACAAGCATCATCATTTATCATCAGAGCATACACTAGCCAGAGCATAGATTCATTCTACATATTATAGACATGAAGCTCGAAAAGATAAAGATGCAAATATGATGAATTACAAAAACTAAACAAGAACAGAAAAAAGAAGTCAGTCTATGATACAAGAACCAAAATGTTCCCCAACTAAAAGGGGAAACACACACCAAGCTCACCTCTCAACCTAGCAAAGGTTGATTGGTCCAAAGGTTTGGTGAAAATATATGCCAACTGAAGATGAGTATCGACATGGTGAAGGTCGATATCACCCTTCTCATAGTGGTCTTGCAAATAATGGAAGCGCACATCAATGTGTTTGGTCTTAGAGTGCAGCACGGGGTTTTTAGCAACGCTAATCGCACTTGTGCTGTCACAAAGCAATGGAACTCGAGAAAAACTGAGACCAAAATCACACAAAGTGGCCATCATCCATAACAATTGAGAACAGCAGCTAGCCGCAGCGACATATTTAGCCTTTGTGGTAGACTGAGCGACACTAGACTGCTAGCGAGAGGACCAAGACACAAGAGAAGAACCCAAAAATTGACAAGTCCCAGAAGTGGACTTGCGCTCAAGTCGGCAACCAGCAAAATCAGCATCCGAGTAACCGCAAAGGGAGAGGGTGCAAGAAGTAGAATACCAAATCCTAAACTCAGGTGTGAAACAGAGGTACCTCATAATGCGCTTGACCGCCTGACGGTGAGAGGTGCGCGGCGACGCCTGAAAGCACACGCAAAGACACACCGTGAACTAAATGTCCAGGCGTGTCGCCGTCAGGTACAGCAGCGACCCGATCATACTCCGGTACTCCTTCTGGTCCACAGCTTCTCCATCCTTGTCCGCGTCCAGGGCTGTCATAGTCGACATGGGTGTTGGAAGAGGCTTGGCCTCACCCATATCGAACTTCTTCAATATGTTTTTGGTGTACTTTCCCTGGTGCATAAACGTCCCTTCTCCAGATTGCTTGATTTGCAACCCGAGGAAAAACGTCAACTCGCCCATCATGCTCATCTCAAATTCCCTGCTCATTGTATTTGCAAACTTGACAACCAAAGCATGAGAAGAACCACCAAAAATGATATCATCCACGATTCCACGTAAATCTGAACCAACAAAGTGTCATTGCCTTGCTTGAGGAGAAAAAGAGTTTTATCCACACACCCCATTTTAAAACCCTTAGCAAGCAAAAAAGTTTTCAACCTATCATACCAGGCTCTAGGGGCTTGTTCCAAACCATACAAAGCTTTGTGAAGTTTAAATACATGGTTTGGAAACTTGGGATTTTCGAAACCGGGGGGTTGTTTCTATCCCCTCCTTCTGACTATACCCCTGGGCTACAAGTCTGGCCTTGTTTCTCACAACATGACCATCCTCTCCTTGTTTGTTTTTGAAAACCCATTTTGTCCCAATAGGGTGACACTTAGGAGGAAGAGGAAGAAGAACCCAAACCCGATTTCTCTCAAAATTTTCAAGCTCCTCATGCATGGCATTGACCCAATCCAGATCAGATAAAGCGTGTCCAACATCTCGGGGTTCAAAATCAGCAACAAATGCAGAATGAGCAAAGTGAGAGATTTGTTGTGATCTAGACCGAGTGACGCGTTCGTGGATGTCACCGATCATTTGTTGACATGGGTGTTGGCACTGGATGTGTCGTGGCGCCTCCCTTGCTGAAGTGACCTCCCCCTCAATAGTAGCTGGTGCCTCCTCGGGTACAAGTTGTACAACCCGAGGTGGTGGATCACACGGCCCTCATGTAGTGGAAGAAGACGGGTTGGGGCCGTGAACAGTCGTGGTCGTAGTCGACCCAATCGGCACAGCAGGTGGAGGTAGTGCTGGATCATCATTCCCTTTAGCACCTTCTTCCACATCCTCAAAAAGAGGTTCGCTAACCTCACGCTCAAATCTAGAAGAAGGACAGTGCATGGTCTCGTCGAAGGTGACATCGGATCTCTCCATGACTCGGTTGCGGATACATGGGTGTATGCTGGATCTTGAGATGATGAGTGATTGTCAAGTGGTATGATGCGCATGTTCTTTAGCTTGTGTTGTACAGGTGTTGAGCTCGGATACGGTGATCAAGGGCAAGGTGAAAGTCAAGTAGAGACGTACCGTGCCGATGGACCCGGAGCGGTGAAGGGCGGACGTGAGGCTTGGACTGACGGACCGGTAGCCTGAGGATCGGCCGTGGTGGCTGACAGCCTGGGACAGCGACAAGTGAAGACTTGTGTGTGGACGGGGTGCACGGGCGGTGCATCCCTCTACGGCTCGGTTTGGTGGTTGAGCCACAGAAAAACCACCGGGTGGACGGTTTCCAGGTTTGGGCCTTAAAACCTGGGTGCGGCCGGTTTTTGAGTTTGGGCCACAAAACTCGGGCTGAGGACGGTTTCCAGGTTTGGGCCTCAAAACCTAGGCACTGGCGGGTTTCTGAGTTTGGACCACAAAACTTAGGCGACGAACGACAGGTTTTCCGGTTTTGGCCTCAAAACCGGGGGATGGCCCAGGTTTCTCGGTTTCGGCCTCAAAACCGGGGGAGGTCCGTGAAAAGTACGAGCTTAGCGGTGGCGGCACGTGGCGGCAATCGCTGAGGTCGCGTCGAGGCGAAGCTACCAGTTGTGCGGGCGTGGCCGTCGGATCACCAACAACATCGAGTTGGTCAGGAATACCCTTAGGGTTAGCCTGCTCGCTCATTAGTAGTAAGGGTAGAAGGGGAATAATTATATTAGGCTATATAAGGAGAGGCAACCCCTCCCTCCATTCTCGCTCAGCCATTTGCTACTTTCACTTAGGGTTTTCTGCTCTCCCAATCCCTGCTGTAGCTACTGAGATTCGCAGAGACGGTGAATCATACCTCTGTGTATTTGCTTTTTGAGGAAACGAGACCGTAATCTCGTTGTCTCCTCGGGTGGAGAAGTTTCGGCTGGAAATCGAGATCGATTCGCGTTTTTGAGCTGTGTTCTTCGCGTTTTGCTTTTCGTTCTCTCGGTGATTTGCTTCGTTCTCCCAATCCGAGGAATGATTTTCGATTCCGTTTGAACTGAGTTTCTCTAGATCATGAGGCGCATCTTTCCACTGAAGGAATTCACATCTAACCTCATGAGCTAGTAGATCGATCGATTTTCGTTTCGAATCGGTTTTTGTCTCCCTTGCCCCGAATTCTTCCGATTCACCAATTTGGAGTTAGGTTCGAGCCATGATCTCTTAGGGGTAGCTCACTAACCTCCTTGGAACTCCTCATAGCAAGTCTAAGCCTTAGAGCTTTTGATTCAGAGGAGATCTAGTTGAATCCGCGGAAGAACTGTGTAGTGTCGGGGGCATCAGACGCTGGTCACGGGAGCATCGGACGCTCCGATGACACGTGTCAATTTTGGTGTTTTTGAGTGGACATCGGACGCGTCCGTTGGTCATCGGACGCGCCGGACCCTGAGCATCGGACGCTGACCAAACACTGTAGCAGCGTCTAATGGTCGCACGGTAAGGTTCCAGAGAGGACCTGTTTGCATCGGACGCATCCGGTGGGTTGGCATCAGACGCTGCCAGTGTCCGATGCAGTGAAGTTTCATCCGTCGTTTGATCGTTAGACTTCGGATTTGGTTTTGGGTTTTTGCGTTGGATTTCCGACTCCGTGCTCCACTGAGATCAAGCTCCTTGCTTTGCAAAATAGCCTGAGTCATGGAGACATCTGATGTCACCTTCGACGAGACTGTGCTTTGTCCTTCTTCTAGTTTTGAGCATGCAGATGATCATGAGGTTGGAGAACCTTTTTTTGATGATGAGGAACAAGGTGCTGAAGGGATTGATGATCCAGCACTTCCTCCACCTGCGGTGCCGATTGGGTCAACTTCGACCACGACTGCACGCGGCTCCGACCCTTCTTCTTCTACTACATGGGGGCCGTGTGATCCACCACCTCGGGCTGTTCCATTTGTACCCGAGGAGGCACCAGCTGCTGTTGAGGGGGAGGTCACTTCAACAAGGGAGGCGCCACGACACATTCAGCGCCAACACCCTCCTCAACAGATGATCGGCGACATCCATGAACGCGTCACTCAGTCTAGGTCACAACAAATCTCTCACTTTGCTCATTCGGCATTTGTTGCTGATTTTGAACCCTGAGATGTTGGACACGCTTTATCTGATCCGAATTGGGTCAATGCCATGCATGAGGAGCTTGAAGATTTTGAGAGAAATCGGGTTTGGGTTCTTGTTCCTCTTCCTCCTGAGTGTCACCCTATTGGGACAAAATGGGTTTTCAAAAACAAACAAGGAGAAGATGGCCATGTTATGAGAAACAAGGCCAGACTTGTAGCCCAGGGGTATAGTCAGAAGGAGGGGATAGACTATGAGGAGACTTTTGCTCCTGTAGCTCGTTTGGAGGCAATTAGGATTCTCTTGGCCTTTGCTGCATCCAAAGGTGAGAACACAAGGTTGATATGTGTCCTTGTGGTTCCCTTCCTGAGTGATGAGTGATCGATCAACGGGCAACATGTCTCTTGGCTGTGTTGATGTGCAGGTGCGGAGCTCGGGCAGTGGTCGAAGGTAAGGTGAAGGACAAGTAGGGACGTGCCGTGCCGACGGACCGGGAGCGGTGAAGGGAGGACGTGGAGCTTGGTCCGATGGACCGGGAGACCTGAGGACCAGCTGTGGTAGCTGGCACGTGGCGTCGACAAGCAAGAGCACATGGGGATGTGCGGTGCATCGGCCGAGTCGGGAGGAAGGTGATGGCGTCGTGACACTTGGCGGGAGGCCGAGAAGGATGGCGAATGCACTGTGCTCGACGTGGAGGCTGGACATGCTTCGGCATCGGTGCTGGAACTTGGGGTGTGCGAACCACATCCCATCTACGGCACGAGTTTGGTAGCTGAGCCTCGAAAAGCTACCCTCGACGGTTTCCGAGTTTGGGCCTCAAAACTCGGGGTGGCCGATTTCCGAGTTTGGGCCTCAAAACTCGGCATGGACGGTTTCCAGGTTTGGGCCTCAAAACCTGGGCGTGCGGGTTTCTGAGTTTGGGCCACAAAACTCAGCCTGAGGACAGGTTTCCCTGTTTCGGCCTCAAAACCGGGGGAAGGCATGACAGGATGCAAATCGAGGAGGAAAATACATACCTTCGGTCCATCCTGAGTTGGGTGTCATGCAGTGAGCCGCAGTTGGGCATGATGATCAGTTAGTTCAAAAGGGGAACTGATTGCTCGGGAGTAGGCTTTGCTTCAGGTGGGAAGGGCGCTAGTATCTTTGGCAATATCGGTGAGTTTAGCGGAGTGAACCCGAGTGAGAAGCCATCCGCTATCCCTAAGCTTACCAAGATCACCCCACCTGAGCCTCCCAAGCCTATCACCAAGGATGGTATCCTTGATGAACCTCCCAAGGCTCCACCTCGCAAGCAAGTGTGGATTCCCAAACCGAACCATCTTAGGAACACACTTGACACCCTTCCTGACGTCTCTAGTGATCCCCTTCCGAGAGGCAAGCAGCCAGCCAGTGTGAACAACTCTCGCAACTTTAGGAACCAACAACCCAAAAGAGTGGTGAGGTTTGAGTGCGAGTACTGTCACCGTGAGGGTCACCTAGCTGAGTTTTGCTTTCGGAGGAAGAGAGACGCTAGGAAGGAGTTGGAGCTGAACAACCAGGCCAGGCACCACCCTCTCCATGGTGTGCAAGGTCGGGGAGTTCAGAGGCAGGGCGCTAGGCCTGGAGGTGCACTTCCTCAGGTTGCTAGGCCCCAGGCAGCTAGACCACAGGGTGGCGGTCGTGCCCGTCGCGGTTCCGGTCGTCCTCAATACGACCGTGAGCCGGGTGCAAGAGGTTTTGCTGCTCAGTCCCATAGTGGACCACCTTTTCAGTATGGTGGTGATCGCTTTGCTCAAATGGGACAAGTAAGTCAGTTTGGAGGTTATCCGTTCCATAGCGGACCACCCTTTCAGGTTGGTGGTGATCGCTATCCACCCATGGGACGAGGACAGTTTGGTGTTGCTGCTAACACTTTTTCTGGGCCTATGACACAACACTGGTATCCTTCTCAGTATACTAACCCCAGTGTTGTGCCATATGCTCACTTCCTGCCTTTCTATTGATGCAGGAACTTCGGTTGGAGAACATGTGGCTCATGGATTCCGGGTGTTCGCGCCACATGACCGGAAAGAAGGAATGGTTCTCCAGCCTTAGCCCCATGATGCACAAGGAGTACATCACTTTCGGGGATAATAGTAGAGGTAAGGTTGTTTCTCAAGGAGCTATTCGGCTCAATGAGAACTTTGTCCTTAAGGATGTTGCTTTGGTTTTGAACTTGCATTACAATTTGCTTTCCATTTCGCAACTTCTTGAGGATGATTGTGAAGTGCGCTTTAAGAAGGGTTTGAGTCGTGTTTTAGACCCTCGGGGAGATCTTGTTTGTTGGATCGTCCCTTTTGGCCGTGTTTTCAGAGCCGACTTTTCTCGTTCTTTCGGCTCTGCTAGATGTTTGATGGCTGGTCCTTCTTCTGATTTGTGGAAGTGGCATAGGAGGCTCGGTCACTTGAGCTTTGACTTGCTTGCAAGACTTAGCTCACTTGGCCTAATCCAAGGATTGCCCAAGCTTAAGTTTCAGAAGGACCTTGTTTGCCATCCTTGTCGTCACGGGAAGATGGTTGCTGCTTCTCACCCACCTGTTAATCAGGTGATGACAAAGCGACCCGGCGAGCTTTTTCACATGGACACAGTTGGTCCAGCTCGGGTTTGCTCAGCGGGTGGGAAGTGGTACGTTCTAGTGATCGTTGACGATTTTTCGAGGTACTCTTGGGTGTTCTTTATGGAGGGTAAGGATGAAGCTTTTCCTTTTGCTCGTGATCTGATTTTGAAGTTGAAAACTGAGTTTCCACCTGATACCATTAGAGCTATTCGTAGCGATAATGGTACTGAGTTTGATAACTCTCAGTTTGCTTCTTTTTGTTCTTGTAATGGAATCGAGCATCAGTTTTCTTCTCCTTATGTCCCCCAGCAGAACGGTGTTGTTGAGCGCAAGAACCGGACCCTTGTTGAGATGGCCAGGACGATGCTCGATGAGCATAGGACTCCTAGGCGGTTTTGGGCCGAGGCGATCAACACCGCTTGCCATGTTTCAAATCGCATCTTTCTTCGAGCTTTCATGAAGAAAACTTCTTATGAGTTGCGTTTTGGACGGGTACCTAAGGTGTCTCATTTTCGGGTGTTTGGGTGTAAGTGCTTTATCCTGAAGCAAGGCAATTTGGACAAATTTGAATCTCGCTCTGCTGATGGCGTGTTTCTTGGTTATGCTTCGCATTCGCGCGCTTATCGAGTTCTTAACCTTGAAACTAACCGGATAGTGGAGACCTGCGAGGTCACATTCGACGAGACTATGCCTTGTGTTTCTTCTGCTTTTGATGTTGAAGGAGAACATGAGCTGGGAGAGACCATCTTTGTGGAGGAGGAGCAGGAGAATGCCGATTGGGGTGATCCCGAGCCAACTCCACTGGCTGCCCCCGTCGACCCTGCGACGTCTACTTCAGCTCGAGGACCCGATCCCATGACATCCTCTTCTTGGGGTCCTCTAGAGCCACCTCTCCAGCGAGCACCCGCTGCACCTGAGGGAGCGACTGCATCTGGCGAGGGGGAGGCGACTTCGGCGAGGCAAGCGCCCCGAAGCGTTCAGCAAGTTCACCCCCCCCGTAGCAGATGCTCGGCGGCATCGACCAGCGAGTCACGCGGTCGCGAGCGTATGGAATCTCTCACTTTGATCATTCTGCATTCGTGGCTTCTTTTGAGCCCAAAGATGTTGGACACGCACTTTTTGATTCTAGCTGGGTTAATGCCATGCATGAGGAGTTAGAAAACTTTGAGTGAAACCAAGTTTGGACCCTAGTTCCACCTCCACCAGAATGCCACCCTATAGGTACCAAATGGGTTTTCAAAAACAAAGAGGGTGAGGATGGGATGGTAGTGAGGAACAAGGCTAGGCTAGTAGCCCAGGGTTTCTGCTAGAAAGAAGGGATAGACTATGAGGAAACCTTTGCCCCTGTAGCCCATTTAGAAGCCATTAGAATCCTCCTAGCCTTTGCTGCTTCGAAGGGTTTTAAGCTTTATCAGATGGATGTCAAGAGTGCTTTCTTGAATGGGTACATAGAGGAAGAGGTTTATGTTAGGCAACCCCCTGGTTTCGAGGATCCCAAATTTCCAAACCATGTCTATAAACTTTCAAAAGCGTTGTATGGTTTGAAACAAGCCCCGAGAGCGTGGTATGATCGTTTGAAAACCTTTTTACTCTCCAAAGGGTTTTAAAATGGGACGGGTCGATAGAACGTTGTTTCTCCTCAAGCAAGGCAACGATACTCTGTTAGTCCAGATTTACGTGGATGACATCATCTTTGGTGGCTCTTCTCATGTGCTTGTTGCAAAGTTTTCAGATACTATGAGCAGGGAGTTCGAGATGAGTATGATGGGCGAGTTAACTTTCTTCTTCGGGTTACAAATTAAGCAAACCCGAGACAGGACATTTGTGCATCAAGGAAAATACACGAAGGATATCCTGAAGAAATTCGACATGGGCGAGGCCAAGCCTCTTACGACGCCCATGCCAACGACTGCGGCGATGGACGTGGACCAGGACGGAGAGCCGGTTGACCAGAAGGAGTACAGAAGCATGATTGGCTCGCTTCTGTACCTGACGGCAACGAGGCCGGACATACAGTTTTCTGTGTGTTTGTGCGCTCGTTTTCAGGCGTCCCCTCGGACTTCCCACAAGCAAGCAGTCAAGCGCATCATGAGGTACCTCCGATACACTCCTGAGTTTGGACTTTGGTACTCTTCTTCTTCGACTCTTTCGCTTTGTGGTTACTTCGATGCGGATTTTGCCGGCTGTCGGCTTGAGCGCAAGTCTACTTCTGGGACTTGTCAATTTCTTGGCTCTTCACTGGTTTCGTGGTCTTCTCGCAAACAGTCGAATGTAGCCCAGTCTACTATAGAAGCCGAGTATGTTGCCGCTGCTTCTTGTGCTTCGCGGCTTTTATGGATGGTTGCTACATTGTGCGATTTTGGTCTAGATTTCAGTCGGGTTCCTTTGCTTTGCGACAACACTTCTGCCATTAGTGTAGCAAAGAACCCTGTTCTTCACTCCAAGACCAAACACATCGATGTTCGCTTTCACTTTCTTCGTGATCACTATGAGAAAGGCGACATTGATCTTAGGCATGTAGACACCCATAACCAGGTTGCAGATATTTTCACCAAGCCTTTGGATCTCTCAACTTTTGCTAGGTTGAGAGGTGAGCTTGGTGTGTGTTTCCCCTTTTAGATGGGGGAAGCATGTTGCTTGTTGTACCATAGACTGACTTTTTGATCCTTTTTGTTTTTGGGTCTTGAGTCTTTTTGGTTTTGTTTTGGCTCTGATTGTGATTTCATCTAGCATACATTCAGCATTTTCGAGCTTCATGTCTATATTCCTTAGAATGAACATATGCTCTGATTAGTGTATGCTCCGATGATATATGAGGATGCTTGTAGCTTAGGCTCTCTTTGATCACTGATACATGCTGTGAGCTAAGCTATATTCTTTTTCAGAATGATGAACATGTCTAGTAAACTTAAAATTTGATACATGTTCACCATTGAGATTGGCAACTAGCATGTGTAGGATGTGTTGAGGTCACATGAGCTATTTCATATATGCTAGGTTGCTATGTTTCTAGCTCTGAGTCTTTCACTTGCTTGGGCTGTTCATATTCTGCTTAAAATGAACCAAGTGTTAGTGAATTGAAAAGATCAAGATGGGTTTGCTTTGTCAGCACATCACGGTATCGAGATTGTTTCTCATAGCACTTTGAGTTAAACTTGAGCCGTGTAGTGTAAGACCGAAACCGATGCTTTAAGCTTCTGATTGCATATGCATAGGCTTAGCACGGTTGGAAAGTTAGGCAATGACAAGCTTTCAACCTCTCGCAATCACATGCTGAATTTGAACTTGTGTTAATAACCGCTGCAATTTCTCCGATAAAATCTGAAAACACAAGTTTATGTTTCACTCTATAGCATGATGATTGAACTTTGCTAGGGGTAGTTCACCTTGTATACATGTTTAGCACTTGTTTGACTTCCTATCTACACATGTTCAGTGCTATTTTGATGGTGAAACCCTTTTCTAAATGGCTTAAAACTGCTCACTAAGCTTCTGCATTCATATTCTGTTTTCGGTGATCAGTTTGAGCCTTTGCTAGCACTTTTACATATAGCTTAGTAATCGGATCAGCACTCCTTAGAGCATTCTTTCACTCTTTTGAGTATATACCTGAAGCTGCTAACTTGCACTTTTAACTCATGTGCATTTGCTTGACTCCGATAGGCATAACCTAGCTCCATCTTCTTTACTTGAGCTTTTACCCCTCTCTTTTGATTGCAATTTTCCCCCAAGGGGGAGAATGCTTCTGGTGGTGTCAATTTGCAAATTTATGCTTCACTTGCTGAGGGGGAGTTCCTTGAGTGAGAGGGAGTTTTTCTGTGCCTATTCCGAGTCGGTGTCTTATATCGATCGTTTCAGCTAGTTGTGTCGTTTTAGCTAGTTGTGTCAAGCCTCTGTGCCTCTATCTTGAGGGACTAGCAGTAGCTGCTTCTTATGCAGTCTTCGTTTGGCTTCGAGCTCTCAGCTAGTGGTGTTGAGCCTTTTCTGCCTCTTCTTGAGGACTAGCTTGTTTTTGACTTGGTTGCGTCGAGTCGTTGCCCATGTCTTTGGGAACCAAGTCCTGTGCTCTGTTTTGATCGAGTTTTGCTCCTTGGTGAGTTGTTGCTCCGATCTCTTGCTTGGTTGTGTCGAACCGTTGCCCATGTCTTTGGGGACCAAGCTTCGCTTTTCTCGATTTGTCCTTCTTCGGCCTTTTCTCTGGCTTTTGGGCATTTCGAGTGAGTTCTTCTCCTTCTACCCAATTCTGCTTTCTTTCTATTTTGGCTACGGTTACTATGAGTTGACGATGCACTCATCAAGGGGGAGATTGAGAACACAAGGTTGATATGTGCCCTTGTGGTTCCCTTCCTGAGTGATGAGTGATCGATCAACGGGCAACATGTCTCTTGGCTGTGTTGATGTGAAGGTGCGGAGCTCGGGCAGTGGTCGAAGGTAAGGTGAAGGACAAGTAGGGACGTGTCGTGCCGACGGACCGGGAGCGGTGAAGGGCGGACGTGGAGCTTGGTCCGATGGACCGGGAGACCTGAGGACCAGCTGTGGTAGCTGGCACGTGGCGTCGACAAGCAAGAGCACATGGGGATGTGCGGTGCATCGGCCGAGTCGGGAGGAAGGTGATGGCGTCGTGACACTTGGCGGGAGGCCGAGAAGGATGGCGAATGCACTGTGCCCGGCGTGGAGGCTGGACATGCTCCAACATCGGTGCAGGAACTTGGGGTGTGCGAACCACATCCCATCTACGGCACGTGTTCGGTAGCTGAGCCTCGAAAAGCTACCCTCGACGGTTTCCGAGTTTGGGCCTCAAAACTCGACATGGACGGTTTCCAGGTTTGGGCCTCAAAACCTGGGCGCGCGGGTTTCTGAGTTTGGGCCACAAAACTCAGCCTGAGGACAAGTTTCCCGGTTTCGGCCTCAAAACCGGGGGAAGGCCCAGGTTTCCCGGTTTCGGCCTCAAAACCGGGAGGAGGTCCGCAAAAAGGACGTTGACGCGTGGCGGCGTGGAGAGGCTGGCGCGGAGGCGAGGCTATCCACGAGGTAGGCGCGGCGGTCGACTGGGCGGCACGTGGCGGCATCCTGAGGCTTGCATCGAGGCGAAGCTAAGGGTGAGGAAGGCGCGTGGCCATCAGATCAACCATCAGCAGAGTTGGACTGGGATACCCCTAGGGTTGGCCGCTTTGCTCTTGTATCTAGGGGTAGAAAGGGGATTATTGTTTTAGGCTATAAATAAGAGAGGCACCCCTCCTCTCTCCCTATCCTTGCAGTCATTTGTTCCTGAGCTCTCTCGCTCTAGCCCTCTGCTTAGGTTCTAATCATACCTCGCTGCAAGCGATCCGCAGAGACAGAAATCATACCTCTGTGTATTTGGATCTTTTGAGGAAACAAGACCGTATTCTCGTTGTCTCCTCGTGTGGAGGAATTTCGGCTGAAATCAAATCGTGTGTTGTGTTCTTCACGTTTTGGTTTTTCATCTCTCAGAGATTTGCCTCGTTCTTCCTCTACGCAAGATGGTTTTTGATTCCACTTGAATCAATTTGTTCTTGGTCGTGAGATCCTTCTTTCCACCGAAGGAATTCTACTGTCACCTCACGAATCCATAGATCGGGTCGATTCCGTGTTCGTTCCTCTTTTCTTCCCCTTTTCGGTGATCCTCGGATTTCTCTCAATTGACTTGGTTTGGTGCGATGATTTCTTAGGATTAGCACCCCAATACATTGAGGAGCACTTGAGAGAAGTTTGATCAAAGTCACTTTTGGGTTGGTAAAGTTTCGATCGAATTTGCCTTTTGTCCCGAGCGTTTTTGTGCTTTCTGTTCATCCGCGGACAGTCCGCGCTCCCAGCGGCGGACAGTCCGGGGATCGGGACTTGCACGGTTCAGTTCTGCACAGCGCGTTACTATTCTCGGTCTCGGGACTGGCGGACAGTCCGCCAGTGACCCGCGGACAATCCGGGGTCACATCGGACGCAGCAAAGTGCTGGCATCAGAAGCTTGTGTGTTACTGTTCACAAGACCCGCGGACAGTCCGGCGTTCAAACCACGGACTGTCCGGGACTCGAACAGAGGCTGATACAGATCAGTCTGTTTTGGGAACTTTTGCCGGCGGACAGTCCGCACCTCTAGTGGCGGACAGTCCGGTGTTCAGCGGACAGTCCGGGATCCTGACCCCGAACAGTCCGCGAAACGGCTGCTTGCGCTGTTTTGTTCCTTGGCTTTGGGAGTTAGTTTTGGGGTTTCTCCGGAGGTTCCGCTGTACCACTAGGACATCTCCTAGGGTATCCACCTACTCGTAGGTCGTGAACTCTCCGGTCGTTTTGAGTCTTCGCTTTTGGGGTGACTTTCTGGGACAAGGGCCATACTATTCACAAGTTGAATTTGAGGCTCCCATTCACCCCCCCTCTGGTCGCTAACCCGGTCCTTCAAAAAGTTTCAAACTTTTTCAAATGGATGTCAAGAGTGCCTTCCTAAACGGCTACATAGAAGAGGAGGTGTATGTGAAACAACCCCCCGATTTTGAAAATCCCAAGTTTCCAAACCATGTTTTTAAACTTCACAAAGCCTTGTATGGTTTGAAACAAGCCCCTAGAGCTGGGTACGATAGGTTGAAAACCTTTTTGCTTGCTAAGGGTTTTAAAATGGGATGTGTGGATAAAACTCTTTTTCTCCTCAAGCAAGGCAATGACACTTTGTTGATTCAGATTTACGTGGATGATATCATTTTCGGTGGTTCTTCTCATGCTTTAGTTGCCAAGTTTGCAGATACTATGAGCAGGGAATTTGAGATGAGCATGATGGGCGAGTTGACGTTTTTCTCGGATTGCAAATCAAGCAATCCCGAGAGGGGACGTTCGTGCACCAGGGCAAGTACACCAAGGATATGGGTGAGGCCAAGCCTCTTCCAACATCCATGTTGACCACGACGGCCCTAGATGCGGACAAGGATGGAGAAGCCATGGACCAGAAGGAGTACCGAAGTATGATCGGGTCGCTACTGTACTTGACGGCGACACGCCTAGACATCCAGTTCGTGGTGTGTCTTTGCGCACGATTTCAGTCGTCGCCGCGCACCTCTCACTGTCAGGCGGTCAAGCGCATTATGAGGTACTTATGTTTCACACCTGAGTTCGGGATTTGGTATTCTGCTTCTTCTACCCTCTCCCTTTGCGGTTACTCGGATGCTGATTTTGCTGGTTGCCGACTTGAGCACAAGTCCACTTCTGGTACTTGTCAGTTTTTGGGTTCTTCCCTTGTATCTTGGACTTCTTGCAAGCAGTCTAGTGTCGCTCAGTCTACCACAGAGGCTGAATATGTTGCTGCGGCTAGCTGCTGTTCCCAGTTGTTGTGGATAATGGCCACTTTGCGTGATTTTGGTCTGAGCTTTTCTCGAGTTCCATTGCTTTGTGACAGCACAAGTGCGATTAGCGTTGCTAAGAACCCTGTGCTGCATTCTAAGACCAAACACATCGATATGCGCTTTCATTTCTTGCGAGACCACTATGAGAAGGGTGATATCGACCTTCACCATGTCGATACTCATCTTCAGTTGGCGGATATTTTCACCAAGCCTTTGGACCAATCAACCTTTGCCAGGTTGAGAGGTGAGCTTGGTGTGTGTTTCCCCTTTTAGTTGGGGGAAACATTTTGGTTCTTGTATCATAGACTGACTTCTTTTGTTTTGTTCTTGGTTATTTTCCGTTTTTCATCATATTTGCATCTTTATTTTTTCGAGCTTCATGTCTATAATCTGTAGAATGAACCTATGCTCTGATTAGTGTATGCTCCGATGATACATGATGATGCTTGTAGCTTAGGCTCTTTTTTATCATTGATACATGTTGTGAGCTGAGCTACTTTTCAGAACTGTGAATATGCTTAATTCAACATAAAATTTGAAACATGTTCACCATTGAGATTGGCAACTAGCATGTGTAGAATGTGTTGAAGTCACTTGTGCTTTTCATATATGCTAGGTTGCTATGTCTCTAGTTCTGAGTCTTTCACTTGCTTGGTATGTTCATTTTCTGTTAAAATTTGAACCAAGTCTAAGTGAATTGAAAAGATCGAGTTGGGATCACTTGACAGCACATCACGGTATCGAGACTGTTTCTCATTGCACATTGAGTTAAACTTGAGCCGTGTAGTGCAAGACCGAAACTGTTGCTTCAAGCTTCTGATTGCTTATGCATAGGCTTAGCTCAGTTGAAAAGTTAGGCGATGTCAAGTTTTTAACCTCTCGCAATCACATGTTGAAATTTTGAACTTGTGTAAAAACCGCTGCAACTCCGATAAATATTGAAAACACAAGTCTATGTCTCATTCTATAGCATGATGATTGAACTTTGCTAGGGGTAGTTCACCTTGTATACATGTTTAGCACTTGTGTAACTTCCTGTCTATACATGTGTAGTGCTATTTTGATGGTGAAACCCTTTTCTGAATGGCTTAAAACTGCTCACTTTGCTCATATATTCATATTTCGTATTTTGTGATCAGTTTGAGCTTCTGCTGGCATTTATACTCTTTGTTGAGTCATTGGATCAGCATTCTTTAGAGCATTTTTTCACTCTCTGGAATATATACCTGAAGCTGCAAACCTACATTTGTAACTCGTATGCATTTTGCCTTGTTGTGTGCATTTTCAACTAAGGGGGAGAAATTTGACAAATCATGTACTTAGTTGTGTGCACTATTGAAGGGGGAGCTTGCTCACTTGTTTTATCAAGTTTTGTTGGTCAATTGGTTTGGAGCGACTTTCAACTTGTATGACTTTTCAATTGGTTTGGAGCGTTTTTGCTAGTTGTGTCGAACCTTTGCCTCTTTCTGGAGGGACTAGCTTGTCTTTGTCTTTCTTGCTCCGATTTTCTCGCTAGCGGTGTTGAGCCTGTTCTACCTCTTATTGAGGGCTAGCTTTGCCTTGCTTGGTTGCGTCGAGCCGTTGCCCATGTCTTTGGGAACCAAGTTGTCTTGCTCACTCTAGTCGACTTCTTCTGGCTTTGCTTCGCTTTTGGTCGATTGGTTGAGTTCGCTTACTTCTTCTTCCTTCTTCTTCTACCTTCATATGATTTGTGTTGGTAGTTGACAATGCACTCATCAAGGGGGAGATTGTGGATACATGGGTGTATGCCAGATCTTGAGATGATGAGTGATTGTCAACTGGTATGATGCGCATGTTCTTTGGCTTGTGTTGTGCAGGTGTGGAGCTCGGATACAGTGATCAAGGGCAAGGTGAAAGTCAAGTAGAGACGTACCGTGCCGATGGACTCGGAGTGGTGAAGGGCGGACGTGAGGCTTGGACTGATGGACCGGTGGCCTGAGGATCGGCCGTGGTGGCTGACAGCCTGGGACAGCGACAAGTGAAGACTTGTGTGTGGACGCGGTGCACGGGCTGTGCATCCCCTCTACGGCTCGGTTTGGTGGTTGAGCCACAGAAAAACCACCGGGTGGACGGTTTCCAGGTTTGGGCCTCAAAACCTAGGTGCGGCCGATTTCCGAGTTTGGGCCACAAAACTCGGGCTGAGGACAGTTTCCAGGTTTGGGCCTCAAAACCTGGGCACTGGCGGGTTTCTGAGTTTGGGCCACAAAACTCAGGCGACGGACGATAGGTTTTCCGGTTTCGGCCTCAAAACCGGGGGATGACCCAGGTTTCCCAGTTTCGGTCTCAAAATCGGGGGGAGGTCCGTGAAAAGGACGAGCAGAGCGGTGGCGGCACGTGGCAGCAATCGGTGAGGTCGCGTCGAGGCGAAGCTACCAGTTGTGCGGGCGTGGCCGTCGGATCACCAACAACATCGAGTTGGTCAGGAATACGCTTAGGGTTAGCCTGCTCGCTCATTAGTAGTAAGGGTAGAAGGGGAACAACATCGAGTTGGGCAGGAATACGCTTAGGCCAAGCCTCTACCCCTACTGCTAATGAGCGAGCAGGCTAACCCTAAGGGTATTCCTGACCAACTCGAGTTGATGTTGATCCGACGGCCACACCCACACATCAGGTAGCTTCACCTCGACGCGACCTCACCGGATGCCTCCACGTGCCGCCTCGCGCCGCTCGTCCTTTTCACGGACCTCTCCCCGGTTTTGAGGCCGAAACCGGGAAACCTGGGCCATCCCCCGGTTTTGAGGCCGAAACCGGGAAACCTGTCGTCCGTTGCCTGAGTTTTGTGGCCCAAACTCAGAAACCCAGCAGCGCCCAGGTTTTGAGGCCCAAACCTGGAAACCGTCCTCAGCCCGAGTTTTGTGGCCCAAACTCGGAAACCGGCCGCACCCAGGTTTTGAGGCCCAAACCTGGAAACCGTCCACTCGATGGTTTTTCTGTGGCTCAACCACCAAACCGACGCTATAGAGGGGATGCACTACCCGTGCACCCCGTCCACACGCAAGTCTTCACTTGTTGTTGTCCTAGGCTGTCAGCCACCACGGCCGATCCTCAGGCCACCGGTCCGTCAGTCCAAGCCTCACGTCCGCCTTTCACCGCTACGGGTCCATCGGCACGACACGTCTCTACTTGACCTTCACCTTGCCTTTGATCACCGTATCCGTGCTCGACTCCTGCACAACACAAGCCAAAGAACATGCGCATCATCCCAGTTGACAATCACTCATCATCTCAAGATCCGGCATACACCCATGTATCCGCAACAGATCAGCTCATGCGAGACTATATTCGATATACTTCGAATACGATGACATAGATCTTGATTATGGATTAAAGCATGTCGTAAAAGATAAAATATTCAACAATCCAAAAACTTGATAGATCTTTTTTGGCTGCTAGCTTTGCTGCATCACTTAAACCACCCCCTCTGCAAGATGTCGATATCAATTATAAGACACATGGAGTGTGCTTTCCATGCGGTGGTTTACTGCTATGCTTTGTAAGCACGTGATCAAGGAAAAGCACACTAAACATCCTCTTTATGTCGAGGAGGAGAGTAGGTTTGATGAGGCAGATAACTTGTTAAAAGTTTGGCTTATTAGTATAATAGTAGAAAGTATGCTACAGGTGTACATGGACCTATCTATGGGCAAGGATATATGAGATAAACTTGAGGCCAAGTTTGGGGTTACTGATGCTGACAGTGAGCTGTACATGATGAAGCAGTTCTATGACTACAAGATGGTAAATGATCGATCTGTGGTAGAACAGGCTCATGAGATACAAATGCTAGCAATGAAACTCAAGAATAATGAATGTTTGTTGCCTGACAAGTTTGTGTCCAACGGTATCATTGCTAAGATGTCACCTACTAGGTCGGGTTCTGCCACTTCTCTAAAACACAAGAGGTAGAAGTTTAGTCTGAATGATCTCATTACTACTCTTGGTGTTGAAGAGAATGTGAGGGCAAAGGACACTCATGGCAAGAAAGTGTATTATTAGGGAGGTTCTAGTACCAACTTGGTGCAGAAGAAGAACTCTCATGCATCTCACAGGAAAAAGAAAAACAAGAATGCTATCAAACCTAAGGGTGCAACCTTCAAGAATAAAAACAAAGAAAAAGGTGTTTGCTTTGTGTGGTGGTTCTGACCATTGGGCAAAAGAGTGCCCAGACCGTAAGGACAAGCTAAAGAAAACAACCAACATATGGTCATTAGCGAAGCTAGAGGATCGAGGTATGGTAATTATTTACCTATAGTTCGTTCAGTTTGTCTCTCTCCTAATTGGTGGGTTATGCAGGTGCTAATATTCATGTATATGCTAACATCTCTTTGTTTTCATCTTCTCAGAAAGGGCAAAGTTCCTCTGTGTTGACGGAAAACGGTACACGTGCTGTTATTTGTGGTGTTATTACGATCAATCTGAAGTTTACATTGGAAAAGATCGTGCAATTGAAAAACATGCAACATTTCCATAAAAAATAACCTTGTCAACGGGTCTCTTCTACATAGGGATGGCTTTAATCTAGCTTTTGAGTCCAATAAATGTGTTATGTCCAAGTATGGAACATTTATTGGTAAGGGCTATGAAAGCATAGGCTTGTTCCGCTTATCTTTGATGGATTCTTGTAATAAAATTGTGAACCATGAAAAATATTGATGAGTCGAATGTTTAGCAATCATGACTCTGTAATATAAATTTTGGGTGTATGGTGTGCTTAGCTAATATGAGTTTAATCCTTAAATTTGACTTGGTCAAAAGTTCTAAGTGTCATGCATGGGTTTATTCAAAGCAACCTCACAAGCCCTACAAGGTTGTGCAAGAGGCAAGGGACGTGGCACCTCTATACCTCATTCATTCAAATTTGTGCGAGATGAACGATGTGTTGACCAAAGGAGGAGAGAAATATTTTATGACTCTTATTGATGAGAACACTAGATTTTGCTATGTGTACTTTCTAAAAGCTAACAATGAAGCATTGCATTATTTTAAAATCTATAAAGCTAAAGTAGAGAACCAACTCGAGAAAAAAATCAAACGGATACTACGGTACTCTCCAAGGAATGGTGGCGAGAGCCTATATTGACTGTAAGTCATGTCCTGAATAAAGTTCCTACAAAGAATAAAAAAGTAACACCATTCGAGGAATGAGGAAAGAAAAGGTTGACTCTCTCATACTTGCGCACCTGGGGATGCTTGGCCAAAGTGAACGTGACAATTATCAAAAAGCACAAACTTGGACCAAAGACTAGATTGTGTGTTTCTTGGTTATGCTCTAAACAGTGTGGGTTATAGATTTTTAGTTATAAAATCTAGTGTACCTTATGCTTGTGCCAAGATAGAAGGAAACCCTTGTGCTTGTGCTGGCAGGAAGATCTCTAAATCCATTTGAAGACCAGATGCACCCACGTAGAACTAGAAAGTTGTTTGTAAGATCTTGCACAAGAGAATTCTTGCCTTCCCCAGATGTATGACCAATTGACATTGAGCCCTGAAGGCTGGAAATAGTTCACTGTTTGTTCTAGCTAAATAAATTGATGATAGGCCTTGACTAACAGTGGTAGGTGAAATGTTTGGATTAGGTCTTGATTTAAGTTTGCAGCTTCAAGTGTCATGTTTGGACTCTTTGTGAGAGAATATAACTCAGGAAAAATATGTTTTGGCACATGCCCAAACCAAAGATCATCCCAGAATAAACATGATGCTCCATTTTGGATGGAAACCAAGGCCATACCTTTGCTCTTGTCCAAAATCTCAAGGTATACTTTCACCAAAATGATCCTTTACTTACATGATTTGCGAGCCAACCATTACTGTAATATTTTCCCAAACTAACTTTACTTAGAGAATACCAACCCTACTGAAAAACTTATGTAAATTCTTGATTAGTAGGGCTTCATTTTGAGTTTTCAAGTCCAATACTCCTAAACCACCTTCATCCTTAGCCCTTGTGACCATTGTCCATGCAGCGTTTGCATTAACTTTGTTATTTTCATTAGAGCATGTCCACAGGAAACTCTACTCTCGGATGGTGACTTGCATGGAGAAGGTACTCATAAAAAAAGTTGGGAGAAAAGTGAAGACTGAGTTTGTTAGTTACAATCTACACCAGCTTGTAAAACGAAGATAGATATGTTGACCAACCTCCTTTCACACATGTTAACAATTGGCAGAAACTCTTCAACTCTTCTCCCCTCAAATAGAGAGAGAGAGAGAAAGAGAGAGAGAGAGAGAGCGTTGCCTATCTCATAATAGCTAGGGCCCACCTCAATTGCCTTCCTCCTCCTTTGGATGGATGCCGAGCAGGGGTGGGAGGACGGGCGTTGCCCAGCCACGAGCTCCCCACGCGCTGGCACTGTCGGGTCGCCAGCTTTGGGTGAGCATCCACCGCGTGCGTTGGGCCACAAGCTCCCCTCGCACACTGACCACCACGAGGTCGCGAGCTCCGCGAGGAGAGAATGAGGGGAGGGGCACAATGGATGGGAAGACACTGCGAGGAGAGAAGGAAAGGGAAAACATAATATGACAAGTAGGCCCCTTGTATTGGGGGAGATTATGGAGCCTCTATTGCAGCACCTTCCCCCAATAATTCAAAAACTGGTATTGGCCCTCCTATTATCATAATATTGTGGGAGTTGTATTGGGGAACCACTGGAGATGCTCTTATATGCAGTAGTGAAAGGATCAAGATGCCCAAGAGGGGGGGGGGGGTGAATTGGGCTTTTCTAAAACTTTAGCAAGAATTAAAACCTATTAAGCCCAATTAACCCCCTTGTGCCTAGAAGTGTATTTCTCTCTATTCTACCGCACAAAAGACCAAGTCTATGCCACTCCTACTCTAGCAAAGCAATTCAATAGTGAATGAACAACAAGTATAATGCGGAATTGAATTGCTTGAATGTAAATGCGTAAGTAAAGGAGTAGAGATGACAAGACGATCTTTTTGCCGAGGTATCGAGGTGTCAGCACACCCCCCTAGTCCTCGTTGGAGCACCCGCGCAAGGGTATCGCTCCCCCTTGATCCGCGCAAGGATCAAGTGCTCACTATGAGCTAATTCTTCGCCGCTCCGGCCCGGTGAATCGCTCACTACCGGTCACAAGCTTGCTTGGGTCATCCACAATGCCACCGGATGCTCTCCAAGCTTCACGATCGCCACCAAGCCATCTAGGTGATGCCGATCACCAAGAGTAACAAGCTAGAACTCTCACTTGACCAACACAAGGCCAAAGAGAAGGATGGATGCACACTTGCTACTCAATTCTCACTAGGAGGTGTCTAATTCTCTCAATTAGCTTTTCTCTCAACCTCACTAGGGCTCTTGCACTATCTCACACTCACAATGTGTCTCTCAGCAGATGGAAGTGGCAAGAACACTCTAATGGATGGAGGGAAGAAGTATAAATACTCCCCCAACCGGTCATCCAAAAGAGCACCAAATAGGGCTCTCTGCGGGGGCATCGGACGCTCCGATGCCTGGCATCGGACGCGCCGATGACCTCGACCAACGGTCGACTGTACCACCCTGTCAGACTGGTTAAAGGGACATCGGACGCTGGGCAGCGTCCGATGTGGATTTACCCTCTCTGGAACCTCTCTGGATGGCCATCCGACGCTGGCCCTCAGCGTCCGATGCCAGCGTCCAATGCGACCTCCAATTCACGCGCACGTGAACAGTGGCACGGGCGCGTCCGATGTGAACACATCGGCGCGTCCGATGCCATGCACCAGACTAAACCCTAGTCGGGGTGAGCATCGGACACGTCCGATGCCCACCTGGCCAGCGTCCGATGCCCATTACAAGGGCAGACTCAACTCGGATCGCGACGCGGCCTAAACGACTTTTGTTCCTCTCGACATAAGGCATCTCTCTGAGCTACCTAGGGTTATGAAATAACAAGTGTGCACCACACCTACCTCAATAGACTCATCTAGGTCAAGCTACTGATTCACGCTCCCCTTTATAGTACGGCCAAAGGACAAAACAAAGACCTAAGACTACCTAAGTGTCCTCCAACACCATATGACACTTAGCCTAGTCTACCACCGTCTTCGTCGTCCATCCTTTTGAAAACCGAAACGATATCCATCGCCAGGGGACATGAACTCCATATGCCTGTATCGTCGCCATTACTGTGACCTAACTCAATCATGTTTCTGCAAAACATACGTTAGTCACAGTAATCTTGTGTTTCATCCAATCACCGAAACCCACTAGGGGCCAAGATGTGTTCAAGTAGCTCCTCCCCTTATCCTTCCACCTGAAGCCATCTTCTTTCTCACGTCACTGTTGTTGTGCTTGAGCTACTCTCTGCAATCTCCGGCCCAAGCTCCTTTCACGCACAGGGGGCTTAGGCGAGCAGGCCTTCAAAGCTCTGTGCACTAAGCGTACCTGCACGGATAGGCGGGTGATCAAATTTTGGGGGGAGCGCATGTACGCGATTGCTCCCTGTTCGATTCGGCGATTGTGTTCTTCTCCTAGCAAACAACTGTGTTGGACCGGCTCGTGGGACTTCTTTAACTGTAGATCTATCGACTACTGCAAGCATGCCACCATGACCTAGACGTGGACTGATGCTGGTGTTTCCATCGGTGGTTCCTCTGTCGTCGGCTCTGGCATGGGTTCCACCCAAGGGTATGAACTAAACCCATCCCTACTGCATATGACGATGTGTATTGTGGTGTTATGTTAAGGGTCCACTACAACTTAATTGTTTTGGCAGTAGTACGTGGATCTGCATATGTGATGTTTAAGTTGTTCATGTTAGTATAACATCACATTTATGGATTAAGAAGGCTTGTCATTTGACATTATCTAAACAGGGTCTTTTTTTTGGAACAAATCTAAACAGGGTCTCAATTTTCTATGCCTTCACATTCTTGCAGCCCATGTAAGCTATTGCTACCCTATCACGTTTACAGAGACCCATCTCGGATACACATGCTTTAGACCAGTCACTGTATAATTTTATCTTTCGTCTTTCCTTTTTTCTGGTTCTATTTTAAAATTTCCACGATTACACTTATATTTATCTGTCCTTTCTTTATGTTTTTTTTATCTATTATTAATAACTTTTTTATTCTAGACTGGCATGGACAGGAATCTATATGTGTTTAGATAGGAGCAATCATGCTGGGTTTCAACTCAACTTGCTTGGGATTAAAAGACTTTGTTATTGTTGTTGTTGTAACAACTCTTTTACCTAGACTGGCATGGACAGAAACGTTATTCTCCTAAATATAGCGTATACTATTTTTATTTTTATTGATTTAATTCTAATTAATTTGTCTTGACTAGAATATTGTTATGTTGACCTAAAATATCCTGCAATATTATTCTCCTAAATCTAGAATATTCTTATCAGGAATCTGTAGAATATTTTTTGAGATTGGAATATTATTATCCTGGACGTACAAAGGTTTTTTCCACCAGAACTTGGAATACTATTCGCAACTCCAATACTCCATGCAAACTTTGAATATAAACTGACTCTCCAAAACAATTTAGCCTCTCAGACTACAAACATTCTGCAGAGCAACTTGTCTAAAGCCGTCTCTCAATTTTTTTGAGCCTGTCACCGAGCATATCATCCAACACCACCACAGTCCACAGCATGCATGGTCGACGTGGAGATCAGGCGGGCACATCAGAGAGGGAGGGTGGGTCGGTCGGTCGATTACGATTAGGTGAGGGTATCAACCACAGCAGCAACGAGGTGCACGTGCGAATTGAACGAGCGCATGGAGATCAAAGGTTGTTGGCCTACCATCTCAGGTCGCGCTCGCTGCAGCCGCGAATGATTCATGGCCATCCATCGGTCGATGCGTGGCCCGAACAAGGTTGACTAGATAGGTTGAGGTCGCAACTCGTAACTTAGCATGCAAGCTGGGAGATATAGGCCTCGCCAGCCGAGGGCCCGAGGCCACTGGAACTGGAAGAGAGCCCGCAGAGTCACAAAAATTCTCGGTTCGTAGGTACGAGGAACGAGTACATGGAACGTGGATCGTTAATTTTAAGTTCCCGGTTCGTGAAGGAGTATACATCTTCGGAACATTTGGTTCGAAAAGAGGAACGTGATCCCTAAATAAATGGAACGATCCTGGAACGTAGCTATGAAATGATCCTAGAATATTTATTTACATCAACATTTTTTGCATGGAGAAGACTAACATACATATATAGATCTAATCTAATAAAATAGATTTTTTTGAGAAAAATCTAATAAAATAGATATGATCAGGCTTCCAACGTCTCTGGGCTGCAGGCCCACAGATAGTGGTCCTATCCGACTACAGCCCATTTGAGTCTTCCATTCATTGCAACCCTTGATAATCATGATCTGCACTACGCCGTCGCCTACGCAACGCTGCCAGCACCAGCTCCACTGCGCCACAGTTGCCGTGCCCCTTGCTGATCCAGCGTATTTTGGGACGTCGTCCCTACCGGCGTCCCCGACAGCAAACCGTCAAAGTTCCGTCGAAGTTCCCGAACCGTGATCCGGGACGATAGTTCCCGGGACGCGGAACATGGGTGCGTCCCGCGTTCCGTGTGACAGAGCCGCAGACCCCAAACAAACCATTTTTTAAAGAAAAGGAGGGGCTTGGCTTGGGTTCCCACCGAATTTATTAAAAACATGTAACAAAAAAGGTACAAGCAGAAGTTAAGGTTCGCTTGAGCTATAAAACGGTTTTATTTCATACAAATTAGTTATAGAACCATGTTTTTCTCTCATTATAAATTATTCTGTATAAGTACGTCCGCCAACGCATCTCCTCCCACTTCGCGAAGCGCCGCCGCCGTCTCTGTTGGTCCCCCTCTCTCCTCCCTTCGGCCTATGCCGGAGGCGGGAGAGAGTGAGGATCTATCGTTTTTAATATTTTTTCTCAATAGATCGAGTTTTTAGGGTTTGAGTCTCTTCATGCCAAGTATGGTGGTATTGGAGATTTATCTTCTTCTTCTCCTCTTCGGCGACGGTGAAGGGGAAGGATGAAATTGTCTTCTCCATGGAGGCTTCGTTGAAGATGAGGACGAAAACTTCGGCGTCAGCATCTTCACCAGCATGACGACATGGAGATTTTTGTTTCCGGATAGCGGCATCAAGGCGGAGATGATGTCGTCATCATGGAATAATTTTCTCCGGACTCTTCTCTATTTTGTTGTGGTTGGATCTGGCCACAATGAAGAACTAGGGAGAATAAGTTTCAGATCAGTCTTCCTCACTCTTCGGTGGCAAAAAGAAGAAGGAAGACACGAGAAGGAAGAAGTTTCTCAACTCCACCTGCACGAATGTTGGCCGTCCGTTGGGCATCTATTGTCTGGCCTAAAACAATTGTTGTCGAGTATTTGCCTGTGCGGTCATCTATATGAAGCGTCAAATAGGTTTGGTTTTGAGAGTTTGAGACATTCATAGTATTGGTGCAATGTAGATGAAAATCAGTTTCTGGATATATGATTTTTCCAGAATAATTGTAATGTGATGATGTACCCAGCTATATTTTAATACAATTCTTCTTCCGTCTCAAAAAAAATTAGTCTGGATAGATAAACAGAAGTCACTTTAAGTCTGACGGCAGAGAGCCTAGGGCTTACAAACAAGGAGTTTAAGAAACAAAGAAAGAGATAAATAAAATGAACTCAATACACAAGCTACTCTAGCCATGTTCTAAAATGAGGAAGATATTTTTTCTTCACGCGAAGAATAACTAAGTTGAAGATGTTACTGAAGATGTGCATGCGTTTCTGGATAGCTGCCTCTTCAGTCTTCACCTCTGGAGATCAAATCGTTTCTTATTGTCCAAATACTTGAGCACATAATGATGATTATTTCCATAATGAAGAAGACATTGAGTTGGGCTTCGAAGGACTCCAAGATGTGAAATGGCTCTTGGGATTTACGGACAGCTAGACATACACAATTCTAACATGCTTTCGCAAAATCACAGTGGAGGAATAGATGATCCAATGTCTCTTCTACTGAGCTAACACAAAGAGCACAATCAAACGAATGTAAGTGTACATTCTTCCTCCATAGAATGCTTCTTGTGCTGAGCATGTCTTGTGCCAGGACAGAAGAATACCTTGTGCTTGTGCTGGCAGGAGGATTTCCAAATCCATTTGAAGAACGGATGCACCCACGTAGAACCAGAAAGTTGTTTGTATGCTCTTGCACAAGAGAATTCTTGCCTTCCCGAGATGTATATGACCAATTATCATTGAGCCCTCAAGGCTGGAAATAGTTCACTGTTTGTTCCAGCTAAATAAACTGATGATAGACCTCGGCTGATAGTGGTAGGTGAAATGTTTGGATCAAGTCTTGATTTAACTTTGAGCTTCCAGTATCATGTTTGAACTCTTGGTGAAAGAATATAACTCAAGAAAAGTATACTTTGGCACATGCCCCAAACCAAAGAACATCCTAAAATAAACATGATACTCCATTCTGGATGGAAACCAAATACCTTTAAGCTTGTCCAAAAGCTCAGGGACATCCTTTCACCATAATGATTCTTTATTTACATGGTTTGGGAGCTTTCTATTACTATAATATTTTTCCATACTAAATTTACCTAGGGAATATCAACCTTGTTGAAAAACTTATGTGAATTCCTGATTAGCGGGGCTTCATTTTGAGTTTTCAAGTCCAATACTCCTAAACCACCTTCATCCTTTGCCCTTGTGACCATTGTTCAGGCAACTTTTACATTAACTTTGTTATTTTCATCAGAGCCTGTCCACAGGAAATTCTTTTTGTGTTTGTCTATCTGCTCTCTGATGACATGCATGTAGAAGGTACTCATAAAGAAAGTTGGGAGAGCAGTGAAGACTAAGTTTGTTAGTTGCAATCTACCAGCTTGTGAAAGGAAGATAGATGTGCTAACCAACCTCCTTTCACACATGTTAATAATTGGTAGAAACTCCTCAACTTTTGGCTTTGTTAGACCCAAAGGCAGCCCAAGATATGTGAAAGGCAAGGTGCCAGCTGAACACCCAAAGTTTCTGGCCAAATGATTGAGCTTTTACTGAGAGATGTTGATAGGGACCATCGTTGATTTCTAAAAATTGACTCTTAGCCCAGTGGCTCAGAAAAAAGAGCTGAGCAAAGCCTTTAGAAAAAATAGATGTCTAGCACAACCTTCCATGATGATGAGGGTGTCATATGTTATTGAAGAATAGGGAAATCAGTGGGTCATTGCAAGGGAATCGATAGTCTGAGAAGACTTAGGTCTTTGGCCATGTTCAGAATTGATTGGAGGAGATGACTAGCTAGCACAAAGAGTAAAGGAGAGAGTGGATCAACCGGCCCCACTCTATAATGAAAGACTTTTCCAGACACTCTATTGAGTAGAATGGAGGAGGTGCCAGAGTTAAAAATGAATTCCATCCAAGATACCCATTTTTGGCCAAAACCTTTTGCCCTCATAATTTCAACCATAGCTTTATGCTCAATTTTGTCAAAGGCCTTTTCAATGTCTAGCGCTTTAGGATGACCATTTACTTTTTACTCTTATGACATATGTGCAAATACTCAAAAGTCCATGCCAGACAATCTTGAATTGTCCTTGACTTTATAAACCCATACTGGTTCATATGAACAAGCTTGGTGATGTGTGGTTGGAGCTTGTTTGCAAGAAGCTTGGTAAGTACTTTGGTTGAGGTGTTCAACAGTGAAATGGGCCTAACGTCTTTAACTCTGGTAGGGCCATCAACCTTAGGGATTAGAGTGATGAAAGATCCATTAATGCTTCTTAGACATATGTTGTTCATGAAAAAACCAGTGCCCAGTTTGTAGAAGTCATGCTTTATAATGTGCAAACATTTCTTGAGGAATTCATTATTAAACTCATGTGGTCTAAGGGACTTATCAGTGGGAAGGGCTTTAATGATGCCATAAACTTTGGACTCATCAATTGGATCCTTTATTGCAGATAAGTCAACATATTATGATTTACAAGGGAAGGTAGGTCAAACAACATCCTCTCAAAATTAGAAGTTCCAAGCTTCTCTCTAAAATCATTCCACAACAGATTAGCTTTGTGCTCATGTCATGTACCGTGATGTCAGAATTGTCAACCAAGCTGGTAATTAGGTTTATTCGATGCTTGATTGATGCATTAACATGAAAGGACTTGGTGTTCTCATCTCCCAACTTTACCCACTTGGTGGTTCCTCTCTGACTCCAATATAGCCTTTGTTGATGAAGAAGGGTTGAAATCTTTTCACTGATGATATTCCTAAAGTTCCATTCTTTTATTGACAAATCCCTCCATTCCTCACAATCAAGAAAACTGGTGATTGTTTTTATATTTGCAATGGTTTGTTTTAGATTAGAGAGTTTAGATTGACATGCCCTGAGAGTGGCTCTGAGTGCTTTGAACTTAGCAAATAGTAGGAATGCAGGGTTAGTTTGTGTAAAATGCCCATTCCAACAAGTTGCAACCAATGACACAAGTCCAGTGATCAGACACTTCCATGACAAGGAATTTAGCTATTGGGTGGGGTAGGAAAGGGGCCAAGCAGCAGAAGAAAAAACTAGTCTAATCTCTCAAGTAGGGGTGGTTGTTGCTTGTTTGTCCATGTGTACTTTCTTCCATGTAAAAGTATCTCCTCCAATCCAAGGGAACTGGTGGCGTCATTGAATAAAAGCATCTCTGAGGCACTACCACCAAACCTATTTCTATCTTCTCGTTTGCTCATTGGATTGAAATCACCAACCACAAGCCAACAGATATCGTCTGACATTTGAATGTTTCCAAACCAATCTAAAAATACCCTCTTGCCATCAACATCGCAAGGGCCATAGATATTTGTCGAGTACATAGAAAAGGGGTACCCCAAAACCTTCGCATCGGAAAAACATAACCAGGGCCAAGAAGGCAATCGACGCTACTTGGGCCGCCAAGCCAAAGCCCGAAAACCCGTCAAGCGGAAGTAGGCCGCGGCGGCCCAACAATCCTGGCATTCGCCCGAGCCCTCTGCACCAGTGTTGGGTATTTTAAACGCACACAGAATAATCCACAAGCGCACGGATACCGATGTAGCTTTCACCCGAGAGTATTCCAGGGTATCGATTTCCACGGGGAACGTGAAGTGTACTAGAAGAATTAAAAACGTCCAAGAAAAGAATGGTAAAATGGTTGGAGAGAGATCTTAGGGTTTTCTAAGCGGGTCTATCTAATTAAAGGCTCACTATACTTTACTTACTTCGGAGCAGCAGGTCCTTTCCAACTCTCGAGAAAGACTGGGAAGAAGGTAGTTGGGGGAAGGCTGCCGAAAGCTCTACGAGAACACCAACCCTAACGTGGTGGATTACAAAGACCTGACAGAGCTGTCACCTCTGGGGCTACCACAACTATCCGGAGGATTGGGCACAAACTCAGGTAAACCCTAGTCTAGACACCGTGTCTACACTAACGCTTACTACTCTAATTACCGCGGATAACTAGAGCACTCAATACGAGCGGAGATCCAGTAAATAAAATAAAGCAAGAACTGAAATTAAATGAAGAACATAGAAATAAATGAAGAACGCAGAGATTGCTAAAGACAAACCAGATCCTGCAGTAGTACAATGTTGAAGAAGATCTGACAGATCCGGCTCCTCAGCTTTCTCCTTTCTCTCTCTCTAGATTACAACTAGATGATGAACTAGAACTAGATCTAGAACTAGAAGATGAACTAGAACTAGAACTAGACGATCAACTAGAGGGATCTCTACTTCTACTTTGAAACCCTAGTTTCTGATGTGGAGATGAATAATGAAGATGGAGATGCCTGGAGAGGGGGTCTGGGTCTGGTTTTATAGCCCGGAGCATGAAACGTGAGCCCTTGGATCAAACCGACTTCGGGGACGGTGGAGATGCATCCTAGGAGGCGGTGGAAGAAGGTTCCAGAAGGCGGAGGCGAAACGGGCTCCATGGCCGACCGGTCGGTCTCCATGTAGGACCGGTCAGTCTGGCCCAGTGGGCCCACGTGGTGGGCCGCCTCGTGGTGTCTTCTGGTGTCTTCTAGATCCTTCTTTTGCAGATTTTGTTGCGAAATTAATATCTTTTCATCCGGGACTCCGAATATAGCAAATGATATGTCCGTTTCGATCGTCTCGACGAGCCCTTCACAATGGTGCACTCCAATTCATCACTTGAGATACTTTTATATGGTGAAATATTGATGTCCTATAAAACAAGTGAGAGCACCAAAACTCATGGAACTTGTTAGTTTCAAACCCTACAACTATGCTTTGTAATTCATTTAGTGTCATTTCATGCAATAGTTGATGGTTAATTATGAGCATTAGTGAGCATCAACAAGTTCCCCCAAGCTTAACCTTTGCTAGTCCCGAGCAAAGCCAATCTCAACAATGGATTAGGAGTTGCTGCAATATCTTCACTTCCAACAAGTACACATGTATTTAAACAAAAGTTCTCATATGGAATAGAAAAAAGTATCATATTATTCATCATGGGGCCTAGTACTTTACCTTGAATCCTGAGTAATTGAAAGGTAGAATGATCAAATCAAGCACTATGTCTCTTGTTCTTTCACTTCACCATTATCCCGGAGTTTTTATGAATTTTCAGAAAAGATTAAAGACATATGTTGTCAAACAAGACCACGCTCCTCCCTAGAATGCGCTGAAATTTGCTATCAGGACAGGGCAGGGACGCGCAGGGGGTGTGGGGAGACAGGACAAGAGTCACATCCCCTTTTTGCACCACCGGCGGATCCGGGCGTGGAAAGCCACACCCGGTGGCACTGTTCGGCACTATACCCACTCCGGGGCCACGATGACGTACGACCGTCTGACAAGTTACAGCGCCGCGGAGGACTCGGCTCTCTCCAAGAGTCAAAGCCCTTGTACATCAACTACACCCGTCACTGTGGACTACTAGTCCACACGATCTCTCCCCAAGAGCTCCACCTCATCCCCTGAGCCCTCCATAGTAGGCCTCGGAGGATGAATTTGCTCTCCGCCTCGCTCGAGGCCTCGCGGCCAGGCCTCGGGCGAGGTCCAACCCTTCGACCGGAAGACTTGGCACAAGGCGACAGGCGCAAGGACGGGACGGAGGGACCCGACACTGCATCGCCATAATGCCGGACGTGCCCGGCCATGACGACAAGCACGATGACCATGTCGTCACTATAGAGCCACAGCAGCTCACCTCCGCTTTTTGACTAAGAGCACCTACGTACTATCTCCTTGTAACCCGTGCCCTCCTTGAGGCTATAAAAGGAGGAGTCGGAGACACCTCTAAGGGGGGGGGGGAATGAAGGGCAGGAGGTTCAAAACACAACCATCAAACCAGAAACACACAACTCGCTCATCCCCGCATGAGACCTGGGTCTAGCACCCTCTCTCACCGGCTTGTACCCCTACTACGAGCACCCCGGTGCAAGATAACACGAACTCCGCATCTCACACTGAACGTAGGGCGCGCTTAGCCCGAACCAGTATAAACCTCTTGTGTTCTTCTTGCATCACCATCCGGAGCTAGGAATACGCAGATACAAATTTACTTGCCGGTGCTAGGACCCCCCGGTTCGAAACATCGACAGTTGGCGCGCCAGGTAGGGGCTCTTCTGCATGTCGATCGTTTTCTCCACTCGGTTCCGGATGGCAGATTCCGAATCTCGCAACTCCCACGGTACGGTGGTGCGCTCCAGGAGTGTTGACACTAATTAACTCTTATTATTAAAGGTCAATTAAGCATGAAAATGGATGAATATATAAACTCCACCTTAGTATAGGGTTTAAAACTAACAAATTCCATGAGTTTTGGTGAATTGTGAATCCGCAGGGACTAAACCAGGAAACAGCCTTCGATTCCTTCCCTTAGAAGGAAACCGACGAGAGATAACGCATTCGGCAAGTCAGGAACCTTTCGGAAGACTCCAAAGAACACCTAGAGACACCACGAGGAAAGGCATCCCGGTCCACTTCCAGGTGGGACCGACCGGTCCCCTGGGCCCACCGGTCGGTCTCCCCCTGACGCCGCTGGCTTCCGTCTTCTGCAAGCTACTTCCACCGCCTTTGAGGATCAATCTCAGCCCTACGTGAAGTCGGTTTGATCCAACGGTCGCGGTTGATCCCTCAGGGCTATATAAAAAGACCCCCAGGCCCCAGGTCAGACAGAAGGTCCCTCTTCAGAAGACTACGCTTCAATTAGAAACCCTAGAAGAGACTTCAGGAGTTAGCTCTCAAGTAGAAGACTAGATATCCCTCTAGTAGGATTAGAACCTTGTCTTATTCTAGAACTAGAAGAGAGAGAGAGAGAGAGGAAGAGATCAAGAGGAAGCTCCGGCCTGTCGGATCGACTTCTTCATCTTGTACCTGTGGATTCAAGTTCTTCATCGACTTGCTTCAACGATTGTTTCGGTAATCAACATCTATATTTAAGATTGAGCCATTGTTCTTATTGTTCTTAAGGTTTATGACTCTCTTTTGTGTACTTTAATTCTAGTCGCTCTAGAGTTGGAGTAGTTGGATAGTGTAAGCGTGGTGCTTAGACTTGATAGCTCATATTTACCTCCTATAACGCCGGTAGTAGTGGTAGTTCTCAAGGGTGACTCTTATAGCCTTGTTGATTCTTCTATAGTCCACTTACCCATGTGTAGGCTCGGTAGGATTATACATTTGCATAAAAGAATCATACTCTGTTTGTGACCTTTTATGGCAACTTCCCCAATAAGAATAATATAAACATATCACTCTTAAGTTGGATATAGATAACCTTAGTGATCCCCTCTATACTTTTAGCTTCTCCGTCCTTGTTAGTTACTCAGGGGTTATACACTTGAGACTCATCGCTATCTGTTCCTTTGGGTTCGATATTAAAACTGGGTTACTCCGGTGAAGTGCTACATCGGTAGATTTTATCTGTGCGCTTGCGGATAAAGTAGAGTGTGCATTAACTTATACCAACAAGCATTTCTGGCGCCGTTGCCGGGGAACGGTAGATCATTTTACGTCTTAAGTATAACCTTGTATTATACTTTTATACTTTATCTTTTACCTTTATACTTTACTTCGCTTTGCCTTTGCTGTTATCTTTTATATCTTTTATATATATTTTGATTCTTTTCACAATGGATTTCTCAGAGCCAACCACTAGCTCCACAGATTCCATTCCACTGAACCAGTATACCTATCACACTGTCGTAGACTTAGAGTTGCCCAAATCTGCTAAGCCTATCCTTTCAGACAACTACGAGCTACACCCATGTTTGATAGAAATGGTTAAGAATCAAGTTTTTTCTGGCTTAGAAGACGAAAACCCACACATTCATTTAAATGAGTTTGAACAAACCTGTGCGTGCCTACATATCGCAGGCATGTCTGACGAATCCCTTAGATGGAAACTTTTTCCATTCTCCTTAGAGGGAAAAGCCAAAACATGGTACCTTCAAACTGCACCAAGTAAAAATGGGGATTGGAAAGAACTCTGCTCTAGCTTTTGCTTAGAATACTTCCATGTCTCCAAAATTATTTGTCTTCGCTTTGAGATTTTGTCCTTCATCCAAGAGGATAATGAGTCTCTAATTGCAGCCTGGGAAAGATTCAATAATCTTGTCCGCTCTGGTCCAGCCTTATCTATTCCAGATCCGGTCTTGCTTCAACACTTTTATAATGGTCTGAATAGAAAAACTTCTAACTACCTTAACTTAGCTTCAAACGGATCATTCCTACATACCCCAGCCTCCAAGGCAAGGGAAATGTTACAAAACTTATCTCAAATCACTCCTACTCCTGAAGCTAAACCACAAGAACCACTAGAAGTAAATCTAGAAGCTGAGCCTATATCTATTCTTAATCATGAACAAACCTCAGTTTTAATTCCTAGTGAGAGGGAAACTTCGATCTTAGGAGACATCTTTGATTTCGAGGATGAATATCTTACCGAATTTGGTAATACCTCAAAATATCACACAATTAGGAAACCTCAAAATCAAAAATCATCTTTAGAAGAACTTACTGATAAGGTTTTCCTAAAAGAGACTACGAAGAAACTAATCTCTATAATAAGTCATGAATGGTTAGAAGAATCAGAACTTTCCACTGATACGACCCGCTTAAATTCACCTTCTACACACATTCAATGTCAAATCCATCAACAACCCTTCGAAGCTCTCTATAATCCTGTTGTGGGAATCAACATTATGTCTGAAACCTTTGCTCAAGATTTATTAAAACAAATACCACTTACCCCAACAGTTAAACTTTTAAAAACCCCTTTAGGACATGTTATTCCTAGCTCAGGAATCATGTATGTCCTGCCTGTCACAATAGATAACACTCCACTACACTTAAGTTTTTATATCTTTGATATTAAAGAGTTCAATCTACTGATAGGCCAACCACTTAAGCAACTCATTCATGAAGGACAATTAGGGATCATAAACTTCCATCTTGGGAAAAATCTTAAAGGAACCATACCTATCACCCACTCTCTAAATACTGAGAATGAATCATGTCCCAAGCCAGATCCTATGGAAGAAATTAATGAAGCATCTTTTGAAATAATAAATGAATCCGAATATGAAGAAGATGCTCAGTTCTTCACTGAGGAAGAAGATAACACACCTGATCCAGATCCTTTAGATTCCTTAGAAGAACCTCCTAAACCTCCCATAGAGTTAAAACCCTTACCTTCTGGGCTTCGATATGCTTTCTTGAATAATGATCCTGAATCTCCTATAATCATAAATAATAATCTTACTCAGGAACGAACTTCTAGGTTGATCACTGTCTTAGAAAAGCATAAGTCAGCCTTTGGCTATTCACTCCATGATTTAAAGGGAATTAACCCCACTTTCTGCACCCATCGCATTCCTACTGATCCTAACATATCACCATCCAGAGAGCCACAACGCAGGCTTAACAATGCGATGAGAGAAGTAGTAAAGAAAGAGGTTTTGAAACTCTTGCACGCCGGGATCATTTATCCTGTGCCACACAGTAAGTGGGTAAGCCCTGTTCAAGTTGTGCCTAAAAAGGGAGGCATGACTGTGGTAAAGAATGAGAAGAACGAATTAATTCCACAAAGAACTATTACTTGTTGGAGAATGTGCATTGATTACAGAAAATTAAACAAGGCAACTAAGAAAGATCATTTCCCGCTACCTTTCATAGACGAAATGTTAGAACAGTTAGCCAATCACTCTTTCTTTTGTTTTCTTGATGGATATTCTGGATATCACCAAATCCCAATCCATCCAGATGATCAAAGCAAAACCACTTTCACATGTCCATACGAAACTTATGCTTACCGCCGAATGTCTTTTGGATTATGTAATGCACCTGCTTCTTTTCAAAGATGTATGATGTCTATATTTTCTGATATGATTGAAGAAATCATGGAAGTTTTCATGGATGACTTTTCTGTTTATGGAAAAACTTTTGATGATTGTCTTGAAAATTTAGACAATGTTTTACAAAGATGTGAAGAAAAGCACTTAGTCCTTAATTGGGAAAAATGTTATTTTATGGTTAAGAAAGGCATAGTGCTAGGTCATTTAGTATCAGAACGTGGAATTGAGGTAGACAAAGCTAAAACTGAAGTAATTGAACGTTTGCCTCCACCAATTAATGTCAAAGGAATTCGAAGTTTTCTTGGCCTTTACCGTAGATTTATAAAAGATTTTTTTTACATTGCTAGACCACTTACAAATCTTTTGGCCAAGGATGTTCCTTTTGACTTTGATGATGCATGTTTAGAATCTTTTAACACTCTTAAGAAAGCGCTCACTTCTGCACCTATCATTCAACCTCCTGATTGGTCTCTACCTTTTGAGATCATGTGTGATGCAAGTGATTTTGCTGTAGGAGCTGTGCTAGGACAATATAAGGATAAAAAGCATCATGCAATCGCTTATGCCAGCAAAACTTTAACAGGACCTCAACTTAATTATGCTACTACTGAAAAAGAACTTCTGGCTGTTGTTTTTGCTATAGACAAATTTAGATCTTATTTAGTGAGATCAAAGGTGATTGTTTTTACTGATCATGCTGCACTAAAGTACCTGCTCACTAAGAAAGATGCTAAGCCACGCTTAATAAGATGGGTTTTGTTGCTCCAAGAGTTTGATTTAGAAATAAAAGATAAGAAAGGAGTAGAAAACTCTGTAGCTGATCACTTGTCTAGAATGTATTTTGAAAATCCACAAAATTGCCTATAAATGACTCACTCAGGGACGACGTGCTTTTTCAAATCTCTAGATCTGACCCCTGGTATGCAGATATTGTCAATTTTAAAGTTGCAGGGTATGTACCACCAGGAGCAAATAAGAAGAAGTTGGTCTATGAGAGCAGGATCCACATATGGGATGATCCATATCTATTCAGAGTTTGCTCTGATGGATTACTCAGAAGATGTGTGCCAGCTGAAGAAGGAATCAAAATCATTGAACGCTGTCACTCTTCACCATATGGAGGACATTATGGGGCATTCCGAACACATGCAAAGATCTGGCAAAGTGGATTTTTTTGGCCAACTATGTACCAAGACACAAAAGACTTTGTCCGGAGGTGTGGATCATGTCAGAGGCACGGCAGCATCAACACCAGAGATTCCATGCCACTCACTAACAACCTTCAGATTGAGCTCTTCGACGTCTGGGGAATTGACTACATGGGACCATTCCCTAAATCAAGGAATCATGAGTATATTCTAGTTGCTGTCGACTACGTCTCAAAATGGGTCGAAGCAATGCCATGTAAGTATGCTAATGCAAGAAACTCATAGAGGATGTTTGAGGAGATAATATTTCCAAGATTTGGAGTGCCAAGGATGGTAATTAGTGACGGAGGAACCCACTTCATTGACAAAAGCTTTCATAAATATCTGACAAATCATGGGATCCATCACAATGTTGCCACTCCCTATCATCCTCACACAAGTGGCCAAGCAGAAACATCAAACAAGCAAATCAAGAATATTCTGCAGAAAACAGTTGACGAGATGGGAACACAATGGAAAGATAGACTACCTGAAGCACTGTGGGCTTACCGTACTGCCTACAAAACACCGATGGGGATGTCTCCATATCAACTCGTCTACGAAAAGACTTGTCACTTACCAGTAGAACTAGAATTCAAAGCTCACTGGGCAATCAAAAGATGGAACATGGACTTAGAAGCCGCAGGAGTCAAGAGGAAAATGCAACTCTCTGAACTAGATGAATGGCGCGAAAAAGCATATCATAACGCGAAGATCTACAAAGAGAGAACAAAGAGGTGGCATGATAAGAGAATCAAGAAGAAGAGTTTCACTTCTGGAGACAAGGTATTACTCTTTAATTCCAGGGTAAAATTGTTCGGGCATGAAAAACTACGAAGCAAATGGGAAGGACCTTTCACGGTGGTAGCCACTTCATCACATGGAGCCATTACACTTCAAAATGACGAAGGTACGCTATTCAAGGTAAATGGACAACGTCTTAAGATTTTTCTAGAACTTGAAAAGAGTCCTGAAGAGTTGGATGTCATCCAATTCTTCATTATCCCATAGATTTACACCATCGTCATTTTTTTCCGATAAGTTTGCACATCGGGGTTATAATTTCTGGGATTAAGATCAAGTTTGAAGACACCACGAGCGACGGACCCGCGAGATCCCACAGGGAGGGACCGACCGGTCTCCTAGGGAGACCGACCGGTCTGCCCTGGAAGCCCCTCGCCCTCTGCCTTCTTTCGTTACGTGTCCCGACTCTTTCTCGTACCCATTCTGGTAACCCGATCCATAGAATCGATAACTCCCGTAATGAACCTATCATACCTATCATTCAAGCCTCCTCAGCTATAAAACCAGCCCCATACCTGCCTCTAGATTCATTACAACCTCTTCAAAAAACCAGCAGCAACAGAGCTCTCCTCCCACCAGCGCTAATGGCCTCCTATCTAAGGATCGACCTCAACGAGCCCGCCGACGACTCGATGGCTCTTGTCATCACCGCATCTAAGGAGCTTGTCGTAACAACATCAAAGGAGATCGCTCCTGTTGACTCGCCAACACCTGTCGATATGATCCCACCAGAAGAGACCTCGTCACATCGTCAACAAGCTTTCTACGCTCAAGCGGTGCCGGCAAGAGGACTTCCGACATTCTCCGTCTCCAAAGAGATCCCGCTCCTTCCTCCTAGGCCCAATGAGACACTCGTCGGGCTGAAGACGAACAAGCATGGGGAGCCCACTGTCACAAAATACACATCTACAAATCCGCGTCCACGTATTGATGGAGTACGTGGTTACCCTGAACAAATCAAGGTCACTCCACCAGTAAACAGGGCACCCACCACTCCAAATATCGCGGCTAAACGCAAGAGGACCACCCAGCTAGATCGCCTCGGGGACAGAATTGAAGACCTTGAGAGAGATAACTTAGAGCTCAAACAGAGATACGCTTCTCTAGCCAAAACTACAAAAAAGGCGACTGATGTGCTGCATAAATATGTAACTAAACACATTAGCTTAAAGGATAAGGTTGTCAGTGTAGCCACTACGCTAGGAAATCTACTCGAGGGAGAGAAGTGAGAGATAGTTTACCAATAGTTTGCCAGGCACTCGTGTTCACAGAGTTTCGTGTTTAAGTCTTGTTTTTTTAGTTAATTCATTGTGTAATAAAAGTGCCTTGAATATCAATAAAGTATTTGTCAGAATTATCTTTTATTATTTTGGATATATGTCTTGTCTCCACATGTTGTGATTAACAGAAAACAGAAAATAAGTGTGGGGGAAGAAGACGACAACAGTATTACCAAAAAACGATCGCGAAAGCTGCATGGAACAGAAGACAACGTTACCAAGATCATGCACCACGAAACGGGCCACGGTTGGGCCCTAAGCCCAACCGACCGGTTGGTGGACCCCACCGGTCGGTTAGGGGTTGACCCCTCTTGCCTCCTCCTTCGTCCACGGGTTGGTACGCAACTACTACACTCTATTTTCTGATGTTCAAGCTTCTGTTCAAATTAAAACCATATTCTTGCAATTCATGAATTTTAAATAAAAAGGAAAAGAATATTTTGACATACTCATGGTATAGAATCTCACAACACCATTTCTGAAAAGACCTGTTTTGATGTTTTAAGAAACCCATATTATCTAGAGTTGTTGTGGAATATGATAGGGAATAATGAGAACTCAATTCTTAAGGTATGAGCATTGGAGAATTTTACTTGCAAAGTTAAAAAGAGATTAGCAACACTTCTCCTTTGTAGTAAATAAGTTGCCTGCCAAAGTCATCAATCAATTATTGTTTACTTTAATACTAAGTTCTTTGTTGAGAAATTTATTATGCTCTAAAGATCGAGATCCTTACAAGTAAAGAAAGATTCACTCTTCCGAAATAGTATTGTATTAGAGGCATGGGTTATGCAAAAGTATGAAATATGAGGAAAGAAAAAAGGACAAGTGTCCAACATACCTCAGAAAAAAATATATATAATAGAATAAGAAAAAGTATTATGATAAAAGTATGATAAAGAGAAAAAGAAGTTAGCCCATGGTCCCTCTAATTGCAATATACCAGTAAGAGTGACAAAGTTTAAAAAGATTAATGTCTTGATCTAAGAGTATAGTATTCTTCTCCATTGGCTTAGTAACATAAAACTGCTCTTCATTAGTCAAATGCGTTGGTAAGGAATTGAAATGCTACAAAAGGAGAAGGAAAGCTATGACTTGTTTCAGAAATTTCAAAAACTCCAATGTCTTATACTAAAAAGGAAAGGGTGATCTGTTTCAACTATTCTATTCTCCAAACTTCTCAAGGTTTTATGGTAAACACAGAAAGGTTTAATGTTTGATATTTTATGATCTAACCTTTATTGAGGACGAGTAAAAGTCTAAGTGTGGGGGAGTTTGTTGACACTAATTAACTCTTATTATTAAAGGTAAATTAAGCATGAAAATGGATGAATATATAAACTCCACCTTAGTATAGGGTTTAAAACTAACAAATTCCATGAGTTTTGGTGAATTGTGAATCCGCAGGGACTAAACTAGGAAACAACCTTCGATACCTTCCCTTAGAAGGAAACCGACGAGAGATAACGCATTCGGCAAGTCAGGAACCTTCCAGAAGACTCCAGAGAGCACGTAGAGACACCACGAGGAAAGGCATCCCGGTCCACTTCCAGGTGGGACCGACCGGTCCCCTGGGCCCACCGGTCGGTCTCCCCCTGACGCCGCTGGCTTCCATCTTCTGCAAGCTACTTCCACCGCCTTTGAGGATCAATCTCAGCCCTACGTGAAGTCGGTTTGATCCAACGGTCGCGGTTGATCCCTCAGGGCTATATAAAAAGACCCCCAGGCCCCAGGTCAGACAGAAGGTCCCTCTTCAGAAGACTACGCCTCAATTAGAAACCCTAGAAGAGACTTCAGGAGTCAGCTCTCAAGTAGAAGACTAGATATCCCTCTAGTAGGATTAGAACCTAGTTTTATTCTAGAACTAGAAGTGAGAGAGAGAGGAAGAGATCAAGAGGAAGCTCCGGCCTGTCGGATCAACTTCTTCATCTTGTACCTGTGGATTCAAGTTCTTCATCGACTTGCTTCAACGATTGTTTCGGTAATCAACATCTATATTTAAGATTGAGCCATTGTTCTTATTGTTCTTAAGGTTTATGACTCTCTTTTGAGTACTTTAATTCTAGTCGCTCTAGAGTTTGAGTAGTTGGATAGTGTAAGCGTGGTGCTTAGACTTGATAGCTCATATTTACCTCCTATAACGCCGGTAGTAGTGGTAGTTCGCAAGGGTGACTCTTATAGCCTTGTTGATTCTTCTATAGTCCACTTACCCGTGTGTAGGCTCGGTAGGATTATACATTTGCATAAAAGAATCATACTCTATTTGTGACCTTTTATGGCAACTTCCCCAATAAGAATAATATAAACATATCACTCTTAAGTTGGATATAGATAACCTTAGTGATCCCCTCTATACTTTTAGCTTCTCCGTCCTTGTTAGTTACTCAGGGGTTATACACTTGAGACTCAACGCTATCCGTTCCTTTGGGTTCGATATTAAAACTGGGTTACTCCGGTGAAGTGCTACATCAGTAGATTTTATCTGTGCGCTTGCGGATAAAGTAGAGTGTGCATTAACTTATACCAACAGGGAGCCTAGAGTTCGTCGCTCTAGGCAGCGGCTACAACGTGGCCCTCTTCATGACTACGCCGCTCCTCGCTGTGGAGGCTACGCCACGCTACCCTGGACGCTTCGGACGTCCGGGATGTTGCTCCCGACACGCTCGACGGACGCACCGGGAGCCGACCACCCCTGGCCCTTCTCCGCGGTTCGGGGACGTTGCGCCACGTTCCGACAAATCTCCTCGTCTAGCGACCCGGCGGAGCCACCCGCGAGGGGTCTAGTCGGGACCAGCCAGTCAAATCAGAGGGCGCCAACGGGCCTTCCCTGAGGCCTAGCCTCGAGGCCCCGCGACGCCGCCACCAGCAACAATGCCGGGGGGCTTCCCTCCCCAGCACCAGGACGACAAACGAAGCCTCGACCACCTTGGACCGACTTGGTGAAGCCCTGGACGCAGCTCTCCTGCTTCGTCCTAGTACCAGCAAGGCCTCCAACGGGACCACGCCCGACACATCTGAGGCTGAGGCTTCGACGTCGGCGATCTGATGTTGCGTCTGAGGCAGGACAACCGAGGGCGCCACAAGCTCACTCCCCCGCGACAGCTGGCGCACCAACCAGGGACCTCAACGGAAACCCCGACCTCGCCTTCGCCATGCGCACAACAAGGGAGCCCGGCCAATCTCCCCCGACAACCCCGACTCTGACTCAGAATATTGAACAGCTATGTCGTTTCTTCCCCTAGGGCCTCGAAGCCCTGTACATTTCTCATGTTTTGTACAAACATCGTATCATGAATGAATAAAAGTCATTGTTTCAATGCACTTTCTTTCGTTCAAAAACAGAGGTAGCCTCGACTCTGTCAAATCAGAGTCAGGAGTCCCTCGAGGGCTGACAGGGGGATAACCCCCTAAGTTCCCAAAAAACTCACACGGTTTTTACCAAACTCGACGTTATTTTATTTATCTATGCCTCGAACGCGCTTCATGACTAAGTAGAAAACACCTCGAGCTCCCCAAGGGTCGAGGGACGTCGAGACGGGAGCTCTCCAACGCCTCTGGGCTACGGTACCTCCACTCACCCCCCTCGAGGGTCTCGAGTCTGTGTCAAAAACTTAGTCAAAGCAAAACTCAGGCAAAGAAAAATAAGAAAACTCGAGCGCAAGGGGCTGACAGGGGGGTAACCCCCTAAGTTCCTAAAAAGCTTGCACAGTTTTTCCAAAACTCGATGTTACTTTATTTATCTATGCCTCGAACACGTTTCGCGACTAAGTAGAAAACACATCAAGCTCCCTAAGGGTGTAGGGACATCGAGACGGGAGCTCTCCTACGCCTCTGGGCTACGGTACCTCCACTCACTCCCTCCCTCGAGGTTCTCGAGCCTGTGTCGAAAACTTAGTCAAAAAAGCAAAACTCAGGCAAAGAACAATAAGAAAACTCGAGCGCAAAGATGTTTCATTATCATCTCAAGCACTCATAAGTTTTTCGGGCCACGAAGGGCCACAACGTTGCAAAAACACTAATTATTTACATGGGCCTTCTTGCCTAGATATGGATCGCAGGCCTCAAGCTTCGACGTCTGAATCATCATCGTCGTCGTCCTCCTCACGACCCGGACCTTCCTCATCGACATCGAGGCCGTAGCCCGGGAAGGGAAAGGAGTATCGACCGTATTCGACCTCACACGTGACAAGCAACACGAAGTCAACAAAACCCTCGAAGGAGTACTTCACACTCCTCCGAGGCCTCGGGGACTACCCCCGCGGGGGACGCTCGCGCACCCCCCACAGAAAAGTTACGAGTTACCCTTTGCTCTTGGTTCATGATCCCCAGCTCGAGTGCCAGCACTCAAGCAGGGGCTCGGGTCACTCCCCTGTGGGGGAAGCAGCTACGTCACTTTTTCCCTGAATTTATAAGTGTTATACTTTTGTTTTCCCGGAGTATGCAATAAATAGGCGCCTCTAGCTCGTCTGTTTTGTCATATACGTCCTGGGGATACCCCTGAGGCCTGAGCGTGAAGGCTCGGGGAACCCTTTCATCAATCTAAAAAGTGAGGCTCAGCTCTGCCCCGGCAGAGGCCAAACCTCCCTCGGGAGCTACAAGGAGAGGGGTCTCCCCGACCCGACGTCCCCGAGACTTACGTTTTTGCTCGCATTTCAAAATTTTCCTAGTCTTGCCTCTTTTTTCTTTTGTGCATAAGAAGGAACTAGCGTGCGAAACCTAAAGGGTCACGAAGGACAGCTTGAGAGTCGAATAACCAAGTCGTGAGAGCTACCTTCGCCTCCGGGCAGGAAGACTCCCTTGCCGTTATCTCACCTTGAAAGGTAGCCTAAGTACCCTAAGGGTTTCCACCGTGATCCCTCCACACGCAAAAAAGGAAAAAAACAGGCAACAAGGAATGAAATGCGAAAACGTTTTTACATTAAGCCTAGAAGGCCGCGAGCTTGTTCTTTCTTACAAAATGTATCCTCCCACGGAGGACACAACACAAGGGCTCGGTGGCCCAAACTAACTCTATTTCTCCTCTTGAGGCTCATCCGTAGGAGCAGTCACCGGGGGCTCTTCAGGAGCCGAGGAAACAACAACTGGAGGAAGCCCCACGTCCTCTTCAAAGAACCGAGCCAGGGCTTCCCCATGGGCCTCGACTGCCTTGGCGAACTCCGCGATCTCCCGCTCGGCTTCGTCTTCATCATCCGGCAAGATATAGCCCTGGCTGACGGCGCCGAAGTTGAGGTCATCGTAGTGGCTGAAGATCACGGCGAAGGCCCGCTTCACCCCAAGATGAAGGGCACCGCGCACCCGGTCATTCACCTGACCACTCAGGGCGGCCAGACGGCTGGTCAAGGAGCTCCCCGACTGACCATCTACGGTCCCGAGGGTCGTGCAGGCCTCGGCGGAATACCGACCCACAATGCATAACAATTAACAAGTGCCATTGTGGAAAATTTGGATCGCAAGAAAAAACACTTGTCAATTTAATTTCTTTCATAAGAGAAAAAAAAGAAAAAAAATAAGAGGAAAATTTGAGATGCCATCATAAGTCATAACTAGACTAGAAAGGATAGCAACAAGGCCTAGTCCATTTAGCTCTCTCTCTTTTGGTCAGCCCAGTCCATTTAGCTCTCTCTCTTTTGGTCAGCCCAGTCACATGCAACGCAACAACAGCACCGCGTAAAGCCAGATACAGCCGTGCAGCACCGTGCGAGTGATTAGTGTCACCTCAACGACTCGGGGAGACACGATGGGGTGAGCTACCTATATAATGTGGTCCATGGACATTAGTACTCCACACTTACCTTTGCCTATTTACCTAGACAGTAATGACCGACAATCAAATTCGGTTTAAAATGAATTTTGAATTAAGGATATTTTAGATTAAAAGTAGAAAAGTAGAAAATGGTCGAACTCGGTCGAAAAACTCCTCAACCGTTTTCTACTTCTATATTTGAACTACGAAAACGGAAGCGAAAATGGTAAACTCGGACAAGAAAATACGAATTCGATCGGATTAAATTTAGAAAACGATGCGGTTCGGTTTGGGATATTTCCGTTCCATTTTTATCCTTACTTGCACGGCCTGGTGATCCAAGGCCTCGGCCTGATAGACCGACTGCAGGGCGGCCGAGGCCTCCTCCGCCTCAGCAAGCTTCCCCCTCAGCTCTGCAGAAGATCGACACAGCTCGTCAAAAGATCAAAAGACGCGATGAGGAAACCATAAGACCTACGGAACAAAAGGTCACCTTTTGCCACCCCCTCCCACTTCTGGGCAACAGTGGCCGAGGCCTCAGCCGATATCCGAGCCTGCTCCAAGTCCGCGCTCAGGGCCCGCGCCTTGGACGCCTCCTCGGCAGCCTGAGCACGAAGGGCCTCGGCCGCCTTCTCTGACTCCTCCAGGCGCAACGCCAGGTCCTTAGCCTTCTCCGCCTCCCGGGCGGCGTGCTCTTGGGCCTCGGCAACCACGGCGGTCAGGTCTGAGCAGCGGACGCTCAGCCCGCCTACCTCGGTACTCTTCTTGGCAAGCTGCTTCTGGGTGCGGGCGAGCTTAGCGCTCGACATCTGAAGCTGCTCCCAGACGCGGATCTCCCGACGGAGGAAATCTGACTTAGCCCGAGAGGTCTCCATAAGCTCCTAAGGCGGATAATCAACCAAACATTAACCCCCTATATGACAGAACGAGAAGAAGAGGATCACCCAAACGAGGGTCCTCACCTGGACGGCCCGAGTGAAAGGTCCTTGTTTGGTTTTGGTAATCGAGTGACAACCTAGGTGAACTAATATGTGTTCAAGTGAAATACACAGGAGATTAGTTCACAAGTGAATGTGCAATGATGGAGCTTATTGCATATGAGACATGACATGGAGTCATATGGCTAAGGTGGTGAAGATCAAGGCAAGACTTGGCTTGATGGACCGGTTGCAAAGGTGAAGGGCAAGTTGGAGGCTTTGAAGCCGTTGGTACCGAGTGTTGGGAGGCTTGAGCAAAGACTTGGCGCCGAAGGACCAAAGCAATGGTGAAGAGCAAGTGAGGTCAAGATTGATGGACCATGGAGGCCATGTGATGATATGAAGTGGATCATATCATTTGATCAAGATTGGTGAATGTGTTGCATCAACTTTGGAGGAATTGAAATGGAATGCGCAAGGCAAAGGTATATTTGTAGGGCATTTCATTTCACCGGTCATAGGTGTGTAGAGAAGTTTATGACCGAGTTTGGGATAGATAGCCGTACTATAAAGAGGGGAAATCTTTTTGTCATAATGGTTATCTAGTGCCACTAAGTGTGAGTTTCATTTGCATATGCATTGCGCTTAGTGACATGGAGAGATGGATGAGTTTAACCCTAAAAATCCTTGTGAAAATTGCTAACTTTAGTGCCAAATTGATTTGGTAATTTGTGGGAAAGTTGGCACTTTGAAAAGGGTTAAAAGTTAGAACAAGGAGCTGGTACTTGCGCCAAACAGAGAAAGTCCAGCTGGAATAATATTCGGCCCTAGCCGGATATTATGTTCGGACCGGTCCGTTTTTGGTGGTCCGTTTTCGTCTTATAAGAAAGAGCCGTTCTCGGATATTTTATTGGCCCTAGCTGGATATTCCAGTTAGTATCAACTCAGCTTAGTTCGCATGGACAGTGAGCCTTTGGTTGGATATTTTCTCAACCCTACCCGGATATTCTGGTTCAGCTGAGATCTATTCGCCCAACGGTCATATGCATGAGCAGAGGGGATTTAGGGGTGTTCAGTCCTCTTCTTCCTTACAACTTTCCCCATTCTTGCTCTTGGTGAGCTAGGGTTCATCCCTCTCCTTCTCTCCATTGCTATGAGCTGAAATTTCTTGGAGAGATTGAGTGCCCTTTGTGGGTGTGGATGAGAGAGTGAAGATCCACCTCTTCCCCTTCCTCTCCCTCTCAAGCTTGGTGCTAATTTGAGTGAAGGATTGAGAGCCTAGTGTGTGTGCATTTGAGGATTTGCATTTGGTGGCACTAGGTAATCTTTGTGATTGGGGATTTCTAATTACTCTTGGTGATTGCCATCACCTAGACGGTTTGGTGGATTGTGTCTCTGTTGTGAAGCCCACGTGGTGATTGTGTGTGGCTCCGGAGAAGGATTTGTGAGGGGTGTTGTGCTCGCCCCGCGGGGATCGCGAAGAGCAACTCTAGTGGATTGCACGTGTCATTGAGTTACCCTCACTTGTGGGTGAGTTCTTGCAGTGCTCGAGTGTCGAGCTAGGTGTGGTGCCCATTAGCCGCCGAACTACCAAGTGTGTGGTCGACACAACGGGGACTAGCTTGGTGGCAACCAAGTGAACCTCGGGAGAAAAATCACTGTGTCAACTTCGTGTTTATCTTCTCGGTGGTTTGCAAACTCCATTCTCTAGCTTGTATTTATTTGTTCATATACTTGTGCTAGTGTAGATTGCTCTTATGCTTCTAGTTGGCTTGTGTAGCTTGCTAGTTACCTTCCTTGCTTGTGTAGCATAGAAGTTGATCCCGTGAGTGACTAGTTGACTTGTAGTCTTGCTAGTCACATTGCTTAGTTTGTGTAGCTAAGTTGAGCTCTCTAATTTGTCTTGTGTGGCCTTGTTATTGAGCATTGCTAGTGAGCTTAGGCTTTGTGCTTTTGCTTAGTGGCAAGTGTAAGAGCTCCACGATTGATTGAGTACTAGTTGCTTAGGTTTGTGTAACCTTGCAAGCTAGAATTGTTTAGGTGAGCTTTTGCTAGTCCAGCACCTTATTTGCTTTGTTTAGGATCTTTGTAAGGTGTTTGAGAGTATAGGTAGAGGGGTGTAGTCTTGGCTAGACCGATAGTTTTAATTCCGCATTTATGTTGGTTAGCCGGTGCGATTTATTTTAGAAAAGACTATTCACCCCCCTCTAGTCTGCCATCTTGACACTACACCGAGGGAGGTCCCTTTCCACCAACGTCAAGGACGTCTTCAACGACCGCGTGAGGAGCGAGCCGAGCTGCCCGAGGACATTCCAGTTTCCGGCCTCGGGATCGTCGTTGAGGACGAACACCGGCTCGGCCTCGGGATGAGCTGGATCCCTCCACTCCACTCGAGGACTGCCCAAAGTGGGAGAAGGACCCCCCAAGCGGGCAAGGGCCGAGCTTTCGCCCCCTCCTCCGACCTCTAGCACCGGCAGCCTCGGTGACGCACTGGTAACCTCGCCCTCCGCCTCTGTTTTCCCACCTTTTGGGGAAGTCTCGTCAGAAGAGATGGTATGGATCTCCTCCGGCAAGCGGAACCCTTGAGGCAGGACGCCAGCCCTAGACTCGGGCGCAACGGCCTGGGACGGCTCGGCCTCAGCCGCCTTGGCGACCTCGACTTCGACGGTCGAGTCTCCCGGGACTCCTTCATACCTCGACGCCCCAGAAGCAGGGGCCTTCTCTGGCGCCCCACCAGAGACCAGGGCCCCCTGTGGGAGCCTGACGATTTCGGGGGTGATGACCAGCCCGCCGGACCCAGGTAGTGGTGGCGTCACAAACGGTGCCACCACCGTGCCGACATAGGAGGTCGCTCCCCTTTCAGCGCTTTCCAGGGGCGGAGGGGTAGGGCCTCCGCGGAACGCTTCCCGCTGAGACAGGAGAAGAAAGATATGCATCATGAAGAAAAATCCCCACACGAACAAACATGGGAAGGGTAAGCGACGAATGCTCACCTAGCCCTCGGGGCCCTCCTCGTAGAAGGCACAGATGGGGTCTGCAGTCGCGGTGTCCCTGCAGGGGGAACCCCGCGCGGGGGAGGCGGGAACTTCGTCTCGGGGATCTCCGTCGAAACCCCCACCGACGGCGGCGGCAACAGGCCCTGATTGGACCCGTCACCCCCACGGGGCGCAGAAGCCTCGCCACCCGCGCCCAAGGCAGGAACAGGGCTCTGCCCCGCCGCCTGCGCCCTGGACGAGCCCATCACGGGGCTCGTCGACCGGACCGGCGAACGGTCCACGTCTGGAAACCCCGCCAGGGGCTCGGAGTCCTCCGAGCCCTCGTCGTCATCATCATCGGAATCCTCCTCCGTGGGAGAGGACTCTTCCGGCTCGCCATGGAGCCGTTGTTGCCGCCGACGCCTCTCCAGGTCGTCGCGGTCCTTTCGACCCTTAGCCCACCTGGTGTCCCTATCATCCTTTCTCTTCTTCCTCTCCTCGACCCGGCGTCGCCTCTCCTCCCTTTCCTCAGGAAGGGGAGGTTTTGAGGCGCTGACCGACCGTAGTCCCTGCAAAGAGAAGGTAGTAAGGACCAAACACGGAAGAAGAAGGCTCTGGAGCAACGCACCCAAAAGATCGATCCTCTTACCAAACTAATGTACCCGCGGAACGGGCGCATCGGAATGCTGAGCTGCTTGTTCACGCCCTTCACCTCCTTCACCGCATCCTTCACCCGGCGAACAAGTTCGGGATAGGCGGGCGGTGACGCCCTCATCTAGCACCCCTGCAGGAGAGGCGCGCCGTCTCTCATCTTGGCCATGATCAGGGGTCGGTCCATCAGCGGCAGCACGCACTGCTGGTGGAACCAGGCCATGACCATCCCGACCGTAAGACCCGCCTTCCGCAGTCTCGCCAGGGCTTCGAGTAGCGGGTCGAGCCGATTCTGCCTCCTATCGACGACGTCGTAGTTCCAGGAGTCCGGCCGCGACTCGATGACGCATCCGGTGTATGCTGGCAGCAGGTCGTCATCGTTACGAAGGTAGAACTAGCCCAGGCGCCAGTCTTTATTCGAGGTGGCCGCCTGGGATGGGATGTATAAGCTCGCCCTCTGCTGGCGAACGGAGAGCACGCAGTTCCCCGACCTCATCAGTCTTCGCAGACCATCTAAAACTGCCTTCATGAAGAGCTCGCCCCAGAAGAGGTGGATCCAGAGCTCCCAGTTGAAGGACCGGAAGTGCTACCAAAAAGCGACCAGAGGGGGGGGTGAATGGGAGCTTCAAATTTCTTTTCAGAAACTTGTCGCCTACTATCCCAAGAATCAACCCTAAAAGCAAACATAGAGCTTGAGAGTGTCCATGACCCTAGATGTAGGGTGGATGCTTCCAAGAAGCACAGCGGGACACAACACAACCCTAGAAACTCAACGCAAAAACCCAAAATCAAATCGAAGTCGTACGAGCAAACTGCGGACGAAACAATGCAAAACTCACTGCATCGGACGCTGGCCTGCGTCCAATGTCCAAGCACCGGACGCGTCCGATGTCCAAGCACCGGACGCGTCCGATGCAAAATGAACAAATCTGGGACCTTACTGCATGGTCATCGGACGCTGGCTACAGTGAAGCCCTAGTGTCCGATGCTCACCCCTCGGACGCGTCCGATGGCAACGGAGCGTCAGATGGTCAGCGTCCGATGCTCCTTCAAAAACGCTGTTAGGAGACACGTGCCATCTGAGCGTCCGATGTGACGAACTCAGCGTCCGATGCCCCTGACCTGAGCGTCTGATGCCCCCGAAACTGCACAGTTCTTCCGCGGATTCAACCCGATCTCCTCCGAATCAAAAGCTCTGAGGCTAAGACTTGGTATGAGGAGTTCCAAGGAGGTTAGTGAGCTATCCCTAAGAGATCATGGCTCGAACCTAACTCCAAATTGGTGAATCAGGAGAATTCGGGGCAAGAGGGACAAAAATCGATCGATCTACTAGCTCGTGAGGCTAGGAGGGAATTCCTTCGGTGGAAAGATGCGCTTCACGATCTAGAACAACTCAGTTCAAGCGGAATCAAAAATCATTCCTCGGATTGAGAGAACGAAGCAAATCACCGAGAGAATGAAAAGCAAAACACGAAGAACAAAACTCAAAACGCAATTTGATCTTGATTTCCAGCCGAAACTTCTCCACCCGAGGAGACAACGAGATTACGGTCTCGTTTCCTCAAAAAGCAAATACACAGAGGTATTGTTCACCGTCTCTGCGGATCTCAGTAGCTACAGCAGGAAACCCTAAGTGAAAGTAGTAAATGGCTGAGATAATCTGGAGAGAGGGGATGCCTCTCCTTATATAGCCTAATACAATTATTCCCCTTCTACCCCTACTACTAATGAGCGAGCAGGCTAACCCTAAGGGTATTCCTGACCAACTCGAAGTTGATGATGATCCGACGGCCACGCCCGCACAACTGGTAGCCTCGCCTCGACGCGACCTCACCGATTGCCGCCACGTGCCGCCACCGCTCCGCTCGTCCTTTTCACGGACCTCCCCCCGGTTTTGAGGCCGAAACCGGGAAACCTGGGCCATCCCTCGGTTTTGAGGCCGAAATCGGGAAACCTGTCGTCCGTCGCCTGAGTTTTGTGGCCCAAACTCAGAAACCCGCCATCACCCAGGTTTTGAGGACCAAACTTGGAAACCGTCCTCAGCCCGAGTTTTGTGGCCCAAACTCGGAAACCGGCCGCACCCAGGTTTTGAGGCCCAAACCTGGAAACCGTCCACTCGGTGGTTTTTCTGTGGCTCCACCACCAAACCGAGCCGTAGAGGGGATGCACCGCCCGTGCACCCCGTCCACACGCAAGTCTTCACTTGTCGCTGTCCCAGGCTGTCAGCCACCACGGCCGATCCTCAGGCCACCGGTCCGTCAGTCCAAGCCTCACGTCCGCCCTTCACCGCTCCGGGTCCATCGGCACGACACGTCTCTACTTGACCTTCACCTTGCCTTTGATCACTGTATCCGTGCTCAACACCTGCACAACACAAGCCAAAGAACATGCGCATCATCCCAGTTGACAATCACTCATCACTCAAGATCCGGCATACACCCATGTATCCGCAATCTCCCCCTTGATGAGTGCATTGTCAACTACCAACACAAATCATATGAAGGTAGAAGAAGGAAGAAGAAGAGAGAGTAGAGAACTCGTCCAAATGACCCAAAAGCATATCAAAGTCGAAAGAAGATCAAGTGGAGTGAGCACAATAACTTGGTCCCCAAAGACATGGGCAACGGCTCGACGCAACCAAGCAAAGCAAGGCTAGCCCTCAAGAAGAGGTAAAACAGGCTCAACACCGCTAGCAGGAAAGCTCGATACCAAGTGAAGAGCATATAGGCAAAGTCGCTAGTCCCTCAAGAAAGAGACAGAGGCTCAACACAACTAGCTACCAAAAATGCTCCGAACCAATTGAAAAACCATATGGGGTGAAAGACGCTCCAATCCAAATGAACAACTCATCAAAGCAAAAATTGAGCGAACTCCCCCTAAACATGAACTCCCCCTTCAATAGTGCGTACAACTAGGGACATGATTTGTGGCTCAACACAACTAGCTACCAAAAATGCTCTGAACCAATTGAAAAACCATATGGGGTGAAAGTCGCTCCAATCCAAATGAACAGCTCGTCAAAGCAAAAATTGAGCGAACTCCCCCTAAACATGAACTCCCCCTTCCATAGTGCATACAACTAGGGACATGATTTGTCAAAATTTTTCCCCCTTAGTTGAAAATGCACACAATAAGGCACAATGCATATGAGACACAAATGCAGGTTAGCAGCTTCAGGTATATATTCCAGAGAGTGAATAGATGCTCTAAATAGTGCACATCCAACTACTCAACAACAAGCATAAATGCTAGCAAAGGCTCAAACTGATCACATAATATGAAATATGAATATATGAGCAAAATGAGCAGTTTTAGCCAAAAAGTATTCACCATCAAGATAGCACTAAACATGTATAGATAGGAAGTCAAACAAGTGCTACACATGTATACAAGGTGAACTACCCCTAGCAAAGTTCAATCATCATGCTCTAGAATGAATCATAGACTTGTGTTTTCAAGTTTTATCGGAGTTGCAGCGGTGAAATTACACAAGTTCAAAATTCAGCATGTGATTGCGAGAGGTTGAAAACTTGTCATTGCCAAACTTTTCAACTGAGCTAAGCCTATGCATATGCAATCAGAAGCTTAAAGCAACGGTTTCGGTCATACACTACACGGCTCAAGTTTAACTCAATGTGCAATGAGAAACAGTCTCGATACCGTGATGTGCTGACAAGCAATCCCATTTCGATCTTCCCAATTCACTTAAACTTGGTTCAATTTTAAAACAGAATATGAACATATCAAGCAAGTGAATGACTCAGAACTAGAGACATAGCAACCTAGCATATATGAGAAGCACGAGTGATTTCAACACATTCAACACATGCTAGTTGCCAATCTCAATGGTGAACATGTTTCAAATTTTGAAGTTGTATTAGGTATATTCACAGTTCTGAAAAGTAGCTCAGCTCACAACATGTATCAGTGATCAAAAAGAGCCTAAGCTACAAGCATAATTATGTATCATTGGAGCATACACTAATCAGAGCATAGACTCATTCTACAGATTATAGACATGAAGCTCGAAAAGATAAAGATGCAAATATGATGAAAAACAGAAACGAAACAAAAACAAGACAAAAGAAGTCAATTTATGATACAAGAACCAAAATGTTTTCCCCAATTAAAAGGGAAAACACACACCAAGCTCACCTCTCAACCTAGCAAAGGTTGATTGGTCCAAAGGGCTTGGTTAAATATCTGCCAACTGAAGATGAGTATCAACATGGTGAAGGTCGATATCACCCTTCTCATAGTGGTCTCACAAGAAATGAAAGTGCACATCAATGTGTTTGGTCTTAGAATGCAGCACGGGGTTCTTAGCAACGCTAATTGCACTCGTGCTATCACAAAGCAATGGAACTCGAGAAAAGCTCAGACCAAAATCACGCAAAGTGGCCATCATCCACAACAACTGAGAACAGCAGCTAGCCGCAGCAACATATTCAGCCTCTGTGGTAGACTGAGCGACACTAGACTACTTGCGAGAAGACCAAGACACAAGAGAAGAACCAATAAACTGACAGTCCCAGAAGTGGACTTGCGATCAAGTCGGTAACCAGTAAAATCAGCATCCGAGTAACCGCAAAAGGAAATGATGGAAGAAGCAGAATACCAAATCCCAAACTCAGGTGTGAAGCATAAGTACCTCATAATGTGCTTGACCGCCTGACGGTGAGAGGTGCGCGGCGACGACTGAAATTGCACGCAAAGACACACTACAAACTGAATGTCCGGGCGTGTCGCCGTTAGGTACAGCAGCGACCTGATCATACTCCGATACTCCTTCTGGTCCACAGCTTCTCCATCCTTGTCCGCATCCAGGGCCGTCGTGGTCGACATGGGTGTCGGAAGAGGCTTGGCCTCACCCATATCGAACTTCTTCAATATGTCCTTGGTGTACTTGCCCTGGTGCACAAACGTCCCCTCTCGGGATTGCTTGATTTGCAACCCGAGGAAAAACGTCAACTCGCCCATCATGCTCATCTCAAATTCTCTGCTCATAGTTTCTGCAAACTTGGCAACCAAAGCATGAGAAGAACCACCGAAAATGATATCATCCACGTAAATCTGAACCAACAAAGTGCCATTGCCTTGCTTGAGGAGAAAAAGAGTTTTATCCAGACATCCCATTTTAAAACCCTTAGCAAGCAAAAAGGTTTTCAACCTATCATACCAGGCTCTAGGGGCTTGTTTCAAACCATACAAAGCTTTGTGAAGTTTAAAAACATGGTTTGGAAACTTGGGATTTTCAAAACCGGGGGGTTGTTTCACATACACCTCTTCTTCTATGTAGTCGTTTAAGAAAGCACTCTTGACATCCATTTGAAAAAGTTTAAAACCTTTGGATGCAGCAAAAGCCAAGACGATCCTAATTGCCTCCAAACGAGCTACAGGAGCAAACGTCTCCTCAAAGTCTATCCCTTCCTTCTGACTATACCCCTGGGCTACAAGTCTGGCCTTGTTTCTAACAACATGGTCATCTTCTCCTTGTTTGTTTTTGAAAACCCATTTTGTCCCAATAGGGTGACACTCAGGAGGAGGAGGAAGAAGAACCCAAACCCGATTTCTCTCAAAATTTTCAAGCTCCTCATGCATGGCATTGACCCAATCCGGATCAGATAACGTGTGTCCAACATCTCGGGGTTCAAAATCAGCAACAAATACAGAATGAGCAAAGTGAGAGATTTGTTGTGACCTTGACCGAGTGACGCATTCGTGGATGTCGCTGATCATCTGTTGAGGAGGGTGTTGGCGCTAAATGTGTCGTGGTGCCTCCCTTGCTGAAGTGACCTCCCCCTCAACAGCAGCTGGTGCCTCCTCGGGTACAAACGGTACAGCCCGAGGTGGTGGATCCCTCGGCCCCCAAGTAGTCGAAGAAGAGGGGTCGGAGCCGAGAGTCGATGTAGTAGAGGCCGATCCTAGCGGCACAGCAGGTGGAGGAGGTGTTGGGTCATCCATCCCATCAGCACCCTCGTCCTCGTCATCAAAAAGAGGTTCGCCAACCTCATGATCACCTGCACGCTCAAATCTAGAAGAAGGACAAACCATGGTCTCGTCGAAGGTGACATCGGATGTTTCCATGACTCGGTTAGTATCAAGGTTAAGTACACGATATGCGCGTGTATGATTTCCATAACCCAAAAATACACCGTCAGAAGAGCGAGACTCAAACTTGTCCAGGTTGCCTTTCTTGAGTATAAAATAGTGGCAACCAAAAACTCTAAAATAACTCACTTTGGGTTGCTTCCCAAATCGCAACTCATAAGAAGTTTTCTTCAAGAAAGCATGGAGAAAAATGCGATTGGAAATATAGCATGCAGTGTTTATAGCCTCGGCCCAATACCGCTTAGGAGTCCTATGCTCATCGAGCATCGTCCTGGCCATCTCTACAAGGGTCCGATTTTTCCTCTCTACAACACCATTTTGTGGCGGTGTGTAGGGAGAAGAAAACTGATGCTCTAAACCGAAAGAGTTACAAAACTTCTCAAAATCCGAGTTCTTGAACTCGGAACCATTATCGCTACGAATAGCTCTCATCGAGTTCTTAGGGAACTCGTTCTGAAGTCGCAAGATCAAATTGCGAACAAAAGTGAAAGTCTCAATTTTCTCAGCTAAAAAGAAAACTCACGAATATCTCGAAAAGTCATCAACAACAACAAGCACATACCACTTCCCACCAACTGAGCTCACCCGAGCCAGACCGGCAAGGTCCATATGCAAAAGCTCTCCAGGGCGCTTGGTCATAACCTGATTCACAGGATGGTGGGGAGCGGCTATCATTTTCCCATGTCTACAAGAATGGCAGACAAGGTCCTTCTCCATGTGCAACTTGGGCAATCCTCGGATTAGGCCAAGTGAACTAAGTCTTGCAAGCAAGTCGAAGCTCAAGTGACCGAGTCTCCTATGCCACTTCCAAAGATCAGAGGAGGAAGGGCCTGTGACACCCTAGTGTCAAGCACTGCATTAGAAATCACTTTAGCTACTAAATTTCCATAAGCAATGCATTGCATCATTTCATGTGCATATCAGTGTTTTTGCCTTTTGTTGTTTATTTGAATTTTGGTTTCAATAAGACTTGGTTGTTAAATAAAATTTCTGTCTTGACCAATAATTTTATAAAATAGGTAATATTGAGTATAACACTTTTCATGTAGACACCTTGACCTAGATCAGTATAGTTTAATTATTAAAAATGTGGGAACAAAAATGATTTATGGCTCAAAAATTGGCTTTGTTTATGAGGAGATTGAAGAAATGATTTTCAGAAAAAGTGTCTTATATGAAAGTTGTAGAGAAAATTATTTTTAGCAACTTTTATTTTTGGGTCAAAGTCTATTTTTGAGCTTTTGAAACTGTTTTGGTTTGGTCAAAGTTTGGAAAAAGATTTGAAAAAGAGAAAGGGTTTTCTTTTCTTCCGCGCCTCCCTTCGGCCCACTTGGCCTTTTGGCCCAGCCCGCACCACGCCCGCGCCCTCCTGCTCCCGCGCCGCGCCGCGCCAGCGCCTGCGCCCGACACGGCTGCGTCGTACGCCGGCCGACTGTCGCGTCGCCGCCAACCTCTGCCGCAAATCCGCTTCACCCACTCCTCGCGCGATCCTCTTCCACCCGATCACGCAAGCGATCTCGCTCGCCCACTCACCGCTCGCCTCGGCCGCCGCGCCCACGCCACCGCCTGCTGCTCTACCGCTCGCCGCCTGCCGCACGCCGACCGTGGCCTCCGCCACGACCGCCCGTCCGGCCGCCCCGAACAAAACCCGAGCACCACACTCCCCACTCCCTCGCGCACTCGTCACTCTCCCGCTCACACGCTTGCCTGCCCGCTCTCTCCCTCTCACTCCACACACACACGAACACGAGCACGAGCGCCCGTGAGTGCTACCGCAAGTGTCCCCTTCGTCGTTTCGGCCTCACCGGAGCCCCTCGACTCAATCCCTCAAGCACACCACCCCGCCTTCATCTCGAACACACGATGCGCACGCCCGCACCCCAGCCGAGCCTCGTCCACACCGGAACCCGAGGAGCCCCGTCGTGGTTGCCATTGACGCCGCCCGGAGCTCAAAGTCGTTCCCCTCCGACCAAAGCTTCCCCGCCTTCTCCTTTCTCCGACGAGCTTCCTCACGCCAAGGCACGGTGAGAACACCTATCCGATCGCTCTCTACCGTTCCATAGCCCCTGCACTGTCACGACCGAGCGCCATGGGCGTCCGCCATGGCCGCGCACGTGGCCAAGCTCTTCAGGAGCTTCACCGGCCGAACCAACCCTTCTAGTAGCCTCCCTAGGGTTCACTTAAGCTTTCGCCTATGTCAATTTTACCGGCGACCGTCGGAAACGGCATAGCCAAGCACCGCCGCCGCCACCATCCGCCATGGATCAGCGCCGGTGAGCTACAGCCGTGCGCTGGCCAAACCAACACCACCACTCGATCCGCCTCGTCGAGGTGAACACACCGAGCCTAACCGCACCGTCGGCGACCTCGCCGTCGGCGAGTAATCGCTGGTCAACCACTTCCCCTGTTCGGCCTTCACCGACAGGTGGGCCCGTTGACCCGGCCGACCCCCACGTCAGCCACTCTTGGTCCATGGGCCGAGTCTACGTAAGTTGGGCCGGGAGTTTTCAAATGTTTTTCTTTTCCTTTTATTTTCCAGAAAAGCTTGTTTATTTTGTGTAGCACGTTTTAATGATCCAAATGAGGTGCTTTCAGTTTTGTAAACTTGTTCATGAGTAGATCTAGCAGGAAAAAATGTAAAAGTATTTTTAGTGAAAGTTTATTGTACCGTTCTTATTTATTTTAGTTTATGTGCTTTATGCTAAATAAATAGGTTTATATGTTTTCTGGTTGAATTAATTCATGGCAAAAATTGTGTATGCTTCTTATCAAATTATGTGTCTGTGAAAAATTTATGAGAACCTATTTCTGTAGAAAAAGAATTTGTTTAGGTTTAAATTCCTTTTAGGCTGTTTTCTTAAAATATTTGTTAGGAGAAATATATGTGGAAATAAAATATGGGAAAATTTATACAATCTTTGCGTGTTCTGTTTAAGCTGAGAAAAATGTTAAGTATAGGTTGTTGTATGGAAAAATAAGAGGTTGTAGTACAAGTGTACTTTTCTGTGTTTTTATTTGAAAATTCATGCAGAAAAGAATATAATGTTTCTGTTCATGGAACTTTCTTGAAAAATATGAAATATGGTGTAGAATCTGGGAAAAATATAAAAACGAGGTTCGCACTCTTTTCCAGTAGGGTTGCAGTTCAAAGGGTTTGTTTTGAAATAAACTTGTTTATTTTGTGTAGATTTATGTGTTCATGCTTTAGTAGTAAGTTTTCTGCAGTGAAATGGTCATGAGTAGATAAAGCTAGGAAAAATATGAAATCTGCTGTTGGACACCTTTCATAAGAAAAGTTAGTTCAAAGTACCTTTTTGGCAGTTTGTTTCATCTTTTTGTATCTGCTGTTCAGTAATTTATCTCTTGCTGAATTTTGTACAATGGAGTCCACTGGATGTAGGTTACCTGTTGTAATTTTTGTGGATTTTTCTGAACTCAAAAAAATACACTTGCTGTTCAAACCTAGATTTCTTTCAAATAAGTAAATAGGAAATAGTCAAAATAATGGTTTTGTTTAATGTAGTCATTAAGTGCTTTCCTCAATGTCAAAAGTTGTTCAACAAGTTGGTTTTGTTGGTTTGCAAGAAATGTTTACATTTCATACCACCATATTTGCACCACGCATTATTTATTTACACATACCGCATTGCAATAGGATCGATAGCCCCGGAGACCGAGCAAGAGCCGGAGACAAACGTCGAGCAGGAGATCCCGGAAGTGCTCAGGAGCGAGGAAGCCGAACCCGCAATGGAGACTAACCTGCCCGAGTGCCCCTCCCACGAGGCATCGGTCTTCTCCCAAGGCAAGCCCCGGAGCATTCTAAGTCTCCCTGTATTTACAATTAATTTAATTGAGTATTTTATATTGTGATGCATTAGGTATAGGAGTTGATTGAATCCTACTTGTTGCATTATCATTCCTTGATTATTGATTATACCTGCCTTGCTATCCTGTTATTATTTATAATGTAGAATTGCTTAGCCTGCTTAATGAAGTAGTAAAGGAAGGATGTTCCCGTAATACCCCTGGTGGGTATTTACCGGATCACGGTTGGCTATATTTGCTATCGTGGAAAAGAACATGAGTAGTAATGAAATACGGTCAACTGGAAGGCAAGGCACCAAGTTGGAACTTGGGGGCAGCCCGTCCGTTGGATCGTGTAGGTTTGTATCGATGTTGGCCCTCGTTCAATTTTGAAAGCGTCCTTTTACTTAGGGATTGTCTGTGCCGTAATCGCCGACCCCAAAGCCGGTTAGACGCTGTTCGGGCCGGTCTCAACCCGTTTCGCACCCTCTAGTATGGAAACACGATCTGCCTCAGAATGACCATCGTATAGTTCCAATTGGGTGGTCCGTGCTGTGAGCCGCGACGATTACCACCACGAACATGTATCGAGCGGTTACCCAATGCATGGACCCAACGGGGAAAGTATGGGTTGGTATTAAAGGTTTCTTGCCAGCTGGTTTGGAATTCGATTCGAGTCGCCGTCTCCCCCGGTTAGTGGGAAACTATGGCGAGCTTCACCACGATACAACTCCATGTGATGATTAAGGTTCAACTAAAATTTGGATAAGTCAACCGGATATGGTTTATTCTATTGATTGCTAGATTCAAGTGGATGTTGTAGATCATGTGCAAACCTAGACTAAGAGATAGACTTAAAATTTGGATTGCTCATCTATACAATTAAATATTACTTCCTTACCTTAAGCTTTCGCAACTAAAGATCCCAGCTCCACCAAAAGGCCTTGCATAACCTTGGTGTCCTTTATTTTCAGTTGGACGGGTAAGTCTAGCTGAGTACATTCCCGTACTCAGGGTTTATCCCGTTGTTGCAGATGGCCAAGTGTACTACGGCTATTGTAAGCACTGCCTCTACCCCGTGGAGGGTGATGAGGAGTAGGCCCAGGGCAGGGTCATCCAGAAGCTTCTCCTTTTCTTTTGCTGGACTCAGACTGCTGGTGGCACACTATTTCAAAAAGGAGGAGTGAGTTATCAAACAATGTTTTATTGGACCACGTATGTGGTGGTCGTGTCTTAAACTTATTTAAGCTTCCGCATTTTCAAACCTAGTGTTGTAATAACTCTTTTAAGATTTCGCACTCTGATGTTAATTTTCGGTTTTGATTATCAATTGTGTATCCTTGCGAATGTGGTACTTGAACAATGCAATCTTGTATGTTGTATGATGTTTGAAATCCTTCAAGATTTCTGGACTACCGGAGTTATATGGGTTCAAGTACGAGTCGACGTCAGTCGAATTTGGCTAAGACGGTACTTGAGCTCTTATAATTTGGACGGTTCCACCACAGGGCCAGCCAAAAGACAGCGAGAAATGCCAAAATACTCTGAGAAATTCGCACGAAAGACTTTCCCAAAGGGCGAAATCAAACATACAAGATTTCCCTGAGAATCCAAAATACGACTGAGATTCGGCTTAAAACGAATCTCATAGTCATCATCAAAGAGTTGCGAAACAGAAAGAAGGTTAAAGTGCAAGTTAGAGACGAGAGCAACATCACGCAACACAAAGTGCTCATTAACTCGCACAGACCCACGAGACAACACCTTACCTTTGCTATTGTCGCCGAAGGTGATAAACTCCTTTCTGGCAACCGGACTAAGACTAGAGAACCACTTGGCGTTTCCGGTCATATGTCTTGAGAACCCAGAATCCACCAACCAAATGTCCTCCAATCGTTTTACCTACATCAATAAAAAGACATAGGGTGAGCATACGGTCCAACACTGGGGTGAGTAAAATGGGAAGTGTACCAGTGTTGGGCCGGCTGCTCAAAAGTACGGTTAGTAAAAAAACCATTCCTACCACGCCTACGGGGAAAGCGATCACCACGCACAGGAAAATGTGGTCCGCTAAGGGAAGAACGTCCATCGCGATACTCAAAACACGGTTGGGGGAAACGCTCAGCTATAAAGCCACCGCCACGGGGTCCATAGCCCATAAATGCAGGCTCCCGCCGGGCACGTCCTCCTTGCGGCCTAGGCCTAGGACCTTGAGGCATTGGACCTTTAGGCCTAGCAGCTCCCCTTTGAACATTCGGCACATGTACATCATGGAAAGGATAGTACATATCCGTGTTGTTCATCTCCTTTGCACGACGCTCTTCTCTCTTGCGCCGAAAGCAAAACTCCCTCAAGTGACCATCTCTCCCACAGTGCTCACAATGATACTTCACCGCTCTCATAGGGGGTTGTTGGTACTCACGGTAGTGGGTGTGGATCACTTGGCCCTTCTGTGGCATAAGCTCCTCTTGGATAGGTGGCATGGTGTCTAGCTTGTTCTTGAGGTGGTTTGGTTTTGGAACCCATGTCTGTTTCTTGGGTGGAGCTCTTGGAGGTTCCACAAACACTCCATCCTTGGTGTTAGGATTGAGAGGCTCTTTGGGTGGAATCTTGGTCAGTTTGGGAGTAGTGGTGGAGTTGGGCTTCTCACTCGAATTAAGACCACTCGACTCTCCAATCTTACCAAAAGATGAAGCACACTCAACACCGTGAGCAAAACCAACACCAGGACCTCCAGCAGCATGTTTGAATTGGGCTATCATCATCCCAAGCTGCGGCTCACCACAAGACACCCATGACAAGATGGTACGAAGGTATGTGTTTTCTTCCTCGGTTTGCATCTTGTCATGTTGCACATTCGCAATCTCCATCTCCAAACCCTCACACAAAGCGCATCTTGATATACATGTGCTACCCGAGCTGGCCTTCTCAAGAGACACAATCTTGGCATCCTTCTCTGCCAACTCGGATTGCAAGCCTGCACAAGACTTGCACCCACCAAGCACTGAGGATCTAGCTCTAAGCTCATCCACCTCTCCAACCAAAGCAACATACTTCCCCCTCAGAGTGAGAAGGTCAGTCATGTGCTTGGAGCACATCTCACACTCATCCTCCTCAGTGACAACAACGGTGGACTTGACAGACTCAAGCTCCTTCACCGTATCCTCTCACTTCTGCCTAAACTCCTTCCTCTCCCTAGCAGCACGCCTAAGCAGCTTATCTTGACTAAGGAGAGCGGCAGTAAGCTTATCGACCTCAGCAGCAAGTTCATCGGGGGTCTGAGATACCTGGGAGGTGTTGTCGTCGTCGTCGTCGTCGTTCTGAGGGTTCTCCTCCAGCTGGCTGTCGACCTCCTTGCCGAGGGCCATGGTGCAAAAACCCTCATTGTCGGCGAAGAAGCAAAGGCCGTTCAACTTGTCCTCAATCCTCTTCTTCTTCTCGGACTCGTCGTCGCTTGATGAAGCGGAGTCGTCATCCGAGTCATCGACATCGCTGAGCGTGGCGAAGAAGGCACGTTGCTCAGCCTGGGCCTTCTCCAAGTACTTCTTCTTGATGTACTCCTTGTTGAAGCCGCCCTTCCGCTTGTGCTTCGCGGGGACGTACTTCTCCTTGCGCTTGCCGGATTCGTACTTGTGCCCATGATCGCCCTTCCCAAAAGCTTGATTGTTCTTCTTGGGACAGTTGGCGATGAAGTGGTCGGGGTCGCCACACTTGAAACATCCAGAGCATCCTCCTCCGCGGTGACGGTTCATGCGATTGTTGTGAAACCGCGAGAACTGGTTAACAAGCAAAGCCAACTCATCATCTCCCATGAACTCCAGCTGCCCCTCTGTGACAGAAAGAAGAGAAGACAAAGCAAAACCTCCAGAGGGGTTAGCAGAAGAGCCAGAAAGCAAAGCCATCGACGGGACATAAGGATTTTCATAAGAAGCCCTCGCCATGGCATCAATCTCACTGGACTTGAGCTTACTAAAGAGCTCGTCACACGTGAGGGCCTCATAGTTAGACGATTCGATGATCGCCTGAACCTTTGAGTCCCACACCGACCGATCGAGAGTATGCAAAAGCTTGAGAGCCCTCTCATGATCGTCGAAAGGCAACAACTCCTTGTTATCCCTCATCCTGTTGACAATCACCTGAAAGCGAGCGAATAAACTTTCTATGCTCTCGCCAGGCATGTGTCAAAAGTTCTCATACTCCCGCTTGTGCGACTCATAGAGACGAGATTTGACTTGAGTGGTTCCCTCATGGAAGCGCATGAGGGTCGCCCAAATCTCACGAGTCGTGGGGAGGTGAGAAACGCGATCAAACTCAGACATGCTCAAACAAGAGAAAAGAGCATTACGGGCTCGGCTATTGGCATCGTGCTCATCGATCTGCAGCTGAGTAGCGCGAGCAGCCAAGACCACGTAATCTTCCTTGTTGCGAATCTCCCAGACAGAAGCACCCATGCTCTGAAGATAGGCCGACATGCGTATCTTCCAATACGCATAGTTCGTCCCATCGAAAAACGGCGGTTTGCCCACGCCGCGATCCATGTCGCCTTCTGTGGATCTAGAACCGGCTAAGGTGGAAGATCCTTAACCTGGTCCGATACCAATTGAAGGACCGGAAGTGCTACTAGAAAGCGACCAGAGGGGGGTGAATGGGAGCTTCAAATTTCTTTTCAGAAACTTGTCGCCTACTGTCCCAAGAATCAACCCTAAAAGCAAACCTAGAGCTTGAGAGTGTCCACGACCATAGATGTAGGGTGGATTTTTCCAAGAAGCACAGCGGGACACAACACAACCCTAGAAACTCAACGCAAAAACCCAAAATCAAATCGAAGTCGTACGAGCAAACTGTGGACGAAACAGTGCAAAACTCACTGCATCGGACGCTGGCCTGCGTCCGATGTCCAAGCACCGGACGCGTCCGATGCAAAATGAACAAATCTGGGACCTTACTGCATGGTCATCGGATGCTAGCTACAGTGAAGCCCTAGCGTCCGATGCTCACCCCTCAGACGCGTCCGATGGTCAGCGTCCAATGCTCCTTCAAAATCGCTGTCAGGAGACACGTGGCGTCTGAGCGTCCGATGTGACGAACTCAGCGTCCGATGCCCCCGACCCGAGCGTCTGATGCCCTCGAAACTGCACAGTTCTTCCATGGATTCAACCTGATCTCCTTCGAATCAAAAGCTCTGAGGCTAAGACTTGGTATGAGGAGTTCCAAGGAGGTTAGTGAGCTATCCCTTAGAGATCATGGCTCGAACCTAACTCCAAATCGGTGAATCGGAAGAATTCGGGGCAAGAGGGACAAAAACCGATTCAAAACAAAAATCGATCGATCTACTAGCTCGTGAGGTTAGGAGGGAATTCCTTCGGTGCAAATATGCGCCTCACGATCTAGAACAACTCAGTTCAAATGGAATCGAAAATCATTCCTCGGATTGAGATAACGAAGCAAATCATCGAGAGAACGAAAAGCAAAACGCGAAGAACAAAACTCAAAACGCAATTTGATCTCGATTTCCAGCCAAAACTTCTCCACCCGAGGAGACAACGAGATTACAGTCTCATTTCCTCAAAAAGCAAATACACAAACGTATTGTTCACCGTCTCTGCGGATCTCAGTAGCTACTGCAGAGATGAGGGAAAGCAGGAAACCCTAAGTGAAATTAGCAAATGGCTGAGATAATATGGAGAGAGGGGTTGCCTCTCCTTATATAGCCTAATACAATTATTCCCCTTCTACCCCTACTGCTAATGAGCGAGCAGGCTAACCCTAAGGGTATTCCTGACCAACTCGAAGTTGATAATGATCCGACAGCCACGCCCGCACAACTGGTAGCTTCGCCTCAACGCGACCTCACCGATTGCCGCCACGTGCCGCCACCGCTCCGCTCGTCCTTTTCACAGACCTCCCCCCGGTTTTGAGGCCGAAACCGGGAAACCTGGGCCATCCCCTGGTTTTGAGGCTGAAACCGGGAAACTTGTCGTCCGTCGCCTGAGTTTTGTAGCCCAAACTCAGAAACCCGCCAGCACCTAGGTTTTGAGGCCCAAACCTGGAAACCGTCCTCAGCCCGAGTTTTGTGGCCCAAACTCGGAAACCGGCTGCACCCAGGTTTTGAGACCCAAACCTAGAAACCGTCCACTCGGCGGTTTTTCTGTGGCTCCACCACCAAACCGAGCTATAGAGGGGATGCACCGCCCGTGCACCCCGTCCACACGCAAGTCTTCACTTGTCGCTGTCCTAGGCTGTCAGCCACTACCACCGATCCTCAGGCCACCGGTCCGTCAGTCCAAGCCTCACGTCCTCCCTTCACCGCTCCGGGTCCATCAGCACGGCACGTCTCTACTTGACCTTCACCTTGCCTTTGATCACCGTATCTGTGCTCAACACCTGCACAACACAAGCCAAAGAACATGCGCATCATCCCAGTTGACAATCACTCATCACTCAAGATCCGGCATACACCCATGTATCCGCACCAGTGGGGCTCGATCCCCAGAAAACCTTCGCAGACGGTCGCGAAGATGGCCGCCTGCGAAATGGAGTTGGGGGCGAGGTGGTGCAGCTCGAGCCCGTAGTAGGAAAGAAGCGCCCGGAAGAACCGGCTCACCGGCATCCCGAACCCACGCTCGTGGAAAGCGATGAAGCTGACCACGTAGCCATTTTGGGGCCTCGGCTCCTCCTCCTCCGGCCCGGCGGAGATTCACTCGGGCCTATTGGAACCGGAAAGGCCCCGAAGGAGCCCTTTCTGCACCGGCTCCGCTAGCTTCTCCGGGGTGGCGACGGAAGCGCCCCTCGGCTCAGCGACGTCAGCCATCCCGAACGACAAAGGGGGAGGCGCAGATGTCACGAAGGGAGAAGGTCGCACAAACTCTCTCTCTCTCTCTCTCTCCTTTTTTCTCTTTCTTCTTTTCCTCTCAACCCTCTACTCCGCCGCTGGCCCGGTCTCTCCCTCCCCTCCTCTGCTTTTGTGTGGCTGGACGGAGGAGGAAGACGAGCGAATGAGGAAAGAAACCGCTCCCAAATTCCAAGGGGCGTATTTATAGGATAAAAACCGATGGCCATATCCCGGTCAGTCGCTGTTCATGGGCATTTAATGCGGAGCACGCCGAAGATCTCATGATTACGAAAATCCCCTCGATACGAGTGCGCACACAAGCATTAAATGACCGAATGTGGGCCCCAGCACACGTCCACAACCAGCGCCGCCTACGTCCCCGAGAAAGCCGCCTAAAAAGGTGCGCCCACCGCTTTGACGGAAGAGGTAACCTACCTCTAACTCCTTCCCAGCGAAGGAACCTAGGGCACCGAGCCCGTTACGTTCAAGGGGTTCGAAGGCTGGCCCCTCCGAGGGTTTGATAACCGCCCCAGGATAACAGAGTCAGGGAAACCGCGGATGTGCCTATCACGTGGCCGGAGCCAAGCCTGAACACGAGTGCTCAGGGCATCCAAAGTCGTATCCGAGGCTAGCAGGACGATCACATACGGGTTCCCAACGGAGGGAGGCAACGAGCCCTCAGAACTAATCGAACGGTTCCGGGCCCTCGTGACTGTCCTCTAGCTCTATGTGTGCGCCTCCGGGCCCCAAGCCGACCCCTATCGAACGGGGCACGGGCACACACTCGGATTTACCCATTAACAGCTCATCGGGGATGTCGTGACCGATACCCACCGAGGGTAGCACGGCATCACCACCCCTCTTCCTTGCGAAAAGGATGCGTGAGGGTCGAAAGATTAAGACAAAGCCGCTCCTGACCGACCCTTTGCGAAAAAGGGCTCGGGGGCTCGGGGAATACGACTAACCTCCTTTCTTTGTCTGTACACGAGATTTTCAGCCCTTGGACGAATGCCTCACTCCACCAAGGCCTCGGGAGCTACACCCGGCGGGTGCGCTCGTGCGCACCCACCGGAAGAAGAACCACCAGGGTTCAGCAAGGAACCCGACGATAACTGCCAAGTGACGGCTGAACCTCTGAGGGAGTGCCAGCATTCCCCCGGAGACTCGGGGGCTACCCCGCGGGGAACGCTCGCGCGTCCCCCGCAAAGGAGTTTTGAGGTACCCTATGTTCCTGGTTTCATGACCCCCAACTCGAGTGCCAGCACTTGAGCAGGGGCTCGGGGGCTACTGTCTAGTACATAGAAAAGGGGTACCCCAAAACCTTCGCATCGGAAAAACATAACCAGGGCCAAGAAGGCAATCAACGCTACTTGGCCTGACAAGCCAAAGCCCGAAAACCCGTCAAGCGGAAGTAGGTCGCGGCGGCCCAACAATCCTGGCATTCACCAGAGTGTTGACACTGGTTATCTATCAAAATTTAAGGATAAATAAATATGAAAAGGGCATGAATTCAATCACCAACAAAGGTTTAGGGTTTTAATTGACAATATTCCACGAGTTTTGGTGAATTGTGATTCTGCAGGGACAAAACCAGAAAACCAGCATAGATTACTTCTCCTGGAAGGAACCCGACGGAAGATAACTGAACCGACGCATCAGGAATATTATAGAAGGATTTAGAGGACACCAGAAGACACCAGGAGGTCGGACACCCCGAGAGGCGGCCAGGTGGGACCGACCGGTCCCACCATTAGACCGGTCGGTCTCCCCCTGGGCCCGCTGGACTCCGTCTTCTGGAACGTTCCTCCACCGACCCCGAGGACTCATCTCAGCCCAACGTGAAGTCGGTTTGATCTAACGGCCGCGGTTGATCCCTCAGGGCTATATAAACAGGCCCCCAGGCCCCAGGGTAGAACAAGTCTCTCTTCAAAAAAGTCTACGCCTCATTCAGAAACCCTAGAAGAAGACTTCAAGAGCCAGCTTTCAAGTAGAAGACTAGTTACCCCTCTAGTTTAGGTTTAGAACCTAGTCTTATACTAGAACTAGAAGAGAGAGAGAGAGAGGAAGAGATCAAGAAGGAGCTCCGGCCTGTCGGATCAACTTCTTCATCTTGTACCTGCGGATTCAAGTTTATCTTCAACTTGCTTCAGCGATTGTTTCGGTAATCAACGTCTATATTTAAGTTTGAGCCATTGTTCTTGTTATTCTTAAGGTTTATGACTCTCTTTTGAGTACTTTAATTCTAGTCATTCTAGAGTTAGAGTAGTTGGATAGTGTAAGCATGGTGCTTAGACTTGATAGCTCATAAATGCCTCCTATAACGCCGGTAGTAGTGGTTGTTCGCAAGGGTGACTCTTATAGGCTTGTTGATTCTTCTATAGTCCACTTACCCGTGTGTAGGCTCGGTAGGATTATACATTTGCATAAACGACTCACACTTTGTTTGTGACCTTTTATGGCAACTTTCCCACTAAGAATAATATAAACATATCACTCTTAAATTGGAATTAGACAACCTTAGTGATCCCCTCTATACTTCTAGATTCTTTGTCCTTGTTAGTTACTCAGGGGTTAGACTTTAAGGCTTAACGCTATCCGTTCCTATCGGTTCGATATTAAAACTGGGCTACTCCGGTGAAGTGCTACATCAGTAGATTTTATCTGTGCTTTGCGGATAAAGTAGAGTGTGCGTTAATTTATACCAACAAGCATTTCTGGCACCGTTGTCGGGGAATGGTAGATCATCTTAAGTCTTAGTTTAACCTTGTAATTATACTTTTATCTTTTTCTTTTTTTGTCCCAGTCTTTTCATCATTTTTGTCTTCATTCTTATGAATGTTGTTTTTGAATTCCACTCTTATCTATCACTACCTCATGAGCGCAAGCTATAACCAGTAGAATCCTTACACCCTATCATAACATCTGGTTATTAGCTACGCCTACCTTTCTGCTGCACTTCCTTCTGTAATGAGCAAAGAAATATAATTATGAAATTATTCCTTCGGGTATTCTTGTCACTAACCTTTCCAAGTCTGGAGCAGAAAAGAACGAAGGAACAACAAACACAAGGTATGTCCAACCAATTAGCATGTAACATTGAATTACATTCATCCAATCTTGATTTGCAAAATCCAAGCTTGGGGAATAGACTTTCTAAGAGCATCTCTTGTCATGTTGCTATGTTGGTTGTCCCTACCTTTAAGATATGCTCATATACTAATCATGCTCTTTCGTCACCATCTGAATAAATCTCTATAATACTTCCATGCTACCCTCATTCGCTATATTATATGTTTAGGTTTGGAGTACTTTCATACATCTCTTAAATTAAGCATGGTGCCTAGTTTAGGAGTGGTGATCTTGCTTTCAAAGGCTTTTAATCTAAGCAATTAAGTTAAAATGCCTTCCTAGATCAAATTAGACATGGTGTCTAGGTTGATTTTTGAGCCGATAGTATGCTATAGTGGATGTTGAATATTTTGTTGGACTAACCCCTGCAGGGAAACTTTTAATATCAATTTGGGAAAGTCCGGAGATGAACTCACATTGGAGATGAAGCAGGGCGTACAATGAACTTCAACAACTCTTGCACAATGAAGACTCAGCTCATTCATCATGGATGAAAGAACTGTGAAAGTTTATTTATTTTGTCTTCTACTGCAAGTTATCTTTTGCCTTGAATCATGTTAAAATGCAGTCAACACATGAAATACTAGTCTATGCTAAAGTAATCCTAAAAATATCTTTTTATTAGCATAGATGCAAAATACATAAGTTGTGGATAATAACCCATGCTTCAAATTCTTGCAATCCTTCGGGTATATGTCCACTAACATTACGCAGGAGAGAGATTTTGTTCATCCATGGTTTGGTCTGAACATTGAAGATCCAAAACTCAAACCATAGACATACAAACCTACTCTCAGATCACAAATGGTGCTAGCCTAGCTTTGAGTCTTGCTTGGGCACTGATGACAAACAGGATGCAACTTACCTCGTATGAGACAACCTATGCCTGCAACCATCATTGTCCAAGACATCAAGACAGGAAGTGGGGAGTCATCTTCTTTTCTAATCAAGAGCTAGCTTGGGAGATAAGATGGTACCACTACAACAATAACAAGATCTACAAATCCAACACATGAACATGTTGTTTGGGAATCCATCTGCATCACAAGCCAGCCTAGGAGAGAATTCCGTTGTCTATATGTGTTTCATAATCAAAGGGAGGAAGGAGAAATTTAGCTTCAAGACATATTGATCTCTTACTCACCACTTTGATCAGTACAAACCACTAGATGTTGTCCCAGTCGAGAAGAAGAATATGATCCATCACTCATTCTTGGAAGATTGTTCTTGAACACCATCAATGTTATCTTTGCCGGACCTGGAGAAGTCAACTTTTGAATCTTTCGCTACATCTTCAACATTTATATGAGCAGCCAAAGAGAACCAAGAGAAGACACCGAAGGGAGAACCAACTGCCAAGAATTGAGGAGGGCATCATGAAGGATGAAGCCACTACACCACAAGAGTTAGAAGATGGAGAAATAGTACCTGAGCCAGCAAATCAAGAAGAACAGCCGATAAGATCTCCATCATGTAGACACTGTTGAGAGGACAAGTCTCAGTTGTGACATTACAAGACAAAGACTCTCATGGAGGCACCCGAGTAGCAGCTCTAAATTCAAGTCTCTTGCCAACCCAATGATTAAAGGAAAACAAGAAAGGTTGACAAGAGAAGAATGCGGAACTGTCCCTACATCCTCATAGTACAAAATTGATACAAGAAAGAGAGAGGATCCTAGACAGCATACTCGAGGAACAATGCGCCTTCACTGATAAGTCAACACAAGAGAAGGAAGGTCAATACCTCTAAAGATGATTCCACTGTGATCTTCCTCCTCTCAATCACACTGTGAGACAAACAAGAGAAGACAAGTCATTCATAAACAACAACCAGCTAGGCAAGAGTAGCTTCCATAAGGTGGTTCGACGCATCACTCTTCAATGACAAAGTAACATTTCAAGGTAAGTAACCATCACTTTAAAAGCTTCTTCTTGATTCTAGTATGAACATAAATAAAGAACTAAACATGTTTAAGTTGCACATCACTTGATCCAACCTAATCAACTCAACATGTTCAGTCCTTTGATCTTTGTTCCTAGCTTTACTCTCTTGAATCTCACTGTCTTAACTACATGAGCTAAAATGTTGTGCATCTAACCTTTGGAAGATGATATATCTCAATCATGAAAAGATCAACAATTTATACATAGATTATCTTTCCTTGGGTTAAGTAATTTGATCTGTTAAATATTTGCTACTTTCATGATCATCCTATGATCCTATCACTCATGTTAAGATTGAATAGAATACATAAACAACAAGTTTGTCTTGTGCAATGTGCCTAAGGTTAGAGGGGAATAAACAAAACTTTTTGTTCTGTTGGTGTTTTTCCACCAATAGAGCCCATGCACTTGATCTCTGCCTTGTTTTTATGAGCAGGACACACTCTTGAGCAAAACATGGAGAAGTCACTCCCAAATTCTACAGAGTGAAGGTCCTAAATCTACAAGAACATGCACACTAAACAAGATGTTGTCAGCGTCCACAATTAACGTTTCACTTCAAACTGCTGGACGAACAAATGACATGAGTGACACCATATCAAGAGGCATAAACAAGAAGGAATGATGGAAGACGTCGTAATCAGAATTAGAGGTTATGAAGTCCTCACAGACTTCTTGATCCTCGACATGAGAAGATGATGATGTCCACCTCATACTAGGAAGACCATTTCTTTATGCTACAAGTACAATCATTTACAAGAGGAAATCCATTTTCACTTTCCTGGAGAAAAGGCACGATGCAACTTCATCAACTAAATGCCTAATGAAGCACCTAAGAAGAATAGAAGTGAAAGACGCCGCTCTCAAAGCCAAAGAAGATAAGCTATCAAGAATAGAGAGGCCAATCATGAAGAAGAAGCTATCGACACTGTCCCAGAAAAGAAGAAGAGAAACCTCAAGACAGTGAACCACAGGAAATGAAGACTCAGACCAAGAAAGTATGGAAGAAAAAGTCCGCACCTAAGAGGTACAATCAATAACAACTTTCTATACGTCTGACAACCTTGGGAGGTCTGAACCAAGGGAAGGTTCGGTTCGTCGGACCTAAATATCCGAACCTTCGCCAAAAGGTAAAAATCGGTAGTTATCTTTATATTTACTTTGCTGCATATTTCTCATATTTAATCCATAATCATTTCTTGCATCATCATATTTAATTCACAAACATTTTAATTTCTGCATTGCATTAGAAAAGAAAAGAAAAATATTGCATTTGTTACACTACATCATAAACTATGAAGCCCCATGTGAATAATTATATGGTGTGTAAAAACCCATGGGAATGTTCATCGTGGTGGCATAAAAATAATAAAAATAAATATGCATGCATTCATCATGTGTATTTTCTCTTGCATCATAAAAATATAAAATACAAAAATATTGAAAAAGAGATCTTACTGAAATTCTAGACAACTAAGGCTTAAGTGGCCAACCATTAACGCTTAATCTCTTCCATAAGTTTTGTTATCTATTTGAGTTTCACAGGATTTGAAAGGCCAAGAAAAGCTGACGAGCAAGTGAATGGTCCATCCACTGTTGGAGCACTGTCTCAACAAACATCAACATCAATCAAAGCTCTGATAGAGGAAGGACATATCCACTGTTAGTCTGCTACATTGCAAGATCAAACGACTACGTTGTTGACACTGGTTATTTATCATAATTAAGGAATAAATAAATATGAAACGGACAAGAATTTGATCACCAACAAAGGTTTAGGGTTTCAACTGACAATATTCCACGAGTTTTGGTGAGTTATGATTCTACAGGGACTAAACCAGGAAATCAGCACCGAAAGCTTCCCATAAAAGGAAACCGACGGGAGATAACGCAACCACCACGTAAGGATTATTCTAGAAAACTCCAGGGGACGCAAGAAGACACCAGGAGATCGACCACCGCCAGAGGCCGACTGGTGGGACCGACCAGTCCCACCAGGAGACCGACCGGTCGCCCCCTGGGTACACCGGGTTCCGTCCTCTGCAAGCTATCTCCACCGACCTGTAGGATGCATCTCGGTCGTACCTTGAGTCGGTTTGATACAAGGGCCACGGTTCATCGCCCAGGGCTATATAAACAGCCCCTGACCCCCCTCTTCAGGGGAGAAATCAGGGATTGATCATTAGACATCATCAATCAGAGCTTCAGAAGGAGATCAATCAGAAGCCCTAGAACTTCATCTACCTAGATTAGTAGATAGAATAGGATTAGAGGAGGCAAGCTTCGCTTGGATTCCTGATCTAATCACGAGAAGGCTCGGTAAACCCAAGATCTTCTCTCTTGTATTAACATTATGGATCTATTTCATAATTGCTCTTCTAGTTCATCATTGTTCTTCATTGTTTATGTTCTAGTTCATGGTCTAGTTCATGTTCATCGTCTAGTTCATCATCTAGTTCATAATCTTGTTCTAGTTCATGTTCTAGTTCGTACTTTAGTTCTTCTCGATGATCTAATTCACCTTATTGTTCATCATCGTGTTCTAGATAGCAATACAATTGATATGATTAAGACATCAATGATTATATTCTTAGTTATAATGCTTATAGTCTGCTTTGATTATATATTTGGCATAGATAGTTCATCTTTATGTTTATACGCATGTTCGTATAGCGCTCATCTTAAAGTACAACGGGTGGGTGATAGATGCTGTGTAGGCGTGGTGCCTATACATTATTTATCTGCGAATGCGTCCTATGTTCCGGATAGAGTGGTAGATCGCGGGTGTGACAGCCTGTTGAGTCCTCTGTATTCCACCTCCCGAATATAGTGTTCAGTATGGCTCAGTTAACTCATGGTTTAAGGGTTACTTTGTTTGACACTTTTACTATGGAGTTGCCTCTTGATTATAAATATGATGTGACCTAGCCAATGATTGCCCAATATAATTGCACTAATCAATGTATGCTATGGCTTGTAATTAGAATAACTTAGGAATGTTTCTTATTAATATCTGTTCTAATCATCACTTGCTAGGTAGTACTGTTCTAAGTTTATCCTTGATTGATCTGATCTCTGTTATCCTTTATCAATTATTTATCATATCATTTACTCTGTAACCCGATTCCTGTTTGAAGTAATTAGTGTGTTATCAGTCTTATTATAAGTGTGTCATATTAAATGTTGTTAAGTCCTTACAATGCCATCATATCTTGAATTGATTAGTCTCTAGGCTAAATATAAATAATGATACCTGAGACTAGCTTGGGTGAAATGCTTCTACAACGGGTATGTTTATCTGTGCGCTTGCGGGTAAATATCTATCTTTAAATCCAGTGCCCTGATATATTTGCATTGCTAGCTTCATGTTGGGGATGACAACTTGACGTTAAGTGAAGTTAGTAGTGTCCTGTACGCTCTTTAGTGCTTTCACTACTTTATTACTTTATGTGGTTCGTTCTTAGTAGCGACGTTAAGAAATACCAACAAGCATTTATGGCGCTGTTGCCGGGGATAGATTATAACTCTCTTAGAGTGATTCCATTAAGGAGTGTCAACAAGCATTTTTGGCGCCATTGCCGGGGATCACATCAATTCAATTAGGGATGGTGCCTAGGGTTAATTATTAAAATCTTTATGAACACTGATAGGACACTGCATTAGCAGCATTTAGAACGGTAGCTAGAACATATTATTTTACTTACACACATGTGATAATGCACTGATTATTTACTTTTACTCAAACAGACTTACCCTGGCTTTGTTTATCTTTTATATCTTATGCAGGGTGATGTATGACTGGTTTCCAACTTCTGAAAAACTACATTGAGGATCCTGAAGCTTTACTAAGGAAAACTAGACGCAAACTTAAGAGACCCTCAGCGCCACTACCAGAAGTTAGCCAGATAAGAAGAAGCTTAACACCAGTGTTGGACACCATGGCCGACAAGACACTCCGCGAGTTCTCTGCACCAACCACTGCGAGCATTAGGACTGGACCAACAGTCAATGTGGGAGACAACGGATTTGAACTCAAGCCAGCCTTGATCAACATGGTGCAAGCTAATCAGTTTTGCGGAAAGGCACATGAAGACGCAAGCGCTCATCTCCAACACTTTTTAGAGATTTGTAGCACTTTCACCATCAAAGGAGTCGAAAGGGACGCCATTCTACTTCGCTTGTTCCCATTCTCACTCTTGGGGAAAGCAAAACAATGGTTCTACGCCAACAAATATAAAAACACCTCGTGGGCGATCTGTTCAACTGCCTTCCTAGCAAAGTTCTTTCTAGTGGGCAAGACGAATGCCCTCCGTGCTAAGATTTCAACTTTTCAGCAACAACATGAAGAATCAATCCCAGAAGCTTGGGAACGCTTTCAAGACTACATATCAGAATGCCCTCACCATGGGATGGAAAATTGGCTACTCATGCAGATCTTCTACCACGGGCTCACTTCAAGTACCCGTGAGAATGTGGATGCCGCTGCTGGAGGATCTTTCTTATCACTCACGATCAACAATGCAACTACACTCATAGAGAAGATGGCCTCTAACCAAGTTTGGAACGAGGAACGCTCTCTACCACGCAAGAGGGGAGGAATACATCAACTGAAGGAAGTAGACATGTTGTCTGCCAAACTTGACCTACTCATGAAAAAGTTCGATGAACACACTCCCAAGAGAGAAGACGTCAAACAAATCTACGAATCTCGCATGACATGTGAAGAGTGTGGAGGCACTGGTCATTCAGGGAGCAACTGCCCTGAGATTCAAGAGGATGCAAAGTACATCAACAACAACACCAACTATCGTCCTCAACAAACTCAAGGATGGAACCAGCAATCAAGGCCTAATTACTCAGGTAACTACCAAGGTAATACTTTTAATCAACCACCTTTGAGAGAGATGATATCCAATCAAAATAAAATTATTGATAATATGTCTAAAAAGATAGCTTTCAATGATAAACTGCTTGAAAATATTAATACTAGAATGGATAGCTTTACTTCTGCCATAAAGAATCAACATGGCTTTAATAAAATGATAGAATCTCAGTTATCTCAGTTAGCAGCTTCAGTCCCTATGACTGAAAAAGGTAAGATTCCAGGAAATCCAAAAGAGCTAGAAACTGCAAATCTTGTAGACATCTTTGATGCAGGACACCTCATACCTAGACCTTCAAGAGAATGGATGGATGACTCCATCGCCCCAAAGAAAGGAGATCCAGGAAGACCTGTGATTCCAATTCATATTGGACCTCACAGTTTTGAAGAAGCAGTCTGTGACCTTGGAGCAAGCGTCAACATTATGCCAAGGGTAATATACGAACAAATACATGGTGCACCTCTATTATATACAACTATGTGTTTGCAGCTCGCAGATCAGACACTGTGCTACCCATTAGGAATTCTAGAAGATATCTATGTACGAGTGGGACGCTCGTATGTGTGTGCAGACTTTATGATCATTGAAACAGGTGGAGACAAAAGAGCACCCATCATTCTTGGACGCCCGTTCCTAAGCTCAACAAAAGCCATCATCTACACGGACAGCGCCAAGATATGTTTCACAATCACAGACAACAAAGAAAGATTCAATTTCAAGAGTCGTACACTCACTACCAAAGTCCACCCTCAGAAGCCCTACGAAGATGCAAACATCATATCATCAAAGAAGAAGAATAGGAACAGGAGGAGGAAGAACAAGGCTACACAACCACATCATGACACAGTATGGATGGTCAACTCTGTCCAAACAGAACACGACCACCTTCTTGCATCACCATACCTCGCCAAAAGGGATGACCCAGGCGTACCCACCATCGATTGCAAGATCGAAGGAAGTACATTCCACAAGACGTTCTGCGACATTGGCTCAAGTGTCAATATAATGTCTAAGGTAACATATGAGCACTTATATAAAAATAGACCTATGTATCAAACATATGTGCAGCTACAGATGGCGGACCAAACTTATCAATTTCCAGAGGGAATAGTAAACGACGTGATGATCCAATTAAAGACCACTATGTTCCCACCGACTTCTTAGTACTAGACATGGGGAAGGAAAACGACATTCACATCATCCTAGGAAGACCCTTCCTCAACACCACTAGCGCCATCATCTACATGAGATCTGGAGAGATCCACTTCCAGTTCTTCAGAAAGAAGGTACGTTGTTACTTCAATAGTTATGCCACTAATGTACAGGAAAAGAAGAACCACTCAAGGAGGAGACGCCACACATCCCAACGCAACAAGAATCGACAAATCAAGGATGGATGGGCTGACTATGAAGGAGAAGTTACCAGGAGTGAAGATATCCTATTAAAGGAAACAAACGACGAAGAAGTAAAGGAGACAAGACCACCAGTTAAACGAGTGTGGAAGAAGAAAGAGAATTCTACTAACGTACAATCATCGAGGTCCTCCTCAGGATCTGCTGATGCACCCAAGGAAGAATAAAGAGCGCACAAGGAGTCTTGTTCGATAGACTATAAACGTCGAATCCTCGCCGGAAGGTAACTCGGTAGTTATCCATATTCATTAGCATCAAATTCATCATTGCATAATTTTAGCATAATCATATTAGTATCATATTTACTTCCTAGCAGCTATATCTGCATTAGAAATAAAAAAATGAAAACGCTAAGCCCCATGAGAGTATACACTTTCCGTGGAGGCACAAAAATAAACTATACATTTGTATTGCATACATATATAAATCCAAAAAGAGATACTATATAACCCTGCTGAAACTCTGCTTAGTGAAAAGGGAGAATATGAATAATCTTAAGAGCTTTAAGACAACTATAGACAAATGGAGGAATACTTATCACTAACGCTTAATCAAGTTCCACTAGTTGTCTATCTTTGAATTTAGCAGGAAGAGAAGAAGAGAAGGACTCAAGAAACCACTAACGGTCTATTCGTCTTCTGGAGAAAAAGACCACGTCAAGATCCAACTTGGGGGAGAGCACCCTCAGTTATCACGATAAGTATCACGGCTTTTTATCTATTAGTTCGGTTTAAGTAAATCAGGTTAATAAATCTAGAACCCCTAAAAAGATGAATAACTATTACAAAACTAAAAAAGATATTATATAATGAATAAATGTCTAGGTGGATACAAACTTAATTTTTCTCATGATGAACAATTGCTCTGCCTTTCCTAAATACCTACTATTCAAATTTTCTTGAGTTTTAGACAAAGCTGTTCTGAATAAACTCTAAACCTAAAACATGTGGATAGCAAATGCTTAATCCAAAGTCTAGATAATTGTGAGATATGGTATAAAAAGGTTTGAGCTGCTGTTTATCTAATTCCTAGAGATACTAGAGTTCTGGAGATTTACACTTTGAAAAGATTAAATACATGATGAGATCCTGTATGACATAACATGTATTCCTACCCAGAGCCATCAATATGATTTTAAGATAAAGCTACTTGCTTTGTTATAAGTTTTTAGTTATGGTTGAGAAATTTATCATGCTCTAGAGATCAAGATTGTTTTATTAAAAGATTCACTCTTCCGAAGTAGTATTGTGTTAGAGGCATGGGCTATGCAAAAATATGTTAAGGAGGAAATAAAAAGGGACAAGTGTCCGACTACCTCATAGTTCAAAAAAAAAGAGAAAGAAAAAGAGTTATGATAAAAGTATGAGAAAAAGAATGATAGCCCATGGTCCCTCTAATTACAATATGCCAGCAAGAGATGACAGATTTCAAATGTTCTAAAGTCTTGATCTATGAGTATGACATCTTTCTTCCTAAACTTTGAACTTTGACTTGGTAAGATATGCTTTCTACTTCTTAAAGCTCCAGATATATATATCCATAGAAGGAAGGAAAATACATCAGTGAGAAATCATAAAATATAAAAGAGCGATTTGAGAGAGTCATACAGTAAAATCTTTGATCTTTATTTTCGAAAATATATAAAAAAACTCCAGAATGAAGGTTGATCAAAGAGTTAGAAATACAGTGCTTAACTTGATTGTTCTATCTCTCAATTGTTTAAGGAACCAGGTGAAGGCAAAAGCTCCATAGTTAATGGTAATATGAGAAAGTCAGAATAGTTAACTCTATACCAAGGGAAGTTTTTTTCGTTTGAACATATGAACCCTTAAAAATGTGAAGGCATAGTAGCAGTTCCTGATTCATCATAAATATTTGCTAAGGGACTAGCAAAAGGTAAGCTTGGGGGAGTTGTTGACACTGGTTATTTCTCATAATTAAGGAATAAATAAATATGAAAAGGGCAAGAATTTGATCACCAACAAAGGTTTAGGGTTTCAACTGACAATATTCCATGAGTTTTGGTGAGTTATGATTCTACAGGGACTAAACCAGGAAATCAGCACCGAAAGCTTCCCATAGAAGGAAACCAACGGGAGATAACGCAACCACCACGTAAGGATTATTCTAGAAGACTCTAGGGGACGCAAGAAGACACCAGGAGGTCGACCACCGCCAGAGGCCGACTGGTGGGACCGACCGGTCCCACCAGGAGACCGACCGGTCGCCCCCTGGGCCCACCGGGTTCCGTCCTCTGCAAGCTATCTCCACCGACCTGTAGGATGCATCTCGGCCGTACCTTGAGTCGGTTTGATCCAAGGGCCACGGTTCATCGCCCAGGGCTATATAAACAGCCCCTGACCCCCCTCTTCGAGGGAGAAATCAGGGTTTAATCATTAGACATCATCAATCAGAGCTTCAGAAGGAGATCAATCGGAAGCCCTAGAACTTCATCTACCTAGATTAGTAGATAGAATAGGATTAGAGGAGGCAAGCTTCGCTTGGATTCCTGATCTAATCACGAGAAGGCTCGGTAAACCCAAGATCTTCTCTCTTGTATTAACATTATGGATCTATTTCATAATTGCTCTTCTAGTTCATCATTGTTCTTCATTGTTTATGTTCTAGTTCATGGTCTAGTTCATGTTCATCGTCTAGTTCATCATCTAGTTCATAATCTTGTTCTAGTTCATGTTCTAGTTCGTACTTTAGTTCTTCTCGATGATCTAATTCACCTTATTGTTCATCATCGTGTTCTAGATAGCAATACAATTGATATGATTAAGACATCAATGATTATATTCTTAGTTATAATGCTTATAGTCTGCTTTGATTATATATTTGGCATAGATAGTTCATCTTTATGTTTATACTCATGTTCGTATAGCGCTCATCTTAAAGTACAACGGGTGGGTGATGCTGTGTAGGCGTGGTGCCTATACATTATTTATATGCGAATGCGTCCTATGTTCCGGATAGAGTGGTAGATCGTGGGTGTGACAGACCTGTTGAGTCCTCTGTATTCCACCTCCCAAATATAGTGTTCAGTATGGCTCAGTTAACTCATGGTTTAAGGGTTACTTTGTTTGACACTTTTACTATGGAGTTGCCTCTTGATTATAAATATGATGTGACCCAGCCAATGATTGCCCAATATAATTGCACTAATCAATGTATGCTATGGCTTGTAATTAGAATAACTTAGGAATGTTTCTTATTAATATCTATTCTAATCATCACTTGCTAGGTAGTACCGTTCTAAGTTTATCCTTGATTGATCTGATCTCTGTTATCCTTTATCAATTATTTATCATATCATTTACTCTGTAACATGATTCCTGTTTGAAGTAATTAGTGTGTTATCAGTCTTATTATAAGTGTGCCATATTAAATGCTGTTAAGTCCTTACAATGTCATCATATCTTGAATTGATTAGTTTCTAGGCTAAATGTAAATAACGATACCTGAGACTAGCTTGGGTGAAATGCTTCTACAACGGGTATGTTTATCTGTGCGCTTGCGGGTAAATATCTATCTTTAAATCCAATGCCCTGATATATTTGCATTGCTAGCTTCGTGTTGGGATGACAACTTGACGTTAAGTGAAGTTAGTAGTGTCTCGTACGCTCTTTAGTGCTTTCACTAGTTTATTACTTTATGTGGTTCGTTCTTAGTAGCGACGTTAAGAAATACCAACAAGCATTTCTGGCGCCATTGCCGGGGATAGATTATAACTCTCTTAGAGTGATTCCATTAAGGAGTGTCAACATACGTCAACATTCAGCTTGGGGGAAGGCCCCCCATATATCTACCTAAGTATCTTTATCCTCTTAAGTTTTTCATTCTATAAACAAATTCAAAAAAAATGTGAGCACATGAAGGCTCACCCCTAAAAAGAAAAAGAACAAAAATATGTGAGCACATGAAGGATCACCATTAGTTAAAAAAGAGACAAAAATATATGGGCACATGAAGGCTCAACGCTATTAAGAGAACCACCTTGGGGGAGACGCACCCCTGTTATCTTCGCGACTCAGGTATGTTTTTTATTATTATTATTACTACTACTACTATTATTAGCTTTATTTTATATCTTAAAGTGTGTTAGATTAAATAAATAAAATAGTGTGTCTAGTTTGTTTTAAGAAGTTGATGACTAAAGAGAACCCTTTCTCTCTAATATTTTGCATGAAAATGATGAATAGTTGCTCTATCTAATTTCTTTCAAGTACCTAGCCTTTAAAGCGTGAGTTCTCCTAATTAATAATGATGTCTTAAAATAAAATTAAATGCATGGTTGGAAAATACTTAATCTAAGGTCTAGGTAATTGGGGTATGACATGTGATGATCTAAGCTGCTATTATCTTGTTCTAAACAACACTAGAGTTGCGGAGATTTCTAAATATAAACATGACTAATAATTGCATTGAGTTAAATTAAGCTTTGTTGACCCTATGAGTAGTTTATCATGCCATTGAATCGAGATCACTTACACATTTCATCCATCTTCCGCATAAATGCTCATAATTATCTGTTGTTACCCTCTCAGAAGTTTGTTGGAAGCATGTGGATATTAAAAAAAAGAAGAGAAAGAAAAAAAAAGAAAGAGAGAAAGATCCAAGGAAATAAAAAGGGACAAGTGTCCGAAACCTCAAAAAGATAGATCCCGAGGAAATAAAAAGGGACAAGTGTCCGGAACCTCGAAGAAAAAAATGTCAGAAAGAAAAAAATGGGAACGTATCCGATAGTATAATTAGCCTAATAGCCATATGTCTCTGATAAACAGAAGAGAGTGAATATATTCAAAAGAGCATCCGACTCCATTTTTCCATACACATGCAGTTTTTTATTCAATGGTTGGTTGACTTTCTCTTTGGATCCATTGTTTAATTTGACAACATATGTATTAAAGCATTTAAAAAAATTATTAATTAAAACTCTGGGATAAAGGTGAAGTGAAGGAACTAGAGACATAGTGCTTGATTTGATCGTTCAATCTTTCAATTACTCAAGATCTAAGGTAAAAGTAATAAGCCCCATATATATTTTGGAGAATTTTTGTTAACAGTAGGTATACTTGTTGGAAGTGAAGATATTGTAGCAACTCTTGATCCATTGTTAAGTTTTGGTTTTGCTAAGGGACTAGCAAAAGGTAAGCTTCGGGGAGTTGTTGACACTGGTTATCTATCAAAATTTAAGGATAAATAAATATGAAAAGGGCATGAATTCAATCACCAACAAAGGTTTAGGGTTTTAATTGACAATATTCCATGAGTTTTGGTGAATTGTGATTCTGCAGGGACAAAACCAGAAAACCAGCATAGATTACTTCTCCTGGAAGGAACCCGACGGAAGATAACTGAATCGACGCATCAGGAATATTCTAGAAGGATCTAGAGGACACCAGAAGACACCAGGAGGTCGGACACCCCGAGAGGCGGCCAGGTGGGACCGACCGGTCCCACCATTAGACCGATCGGTCTCCCCCTGGGCCCGCTGGACTCCGTCTTCTGGAACGTTCCTCCACCGACCCCCGAGGACTCATCTCAGCCCAACGTGAAGTCGGTTTGATCTAACGGTCGCGGTTGATCCCTCAGGGCTATATAAACAGGCCCCCAGGCCCCAGGGTAGAACAAGTCTCTCTTCAGAAAAGTCTACGCCTCATTCAGAAACCCTAGAAGAAGACTTCAAGAGCCAGCTTTCAAGTAGAAGACTAGTTACCCCTCTAGTTTAGGTTTAGAACCTAGTCTTATACTAGAACTAGAAGAGAGAGAGACAGGAAGAGATCAAGAAGGAGCTCCGGCCTGTCGGATCAACTTCTTCATCTTGTACCTGTGGATTCAAGTTTATCTTCAACTTGCTTCAGCAATTGTTTCGGTAATCAACGTCTATATTTAAGTTTGAGCCATTGTTCTTGTTATTCTTAAGGTTTATGACTCTCTTTTGATTACTTTAATTCTAGTCATTCTAGAGTTAGAGTAGTTGGATAGTGTAAGCATGGTGTGGATACATGGGTGTATGCCGAGTCTCTGAGTGATGAGTGATTGTCAACTGGGATAATGCGCATGTTCTTTGGCTTGTGTTGTGCAGGTGTTGAGCACGGATACAATTATCAAAGGCAAGGTGAAGGTCAAGTAGAGACGTGCCGTGCCGATGGACCGAGAGTGGCGAAGGGCGGACGTGAGGCTTGGACTGAGGGACCGGTGGCCCGAGGATCAGCTGTGGTGGCTGACAGTCTGGGACAGCGACGAGCGAAGACTTGCGGGCACGGTGTTGCTTGGGTCGAGGACCTGGGGACACGTGTCGGTGGACGGGGTGCACGGGCGGTGCATCCTCTCTACGACTCGGTTTGGTGGTTGAGCCACAGAAAAACCACCGAGTGGACGGTTTCCAGGTTTGGGCCTCAAAACCTGGGCGCTGATGGTTTCCGAGTTTGGGCCACAAAACTCGGGCTAAGGACAGTTTCCAGGTTTGGGCCTCAAAACCTGGGGGCTGCAGGTTTCTGAGTTTGGGCCACAAAACTCAAGCGATGGTCGGCTGGTTTCCCGGTTTGGGCCTCAAAACCGGGGGTTGGTCGTGAAGACTGGTTTCCCGGTTTGGGCCTCAAAACCGGGGGCGAAGTCCGGGAAAAGGACGAGCGGAGCGGTGGCGGCACGTGGCGGCAATCGGTGAGGTTGCGTCGAGGCAACGCTACCAGTTGTGCGGGCGTGGCCGTCGGATCACCAACATATTCGAGTTGGTCCAGAATAACCCTAGGGTTTAGCTGGTTCGCTCTGTAATTAGAGAGGGGTAGAGTAGGAATTAGAATTAGGATAAGTAGAGGGAGACACCCTCCTCCCATTCTATCTCAGTCATTTGCTCTTTGCCTTCTAGGTTTTCCTGCTCTCCCAATTCCCTACTGTAGCAACTGAAATCCGCAGAGAACCATACCTCTGTGTACTGGAGATTTTGAGGAAGTGAGACTGTAATCTCACTATTGTAGCGTGTGGTAGCCACACGGTTGCAAATTCGTGGTTGTGATTCGTGTTTTGTTCGTGTTCTTCGCGGGTTGCTTTTCTCCACGTTTTTCCCGTTGATCGATCTCTCTACTCGGTGCGTCTTTTGCAATTCCGTTTGAACTGAGTTGTTCTAGATCGTGAGGCACTTCTTTCCACCGAAGGAAATCTTCTCTAACCTCACGAGCTAGTAGATCGGTCGATTTTTGTTTTGGATCGAGTTTGTTCCTTTTGTCTCGAATTCTTCAAATTCACCGATTTGGAGTTAGGTTCGAGCCATGATCTCCTTGGGATAGCTCTCTAACCTCCTTGGAACTCCTCATACCAAGTCTAAGCCTTAGTGCTTTTGATTCGAAGGAGATCGGGTTGAATTCGCGGAAGAACAGTTCTGTATTGGGACCATCGGACGCTCTGTTCTTGAGCATCGGACGCTGAGTTCTTTCCATCGGAGCGTCCGTTGCCACGTGTCATCTGACAGTGCTTTTAAAGGAGCATCGGACGCTGACCATCGGAGCGTCCGTTGCCATCGGACGCGCCGGGGGTCAAGCATCGGACGCTAGGGTTTCACTGTAGCAGCGTCCGATGCCTGTCCAGTAAGGTTCCAGAGAGCTCCTGTTTGCATCGGACGCGTCCGGTGCTTGGACATCGGACGCAGGCCAGCGTCCGTTGCAGTGAGTTTTGCACTGTTTCGTCCGCAGTTTGCTCGTACGACTTAGGATTTGATTTTGGGTTTTTGCGTTGGATTTCCGACTTCGTGCTCTACTGAAATCGGGCTTCCCACTTTGCAAAATAGCCTGAATCCCCCTCGCGTTGCTCGGGGGAGGTTGAGGTTACCCAAAGTCCATCCTGTCACTAGTTGACTTGCATGAACTTGGGTGAGGAAGTTTTTGTGGTGTCTCGCTGTATTCCTAGGGAACATCCACCCACTCTCTGGGTCGTGGACATCATGTGTTTCCGGTTGCTATTGGGTTTGACTTTCTGGGACAGAAGCCTCAACATTTCGAAAGAAATTTGAAGCTCCCATTCACCCCCCCCCCCCTGGTCGCTTTCTGGTAGCACTTTCGGTCCTTCACATGGTGCTTAGACTTGATAGCTCATAAATGCCTCCTATAACGCCGGTAGTAGTGGTTGTTCGCAAGGGTGACTCTTATAGCCTTGTTGATTCTTCTATAGTCCACTTACCCGTGTGTAGGCTCGGTAGGATTATACATTTGCATAAAAGACTCATACTCTGTTTGTGACCTTTTATGGCAACTTCTCCACTAAGAATAATATAAACATATCACTCTTAAATTGGAATTAGAAAACCTTAGTGATCCCCTCTATACTTCTAGATTCTCCGTCCTTGTTAGTTACTCAGGGGTTAGACTTTAAGGCTTAACGCTATCCGTTCCTTTGGGTTCAATATTAAAACTGGGTTACTCCGGTGAAGTGCTACATCGGTAGATTTTATCTGTGCACTTGCGGATAAAGTAGAGTGTGTGTTAATTTATACCAACACCGAGCCCTCCGCACCAGGCCTCGGGCGAACGCTCGTTCTCCGTCTCGCTCGAGCCCTCCGCGCCAGGCCTCGGGCGAACGCTCGTTCTCCGTCTTGCCCGAGCCCTCCGCGCCAGGCCCCGGGCGAACGCTCGTTCTCCGTCTCGCCCGAGCCCTCCATGCCAGGCCCCGGGCGAACGCTCGTTCTCCGTCTCGCCCAAGCCCTTCGCGCCAGGCCTCAGGCGAACGCTCGTTCTCCGTCTCGCCCGAGCCCTCCGCGCCAAGCCTCGGGCGAACGTTCGTTCTCCGTCTCGCCCGAGCCCTCCGCGCCAGGCCTTGGGCGAACGATTGATCTCCGTCTCGCCCGAGCCCTCCACGTCAGGCCTCGGGCGAGCGCTCCACCGCCTCCCAAGCCTTCCGCAAGAAGGAAACTCTCCGCTCCTCTCAGCTCTGACAACTGTACCACCGCCTGCTGCACCCACGTCCTGTCAAACATGGCCACGCTCCTCCCTAGAACGCGCTGACATCTGCTGCCAGGACAGGGCAGGGACGCGCAGGGCGCGTGGGGAGATAGGACGGGAGTCAGATCCCCTTTTTCCACCACCGGCGGATCCGGGCGTGGAAAGCCACACCCGGTGGCACTGTTTGGCACTATACACACTCCGGCGCCACGATGACGTACGGCCGTCTCACATGTTACAACGCCGTGGAGGACTCGGCTCTCCCCAAGAGTCAAAGCCCCTATACATCAACTACACCCATCACTGAGCCCTCCACAGCATGCCTCGGAGGATGAATTTGCTCTCCGCCTCGCTCGAGGCCTCGCAGCCAGGCCTCGGGCGAGGTCCAACCCTTCGACCGGAAGACTTGGCACAAGGCGACAGGGCAAGGACGGGACGGAGGGACCCGACACTGCATCGCCATAATGCCAGACGTGCCCGGCCACGACGACAAGCACGACGACCATGTTGTCACTATAGAGCCACAGTAGCTCACCTCCGCTTTTTGACTAAGAGCACCCACATACTATCTCCTTGTAACATGTGCCCTCCTTGAGGCTATAAAAGGAGGAGCCAGAGACGCCTCTAGGGGGGACGAAGGGCAGGAGGTTCAAAACACAACCATCGAACCAGAAACACACAACTCGCTCATCCCCGCACGAGACCTAGGTCCAGCACCCTCTCTCACCGGCTTGTACCCCTACTACGAGCTCCCCGGTGCAAGATAACACGAACTCCGCATCTCACACTAGACGTAGGGCGCGCTTTGCCCGAACCAGTATAAACCTCTTGTGTTCTTCTTGCATCACCATCCAGAGCTAGGAACACGCAGATACAAATTTACTTGCCGGTGCTAGGACCCCCCCGGTTCGAAACACCGAAAATATTTGTTAGCACCTGGCAGGAGTTATCATGGTGTCGACAAAATATGGTCGATAGCCCACCTAGGGGTATGTCCAAGGTGGTAGATTATCGGGGCAGATGCACAAGACGATGACCCAAAAGTTGACGCAAGGCAATTCTAGATGAACACAGAGGTCTATCTAGGTTTGGGTCGCTAGGTTAGCGTAATACCCTACGACCTGCGTCGAGTATGTGTATTCTATATGGGAATAAATCTATTTTTGAGGAGGTCCCTGCTCGCCTTATATAGCCACGGGTAGCAGGGTTACAAATCTCAGTTGATCAGATCTATCAAGGGAATAAGGAAACTAGATCAGTTACAATCAGCGCATCTCATGGAATGCGATACTTTCTCTAACTGAATAGGCTTCCTTGATTGCCAATCTTGCAGGGTTACAAATATTATGTTAGAAAACAAAATAGAGATCAACCGTAGTGTAAGGAAAATGGACCTCGGCCCATTTGACTTTTGATTTTAGTGTTTGATGATCAACATAATCAAATTGGACTAATGTGTTTTCAAATGTTTGTTTTGTAGTCCAATAGGGTGCAAATGTGACTTGGACAGAGGCATCGTGGTGATCCGATGATCAACACCTCAAGAAAGACAATGGAAGCTCAGTAGAAGACTCACAAAGATCAAGCAAAGTCCAAGGCACAAGACTGGAACCAAGACGACGCAAGAAATCGCGAAGAAACAAAGAGAAAGGTACATCGGACGCAGGCGTCGGACGCACCGATGGCAAACCCTAGCTCAACTCAGCGCCAGTAGGAGCATCATACGCTCCAAATTGAGCTCATCGGACGCGGTGGTAACACTGTGCATGACGCATAGTGTACATCGGACGCACCGATGCACATCGGATACTATAGGACCCGAGCGTCCGATGCCTATATAGAGAGGTTCCAGAGAGGCTCTGGCGACATCGGACGCGTCCGATGGTGCCACATCGGACGCTGACAGGATCCGATGTGACTAGGAGCCAGGCTGGCAATTAGCCGTTGGAGCATCGGACGCGTGTCCGATGGTCACGACTTCAGCGTCCGATGCTACGCTGTGAAGTCCAAATTGTTCTCCAACGACTCTATTTGCTTGGGGCTCTATAAATACCCCCATGACCGGCCAAAATAGTATGGTTGGAGCTCAAGAAAGTATACCAAGTGTTGAGACTAGACATGTCAACGGGGGCCCGTTCCCCGATTCCCCGCGGGGAATTCACCCATTAGGGGATGGGGATGGTACAAATTTTATCCCCACGGGGAATTAAATGGGGGGAAAATCATCCCCATAGGGTATGACGGGGACGGGGATGGTATGCAGTCCCCCATCCCCGTTTCCCGCGGGGACCCGAAATGCTTAAGGCTCATGTAAAAAAAGTTTAATTTTTATATACATTTAGAAGACCATGTCTTATGTGAATACGATTTATGATAAATTATTGATACATATGTCTATTTATTATTTAAAATCATGTGTTATTTACTTATGTATATTTGAGATTTATTGTCTTGCTTTGCGAAGTGTCTATTTTATTTTCATTTAGTATATTGCTGATGTGGGGACGGGGATCCCCGCGGGGATAAATCCCCGCGCGGGGACGGGGATGGGGAAGAATTGTTCCCCGCGAGCCTTCACGGGGACGGGGATGCGGAAAAATTTCCCTCGCGGGGACGGGGATGGGGTAGTAACCCCGACGGAGAATTCCCCGTTGACATCTCTAGTTGAGACACATATTTAGTTGCTCTATCTAGGAAAGTGCTTATTGAAATACTAGGTGATTAGTGTAGGTGCTTTGCGAAGTGCTTAGGCTAGTTAGACCACCGCTTTGCGCTTGCTCCAAGTGTTATACCTAGTGTTTAGTGAGGTTTGCATACCTCTTACCTATCGGTGCTTGCGTGCACCGTTGTTGTACATCAGAGTGGCTTGTAGTCTTGCGAGACCACACCAACCGCGTTTGTGGTGTCGCCGCCACCGTATACCAAAGGGAACGAGGCCCGCGGCGGTTCAGCCGGAAGCTTGATAGTGAAGACGACGGAGAGCATCCGGGAGAGGCTTTGCCACGAGTGGCTTAACCGGAGACCCACTTGCGCGTGGGGAAGGCCCGGGGCAATCCACGGAGTTACCCGACCGGGAGCTTGGCCCTTGCGAGGGATTCCTTGCGAGGGGTTCCAACGAGGACTAGGGGGAAGCTTACGCGCTTCTCGATACCTCGGTAAAAATACCGGAGTCGTCGATGGGAGTTTGCATCTCTACCTCATTCTTTAGCTTCCGCATTTACTTTGCTACCTTGGCGGTGTGCTTAGCTTAGTTGATAGGTTTGGAACCTATGTTGCGTAACTTTTTTGCGGTAGAGATAGCAACACACCTAGCAAATCCTTAGTTGCACATTAGATAGTTTACTTTGTTGCTTAGGTTTTGAATAGGTGATATTTAGAGGCCATAGTTTAGAGTAGAAGTTTTAAGTTGCCTAATTTATCTCTTCCTCTTAGACGTCACGGTCCTTCCACGTACATACATACGCAATTTAAAATTTAAAATAGCTATAGTTATCAAGAACAACTTCTGTTTTTCTTATATCACATAAGATTTTAAGTCATGCCCAAGTCTACCCACCAATGAACTTCGAACACTTGCACGTAGGTGGCGAGCAGCAATATTGTGCCCCAGGTCATCCACGAACATCACTTACGTTTTTAAGCTCTGAATACTTGCGTTTTTTAAAGTAAAAGAAAAACCCCATATATATATATATATATATATATATATATATATATATATATATATATATATATATATATATATATATATATATATATATATATATATATATATATATATAGACACGAGCGGAGTATAGTACTGTACGCAACAAAGCCGTAATCCCCATGGAGAACCTGATGTGTTGCCAATCCATATATAACGTTAATTCGTTAAACAGTGTACTACGTGTGTGTGTGTGTGTTACAAGGCCCAGACGGGCATGGAATGCAGGCCTCTATGACCAGCCGAACTTAAAGTCAAGGACGTAGACGATGATGAGGGACAGCGGATACAGCAGATAGGCCACGAAACACGTCCAGAGCGGGAAATTTGTCCGGAAGCTGGTGAAGAGGCCCATTATGGTGCAGACAAGGAAGATGACGAGGACCTCTGACGAGAAATCCCACGTTAAACCCCGCACGTAGACGAGGCCCAAGAACACGGCCAGGCAGAGCGTGTTGTTCATGGTCACGCCACCGTAGACCTGCGGTCAATTAGAAGGATATGATGGCATCACAATTCACAATCACATGGGAATAATATCTGAAACTCATGACAAAGATGCAAAACGTATTCAGGCATTTTTTTCGAGTACTCCAACGGGAAGGTCAAAGGCGTATATTCAGCTGACAGGCATACAGTACCTCAGAGAACGTAAGTGACAGGGTCCGCTGCTTCTTTCGGTTAGCAAATATGATTGCCGAGACAGCCTCACTGGAATTGGTAGCCAGGGGCATTGCAATGAAAGAGATGAAGAACGAAGGGATACTTGTAGCGTTTGAAAAATTGTGCACGGCATCCACAAGTGGGTCTGCAAATGCTGCTGCCATTGCAGTTCCCAGGAGCAAAAGTAGAATGGCCTTAAAGCTGGTCCATGTTGGATTTTCAATAGCTTCACCATCGTTGTCGTCCTTTCCAAGCAGCAGATTATGTTCATCCCTAGTTCTCTGCAAAAAAAAAAAAAAAATACAGGACATTGATCGATGCAACTTATTATTAATTATTATTACCCATGGAGGAGAAACTAATAAACTTGATAAACATGCCAACTGGAAAATGTACCGTGTGAAAATCTTGCAGAAACTTTTTCGAGTAGGAACCGGAGGTAACAACCGAGCGTTTCGCTTCTTCTAGCCACCTCAAGATTCCGTCGATAAACTCCCCCTTCTCAATGACAGAATTATGTGATGTATCAAAGTCCGCCATGACTTGATCTACAGCTAGGTTACTATCCAAGTCAACATCTTCGAACTTAACACCAATGATGAAAGCTTGTAGTTCGCCACGTTCAAGTTTTCCATCATTGTCCAGATCAATCTTATGAAACAACCTGCAATTTTTTTATTGGATCTTGGTTATTAAAGATTCACATTTACGAAAACAGCTAAAAGATGAGGTGGGTTACTTCTCGATCACTGGTATATTCGGTGTTCCATCTTCATGAAGAAGACGACCAAAAACGTGCATCTGAGCATGTCTTAGAAGTCCAGACATAACGTGCTTTAGTCCTGCATATTCTAACCTCCTCCTCTGGATCCATGGCTGAAAGATCTGTTTGAGGAAGATACAGACAGGGATGAAAAATTGCATGCAGATAAAAAAGGACTCTTCAACAAAGGAATATTGATATCTATTGAGAACAAAAGAAAAGAACACCATAGATTCTACTACAGAAAGCGCATTTCTCCATAATGTAGTAACAGCCACAGAAGTCCTGACAAAAAGTCAGCAACAGAACTCAAGAAGTCCAGAAATTTAGCAGTAAATTAATTCCTGATAAGAAGTTGCAGGAAGGATCTACAGAAAACCTAGTCGGATTTGGATGGTTTGGAGCCACATTTTTCCTGGTTCAAATTGACGATTTCTAGATTTTATCAAGTGTCTTGTTGAACAAACCTTTTCCCAATAAAACTCCATACAACAATTAGAGATATCAAATTTGCCAATTTCCTCAGCTTCTTAAAACCAACTTAATTTTAAGCCAAAATCATAGTCAAAAGCCAAACTACCTATGGTTTGAGGCAGTTGATGCTGATCCAAGGGCATAGGATAGTGTGGAAATGAGCTGGTTTAGCCGCATGAAAAATAGTCACCCTAATTCGATATGATAATGTTGAATTTAAGAAGTTGCCGAAATGTAGAGTTCAAAGTTTCCTGACGTCAGCACAATACCTGATATAGGCAATAAGCAAGCACAAGTAGAGCTGCAACAATAAGTCCAAGCAGGACTGTCAAACGATGACCAGAATGGAGCTTAAAAATTTGGGGTATCTGAACAATAATAAAGGGAAGGACAGACATCGCCATGATTCTTGCAGCATAGCTGGTCTGCACATCAGTAGAAACACCAGAGCCTGCAAAAATTCATAAGGTATTTAGCAAATGTTATAAGGACATAATGCAAAAAAAATCTTAAATGTTGGCAGACACAGGCAGTTGTGGTATAGTTGTAGAAACTGAACTAAATTTCTTGTTTCCGGGTTAGCTTGGACCCTGAGTAGCCTTGCCTTCTGCGGTTGCCTGATTAATATATGGTTTAATTATGTCTTGAGCTAAAAAGATAATGTTCGATATCTACTAGAATGAGTTATCCCCGAACTGAATAGAACAGAAATGAGAAAGAATACAGCGCATACGACATACCAAAAAGACTGAATCCTTTTGTATCTTGAGAATCAGTTGCAGTTGAATTCTCCGACAAATCACATTTGCCAACAACAACACAAGAACCCCATAGAAGGGTCAAAAGCATGACTGTTGAACCTGCAAGCAGGCCCATTCCAATCAAAACCTGGCTTTGCGCAACCTCTTTAGTTCCGGAGAGCCCAGAGACTGAATGAAAACATAAAAAACAAGTCAAGGATCTGCATGTACGATTAAATCAAGTCGAAGTACAATTGTGATGGAAAAACAGATGAACTGTGTCTATAAGAACTCAAATCAGATGAAGAACATGGTAATCAATCCATCGCTTGCTAGAGTAGAGTAAATTTGCATGTTATAGCGCATCAAAAGATGCGTACTTGTCGTGATTGGGGCCTTGATTGTGTTTGTCTAGGAAGACTATTTTCCAGGCATAAAACTTTCTTTTATCTATCTTAGAGCAGAGCTCCTGCCCTTATGTACAAGAAAAAAGAGGCGTACCATGTTGCGAGTACACAGAAACCTTGACCATACTGAACTTTCAAAGAAGTGTACTGCTAGTAAACAGGCCACGACCATACTTTTTCTGCGTTTCGCGCTGTGACATGATTTTCATTAAGTAAGAGAAGAAATAGTTCTTACAACGCTATGTACGAAACACATAGCCCCCCACCCAACTCGCACGCGGTTGTGATTACATAGGAAACTAATATATCAACTAACAAGGCCATGACCATACTGAACCTTCAAATAAGTGTACTAATCAGTGAACAGTGTTGCATGCTTGGCTGTTAGCACCACAGATAGATGAGAATCGAGGAGGGGAAGAACTGGACCTGGGGCTAGAAAGCAAGAATATAGAGCAGACGAATTGTAATATTTGATAGAATAGGGTTCATACAATTTTCTTCATGAACTCTCCATACTCTCCCTTCCTACATTTATCCTCTCCTGGCATCTAGAGCAACTCCACGCAGCTTCAGCTGTTGGACCAGGCCGGACCGAAGAAGCGCCTGTTGAGCATTATGGGCCGGCGTCTTCCTGGGCTCGGACACTCCGGCTGGGCCTGTTGCTGGGAGTCCGAAGTATTAGACGATGGGCTAACATTCCCCCCACCTTGAGTTCCGGCATGTCCCCATGCCGGTGCGCGCGGAAATTGTGTGCGGAGTTCCTCAGCTGATTCCCAGGTTGCCAGAGAAACGGGCATGTGACTCCACTTGACGAACAACTGCTCGACGAGGTGGTCGCCAGACGTCCAGCGGCGTTGCAGAATGCGTTCCGGAACCTGAAACACAGAGAGATCTGAAGGTAGGGAAGGACTCACTGTGCAGCTGCCAGGGGACTGCTTCAGCTGAGATACATGGAAAACCGGATGAACACTTGTTTCTGGAGGAAACTCAAGTCTGTATGCCACCGAGCCAATGCGCTCAAGAATACGAAAAGGCCCGAAAAACTTGAAAGCCAACTTATGATGAGCTCGCCTAGCCACAGAAGACTGTACATAAGGTTGTAACTTCAAGAAAACCATATCTCCCACGTTGAAACTACGTTCAGAACGCAACTTGTTGGCTTGACGGCACATGCGGTCCTGAGCACGCTGTAAGTGAAGACGGACCAAATCTTGCATCAACTGTCGTTCATCCAACCATTGCTGTAATTCCGGAAGAGGTGCAGCGTCAGCAATGTCAAAGCCCAACAGTCTTGGAGGTTGGCCATAGAGAACCTCAAAGGGAGTACGTCCGAGAGCTGAATGAGTAGAAGTATTATACCAAAATTCAGCCAAAGACAGCCAATGACTCCAGCGCCCTGGACACGCATGCACGAAGCATCGAAGATAAGTTTCCATGCACTGATTAACTCGTTCAGTTTGGCCGTCCGTTTGTGGATGGTAAGCTGAACTCATACGGAGCTGAATACCCGCCATCTTGAACAAAAGCTGCCAAAATTTGCTGGTAAAAATCCTGTCCCGATCAGAGATGATAGACTGGGGAAGGCCATGAAGTTTGTAAATATTATCCAGGAATAGCTTAGCAACTGAAGCTGCTGAAAATGGATGGCGAAGCGGCAAAAAATGAGCAAATTTAGAATACTTGTCAACCACCACTAGTATAGCATTAGCATTGCCTGAGAGGGGTAAACCTTCTACAAAATCCATGGATATGATTTGCCAAGCAGCGCTGGGCACTGGTAATGGCTGCAGCAGCCCTGGGTATCAGGATCGATCTGGTTTTGCTTGAAGGCAAGTAGAGCACTGCTGCACATATTGAAGAACTGTAGACCGCATTCCAAGCCAAAAGAACAGACTGCGCACCTTTTGAAATGTAACTGGAGCGCCCGAATGACCACCCAACGGGCTGTCATGCAATGCTGCGATCACTTGCTGCTGCAGCGTGAGATTGGAGCCCAACCAAATACGATGCTTGTAACGGATGATTCCCTGGTGCAAGGTGTAAGGAGGGTGGGCATTGCTGTCCAGAGCCAACTGGGACAGAAGAGAGGCAGCCTCACTGTCTGTGGAGTACCAGTCTGAAGCGCAGACAGCCAAGTGGGAGTCGGCGAAGAAATGGCCAACAAAAGTTCTGGTTGCTGACGACGGGAGAGAGCATCTGCTACGCCATTTTCACAGCCACGACGATAGACAATTCTGTACTGAAGGCCCAGCAATTTGCAGAAAACTTTCTGTTGCCAAGGGGTGTGAAGGCGCTGTTCATTAATGTGGACGAGGCTTTTTTGGTCTGTATGGATCAAAAACTCACTCTGCAGCAAATAATGACGCCAAGCGTCCACCGCCATCAGAATTGCGAGATACTCCTTCTCATATGTGGACAGACCTTGGTTACGAGGGCTTAAAGCCTTGCTGATGAAAGCCAGAGGATGGCCATTCTGCTGAAGGACAGCGCCAATACCTGTACCCGATGCATCAGTTTCAACATTGAAGGGTACGGTGAAATCTGGTAATGCTAGAACAGGGGCCGAAGTCAGTGCTGCTTTCAGAGCCTGGAATGCGGAAGCATGAACTGAGGTCCAGATGAAAATGGAATCCTTCTTGAGCAGGTCATTCAGGGGACGAGCTTTGATGCCGAAGTTACGAACAAATTTGCGATAATAACCAGCCAAGCCTAAAAATCCACGGAGGGCACGAACATTGGTTGGTACGGGCCAATCAGAAATCGCCTGCACCTTAGCGGGATCGGTGGCGACTCCGGCTTCACTGACAATATGACCCAAATAAGCAATAGAGCGTTGAGCAAAAGTGCATTTGGACAGCTTGACTCGCCATTGATCAGCTTGCAGCCATGAGAAAACCAGCGCCAAATGAGTCAAGTGATCCTCGAGACTGCGGCTGTATATAAGAATGTCATCAAAGAATACTATGACAAAACGGCGGAGACCCGACGCCAAAGTGGTATTCATCGCATTCTGGAATGTACCCGGGGCGCCTGTCAGACCAAAGGCCATCACCTTAAATTCGTACTGGCCCATGTGAGTTTGGAAGGCTGTTTTGAACTCCTCGCCCGGCTGCATGAGAATTTGGTGGAAGCCTGCACGGAGATCCAATTTGGAAAACCAACTAGCATGTGCTAGCTCATCCATGAGCTGATCAAAGACAGGCACAGGGTATTTAGACTTGGCTGTTAGTGTGTTGAGTTGGCGAAAATCAACGCAAAAACAGAAGGAACCGTCCTTCTTTTTGACCAACAACACCGGCGACGCGAAAGCACTACTGCTGGGTTGAATGATTCCTTGGGAGAGCATTTCCGCAACTTGTCGCTCTATCTCATCTTTCAGACTTGGAGGGTAGCGATATGGTCGGACGAATACTGGATGAGCCCCTGGAAGCAGGGGAATCGAGTGGTTACAGCTGCGCGATGGCGGCAATGATGTGGGGGGCTCAAACAAGGGAGCAAAAGAGTCCAATATCCTCTGAACAGCAGGAAGAACAGGGGGCGCTGCAGAACCCGCACTCAACTCTTCATCTGCAGAATACAGCTGCAAGCACAAGGAATCAGGCAATGCGGAGTCCATACCCTGCAGAACTGTATACTGTCCTTGATATGGAATTGCGATCCATTTATGTTTCCAGTGAACTTGCATCGGGCTGAAATCAGCCAGCCAATCCATTCCAATAATTGCATCAAAGGCAGACAAGGACAATACCCGGAAATCCGAACAAAAGTCATAGGGGCCGAGGGTCCAAGGGACTGACTGTAAAACACCCGAACTGTGCAACATGCCACCACCAGCAACTTGTACCTTGGAAGAATGAGGAAGTGTCCTGAACTGAGACAACTGAGCCGCCAATTTTGCACTAAGAAAGGAAGTAGAACTGCCTGAATCAATCAACAATATGGCAGGCAAACCAGCAATTGATCCCTGGAAGCGGATGGTACGCGAAGCTGGAGAACCACTAGACGCAGCTTTGGATAGAGCCAAACATAGTTGTTCTTCCGAGTCAGAGAGACTGGACTGACAATCTGAATCGCCCAGAGAGTCCCAAAGAGCTTCCACTGCATGCAAGACTTCTGGGGCACACTTATGGTCCTTAGACCATTTGACGCCACACTTGAAACATAGGCCGAGAGCTCGCCTGTATGATTTGAGTGCCGACAATTTAGCATCAGATGTTGGTGGAGTAATCGGTGGGAGGGTGGTTGTCCTGTCCTGCCGAGGAGGTGGTGGAGGTAACGGTAATGCCGCGCGTGGCGGAACGACCGTCTTTGTCGACGAGGACCAATCACCAGAACGATGAGCTCGCGAAGGAGCTGCAAGACCGGCCTCCTCCTGTAACATAGCAACAGTGCACGCAGTATCCAAATCCTTGGGATGCAAAACCAACACGACAGCTTTAATGTCAGGACGAAGGCCATCAATGAAGCGCATGGTATAGAACATGGGGTCTGTGGTTTGCGAGTAGGATTTGAGTTGGTCGACTAATTCAGTGAATTGGTCGATGTAATCGGCTACAAAGGAGGATTGTTTGGCATGGAATAACTGGCGCAGAAGTAATTCTTTCTGATCGCGGTCGAAGCGATCATGGAGTAGGCGGCAGAATCCAGGCCAATCAGAGAAATCGACCTCGGATTCGATGGATTGAAACCAACGGGCAGCGGATTTATCCAGATGTTGCTTAGCTACCCGAACCCACAAGTTAGAAGGCACATTGTACATCTCAAAGTAATCTGTGCGCAGTGAGCGCCAGTGGCGTGGATTGTCACCGTCAAAGCGTGGGAAGGAGAGCTTAGGAAGTCGACCAGAGTTATGGTGGCCAGTGGAAGTTGCGTATGGAGCGATAGGTTGAGCGGCTGGGTAGGTTGGGTTAGGAGGGCTAGCGGGGTGAATTTGTGGATGCTGGTGGTAGGAAGGTGGAGATGGGTGAGGCCAAGCAGAACCGACAGGCGACTGTGTATGCTGCCATGGAGGATCAGTCAGAAGGTGCGAGGTGGAGGACGTACCCTTGGGCGGGACGTGTGTCCAGGTCGTAACGACCCCGGAACCCACATCCCGTGGAGTCGAGTGAACGCCGGGCCCCATGGGCAGGTGGTTGAGGACGCCGTCGGCGTAGTGCACGGCGACCTGCTCCGTCGGCGGGTGGAAGCAAGCCGGAGGGGTGCGGCGAAGACTCGAACAGCTTGCGGGCGCACTTGGAGTCGAGGAGATCCACCCGCAGCTTGACATCGGACAGCTGCCCCTCGAGTCCCGGACGCCACGCCGCCAGATCCGCCGTTGCGGACTCGAGCGCCGCCACGCGCTCGTCACGCTCGTCGGCCATGTGAGCCACCCGGAGGGCCTCGAGCTCGGAGAGGCGGTTCGAGTACTTCGCGTCGCGGTCGATGTAGCTGGTTTCGAGGGCCGTCAAGCGCTCGTCCATGGAGGAAGCGACGAGGGAGATACGGGAGGCCTCCAGGCCGGCGAGGCGTTGCGCGAGGGCGGCCGCCGAGGTGGTGGCGGCTGCCGCCGCGGCAGCCTGATCTGCCGCGAGCGTGTCGAGGCGGGCGTCGACGGCCGCGTCCCGATCCACCGTGGCGCGATCCCGATCCGTGAACCGGCGGTCGAGCTCGTCGAAGCGCGAGTTCATGGTGTCGAGGATGAGTTGTAGCGCTGGATCCATGGCTCCGTGACGGCGTTGAAGACGGGTGAAATGGTGGTGACGGGTATACGGTTCCAGGATCGGTGAATCTGATACCAAATTGTTAGCACCACAGATAGATGAGAATCGAGGAGGGGAAGAACTGGACCTGGGGCTGGAAAGCAAGAATATAGAGCAGACGAATTGTAATATTTGATAGAATAGGGTTCATACAATTTTCTTCATGAACTCTCCATACTCTCCCTTCCTATATTTATCCTCTCCTGGCATCTAGAGCAACTCCACGCAGCTTCAGCTGTTGGACCAGGCCGGACCGAAGAAGCGCCTGTTGAGCATTCTGGGCCGGTGTCTTCCTGGGCTCGGACACTCCGGCTGGGCCTGTTGCTGGGAGTCCGAAGTATTAGCCGATGGGCTAACATTGGCTCATCTAGTTGATCAGCCATGAGAATTCGTTGTTATCAGTGGACATGAAAACTTTCAACTAATATGACTACGTATTTTCATGAAGAACAGAGGACGCATTTGTTGGATGCTAATAACGGGGCTTCTGAGCTTGTGGTCACTGATTTATTCCTATAAACTATCTGACGCTGACAGTATCCAAGAACGTCCAATCCATGGTTTAACTTTTTTGTTTTTACCCCTACCTGACATTTATTCGGGTTTTCGAAACCGACAAACGTGAACTTTTTTTGTTTATGAGCTAGCAGAAATAGTAACATGCACATGCAAGGCAACTACGGAGCACCAGATAGTAATTAGCTAGTGAAGCGTCGACGGCGGCGGTGCCGGCCGGCGGTGGTTAGAATGAACTGAACGCAGAGACGTGGCTAGTACGCACCGAGGATGAGCATTGCGTCGGGTAGCGCGCCGAGGATGGGGAGGAAGAGTCCACCGACGATGCCCGGGCCGAGGATCTGGAGCAGCAGCTCGCTGCCGGCGGAGAGGTAGGTGGCGGCCTTGAACATGAGGAAGCCGTAGGCGAGGACGAGGAAGAGGTTGCCGGGCGCGGTGCCGGTGCAGGGCAGGAAGCCGTACGTCATCTCGCAGGCCTCCTCCTCCTCCTCCCTCGCCGACGGGAGCCGGAGGACCGTCGTCGCGCCGGCGCCCCCTCCCTCGCTGCTGACGGCGGGGAGGAGGGAGAGGCCGCCGCCGCCGCCGGAGGAGGAGGAGGAGGACGAAGAGATGCCGCGTCGGCCATGCGCGGCGCCGGCGACGGCGAGGAGGAGGATGAGGAGGAGGAGAGGGAGACGCGTGGGCATTGTCACGCAGGCACGGCGGCACGGGAGTGGAAGAGCAAGCGAGCAGGACGCCAACAACAGCCAAAGAGTAGTGGGATATCTCTAGTGCTGTTGTTTAGTGCAGGGAGGATGGGCGCTGATGCCGCAAATGGAGATCGGGGGAGAGATTGGGAGACCGAGACGCCGGGCGGCCGGGACCAGACGCGGAAGGCAGGCAGGCAGGCCGAATTTTTTTTTTTTGTCAGCAACTCAGCATTCACTCACAGGTTGCCCCGATAAACCCGGTGCGAATTCACGATACTATCCGATATTTATATAAATATAAATACAGTATTTTTTAAAAAACAAAATGTAGCTAAAAATTAGTATATAAATTCAGAAAATCTAGAGCTTTCTGAGGCCTTTATTTAACATAATACGCAGACTCCATGTTGTTGTTTATAGGACTTGTTTAGCTAGCTCTTGTTTCAGACTGGTGTAGCGCGATGATGTGGCTCTCCTTGCATGCCCCACGTCAGCGCAACACGAGGAAAGCATGAGGCAGGCCAAAAGCGGCAAGGAACGAACGGTACAGCTTTGCAATTGCAAATCCGGCAGATTTGGGAGCCACAACTGTTGCGTGTGATTTCTCTCGAGTCTGGACAGGAGGTACACGTGTAACGGCCGCCGAACGACGCGTCGTATCCGCCGCATGTGCACGTGGCCTCTCGTTGACTGTCCTCGAATCTCCACTTCCTAACGCCAAGGGCTTCTCGATCGTCGGCTCGGAATGGCCGCCGCCGCGCGACATGCGGAGTCTGATCCTTTCGGTGCCAAAACTCAGAAGCGTAAAAATGAAATCAACACAGTGTTACGAAATCAATCCGTAAGGGCCTGTTTGGTTCCCATCAATTGGCCCGAATTGAATTAGTTTCCAGCCTCGGCCCGTTTGGCTTGCTATGGAATCGAATTGGTCATTTCGGCCCGTTTCCAAACTCTGAAATGGTAGGCTACTCCCAAATCGTACCCTTATCCATCGGAAACCCTCGGAATCTTTCTCGAGCCATCCTCTCTCCCTCCCCCGACTCCTTGGCGGCGCCGTCACTCTCCCTCCCCCGACTCCATCACGCCGCCACCATGGCTTAGCCGCTCTACGCCGTCGTCATCTCCGCCTCCAGCGTCGTCTCCGCCGCCAGCGTCGTCTCCGCCGTCGTCGAGCTGTCCGCGCGCCGCCCTCGACTTCCCGTGCGCCCACGCCGCCATCCTCGATTTCCCGTGCACGGACGGTGCCGTCCTCGACTTCCCGTGCGCCCACGCTGCCGTGTGCCCGCCTTCACCACATCTCCGCAGGTGAGCTTACTTCTACCGCATCTCTCTGCACCGCCTCTAAGGTTTCCTAATCTTATCCTCACAGTTTTTCCTGAATATTTTGGGGCTACGAATGGCCACATCTTCATCCCCACTCTGCTTCTAGCACCTCATCGAGGACCGAGGGTGGCAAGCTGACCGACGTTTCTAGTAGACCGGGTAAGAAGAAATCTGAATCAAGTGCTTCTAGATAGGGGTTGCAGCCACCACACGCGGAAGCTCAGCGACCTTTCCCTCAAGGCCTCAACAACGAGTTCATCAGCAGCTAGTTGCGATTTGCTCCGTGCTACCTGCATCTGTGTAACATCCCAAAATTTGCATCAATTTAAAAATAGGCAATATGATTTAATTATGTATTTTGTGTGTTGCATAAAACTTAGTTAATAAATTATTTGCACAAGCTAAAATTAATCCTAGGCCAAAGATCATGTTGATGCATACATGCTGGTGCATATCTTATTTTTTTGTGATGTGTGGTTTTAGTTCAAAAGTTGTTTGAATTCAATAAGGAGTTGAAAATGCATTTGAAAAATCAAATCTGAAATTGGAAAACAATCTTCCTTCTCTCCCTTCCCCGCTCTCCCTTTTTGGCCCGATCAGCCTGGACGGCCTGTTCCTCCCCTTGCGCCGGCCCGCTTCTCCTCTCCCCTCTCCCCTCTCTCTCTCCGTCGCTCGCGTGGGCCGCCGCCCGGCCCAGCAGCCCTGCGCAGCGCCGCAGCCCCGCGCTGAGCCGAGGGTCCAGCCTCGGCGCTGCACTCGCGTGAGCGTCGCCGTCTCCGTCTCGCCCGAGGGTCCAGCCTCGCGCGAGCATAGCCGTCTCCGTCTCGCCCGAGGGTCCAGCCTCGCGCGAGCATAGCCGTTTCCGTCTCGCCCGAGGGTCCAGCCTCGCGTGAGCATCGTCGTCTCCGTCTCGCCCGAGGGTCCAGCCTCGCGTGAGCATCGCCGTCTCCGTCTCGCCCGAGGGTCCAGCCTCGCGTGCGCATCACCGTCTCCGTCTCGCCCGAGCGTCGCCGCTCCCGCGCCCGCACTCGCTGACAGCTCGACCCCGCCTGTCAGCGTCCCATCGCTCCTTCTCCCTCTCGTATCCGGCTCGGACTCCATGGCCGAGATCGAATCCATCCTCGCTACGCGTCCTCGCTTGCCAAAACGACCGAACCGACCCTCTTATAAGGTCCCCAGGAACCCGCCGCCTCTCCTCACGCATCAAGCTCCTGCTCTCGTGCCCCAAAACGCCGCAACCGAGAGCTCCGCACGCCGCAAGATCTCCGCCGCCATCAACCCGGCGATTCATCGAGTTTCCGAGCTTGTAAGTGGCACCTCGAGTTTCCCCTTGATCTTTCGAAGTTAACCGAGAAGTTTTCCCTCTTTTTCCCCCTCGTCTTGGTGCTCTAATCGCTCGCCGTCGCTCTGCAGAGCCCGCCACCCGCCAAGTCGAGCAATCCGCCGTCCCCGAGTCTTCTCCGGCGTCATAAACCCCTCTGGTGAGTTCGCCTTGAGCTCCTCTTTCGATTGGATCTTTTCCCGAGGTCTCTACCGCTCTGTAGCGGAATCCCGAGCCGCGCCGCCGCCTTCCGGCCGTGGAGCCGCCGCGTCCTTCTTTCTCTCCGGCGAAAAGCGCCGCCGGCCCTTCCTGATCTAATCCCGAGTGTCCATCTCAGATCCGACGCACACCAGAGCTCGATACCCCTTCGTTGCCTGTTTTACAAAAAGAACCTTACACCTTTTTAGGTCTAAACCCGCGGTCCCAAAGGCCCTGTTCTTTGAGTCTGCGAATTCTTCCGTTTGAGCCCCTGCGCTTTGTCCTATTTGAGGCGCAGTCCATCCAATCTGATAATTTGTTTAAATCGATTTTAAATACAAATTCAATTTCAGTTTATTTACAGTTTTGCCACTGATTTCAAATGCTTATAACTTCTTCGTTTTAACTCCGTTTTAGTCCGTTCAACTTGCGTTAGGTTCGTTTCGAAAAGTTCTTTCTAAGTATATAACTTTCAGTACTGTTTTCTGTAATTAAAATTTGAGTTAAATCTAATCTAGTAATTAGTATCTTTAATCTTGTTTAGTTTACATCTTTTCCGTTAAAACTCCGATTAGAGTGATCTTCGCGTCTGTGTGACCGTAGTGGCACGTAGATTTGTTTCCAAAACTCTTTTCCTTGTTTTATTATGTTTGATGTACTGCTCTAATAATAGGCTATGTTTGCTTTTGCATGATTGATATTGGATGCTTGTGTGGTGCTCTGTGATCGTATGTCCAGTCGGTGAGTTGTACGTTGGTGATCAAGAAGAAGTTCGTGATCAAGAGTTCAAGAGCAGGAGTCAACCTTTGGAAGTATACAATTCAACAGAAGAAGGATCTTGAGTTTAAGGCAAGTATAGCAATCGAGTGTTCTTTTCGCAATCATGATCATGTTACTTAATTAATGTATGCATCGAATGATAAAAATGACTTATTAGCAACTTAAGAAATTATCTGTACGAGCACCTTCGGGATTTACAGTACAACTGTTGGGAGTTATATGGCTCTGGCTTTAGCTCAGTATGAGGACCTTTTCTAGCTTGTTAGAGGTTACCGAAAGGCGCAAGAGGGGCTCCGATCTGTATGGTCTTGGCCGACCAAGTTGGTGCATTTTGTCTTTTGTTAGTCACCGCTTGTAGGGGAGATTCATGCTTATTGATGGGGAAACCTAGCGGCCCTAACTTGTTAGACGAACCTTTGAAAAGCTTCATCGTGAACCCTGCCGACTTTCCTTGGAAGTGAGTTAAGAGGCTGATCACCTCGGGCGAAAGGGCAATTCACGTCTCGCAGTGAAAGTGTACACCTTTGCGCAAAGTTTATTAAACTGATATATCAGCCTTGCTCAAGGACACGAGCGGCCTTGAAGACTTTTACATTAAGATTATGACTTTTGTTGGTTAACATGTTCATTATTTACTATTTTATGCAATTCATTATTTATGTTACATTGATCATGAGACTTGGGATCTATATCACTTGTTGCTATACTTGTGGAGTTCGACATGGACTCACTCTTGCTTTTCCCCACACCTCAGTGAGTTAAGCTTTGGAGAAGCTTAGGCTTGTGGTCAACCAGTCAGTTGTCCCTGTGAAGTTGGTGCCTCCATCTGAAGATCGGAGTGTCTTTCCGCTGTCTGCTCTTTAAGGTTATGTTCTTTGTGTTTATACGTTATATATGAGCATTGTCTTTCGATATTACCCTTTATTTGTAGCTATATGTGAGATTTGACTTCCTGGGCTCACATATGGTGTATACCTGGTTTTGTTTTTAAAACCGGGTGTGACAAAGTGGTATCAGAGCAATGCTGACTGTAGGACGCAAGCCTAGTTAGAAACTGGTCGTTTAAAAGTTTTGAAAATTGCTATAGAACTCTTGTTCTATCAACCTTGGTATTTTCTCCTCAATTGTGTCATCTACCCTTGTTATTTATCTCCTCCTTGTTGCTTAAATTTTAAATTTTGCTCTCACCTTCTCTCCTTGCCTTGAATTGGTTTTTGAAAACTTCCCTCTATCTAAGTAGATGGATCGTTGACCAAGCTATGTCGTCTCTGACCGCAGTTAACAAACGAAAGCTGATCGCTATGCAAAGTCAAGACCTGGGAAGAATGACGCAACAGCAAGATGCAACACAAGGACCAACCAATATGGAAGGAAGCCCTAAAGAACAGTTACCAGGTGTTGAAGTGGAGCAAGATTACATTTATGGAAGATTGAAGCATGTGGATATGACCACTATTCATGGAGCAAAGAAAGCAGTGTATGGCATGATCCCAGTCAATTCAGTAACTGCCATGGTTCTTTTTGACCCTAGTGCTTCGCACTCGTTCATCTCTGTCAAGTTTGTAGCTCGCCTGAAGATAAGGGAATGGCCAACAAAGAAGCTCATAGTAGTTCGTACACCAACTGGAGAAGTTGAGACAAACCGTGTATGCCGAGATGTTAGAGTCCAGATAAAGGAGAGTGAATTCATAGTGAAGCTAAATGTTTTGGAACTTTCCGGAATCGATGTTATCCTTGGACATGGATGGTTAAGGGGTCGTAAAAGTGAGGTCAATTATTCCCGACGTTCAGTGTTTTTAAGAACACCATCAGGCGAAAGGATTGAATATCGAGGTATGCCGTTATTACCCAATGAATGTGAAACAGGTCTGTTGGAAGATAGTAGTAGTAAGATTCAAGAGGTCCAGGATCGATGTCTATGTTGCAAGCATTATGGGAATTCTTGTCTTCAAGAGAAGTCAACCAGGGATGAGGTCAAAGTGAACCCAAGTGGTGAAGTCAAGGAAGATAAGAAGAGGAAAGCAAATTCATTCGAGCCACCGTTGATACGTCACCAACAGTGGAGTTCTACTCCAGTATCACATCCAGTTCCAACTCTTGTTCCGACAAGCCTGGATCAGCAGCATTTAGAAGCTCCTCCAATTAAGAACTTTCCACATGAGGTTTGCATAGATGGATGGACAATCACCTACAAAGAATTCCAACCACGGAAGCGAGTTAAGAAGCAAAATAAACTGGTAAAAGTCAATCCTCTGAGTCAGCAAGATGGCAGCACATCAAACAACACTTCTACCTCAGCAGATCCAACCAAAGGAAGATGTTATCATTGTCGACAGGAAGGACACTACATAAGATCCTGCCCCAAAAAGGTCAACAACCGACTCAAGGAAGTAGCCACAACCCAGTCACTACAGAATAGCCACCAACAAGTGATGTCAGTGCCTGATGCAAAGAAAGTCCCTGATAGCAGTTGATAGATGAAGAGTGTACAAGAAAAGCTACCCTTGATGTTCTTGCAGATGTATCATGTGCTAGTAGTTCTTGTGCCCTTATGTAATGAAACGTTAGTAACAAAGTTAAGTCAAGTCCTTGGCCCATGTGTGGCTTGTGAACCTGTGATGTTTGTTGCTTGTCCTTATGATGATGTTTGTTTTGCATCTTTGTAATGAGTGCAATGATTTTGTGGGTTTCCTCACAATCTCATTTAGGTTTAGTTGATAGGTTATATGCATAGATAGTGAGGTTTTGCTCTTCTCTTGTCTTCCCTATCCTGTCTTTTCGGAGCAGTCTGTCTTTATCAGCTTATATCTCTGTTTATGGATGATCAAAAATCATGGAATAATTCTGGACACAAGTAGACTACATGATCTTTCTCTGAGCGCAAGAACCACCCTGATAGCTGTTATGGTTTTGGAGTTATGAAATTCACAAGTTGATGCATCTGTGCTGTCTGGAGTCTGGAACAGTTACTGTTGTATGCTGTTTTCGACGACCTCAGCTACAGAATCTGGAAAAGTGTTCTACATGAAGGTTGTAGAGGATTTCATAAGCTTTCCATAAAGGTAAACTGCAACTTCATTGGATAAGCAGAGCTCGAGTTATGTCTGTTTTACTGCACTGCTGTTTTGCTACTTGCGAGAAATTTCAAAATTCTTGTTCTTACCTTCGCATATGAATTTCTCTGGGATGTCAGAAGGTCTTTATGCTAGTTAGCTTAACTAGAAAAAGGTGGGATGCTATCCTTTTATTGTTTCTCCTAGTTGATCCTTTCTCAAGGGGGGTAGCTATGCTGAAGTTAACTTTGAACCGTTTTCAAGATGAAGTTTCTTACCATCTAGTGTTTTAATCGAAAGAATCAGTCATGGATGAGTCTTCTCTTGTCTCTCTTGCTATATCAACCTTGTCTTGTCATCTCATGAAGCTATGGTTAAGTGTGTTATGAAGAGCTGAATCCCAACACATACATGTTGAAAAACAGATGGTTGCTACCAGGAGAAATGACTACGATGATGCTACAGGAAATGCTCACAACTCTAACCCACCGCCATCAAATCCTTCAGCTATAGAGCAAGTTTTGACAATGCAGACTCAACTATTACAGACCATTGCTCAAAATGTGTTACACAATCAGTATCAAGAACCACCTATTGACAAGCGTGGTGAATTTATGAAAGGACACCCACCGACATTCTCTCATACTAGCAACCCAATAGAAGCTGATGACTGGCTTAGAGCTGTGGAACGACAACTTGACATAACACAGTGTGATGACCATGAAAAGGTGCTTTATGCTTCCGGCCAACTTCAAGGAATTGCATTAGATTGGTGGGAATCGTTCCAGTTTGAACATTCAAATAAGAATCAAATTGGTTGGGAAGAATTCAAGAATGCTTTTAGATCTTACCATGTTCCAGCTGGAATAGTGGCGATTAAGGAAGACCAATTCCTCAACTTGAAGCAAGGATTTATGTCAGTGTGTGAGTATCATGACATGTTCACCCAGTTGTCACGCTATGCTCTGGAAGAAGTGAATAGTGATGCTAAGAAGCAGAAACGCTTTCTGAAAGGACTCAATGATGGTCTGCAATTACAACTGATGACGGTTGAATATGCCAACTATCAAACATTGGTGGACAGAGCAATTGTGATTGAGAACAAGCGTCGAGAGATGGAGGAGAAGAAAAGGAAAAGAGAAAGCCAATCTGTAGGTAGCAACATACACCACCCCTACGCTCATGCACCAGAATTCCAACAATGGAACCAGGAATCAAGTGATCAGTGGAATCTTGAACCTCCTCATGAACTCCATCAGTATCAGCAATCCAATGATGAAGTACTTCACTCCAATTCTCAAGAGCCATGTCTGTCACCTCCTAGTGACACCTTGACGAAGATTAATACTCCCACTAGTGAGGGTTGTAACGATTGTGATGAGGTTAATCACTATGAGAACGACTGCCATAAGAAGTTTATGGAGAGCAATAAAAGTCAGGACGACGAACCACATCAAATACAAGAACAGGAGAATCAGGAGCCAGGAAGTAAAGTAAAAAGAAACTACATCCAAGGAATGTTAAATCATGTGTATATGATTAACAAACGTGGGGCTAAGGAAGTCGTGTATGGTTTCATTCAAGTAAACTCTGCTCCCGCCATTGTGATGTTTGATCCTAGAGCTTCACACTCATTCATCTCTAGCCTATATGTACAAGAACACAGGATGACTATGCTTCCAATGAGGAAACCAGTGATAGTTAACTCTCTAGAAGGCGAAATGAAAGCAAACCACATATGTCCAAAAGTTAGCCTTGACATAAATGGAGTAAACTTTGAGGCGAACCTTACTGTTTTGAAGTTGATGGAAATGGATGTTATCCTTGGAAAGGGTTGGTTATCTGCTTGTAAAGGAGTGGTTAAGTATGGCCAAGGTTTGGTGCTTCTAACAACACCAACAGGTGAAAGAATTGAGTATCAAGGTTTTCACCCTGTATCCGAGGAATACGAGAATGACCCATTAGAAGGGGTACCCATCGAGGACAGTAAAGTGGACTGTGAGTTTTCAGATACCAATATAAAGGAACAAACACAGGCAGAGAAGCTCAGTATGGGAGATGATCACACTTGAGAAGATTTTCTACACAGGATCGTAGAAATTACCGATGGCTTTAATGAAGTACTTAAAGTTTGTAAAGTGCAATGGAATGATCATACAGATAAAGATGTAATTGGAAAAAGGGAGGATCAAATAAAAGCAGAATGTCTACATACCTTTGATCACCGTCTTTGGAATCTCGAGGACGAGATTCTTTAAGGGGGGTAGAATTGTAACATCCCAAAATTTGCATCAATTTAAAAATAGGCAATATGATTTAATTATGTATTTTGTGTGTTGCATAAAACTTAGTTAATAAATTATTTGCACAAGCTAAAATTAATCCTAGGCCAAAGATCATGTTGATGCATACATGCTGGTGCATATCTTATTTTTTTGTGATGTGTGGTTTTAGTTCAAAAGTTGTTTGAATTCAATAAGGAGTTGAAAATGCATTTGAAAAATTAAATCTGAAATTGGAAAACAATCTTCCTTCTCTCCCTTCCCCGCTCTCCCTTTTTGGCCCGATCAGCCTGGACGGCCTGTTCCTCCCCTTGCGCCGGCCCGCTTCTCCTCTCCCCTCTCCCCTCTCTCTCTCCGTCGCTCGCGTGGGCCGCCGCCCGGCCCAGCAGCCCTGCGCAGCGCCGCAGCCCCGCGCTGAGCCGAGGGTCCAGCCTCGGCGCTGCACTCGCGTGAGCGTCGCCGTCTCCGTCTCGCCCGAGGGTCCAGCCTCGCGCGAGCATAGCCGTCTCCGTCTCGCCCGAGGGTCCAGCCTCGCGCGAGCATAGCCGTTTCCGTCTCGCCCGAGGGTCCAGCCTCGCGTCAGCATCGTCGTCTCCGTCTCGCCCGAGGGTCCAGCCTCGCGTGAGCATCGCCGTCTCCGTCTCGCCCGAGGGTCCAGCCTCGCGTGCGCATCACCGTCTCCGTCTCGCCCGAGCGTCGCCGCTCCCGCGCCCGCACTCGCTGACAGCTCGACCCCGCCTGTCAGCGTCCCATCGCTCCTTCTCCCTCTCGTATCCGGCTCGGACTCCATGGCCGAGATCGAATCCATCCTCGCTACGCGTCCTCGCTTGCCAAAACGACCGAACCGACCCTCTTATAAGGTCCCCAGGAACCCGCCGCCTCTCCTCACGCATCAAGCTCCTGCTCTCGTGCCCCAAAACGCCGCAACCGAGAGCTCCGCACGCCGCAAGATCTCCGCCGCCATCAACCCGGCGATTCATCGAGTTTCCGAGCTTGTAAGTGGCACCTCGAGTTTCCCCTTGATCTTTCGAAGTTAACCGAGAAGTTTTCCCTCTTTTTCCCCCTCGTCTTGGTGCTCTAATCGCTCGCCGTCGCTCTGCAGAGCCCGCCACCCGCCAAGTCGAGCAATCCGCCGTCCCCGAGTCTTCTCCGGCGTCATAAACCCCTCTGGTGAGTTCGCCTTGAGCTCCTCTTTCGATTGGATCTTTTCCCGAGGTCTCTACCGCTCTGTAGCGGAATCCCGAGCCGCGCCGCCGCCTTCCGGCCGTGGAGCCGCCGCGTCCTTCTTTCTCTCCGGCGAAAAGCGCCGCCGGCCCTTCCTGATCTAATCCCGAGTGTCCATCTCAGATCCGACGCACACCAGAGCTCGATACCCCTTCGTTGCCTGTTTTACAAAAAGAACCTTACACCTTTTTAGGTCTAAACCCGCGGTCCCAAAGGCCCTGTTCTTTGAGTCTGCGAATTCTTCCGTTTGAGCCCCTGCGCTTTGTCCTATTTGAGGCGCAGTCCATCCAATCTGATAATTTGTTTAAATCGATTTTAAATACAAATTCAATTTCAGTTTATTTACAGTTTTGCCACTGATTTCAAATGCTTATAACTTCTTCGTTTTAACTCCGTTTTAGTCCGTTCAACTTGCGTTAGGTTCGTTTCGAAAAGTTCTTTCTAAGTATATAACTTTCAGTACTGTTTTCTGTAATTAAAATTTGAGTTAAATCTAATCTAGTAATTAGTATCTTTAATCTTGTTTAGTTTACATCTTTTCCGTTAAAACTCCGATTAGAGTGATCTTCGCGTCTGTGTGACCGTAGTGGCACGTAGATTTGTTTCCAAAACTCTTTTCCTTGTTTTCTTATGTTTGATGTACTGCTCTAATAATAGGCTATGTTTGCTTTTGCATGATTGATATTGGATGCTTGTGTGGTGCTCTGTGATCGTATGTCCAGTCGGTGAGTTGTACGTTGGTGATCAAGAAGAAGTTCGTGATCAAGAGTTCAAGAGCAGGAGTCAACCTTTGGAAGTATACAATTCAACAGAAGAAGGATCTTGAGTTTAAGGCAAGTATAGCAATCGAGTGTTCTTTTCGCAATCATGATCATGTTACTTAATTAATGTATGCATCGAATGATAAAAATGACTTATTAGCAACTTAAGAAATTATCTGTACGAGCACCTTCGGGATTTACAGTACAACTGTTGGGAGTTATATGGCTCTGGCTTTAGCTCAGTATGAGGACCTTTTCTAGCTTGTTAGAGGTTACCGAAAGGCGCAAGAGGGGCTCCGATCTGTATGGTCTTGGCCGACCAAGTTGGTGCATTTTGTCTTTTGTTAGTCACCGCTTGTAGGGGAGATTCATGCTTATTGATGGGGAAACCTAGCGGCCCTAACTTGTTAGACGAACCTTTGAAAAGCTTCATCGTGAACCCTGCCGACTTTCCTTGGAAGTGAGTTAAGAGGCTGATCACCTCGGGCGAAAGGGCAATTCACGTCTCGCAGTGAAAGTGTACACCTTTGCGCAAAGTTTATTAAACTGATATATCAGCCTTGCTCAAGGACACGAGCGGCCTTGAAGACTTTTACATTAAGATTATGACTTTTGTTGGTTAACATGTTCATTATTTACTATTTTATGCAATTCATTATTTATGTTACATTGATCATGAGACTTGGGATCTATATCACTTGTTGCTATACTTGTGGAGTTCGACATGGACTCACTCTTGCTTTTCCCCACACCTCAGTGAGTTAAGCTTTGGAGAAGCTTAGGCTTGTGGTCAACCAGTCAGTTGTCCCTGTGAAGTTGGTGCCTCCATCTGAAGATCGGAGTGTCTTTCCGCTGTCTGCTCTTTAAGGTTATGTTCTTTGTGTTTATACGTTATATATGAGCATTGTCTTTCGATATTACCCTTTATTTGTAGCTATATGTGAGATTTGACTTCCTGGGCTCACATATGGTGTATACCTGGTTTTGTTTTTAAAACCGGGTGTGACAATCTGCATTGATTCTTGTAGTTTCTCAATCAGCTAGGCTTTCACATGCTTCTCCATTGTTGATGCTTTGACTGGTTCGTTCATCTTCTTGCTTATATTAATAAATATCTGTCTACCAAGATGCAAGTTAATTAGAATCGTGTAACTGTCTATTTGTAGTTCAGTAGTCCTAATCTTTCATCTTGTTTATTTTGACATGATGAACTGAGGTTTATTCTAGTGAATACCTTGTGGTCATATTCTGTTTTGTCATTATCGTCTGATTGATGATTGATCTACAAAGGGAAGCTTAGAATATATGTTCTTTGCTGCAAAGCTTCTAACTTAAGCCCCTAACCCCTGTGCCTCATGCAGGGAATACAAACCAATAGTGTCAGTTATTTTTTTCTGAATTTTGCTGCAATGACTATTGATCGAGTGTCATTTCTTGATCTACATGAATCCCTGCACCTTGTGGGAGATGGATGGAGTGAAGGAAGAGCAGCGTGCATGTGTTCAGTCACTGCAGAGAATAGAGAATTAGAGATACTAGTCCGTCTCTAGCATGCACCTTGACTGTAGTAGTAGTATTACTAGTATAAGCATGCATCTTGACTGTAGTAGTAGTATTACTAGTATAAGCATGCACCTTGACTGTTGCATATGTTGTTGCCTGCTCTTGCTGCCGTACAATGACTCTTGCTGCATTAGTTCCCCAATTCGTTGTTGCCTGTTGTACAGTGATTAGAGCTTTATCTGAAACTTCAGTTTTCAGTTCCTGCCTTAGACTGAATTCTTGTGCTTTATCTGAAACTTCAGTTTTCAGTTCCTGCCTTAGACTGAATTTTCATGTACTTGGTAATATATCTGGGTGCATCAAATTCACTACTGAAGATCATGAGTGATTTAATCCTTGAACTGTTTTTGCCTTGTATCAGTTAGGTAGTCAGTGACATTTCTAGATCAAGCACATTCAATCAGAAAGATTTCAATTTCCACTTCTCTGAACCTTTTCTTTGTTGTTGTGTCATTTAATATTTCCTTGCTAGTTTAATTTAATTTCCTTGTGGCTACGTTCTTGTATTGATGATGTTTTGCATGAGTCTCTTCTTGTAGTCCTTTGTTAGTTAGGCAGTAGCAGTTCTGTAAGTAGTGGAGATAGTAGGTTCTGCCTTCTTTCAGAAAGTTGAATTTTTGTTACAGTTCAATTCAGTAGTTCCAGAACAACAGCTTCGCACCTCATTATCAACTACTATAGGCGTGTTTTTTTCTTTTTATTAACACTCTGCATGTTTTTTTTATTCTCAGTGTGTTGCTTATTTCTATTGCTACCACGCCTGAGCTAAGGTTTCATCACTATGTCAGCGCAAGTATGTTTCGTCCTCCTCCCCTCTTTCTGCTTGTTTATGTCCTGCTGTTTTTTTTTGCTTATGTCCTGCTGTTTTTTTTCTTATGTCCTGTTGTACATTCTCATTCATCACTGTTGTACATCTCTGTTGTATACATTTCTGGAGTAACTTTTGCATACATGTTACACTGCATATCATCAAGCTCTCACTACTAGGGAAACATAGTGTTGATATCTGCTGCCGCTATCACTAGTTTCATGTCCTCCTCCCCTCTTTTTTGCATTCTTGAGATGGAGTACCTTGAGCTAACTAGTTTTAGATGTCTAACTGACATGTACACTTATTGCATACATGTTTTAGATGTCAGATCATTACACACAATTGGTCTCTAACAATATAAGTGAGGAGGAAAGGAGGAGAAAAAAGAGAAAGAGAGTCACCGTTGCATTGGTAGTTTCAGTTATGGCCTTGATTGCAAAGAGGTATCATCAAAGAAGACCTAGACACATAGCAGATGCCAATGAGGTTCGAGAGAGAAGGGTTCAGGAGAGAAAACAGATGTTAAGAAATCTGTACCAGGGCTCAAACACCAATTGTTATGACAGTTTGCGCCTAACGAAGACCTCTTTTGCTGACCTTTGTGCCATCTTAAGGGAGAGATGTGGTCTGCAGGATACCATAAACGTGTCACTTGAAGAAAAGGTGGCAATCTTTTTGCTTATAGTAGCACATGGGATGAAAATGAGGTTAATTCGTAGCACTTATGGGTGGTCTCTTGAGCCAATAAGTCGACATTTCAATGAAGTGCTTCAAGGGGTTCTCTCTTTAAGCCATGAGTTTGTCAAGCTACCTGATCCTGGGGTTGTCCAACCTGAAGATCCGAAATGGAAATGGTTTGATGATTGCCTGGGTGCACTAGATGGCACACATATTGATGTATTTGTGCCACTAGTCGACCAAGGCAGGTATAGAAATAGGAAGCAACGAATTACAACCAATGTTTTAGGGGTTTGTGATCGACATATGAGGTTTCTTTATGTCTTAGCGGGATGGGAAGGATCAGCTTCTGATTCTCGGGTTTTGCGGGATGCGATGTCTCGAGAGGATGCATTTACTATCCCAAGTGGTAAATACTATCTAGTAGATGTTGGGTACACAAATGGTCCTGGATTCCTTGCCCCATATCGATCCACATGGTATCACCTAAAGGAGTGGGCTTCCCAAGGATACAATCCATCTAACGCAAGGGAGCTTTTCAACTTGCGTCATGCAAAGGCACGAAACGTGATAGAAAGAACATTTGGGCTATTGAAGATGAGGTGGGCTATATTGAGAAGCAACTCATATTTTAATTTGAAAAACAGGTATAAAATATAATCCTATACTAAGAAGTAGCTCAGATTTCTATCAACTAATAATTTGACTAACTTATACTACTAATCTCATGCAGATTAGAATCATAAATGCTTGTTGCATATTACATAACTTTCTACTGGATAAGCAAATGGATATGGATGAATTGCTTATCAATGAAGTTGATAATGCGATTGCTATTGCTCCTGTTGAAGCTCAACTAGAGCAAAATCTGATTACATATGTCCAATCTACTAATCAGTGGAGTAGTTTTAGAGACACCAAAGCTAATGATATGTTTGTTGATTACCAAGCAAGGCGTGGTCAAATGTATGATAACAATAGTCTTGCTGCATATCTAAATGTTTGCATGTTTAAATTTTGCATATTCATGACTAATAATTTTTTATATGCGTATGTTGACCATTGTAACTTGTTTTTGCTCCAGGATGTAGACAAGGTTAAGAAATCATCAAGTTCTAAGAAGTGATAGCCCTCTCTTATCAAATAGTTTGTAATCAGCATGTGTTGCTTTGGCTCTTGTATCATGTACGTGATTCTATCTGTCGCTTTATGGTATACCGATGACTTGTAATCAGCATGTCGTGATTCTATCATGTGTTTTAACTTATAATAGGTTGTTCATGTGTCTCAGATACTGTGGTGATTATATATGTATTCTGCTATTTATGAATATACACACCAACTGCATTGACTAGGTTCAATTCTTAATCCAAGTTAGCCAAACAACATTTAGATTTTGATTCTAGGAATTCAATTATTTTGCATCCAAACAGGAATAATGGAAATGAATCAGATTTCAGCTGATTCAATTCTGAACAAATCAATTCCTAGAATTTAATTCCTAGGAACCGATTGAATTCTAGGGAACCAAACGGCAATTATATTAATCTGTGTCCGAGTATATATACTCCGTACAAGGAGAAAAGAGAATTCAGGAACGCTCGCGTACATGTAACCGTTCGAGACGTTGGTTCCGTACACAGGCGGTTTAGAATGAGATCATCTCTATTATAAATATTTATAACACTTCCCCTTGATCCAATCCATCTTTGAGATCAATAAATAGTATTAATCCTCTAAAAAGTCATGTAGGGTAAAAATAAGGAGAAATACTTGATAGATACGTATACTGTTAAAAACTCCTTTAAACCCAATGGGAAAAATAAGGAGAAAATGATACAACATACTCCCTCCATATCTCTTTTAGAGTTTGTTTTGGACAGCGACACAGTCTCCAAAGCATAACTTTGACCATTTATTTCTTTAAAAATATTTGTTATAAAGTGGTATATATATACTTTTATGAAAGTACTTTTCAAGATAAATTTATTTATATGATTTTTACATTTCTAAACTCAATAATTTAAAAGTTATTCATGATTTATATTCCCAATGTTTGACCAAAACCTTTTCCAAAACGAACTCTATTTGTGATATGGAGGGAGTATAATGATATTGCTTCATAGATAGTTTAGAGGATAATATATATATATCCTCGGTATCTCCTTAAAAACCCTTGTGGGGAAAATAGAAGATACGACATATATGTTGACTATCGTCTCATTGTAAACCTATACAGGAAACCTTGGAAGAAAAAACTCGTAACCAAGCTTAGAGAACAATAAATATGATCTGATGATCATAATTGGAATTATATGTCTTTGATACCCTCTCAAAAACCTTTGTGGAGGAAAACAGAAGATATGACATAGGTTATGTCTTAGATACCCCATACAAAAACCTAGGTGGGGAAAATAGAGATATGACATATGACTTGTATTGATATTGCCTCATTAAAAACCTTCTATGAGAAACCTATGTCAGGAAAAACTCATAGAGAAAAATAGTACAATATGATGTTTTGAACAGGTTCTAGTTTCAAGAGGAGTCTCCCCCTGAACCTTGCAATTCTTCATCGCATACCAAACTCAACAACACATTGTGAAATGTGGAAATTGGTAGGGACTTTGTGAATAAATCTTGTGGAGTTATCACATGATTTAGTTTACAAGGTGTTTATCTCCTCACTTTCGTGAGAATAAAACATTTCTAGAAGGCAATATAGTGATATTGCTCTTATATAACTTGTTGACATCCAAGCAACACAAGTTGCATTATCTTTGAAGATAATGGATGGTGATTTGATGAAATCAAAGTGATCATTCAATGAAGTTAGAGCATCTCCAGCAGCTTATCAAAAACTCATCCCCAATAGGATAGTATTGGTGATCACCAATATTGACTTTTGAGTTTATTGGGAGGGATACTACAGCAGATCACCAAAAACCTTCCCCAATATATAGGACCTAGCTGTCAGATTTGTCTCCTTCCTCGGTCTCTCTTCCTCGTGGCTTCTTCCTTTTCCCAATCGTCACCTCATTCTTTATCTCTACCAGATCAAGACTTGGGCCCTGCATTGGAGGCATTCACTATGGCCTGGAAGCACATCGGCAAGCAAGCAAGAACCGGCAAGCAAGCAGTCACACCGGCAAGCAAGATCGACGCAAATCTAAAGATTGTGCATGTTGTTGTCGCTGGTGACCGGCACTCTTTCTCTCCCTGTCCCGGTGGTCGTGTAGGTGACCAAGCCACGGCCCTGGCCCCGGCCACCGCGCCGTCCAGCTGCGGCTGCGGCCCCGGCCTGCGCCACCCCGAGCCCTGTCCCCAGCCAGATTTCTCGAGCCCCATGGCTGTACAGATAGGAGGGAGTGACAATTATTTGTGGGCCCCACTGTATTGGGGGAGATCCAACTTCCCCTTTATTTGAGGGAAGAAGGAGGGTTTATTGGTGACCACCAAAAAAGGAGACCATATTGGGGAGCTGCTGGAGCAACAAATTAACCTCATCTCCCCCAATATGATAGTTTTATGGGGATGAGGGATGAGATTGAGGAACTGCTGGAGATGCTCTTATACATGTTCATGTAATACTTTAGAACGAGGAGTAGAAGTAGCCGCTAGAGTCGAGTTTAATGACCTCCATGAGAACTTTACCACTAACATCGGCATGTGATCTGGCATTATAGGGATTAAATAGTCAGTACTTTCAGACTCCACATGATCATATCTTAATTTACATAATGATAAATCAAGATCATGCTTTGTGTCTGAAAGTATCTAGGCCCCTAGTGGATTTCGGTGATTGGATGAAACACAAGGTTATTGTGACTAACATGTGTTTTGCAGAAACAGAGATGAGTTAGGTCACAATAACGACGACGATATAGGCATATGGCGTTCATATCCCCTAGCGATGTAAATCGATTCGGTTTTAAAAGGATGGACAATGAAGACAGTGATAGACTAGCACTAAGTGTCATATGGTGTTGGAGGACACTTAGATAGTCTTAGGTCTTTGTTTTTCCTTTGGTCGTACTATAAAGGGGAGCGTGAATCAGTAGCTTGACCTAGGTGAGTCTTTTGAGGTATGTGTGGTGCACACTTGTTATTTCATAACTCTAGGTAGCTCAGAGATAGCCCTTATGTCGTAAGGATGAAAAGTCGTTAAGGCAGCGTCGCGATCCGAAGTCGTTTCGGCCCTCAGAAGGGCATCGGACGCTGGCCTGGTGCACATCGGACGCGCGTCCGATGTGCATTTGACATGACCTAGTCTGGACCGTGGCATCGGATGCGCCGTTGGGGGTGCATCAGATGCTACGGTAGCACTGTTCACTTGCGAGTGAATCCAGCGTCACATCGGACGCTAGGGCCAGCGTCCGATGTCCATGCAGAGAGGTTCTAGAAGGGTAAATTCCACATCGGACGTGACCGATGTGGTGGCATCGGACGCTGCCCAGCGTCTGATGTCACATAAACAGTGTGTGTCAGAGAAAGTACAGTCGACCGTTGGTCGGGGGCATCGACATGTCTGATGCCCCTTCACGTGCACTGTTTTGAATCCCTCGTGGATGGCCGAATGGGGGAGTATTTATACTTCACCTCCACCTCTATTTGGGGTCTCTTGCCCATTTGATCAGCTAAGAAACACCTTGTGTGAGCAAGGGAGAGCAAGAGCCCTAGTGAGGTTGAGAGATTTTCTAATTGCGAGAATTAGTGACCTCATTAGTGAGATTGAGTAGCAAGTGTGCATCCATCCATCTCTTTGGCCTTGGCTTGGTCAAGTGAGAGTTCTAGCTTGTTACTCTTGGTGATCGGCATCACCTAGACGGCTTGGTCGTGATCGAAGAGCTTGGTGATCATCCAGAGGCTTCGTGGATGATCCAAGTTGAGTTGTGACTGGTAGCGAGCGATTCACCATGCCGGAGTGGCGAAGAATCAGCTCGTAGTGAGCACTTGATCCTTGCATGGATCAAGGGGGAGCGATACCCTTGCGCGGGTGCTCCCACGAGGACTAGGGGGTGTGCTGATACCTCCGCAAAAAGATCACGGACTCCTTTCTTACTGTCACACCCCAATTTTAAGAACAAAATTGGAGCACAATATATGTATGTCAGGATCAATATTCATACATATATCAGACATCATAGTAAATATCAAAATAATATTTTTATTAATATCTCGAACATTATTACAAAAATGACCCTCGGGTCTAAAAGAAAAGTACAGACTCTGATGTAGACTTCGTGGAAACTGGACGCCATCTCCACAGGAAGGTCGACCGGGGGCTGCGCCATCCTAGTACAGGTCGTCTGGGTTGTATCCACCGTCTTCTGGGTACTCCTTCTCTGCTTTGTAGACTCCAATGTCTGGGTGGGGTAGCAGGGGGTTCAAAGAGGAAGGGTGAGTACATCGAAATGTACTCCGCAAGTGTAGAAAATATATGCTTATGGGGCTAATAACAAAGGTAGGCTGACTCAAGCGCCTAAAGCAACACATCCTATTAAATTCTATTTCCTATGCACCTATTTACTAGGTTATAACCACAGTCTCCAACAGTAAAAGTAACCACACTCGGAGTCGCACCGAGCAAACCACACTCGGAGTCACACCGAGCAACCAACACTTGGAGTCCACCAAGCAACCACACTTGGAGTCACACCAAGCAACCACACCTGAAATCCATCAGGCAAACCACACCTGAAGTCCATCAGGCCACCCACACCTGGCCGTTACAAAGAGTCCTATATGTATTAGTTCCGTATGTCACGACATAGAAGCTACCTTCCGTAATAACACCAGGTCTGCGCCCGAGCCTGGGAGTAGTCTCCCGTACCAAGCAATAACCCGCGTAGAAGAAGCCCCTGTACCTATGTCATATGGGACTAATGACCACATAAGGCTTTCCTAACGAACCAAAACCTACCCACCAACTAATCTCGAAGAAGTCCAAGCCGCTCATGACCGTGAGCACGGTTGATATATCAGTTTTACACTCTGCAGAGGTTGCACATCGTTACCCATGAGTCATGCGTTAGGAACTTCGTGCTCTATAGAAATCGGGTTTCCCACTTTGGCAAATTGCCTAAATCCCCCTCGCGTTGCTCGGGGGAGGTTGAGGTTACCCAAAGTTCATCTTGTCACTAGTTGACTTGTGTGAACTTGGGCGAGAGAGTTTTTGTGGTGTCCCGATGTGTTCCTGGGGAACATCCAACCAATCACCTGGGTTGTGGACATCACTCGTGTTACCTAAAGTTCATCATGTCACTAGTTGACTTGTGTGAACTTGGGCGAGAGAGTTTTTGTGGTGTCCCGCTGTGTTCCTGAGGAACATCCAACCAATCACCTGGGTTGTGGACATCACTCGTGTTGGCTTAGCTCTTGGGGTTGATTTTCTGGCATAGTGGTCTAAATATTTCGAAAGAAATTTTCCCTCTAGTCGTCGTTCCTGGTCCTTTACTTGCTAAACGTATACTTTCCTCCATGTCGGTGTTCGCAGATCTCCATCAACAACCTACTTCGTCTACTTTTGCACTATCTCTAGTGCCGACAACCCCACTATAAGAATGTCCCTTCTTTCTCTGTTGTTCATTCTCATGGTTCTTCTATTACTAGGGTTAGGGAGTTTGAGTTTGCTTCAGATCGTGCTAGTGTCTTTGGTTTATGATCCAGTAGAACATGTATGTTAGATATTGTTTGATTTTGTTGAGTTGCATACCTATGATACATGTTGTTGCTGTTTTTTCTCAATACCGGAAATTAATTTATTCATCTTGTTATTTCCAACCAGCATTGCATTAATTAAAGAGTAAAATCCACTGAGGGTCCTTAAACTTGTCTGACGTTCTCAAATAGGTCCATGGACTTCTAATACCAGATTTTTTGGGTCCTAAACTTGCTAAATGTACCTGCCAAGGTCCAAACCGGTTTTGGAAGGCTGTTTTCGCACACGTGGCTGCCACGGTGTCTAGGGCGCAAGTCCCGCGCTACAGCGGCGGCGCTGCAGAAGGACAAGCAGTGGCAGGTGTTGAGCGCAAGGCCAAACCTACCTGCAGCGCGACTGCAGCGGCCACGAGGCTATGCCCTGCGTGGCGGACCTAGCCGTGTAAATCGTCGGCAACTTCATGCCTCTGCGTTATGCCCTGGGTGTCGAACTTGGGCATGCAGATCGCTGGCAACTTCATGCCAGTGGGCGAGGCGGCGAGCAACTGGCCATGCAGTTCGTTGCTCTTGGCCCAGCGGCATCCTGCCCTTCATCGCCGCCTATACGTGGCTACGCGCGCAATAGCGCCATATCCCCTGCTTTGAGCCCACCACGGTGAAGGGTCGAGATGGCGGACTAGAGGGGGGGTGAGTAGTCCTTTCTAAAATTAAACGCAACGGCTAACCGAAACAAATGCGGAATTAAAACTATCGGTCTAGCCAAGACTACACCCCTCTATTTATACTCTATGACACCTTACAAAAGATCCTAAACAATGCAAATAAGGTGTCGGGCTAGCTAGAGCTCACTTAAACAATCTAGCTTGCAAGGTTACACAAACCTAAGCAACTAGTACTCAAACACTGGGGAGCTCCTACACAATCTAGTAAGCAAAGCACAAAGCTCCTAAGCTCACTAGCAATGCTCAATAACAAGGCTACACAAGCCAAATTAGAGAGCTCAACTTAGCTACACAAACTAAGCAATGTGACTAGCAAGACTACAAGTCAACTAGTCACGCAAGAGTGCTACTTCTAGGCTACACAAGCAAAGAAGGTAACTAGCAAGCTATACAAGCTAACTAATTACAAGAGCAACTACACAAGCACAATATATATGAAAGTAATTACAAGCTTGTGTAAGGGGAATGCAAACCAACGGGAAGAACAAGGTTGACACGGTGATTTTATCCCGAGGTTCACTTGGTCGCCACCAAGCTAGTCCCCGTTGAGGCAAGCCCAAGGTTGCCGCCGATCCTCTTGCTAGTGGTGACCCTAAGTCACACTCTCCACGATGGAGTGCTCACCAAGAGCTCTAGCTTCAATCCGGCCGGACCACTTGGCGCTCTTCGCGCCTCTCTCTACTAGAGTTGCTCTTCGCGATCTCCCGCGAGGCGAGCACAATGCCCCTCACAAAGCTTTCTCCAGAGCCACGCACAATCTTCACGCGGGCTTCACGACGGAGACTCGAACACCAAGCCGTCTAGGAGGTGGCAACCTCCAAGAGTAACAAGCACCACCGGCTTGCAACACGATCACCTAGTGCCACTCGATGCTATCTCTCAATGCAACGCACTAGCGATCACTCACTCGCTTATCGAATCGCACACTAGCAAGCACAAGCGAGTTAGAGGGCTCCCAAGCACATCCACACCAGCCACCAAGGCTTTGGAGTGCTCAACCACCAGCCCAAGGCCGGTTACCAACGCTATTTATAGCCCCAAGGGCTAACTAGCCGTTGCCCCTTCACTGGGCAAACTGCGCTAGCATCGGATGCGCCAGTCGGGACCATCGGACGCTAAGGCCAGCGTCCGATGCACGGATGCTCGCCATGTGTCTCCCACGTTCAACTTCGGCCGAGCGATCCCAACGGCTATATCACTTCCCGCGCCAGTTAAAGTGGCATCGGACGCACCGAAGCCTAGCATCGGACGCTCCGATGCCTCTGCTCAAATATGTGCAAGATTGCCCTCACATCGGACGCACCGAGACTCTAGCATCGGACGCTCGACCCCAGCGTCCGATGACACACCAGAGAGGTTCCAGAGTGGGAAGAAACACATCGGACGCGTCCGATGGTTCCACATCGGACGCAGCCTAGCGTCCGATGCTCCCTGGAAAGCACGCTCGCGCCACGTCACCTGCATCGGACTCTGCAACAGTGATTCCTCAGCGTCCGTTGCCAGCGTCCGATGCTCCTTCAACTTCTGACAGAAGCTAGGGCTTACCATCGGACGCTCGGCCCAGCGTCCAATGCTCCTCGGACCAGCGTCCGATGCTCCCCGAGCACAACACTTCACTTCCGAAAACCGTTGAATCCTGCCTCGCAAGCTCGGCAGGAGGGAGAGGGACTATACACTAGTTTCTCCCACTTCTCCACGCCTCCTTTCAACACAACTTCTTCTCCATCAACTTCTCCTTTGCAAATGTGCCAACACCATTAAGAGTACAACATCATGTGTATGTGTGTTAGCATTTTCACAATCATTTTCCAAAGGATTTTCACTTGCTCTCACCACGCCACTCGATCCTAGTAACAACGCAATGTTAGATCGCTCAAGTGGCACTAGATGACCGATATGCAAATAAGTTTGCTCCTCTTAATAGTACGGCCATCTATCCTAAACCCGGTCATAATCTTCTCTACACACCTATGACCGGTGAAATGAAATGCCCTACAAGTATACCTTTGCCTTGCGCATTCCATTCCATCTCCTCCGGTGTTGATGCAACACATGCACCAACCTATCATCAAATGATATGATCCACTTCATATCATCACATGGCCTCCATGGTCCATCGATCTTGACATCACTTGCTCTTCACCATCGCTTCGGTCCTTCGGCGCCAAGTCTTGCTTAAGCCTCCCGACACTCGGTACCAACGGCTTTAAAGCCTCCAACTTGCCCTTCACCTTCGCAACTGGTCCATCAAGCCAAGTCTTGCCTTGATCTTCACCTGTGTAATTCACTTCAAACACATATTAGTCCACCTAAGTTGTCACTCAATTACCAAAACCAAACAAGGACCTTTCACACGGTCGGGCCACCACCTGTTGGATGGAGTCACGGAGAGTGATTAGTTGGGTGCTTGCATGCATGGACAAAGAAGCTGTGGTGATTAGTTGGGTGCTTGCATGCATCAAAGAGCAATTCAACGATCAGTGGATCGACTATCGAGTCATGATCAGGTACCTAGCACTAGCAGCAGCAGGTAGCAGCCAGCAGATCGTCGGCATGGCCAGGTCATTGTCATTGGCTCTGGTCGCCCCCCCTGTGGTTCTTGCCGTAGCTGCGGCATGCTCCGCGACGCGTCCCGTCCCCGCGCAGCAGCAAGCAGTGTCGGCAGCGGCAGCGGAGGAGGACGTCAAGCGGCCAAACATGCTGCAGGAGGGGACATCTCGGCGGGCTGGACCACGGCATCCCCGCTGCAGTCCACGGACAGTTCATGTCTGGCTTCAAGGTCCCCAACCCCTTCCTCCTCGGCGCGGCCACTCCATGAACATGAACCCGCGCCGGTGAAGGTGGCTCTAGCATCGGGGTGTAGCGCACCTAGTTAAAATGCATGGGCTGCTGGAGCACGAGGCCGGTGGCTGGCGAGCACGGGCCCAGCGCCCACCACCTGCTAGGTCCGGCGCCTGGGGCAGAGCACAGGGGCGTTCGAGGCGGCTGGTGATGACGCTGGATTCAAAATCGTCTTACGCCGCCGCAGCTGCAGGAAGGTCCGGCCTAGCTCGGTGCCTGCTCGCCGTGGCGCCGCGCAGCTGCTGGAGCGAGGGCCTTGTGACACGGTAGCTGCCACGTGTGCGAAAACAGCCTTCCAAAACCGGTTTGGACCTTGGGAGGTACATTTAGCAAGTTTAGGGACCCAAAAATCTGGTATTCGAAGTTCATGGACCTATTTGAGAAGGACAAGTTTAAGGACCCTCAGTGGATTTTACTCTTAATTAAATCAGCTCACGTGCTTGATATGGCAAAAAAAAAAGGAAATGAGAAGGCACCTTGTCAAAAAAAAAAAAAGTCAAGTCTTGTTCGAGTGTTTGATTGGATTTGAGAGAACATTCGCTGATTAGAGTCAGGTCTAGAGATTCCATCAAAGAGACAAGAGATACATCAAAAAGAATATCTATAGAATGGCTCTCCAAATAAAAATATAGAGATTGAATTTTCTGAGAGGCTCTTGGAGTTGTCAAAGCCGCCACTGTCTCAAATAGGTCTGTACAGGCCATTTTAGGTTCTGGCCCATTACAAAATTTACGAACACGAAAGCCCATACTCCTCGTGCTTCCACGAAGCCCAAGAAAATGTAAAATCTCCTAGGAATACATACATTGTTTTTTTTTTGTTTAATAAAAACAACAGGAAGGGCGAAATAAAAGATATTCAATAGTTCTAAGTTGAACCATATACAACTTAGAATTTCTTGACTTAAAACGATCGAAAATCCTAATATTTTACTGCTGTAGAAAGGAAGGAGCGAATACTCACTAATTTTCCATAGGCAACTGTCATCGTCAGCGTATCGTTACGCTAAAATTCGTTTAAAACACCCTCGAGGTCTAGGAATATTTCTAGGAGACATTGGAGAAAGTGTTGTGGCCCTATATCTCTTTATGTTTACACCAAAAAAGAAAAATCACGACATTTGCAGTTGTACAAAAATGACTTGGAACACCTGAAGCAACCAATGCAATCACCTTTAGAAAGAAAAAAAAAATCTTTACCAACACACAAACTGTAGTAAGCCCGTCCAAAAATATCCAAATACATTCATTCACAACAATTCCCCATCCCTGCACGACTTTTTTGCTAGGGTGGTGAGGAGAATATAATACATCACATGTAATACGAATTAATCAATAATAAACAGCAAACAAGCCAACGTGTGTGTATTGATCGATCAGAGACTGCACAAAAATTAAGCTACTAACAGGCGCGTGTATTTCCACTTCCACGCGATGAATTGAATTGCCCCCAGAAACGGAGAAAACCCAGCACAAGTTGGCGCCGGTGTTCTGCCCATGCATGAACGCCGGCTCCGCCCGCTAGCTATCGAATGGCGGCGCCCTCGCAGGCGAGCAGCTCTTGCCTGGCCTGCATGGAGGCGGCCGTGGCGATGATGTCGGCGCCGCCGGTGGTGGCCACCTTCATCTGCTGCTGCTGCTGGTACACCTGGCGTAGCCGCTCGATCTCCTTCTTCAGCGCCTCTTGATGAGCTGCGTCGTTTTGCATGCATGCTAGCGCTCAGTTTAAATCGATGATACTGTATTACCTAATCATCCATTACTGTGACTGTCTACTGAACCTGAACAGAGTGATCTGATAGCATGCATACCATCTTTGAAGATCTTGTCCTGGGCGAGTGCCGCGATTCTTTGCTTGAGATGGCTGTTGCCAACGGTGAGCAGGGACCGCTGGTGATCCAGGAAGGCCACGCGAGGGGACAGTGCTGACACCTCCATCTGCAGGCGGCGGGAGAAAGATCAGAAAAATGGATCTCAGATCAGAACGGCGGGAGAGAACGAAGAACTGAAGCAGTCACCTGGAGGCTAGTGACGCTCCGTTCAAGCTCCGAGATGTACTGCAGCTTCCTAACTCGTGACCTCTGAGCTGACTGCCTGTTTGCCAATATCCTGAGAAACCCAAGGAACAGAGAAACAAATTATTGCTACTCGTCTGCTTTTCGCGGAACGATTGATTGCTACTCATCTAGTCATCTATGATCTACTGTATATAAAAAAAAATATGGTTGTTACTAAGAAATTTCGAGTAATACATTCATGTGGATTTGGATCATTACTTGTGTATGTTACTTTTTTTTTTTTGTAAAAGAGATTGACAATGAACCAAGCAAATGGTACACTATGTAGGTAAATAAATGCAAATTTTAAGAGCGCTTTGTTCGGCGGGACTTTTGAGCCAGCCAATAAGTTGAAACGGCTAATTTTTTTATGACAGAAAAATAATGTTTTACTGCTGATTTATACGGGTTAAAGTTGGCTTATAGTTCAAGCGAACACTGACTTTGAAGTTCTGCTTATTATTTCCGCTTTCTCAATTATCAAAATCTGGTAAAAATTACAACTCCCCCTCCCCCCGTCTCTTTTATCTCCCTCTGGGAAGGTTGAAAGTTGACTTAATTATTATTACTGAGGTCCATACTCCATATATAGTAACTATGCAGTAAAATACAGCGGTAATTCTAATTTGAAAGGTTAATCTAAGAGATGAACAGTTAAAGGCACTCCTAAGTCCTGACCCACAATCATAAATTAATCTCGAATAAAAAAATTACTGTTTTTACCTTATGGTTGGTACGTATACGTACTAGTAGATCGGTAGATGCATGAGACTTATATATACTACAGTACTTAGTTGCAAGTTGCAACTAACCTCTTGACCCTTTTGGGGTCAGCGACGCCGTCCGCGGCCGCGCGCGCGCCGGCGGGCGACGAGGCCGCCATTCCGTCCTCGGCGTCCCCGACGTCCATGAGCTGCGCGGCGTCCCTGGCGCCGTCGGAGACGGCCGGCGCGTCGACGTCGGAGAACATGGACATGAGCTGCTCGTCGTCGAGGCGGTCGAAGTCGTCGCCTGCGCTGCCGCTGCCGCCGCCGCCGCGGATGACGTCGTCCATGGGCACGGCCTCGAGGAACGCGGCCGAGTCGCTCGCGGAGCGGCGGTGCGCGCCCCGCCTGGCCGCCGCGAACCCCAGGAACTCCCCCGCCGCCGACCAGTGGTCCTGCGGCAAGGCGCTCGGCGCCCTCGGCGGCAGCTGCGCCATCGTATCTCGCTTCTGTTCTGGATCGAGGAGCCGCTGGTGATCTTCTTCTTGGCGCCGCCGCCGCTGCTCGTGCTACAGGCTTGCTTACTATACACACTGCGCTGGAATAATAGTGTGTGCTTTGCTGCTAGCTGTGTTTGAGATGTAACGTATGTAGTGTGTGTGTGTATGTATATATGGTTATTGGTTGGAAGCAGCTGCAGGCTGAGTGTAGGTGGAGAGATATATGGTGTGTGTGTATATTGCTTGAGAGTTGAGGTGTGTGAGTGCACATGCATGCATGGCGGATGGGGATGGTCTGGTGGGGCACATCGTCACACACTGCATTTGCATTTGCATTGCATTAGTGCGTGAGAGAGACGCGGCTTGCATGCGATGGGAGCTATAAAACTAAGGTGGTGACCTTTTTCTTGCAGCATCATGCATGCATGTGTGTTAGGGGGCTAGGCTATGCATATCAAGATCCAAGAGATATGGTAGGTTAGGTGGTTAGGAGGAGTACTATGCATAAGCTAGCTAGCTAGGGCAATGATATTTCACCTTAATTTGGTTCTTGCATATATATACCACTAATAGCTAAAATGGATGACTCTCCTAGCTAACATCTATACTAGCATTGTGTTGATACTTACTTAAGTAAGATGTGTAATGTTGAAGCTACAATTTTTTTTTTTCAATTTGAGCTGTTGGTGATTTTGTGTACAGAGATCAAACTTGTGATGATGATGCATACATGCATGCAACCTTTGCTTGTGGGTAATTAGTTATCCAAAGGCACAGTGGTGATTAGCTATAGCTGGGCAAAGTTAGTTAGGGTCCACATGTATTTGTTTTATTTATTACGGGGAGGAAAAGGGGTGGCAAGTAGGAGGAGGAAACAAGGGTGGAGGGAGGTCACATGATGGGGAGGGGAAGCAGATCGACAGCTAGCAACAGCTAAGTGAGAGAGAGGCTGCTGTGGAGGAAGATGCATGGCATTAGGCCTAGGAGTAGATAGATATACACATGCTGACGAGTTGAAAATGTAGAATAGATGATAGACACATAAGAGCAAAGTATAACAATAGGCTGTAAGTCGGCTAAATGCTGAGGTGGAATAGAGATAAGAGGAGAGAGAGGAGAAGCGGACTGTAAACTTACAGCCGGCTCAGACACAGAAACCAAGAAATTAACCAAGAAATTATGAAGAGCTAATTACTGCACGAGCAGGCTAAGAGAAGGTTGTAAGGAACCTTGCAGCCCGCTAGCAGGCTGCATTATTAACCTTGCCCTGACTATAGACCGGAACTAGTAGTACGTACTAGTGGTGGTACTAGTGTAAATGTTTTTCGCCCGGCCTCTAGTTAATCATGGGAGCTATAGCTGCATGCAGCCCTGAAGCTGAAGCTGAAGCTGAAGCCTGAAGGGAAGGAGGGCGCCTCTTCTGGTTCTGGGTTTCAGACTTGAGCAGCTCGTCAGCTGGGGCTTGTAGCACAGCTGCTGACTGAGATGCCACAGAGCAGCCCAACCACGTGGTGGACGCCTGGAGGGACCAGAGTAGCAGACTAGCAGAGACACAGACAAGGGGCGTAGTCACTTGCTCGTCTGCCATGCATGGCACTAGTTCAAATTCGGCATCGATTTACATTCCAGATCCAGATTGCAGCTAGCACGGCCACGGTACGGCAGGGGAGATAAGGCCACATTCAGTTCCCCAAAATTTTCAAGATTCTTTTGGCACATCGAATCTTTAGATGCATGTGTGGAGTATTAAATATAGATAAAAAATATAACTAATTACACAATTTGTTTGTAAATGTCGATGAATCTTTTGAGTCTAATTAGTCTATGTTTGGACAAAATTTATCAAATAACAACGAAAGTGATACAGGATGAAACGTTGTTGTCCGTCCAAGGACAATGCCAATGGAACGAAGGACCTGCTGGATGCATGCTAACATCAGATGGATAGATTTAGATAGACGTCAGAAGTAAGATGGATTAATATATGTGACTGAAATGAAACGGCGGGCGCATGATGGATGATTTCTTCTCTTCTCGACGTCATGCGCTGTCTATTATATCTGTTAATTACCAGGATTTTTGTGTAGCCGCTAGCCGCACTACTACACGAATGGACTTTGGCTCCGGTTAGGAAGAGGCTTTAGCCCCGGTTTTCCTACGAAGGCTAGCACTCTGGGACTAAAGGTCCCAGACTTTAGCCCCGGGTGCTTCTAACCGGGGCTAGCTAAAGGCTCTCATGAGAAAAAATAAATATGCATCTGCGAGATTCAAACTTAGCACCTCTCGCCTCACGCACACTATCAACTAAGCTACACAACTCACATGATATAGTTCTGGACGTTTTTCTTTTGAATTCACTCGTGAAGGACCTTTATTCCCGGTTGATAACACCAACCGAGGCTAAACACTACCGGATTCAGTGTCTTTGCCGAGTGTCCAGGGCACTCGGCAAAGGCCCAAATACACTCGGCGAAACCTTTGCCGTGTGCCACACTCGGCATAGCCCGCTCGGTATAGAATTAGACGGTAAAGGGTTCTTTGCCGAGTGCTTTTTATCGGGCACTCGGCAAAGAAAAGAGGCCGTTCACGGCGGGAGACGGTGACGGAGGCTTTGCCGAGTGCCAGGAGGGAGGCACTCGGCAAAGACTTCTCCTTTGCGGAGTGCCTCACGGCTGACACTCGACAAAAATTAGCACTTTTGCCGAGTGTTTTGGTAATCGCACTCGGCAAAAATTGGCACTTTTACCAAGTGTTTTTGGTAATCACACTCGGCAAAGGTCGTTCCCAGGTACGTTCTGCACACAACTTTGCCGAGTGCTTTGGTGATGGCACTCGGCGAAGGTGATCTTCGCCGAGTGCAACCTACGACAAAGAGGTTTTTCTTTTTTTTAATTTGTTTCTTGCTTTCCCGGACATATAGATGCCACATTTCTCAGAACAAATACATTTTCACAGATATATCAGTCACAAACCACGACATATATATAAATAAAAGAAGCATGACATAATCGAAACCACGAATATAAACCACATCACATATAATAGTCTGACATCACAACCATGAATATAAACCACATACATGTCAATAAACAACATCACATATAAGAGTGTCACTGGGTCCAATCCGGCCACCCTGACCCTGCTGGCAACTGACGAAGTGGTTCATTGGAAGCTCGGTCCGATTGCTTTGCAAAAGTGAGACAAATTAAAGTTAGAGAAGGCAAACTTAATTACACGGTTATGAACATAAGGTAGCTAGAGTGTGCAAGCTTACAGGAGTATTAGTTGTAGGAGTTGCAGGAGGGTTCACCACAGCATCCGGCAAAGGTCGACCCAGGTCGAGTCCTGTACCCCGGATCCACTCGAGGATAGCATCCACTCGCTGGCTTTGCATCTGGGCCCTCTGCTCGGACATCCGACGATATTCATCGGACTGCCTCCTCTCCTCGCTTAGCTCGGCCTACAAATAAGGATGACATAGAAAACAGCATAGAAACCCTTTTTCTCATTAGCTGGTGTCCTCCTACTGAAGATATTTTAAACCATGACATCTTATCTTAAGGATGAAACATTCAATTGCAAAAAGTCATGCACCTTCAGCAAAGAAAAAAACAAATGTTCTGGTTGTTGACATGGCATTTCGTGGTTATGGACATAAGATTTTAAACCGTGACTTGTGCTAAGATTTTCTGGTTATGGACATGTTCTGGTTATTTTAACCTTCAGCAAAGAAAAAAAACATGTTCTGGTTATGGACATAAGATTTTAAACCATGACATCTTATCTTAAGATTTGTTCCGATTCTGATAGGTGCACCTGACATGGCATTTCCACGATTAAATAATATATTATTCTGGTTGTTGCTATTAAGACTGAATGAAGAAATCAAATAATGAAGACTGGAAATGAAACAGAAATAACTTGGAGTTGCTGCACAATGTGAACCATAGTGTCCGGCCGCTGCCGTATGCCTGGCCCCCCGCTCGTGCTCATGGCTCTGATCTGGGCGAGGTTGGGAGTACTGGACGAGTCGACCGTGCCGTCGCCGATCCAGTACCTCCCGTGCTTCTTCCCTCCTCCCGCCCTCATGATGACGGTGCCATCAAGGTCGTGCTCGGCGGGGTCCCAGTCTGGCCCATGCACCTCCTTCCCCATGGAAGTGTACTCGGTGACGCGGAGGTGGACGGAGGGGTTGCTGTACGCCTCGGGCGGGTCATCCGGGTTGTACCGGACGTCGGAGGTCGCCTTGGCCTTGTGCGACATCGTATAGGCCTAGAAGGAGGTGGGTTTCTGCCCACCATGTGACGCCGACTGCGAAAGAAACAGCAGGATGATTAGAGACTATGCAAAATATAACGGAATAATAAAGAAATGGATTGAGCTTACCCATCTAGATGAATAGGCATCAAGGGAGAGGTTGCCTTGATGGTGGGAAGGACCTGGCATCATCAAGCGCCGCTCCCGGCAAGCGTTGTGCTTCTCCTCCCATTCGGCCTCGCACCACCTCTCCGCAATCCTCACCCAGCACTGGTGGTGGGCATTGGCCCACCACGGAGGCACCTACAAGACATCAAGTACATAACATATAAGTAGATTAGATTGAACCCGTCTTGTTTTCAGAACATACAGTAATAAGTTTGTATATTTACCCTGATGTACTGTTCCATGGTCAACGTCATGGTCCTTGCATCCTTCTTAGTGACCCTCACTCCCTCGATGGTAGCCTTGTACGTGATCACGGCCATCCCGACTCAGGCTGAACTGGGACTTCAAGGCCATAATGCGGCCAATGGCATCTAGCTGAGAGACCCTCGTCTGAGCATGAAGTGGTTTTTGTGCCGCAGACAACATGTCATAATACGCCTTTGGCTGTTGCCTCTGGCTCCTCCTCCCCCTCCTCCTCCTCCTGATGCCCTTCACCGAAGTGTGCTTTATGAAAGTCATCTAACATGTCTCCTACACCGCCATCAGCGTCCAAGTCATCGACGCGTTGTCTCACCACCTCATCTCTCAGACGATCGGCTTCACCATGGAGGTGCCAAATCCTATAGTCTGGCATAAACCCATGCTTGCAAAGATGTTTACCCATATCCTCCTTTGATTGTCGACGTCTGTTCTGACACCTGCCGCACGGACACCAAACTTTACTCGCTCCTTGAGCCTCACGAAATGCAGTTTCCAAGAACTCATTTGTCTTCTCGACCCACTCATCGGACCATTGTCCATAACTTGGGCGCCCAGTGTACATCCACTCCCGGTCATCCATCCTCTACCACTGATACACGTAACGTAAGAATGCATGGCAGGTACGCACTGTTCCTACCATCTAATAGGTGAAGATAGGTCCTAATCCCACCCGAGGATCCGTAGACGAGGTTAGTTTCCATGCTCTGCTCCTCTCCGAGACAGAATTTCGGCAGCACCTCCCCGCTGTTCTCCGAATACACGTCCTAGCAGGGAGATTGTGTATACGGAGAACAACAAGGAGGTGATGATGAAACTCAGTCTCGGATCAGAGCAGAGCATGTAAACTAACCCCTCTTACGGATCCTCGGGCTGTCCAAAAATCGTGGACAATTCGAAACAGGTACAATCGTCCATATGCAGAGACCTACATACTTCCGACCGTACCTGTTTCGAACGGGAGACGCCTAACTAGGTTACGCGACCTATGACCATGACAGGGACAACGATGTTATACCTTGGGTGGCGGTGCAGGAAGACCCAGCTCGGTTCAGGCGGTGTTATACTCTCCTGCAAAATTTGAGTGAGGCCGGCTTTTAACACTCTCTCTATATAGCTGATGATCCACACAGTATTCGTTCAAAATGCGAAGTAACCATTGGATATATGGAGCTGTACGTGCCAGTCCATTTGTGCTGATATGATCAATGTAGTACTGCCTCCCACTACGTGAAAAACCCACTGTAAGAGCGCCCCCCTTTCCACTGTAGGGGCGGTTGGTGATTGAACCGCGCCTACAGTGACATCTTAGGGTCTAGCATCTCCAACCGCCCCTACAAAACCACTGTAAGGGCGGTTGGTGATTGAACCGCCCTTACAGTGGTCCACTGTAAGGACGGTTCAATCACCAACCGCCCTTACAGTGGGATGCCACTGTAAGGGCGGTTGGTGATTGAACCGCCCCTATAGTGGTCCACTGTAGGGGCGGTTGGTGAATGAACCGCCCCTACAGTGGATTTGGATGAACACCTTTACCTTCAATAAATAGGTGCAATTTTCTATTTTGATCCGTAGATAAAAATTGTAACTAGTCTTTCTCCCTCGTAGTAACTCCAAATGCAATGATTCTTTTTCCTAAAATTTTCTAAAATCTTGCTCTATTACTGTAGCATGATCAATTTTCATTGCGACTATTTAAAAAAAAATCAAATTTTAAATTTAAACTAGCTATAACTTTGAATAAGATTTACAACTACACTTTGCCTCAAATGGAAAACTTTTGAATACCACTTTTGTATAACTCATCAAGATATACATTAGATACATAGGTCATTTTTGCATTTGAGAAAGTTTTAGTAAACACTAGTAACAAAATCACGAATCTACATTTGACTTGGTCAAAGTTGGTCAAATGAGCCACTAAATTACCTCGAATAGAAAAAATTTGAATACCAATATTGTTCCACACATCAAGATCTACATTTGATACATAGGTCTTTTCTGCATTTGAGAAAGTGTTGGTAAACACTAGCGACATGTTTTCAAAATCCGAGATGTGATTTGGTCAAACTTGGTCAAATGAGGCACTAAATGGTCTCAAATGGAAAACTTTTGAATATCACTTTTGTATAACTCATCAAGATATACATTTTATACATAGGTTATTTTTGTATTTGAGAAAGTTTAGTAAACACTAGTAACAAAATCACGGATCTCAATAGACTTTACGAAACTTCATGTGGATTTAGAACTACACTATGCCGACACTTTGTCAAATGCAAAAATGACCTATATATCAAATGTAGATCTTGATGAATGGACCAATATTGGTATTCATGACTTTTCGAGTTGAGACTATCTAGGGTTTCAAAAACTTGCTTTGAACTGTGAAAATTTTAAAATTCAAATTTGAAACTTGAAAACTTTGTCGAATGAAAACTTGACAAAGACAAGTTATGTATATCTTGAAGAGTTTAGCAAACTTGATATTCATAACTTTTCTATATGAAACATTTTGGGGATTATTTAGTTGAAATTATTTAGTTCTTTTTTCTAGAGTTTAGGTGGACAAGACATGTCACTACACAAAATTTGAGGATTTTTTTTGAAAAAGTAGTGAATTACTGAATTTTTCTTAAGTTCTAGGAATTTTAAAGGTCGACAGCTCGCAGATGAAATTTGGGACACTAAATGACCTCTAATGTGGAAGTGTTGAGTACCTAAGATTTAAAATTCAAATTTTGAGAGAGTTTTGTGCGGCTAAGGAATTTAAAAGTGGCCCTAATGAAATAGTTTCGAATACCAAAGTTTTATGCTTCATTTAACACTGTCATAGCATACATTATTCACATCTACTCTAATATTTTATAAAACTCACTTAAATTCTATAAGGTCATTAATATATATACTAATCATAAAAATTTGTGGAATAGTATAGAATTGATAATTTATATTATCATATGTATCTAATTTTTTATATCATGAAAAAATATTGAAAATATAGATATATAATATCCTATATATCTAATGTTGAGGTGAATTTAAAACCTATGTACTTCCCGTTAAATCTATGTGTTAAGAAAAAAGAAAACAAAAAGAAGACATTCCTTCACCTGAAATCGTTTTGGTGGACAAAAATATCTCGCTGCTCTCCCCACTCCTTGTCAAAAAAAAAAAGCCGAGCCTCCCCAACCTATCTCTCTCGATCTCTCCAGGGGCACACTCGATCTCTCCAGGGGCGGCGACGGGCGGCGCGCCTTCTCCCTCTCCGTCGTTCTTGTCGCCCGCTCCCTCTCATATCCGCGGCATCCACCCCAAGCCCGTCGTCACTTCTGTCTCCACCCCCGGTGCCTCTCCTCTCTCCTCTCTCCTCTCTCCGCAGTCGGCCCCTTCTCTCCGACACGGTGAATCCATGGCGGCGCCGCCGGATCTACAGCCCTTATGCTCGCTCCACCGCCGTTGCCACCTCACCTCTTTCTCATCTGCCGCTACCACCGTGCCCCCTTGCCCCCAAACATCAGCCCAAAAAAATTTCCTCTTCCTGAACTTTCTCGGCTTTTCTCCTCACGCATCCTCTCTCCCTCGACCCCGGCGCCTCTACTCCCGCGGAACGCCGCCCCTAGTGAGGGAAATTTGGGACACTAAATTACCTCTAGTGAGGAAGCATTGAGTACCAAAGTTGTAGGTAGCAACATCATGCACATCTTTTGTATAGGCCATCCCTTCATTTAGCGCCTTTTTACATGGTCAAAGATTTGAAATTCAAATTTTGAGAGAGTTTTATGCCGCTAAGAGATTGAAAAGTGTCTCTTATGAAAAAGTTTTGAATACAAAAGTTGAAGGGGACATCATGATCTACAACTTTTATTTTGGTCATTCCTTCATTTGATACTGTCTTAGTACACATTGTCCATATCTACTCTAATCTTTCAGAGAACCCATCTAAACTTTATAAGAGATGTGCCCACTTGTGAAGCATCTACGATGCCACTTTGTTGAAATCATTTCATTCTTTTTCCTAGAGTTTAGGTGGCCAAGACATGTTACCACACCAAATTTGAGGATCTTTTTGAAAAAGTAATGAATTACTGATTTTTTTTAAGTTCTAGTGAATTTTAAAGCCCGACAGCTCGCAGATGAAATTTAGGACACTAAATGATCTTTAATGAGGAATTGTTGAGTAACAAAGGTATAGGAAACAACATCATGTATGTCTTTTATATAAGCCATTTCTTCATTTGACACAGTTTGTATGTTTAAAGATTTGAAATTCAAATTTTAAGAAAGTTTTATTCAGCTAAGGGATTTAAATTTTCCTATATATATTTATGTTATCCTATATATGTAATTTTTATGTAATGAAAAAATATTAAAAAAATAGATATATATCACAGGAACTGGTCCAATTAGATATATATCACAGGAACTGGTCCAAATAGATATACATCCTAAATTGCCTTCATTTGGCGGCAGCTAAAATTTTTTGGGGCCCAAAAATTGAGTCCGTGGCCCATCTTATCTAAATTTTGACACTCCCCACCGTAACCCTAGGTCATTCACATACGACACCTGCCTCTCGTTCTCTACCGCGAAAAAAGCGGCGGCGGCGGCGGCGGCGATTTCTTCGGCGCGGCGGCGGCGACTGCTTCTTCGAGACTTCGTCGGCGGCGGCTTCTTTGGCGCAACGGCGGCGGCTGCTTCGTCGGCGCGGCGGCTGCTGCTTCTTCGGTGCGGCGGCGGCGGCTGCCGCTTCTTCAGTGCGACGGCATCCGCTTCTTCGGCGCGGGCGCGACGGCTTCTTGCAGATCGCCGGAGGTCCAACTCCAAGGTACCCAACCCCCCAACCCCCCCCCCCCCCCCCCCCCCCCCCCCTCGCCCCTACACCCAGCCGGCCAGCCCCTAGCTGTAGATTCAAGAAGTGGCGGCGACGATGTGTAGAGAACTAGGGATAAAAACAAACACGATTCAAAGACCTTGCATCCTGATTTATTTATAGACTATGAAATACGTTCTTCTAGATCCAGTTGGCCTACATCTAAATATGCTGTATGCCCATATTTGCAGTTCTGCACACGCAAGCACATAAGGCAAATATTTTTTTGGAAATGAACTATACGGCAAGTGGTGTGAACTGTGTGGTTTTAGCTTATGATCTTATTAATTTGGCTTTATTTATCAGTGTGCAGTACCTTGCTTTAATTTATTAATTTGGCAAGTGGTGTCAGATGCCTCTAGTCAGATGCCATAGTCCTATACTACCATGTGATTTTAATTGTATATGTTACCATCTAGGTGGATTAAAAAAAGGAGGAAAGAAATGAGATGAACTGTGATATTATTAAGATTGGTGGTCTTGTGAGAAATAAGGTAGGACAACTTTTCATTGCTCAAGTTTGGTTTCAGATCTCTTTTGAAGATTAGACTTAATTTACTCAACAGCATGAGGTGCTTTGTATAATTTGATAGGTAAAATAATGGACATGAAAACATTTTGGGCCATTATTTGTTATTTTCCAAGGCGTTCAAATTTGAAGTGGTATTTTTTCCATTTCATTTTGTAATGACAGTACTAAGTTGGTAATATCTTCATTATCCTTTCTCAAGTGTGTGTGGTTATATTATAGTTCTATATTTTCCCTGTTTGCTAGGCCCAGGTTTCTTTATCCCATCCTCAGGTTTCTTTATCCCATCCTCAGTTGGATTTTCTACTTCTACATAAACATATAGTCTCAAACCTTTCTGTAATATAGTTATCTGCACGATACTCTGTTGGCTGTTGCCTTCATATGTCTGTAGACATTGGTTTGGCAACCTACATCCCATGTTTCTTTTTGTTGGTATTATTCTATATTCTTTTTTTTGTAAGTTATTGTGCTGTTACCTACATCAAAGTTTGTAACAGGAGTGACCAACTGACCATATGAAAATATGCTAAATGTAATTAGAGAATTCAGTGCCCTTCCTCACTGTTTGAACTTTACTCATCCTCCAGTCTATTTATAATGCTATCTGTAGGAACGGTTTGTTAAAAGGAGGGAATGGCTGTTAGGCCCTAACTTGTCTACACTTAAGGAAAAACTTGTTCTCATCCTATGGGTGCCTCCTTTAGTGCCATAAACTCAGAATAATCATAGATCCCTTTGATGCTTACACATTATTTCATGTTCTACAGGCACTTGAGATTTTGACTGGCTGCTACATCTTAGTGCAGGTTTTAATAATTTCTTACCTTTATATTTACATTTTATATTTCCTCCCTTTGACACTATTTATTATTGATGTTGTCTTTCCCAATGAAAGGGAAATACTGTTGCAGCCATGGGCAACTATAGGGGAAGGGGACTGAAACAAGTGAGAAGGATTGCATAAAGAATGTAAAGCATCCAGTGTACCACATCAAGGTGATTGGTTTCACCCTTCCTTGATGTTATTTTGATGTGGTGTTCACAAGAAATGGATTATTGGGTGCTTATTGGTTACTGTTTAACTGTATAGGAACTACTAATCAAACGGGAGCTAGCAAAAAATCCTGCTCTAGCCACTGAAAACCGGGATAGATTTCTCCCAAAGTTCAAGAAGTAAGGGCATGCATCATATTTCTATTAGAGTTTCAGCATCAAGTATATTGTGTTTATCTGATTATCACCTTTTTTATATATATTTTGCAGCAAGAATGTCAAGCAGAAGAAACCTCAAACTAAGGTGAAGAAACCATACACACCCTTTCCACCGCCTCAACAGCCTAGCAAGGTAAGGTTAAAATTATCTTTCATTTTGGATCTTATTGTTACTCAAGCCAGTTAGCTAATGTCATTCATCCATTCACATATTTATCTATGGAAGCACACAACTTTGATGACCAGAATACCCAGGAGGAGGCAGTAATATTCTTTAGCTACAATTAAGTATATATTTAGGTGTTGTTCAAACAATACATCACTTAGTTCTGGTAATCTGTCCCAAGGTAACAGGTGTAGCACTTCTCTTGTGTTTGGATTATATATATGTTGTGGTTTGGATTATATATATATGCTGTGCTGTGATGTGGTTTGAGTTACATAAATATTTATTTTTTTTTGCTGAAAACTGCACTGTAGGGGCGGCTCTAGATTGAACCGCCCCTACAGGAATACACTGTAGGGGCAGCTCAATCTAGAGCCGCCCTTACAGTGAGAGCCACTGTAAGGGCGGCTGGTGATTGAACCGCCCCTACAGTGGCATTGTAGGGGCGGTTCAATCACGAGCCGCCCTTACAGTGGCTCTCACTGTAGGGGCGGCTGCACTGTAGGGGCGGCTGCCCCAACCGCTCCTATAGTGGGTGCACTGTAAGTACACCTTGATAGGAGCGGTTGGGTCAGCCGCCCTTACAGTGCTTCTGGAGCCGCCCCTACAGTGCCCTGTTGGCATAGTGTCCGTCCCAATACAATTCTAGAGCTAACAACAGTTATCAATATTCTAGTAAAATTACCAAAATACTCTTACAAGGTTACAATTATTACATACCACCAGTACGTCTATTACCAGTACGTCTATTACTACTACTAACCTGTGGCGCTTTCAAATATGTTCACAAGGTATTCTTTCAAGTTAATGTTATTATGGATACAATACCTGCTTGTAAAACATATACTACAACACTTACATTTAGGATCTGGAATCTAATATTGTGCAAAATAAAGAAAATTATTTATTATTGTGTTCCTCTACTAGAGTCAAACACAACAGTTATTTGCTTACTGGAATTGCAGTACTTTTAACATGTCTTTTTTGCAAATGGTACATCGATCCGATGATCTCATAGAATTTAAACCCTACTAGGGTACTTCAACAGATTGTCGAGATATGAGGAGGAGGAGAAGGGGTTACCTCCGCTGTGGGCCGGGGCGAGGCGGGGCGGGCGCGGCCGAGGGCGAGCCGGGGATGACGGCGGCGTGGCTCGGCAGGCGCGGTCGGGGACGGCGGCTGGCGGGGCGGGCGCGGCCGAGGGCGCAGCCGAGGGCGAGCCGGGGACGTCGGCGGTGTGGCTCGGCGGGCGCGGTCGGGGACGGCGGCCGGCGGGCCGGGCGCGGCCGGGAACGGCGGCCGCTGGGGCGTGGCGAGCCGGGGACGGCGACCGCCGGGGCGTGGCGAGCCGAGGACGGCGGAGGGCGTGGCTCGGCGGGCGCGACCGGGGACGGCGGCCACCGGGGAGGGCGCGGCCAGGGACGGCGGCCGCCGGGGAGGGCGCGGGACGGCTTGGCGAGGAGCTGAGTGAGAGAGGAGACTGAGTGAGAGAGGAGCTGAGTGTCTCGATGGGGCCGGCTTGGCGAGGTCATTAGGTGAACCCTTTGCCGAGTGCCCCGATCTAGCACTCGGCACAGGGCATTTATATATAAAAAAAGAAATTAGAACTTCGCCGAGTGTACGCTGCTGACACTCGGCAAATGGCCTGTTTGCCGAGTGTCTGCACAATGCACTCGACATATCTTTATTCTTTTTTTTTTGTTTCTGACGTCCAAATTTTTTCCTATCCTTACGTAGACCATTTGATACATCATATTAAAATTTGAATTTTTTTTGAATTTATTTGGCATATTTCACTATTTATTTTATTTTGCCCATTTTTTTGATCCATGTCGAATTTGAACTGCGGGTCATCTAAATATGTAAAAAAAGATTACTATAAAGTTGATATTCAAGTTATTCAACCTATATTGAGTCCTCACATGCGATATGAGAAGAGTTTTCAAAAATCTTATTTACTAAACACGAGGTCAAACTTGTGATTAAGTGGTTTTTAAATTATATAAAAACCAAACGAGGTCCAAAAATCGTGAAACTTGTCGAGCCACCATGTTATCATATGTGGAGCCTATGATAAAATATTGAGAACATTTCAACCAAGTTTGTGTCGATCGTGTCCAAATTCTCAAGGAGGCTTCACATGAAATCATAAACTTCCACGCAAATTCTGTAGATTATAAGGAGTATCGACACAAACTTAGTCGAAATGTTCTTAATTTTTTATCATAGGCTCCACATACGATAACATGGCACCTCAACAAGTTTCATGATTTTTGGACCTCGTTTGGTTTTTATATAATTTAAAAACTACGTAGTCACAAGTTTGACCTCATGTTTAGTAAACAAGATTTTTGAAAAATCTCCTCATATCGCATGTGAGGACTCAATATAGGTTGAATAACATGAATATCAAGTTTATAGTAACCTTTTTTACATATTTACATGACCTGCAGTTCAAATTTGACATGGGTCAAAAAAAATGCCACAAAATAAAATAACTAGTGAAATATGCCAAATAAATTCAAAAAAATTCCAAATTTGAACATGATGTACCAAATAGTCTATGTGACGATAGAAAAAAGATTGGAGGTAAGGTGCAAAATTTTTGGTAAATATTTGCCGAGTGCGGGACTGAGACATTCGGCAAACCGTACCCTTTGCCGAGTGTTGCCCTAATACACTCGGCAAAGGTGAAGCTTTGCCGAGTGCCTAACGGTGGGAACTCGGCAAAGGAGCAGTGCCGTGACAGCCTCACGGACAGGTTCGTTGCCGAGTGCCTGATCAGCTGCACTCGGCAAAGACATATTTTTGCCGAGTGTTTTGTCAACAGCACTCGGCAAAGAGTCGAGTCACCGTGTGTCGTGATTATGCCGAGTGCCTTAGGGTTGACACTCGGCAAAGCTCCTCTTTGCCGAGTGCCCGAAGTAAAACACTCGATAAAATTTGTGACACTCGGCATAGGTGGATTCCGGTAGTGAAAAGAACCTTTAGCCCCGGTTGGTGTTACCAACCAGGACTAACCGGGTTGGTAATACCAACTGGGATACCTTTAGTCTCGGTTGGTTTTACCAACCGGGACTAAAAGTCTTTACTCTCGGACATAATTTTTTGCCGAGACTAAAGCTCAGTTGATAGATCGTTCAAAAGCCTGTTGTCTAGTAGTGCCGGGCCGGTGGCGGCGGGCAGCACATGAGGGAGGAGGGAAAGGGACAGGGAAGGAGCTAGCTGAGGGCGCAGTAGTCCCAAGTCCCAACCCAACGTGGCTCAAAAGATGCATCATCAAACTGCTCTCTGTATGTATTATTCTGACTCCCAGGCACACCAAAGTCCACCGTCGTCTTTAATTTTGCCGTGCACATGCATGGTCTCCAGTTGGGAGCGCAGTATATTAGTTTTACCAACTGATCCGATCCTAATAAGCAATTCAACTGTTTGATTTCTCATGAATTCTTTATTTCTTGCACTCATACATAGCACGTACGCAATTCTCTATTGCTAGCTGTAGTTCATCATATATACTGCTAGCTCGTTCTTGAGAAATACAGTACATCACTGCTCTACTAGCGATGATGATTAGAGAGAAACAAGAGACGACCCTAGCTAGGCAATACAAGTGGCGCAGGGGCAGCCGGGCAGGCTCAATGCAAATAATGGCGTTGTGCCCCCATGGCCATGTGCCCGCTGGGCGTAGGACATTCCCACGAGTAGGGCCGACTCGCTCCACATGCGCCTCACATGCACCGGCCGGGCCGGCATCCGCTTTGCATGCTCCATTCCATTCCATATTGCTCCAACCTCTGGCTACACATACATATATCCACATCAGGCTGCCTGCCTGCCCCCTTTGCTTTGCATATATGCATAGCATATGCGTATTATGGTATGGTGCCTTCCTTGCATCGCACTGTCTCTCTCTCTCTCTCTGTAACCATATAAAAATAATTTCCTTCTACCAGTTCCACCGTGTGTGTGTGCGCGCTCGATCAGCTCGCCATTGCATGCATGCCGTGTGCGCCAATGCGCGTCGATCTACTGCTGAGGCTGTCCTACGGCTAGCTGTCGCTAGCTGCAGCGCTGTGTTTTTCGAATGTCAGCAACATCAGATATTACGATACTAATTGAAGGAGAGGTAGAGTCGTAGAGAGATGCACCGCCGAGTGCAGCCGCTGCAGGGTACTACGCCTGAGCGATGTTCCTTTTTGATAGCCATCCAGCCGTAACAGCAGCACATGCACGGCGGGCCCCCCACCAGCCCCCCTTCTTGAGATCTCGTGACGTTAAATCACCCGGTGCCTGCCTGCCTGCCTTGCAGATTATGCTGTGGGTTAGGGTGAACCAAGGCATGGACCACTTCTCTGCTTCTTTATGCCACTCGCTCACTGCTGCCTCCTGTCCTGTCTCCTTTATCTTATCGTATTTTTATTTATTATATATATGGACGACGACAGGGTTTTTCCCCAATCTGCTTTTGTGTCCCTTAAAACATGACACAAATAAAAACTGTAAGGTCAATCTCAATGGTGAGTTTCATTGCGTTGTTTCCAAGATTGTCATGTCATGTGAATTAAAATGAAACTTGAATGAAACTCTCCATTGAGGGTGAGAGTTTCATTCTAAAATTTTATAGGCATTAAATTTCATGACTCATAGAGAGTTGGTATTCGTGCCAAGAGAGTTTCATCTAGATGAAACTCATTTCATCTCTCTCTTCTTAAATACACTGCCATATCATCAAACAAGCTTATGTGGCAACATATTTAATGCAAATGAAACTCAAATGAAACCCCCATTGAGATTAGCCTAAGGCCAATCTCAATGGTGAGTTTCATTTTGTTGTTTCCAAGACTGCCATGTCATATGAAATAAAATGAAACTTGAATGAAATTCTCCATTGAGAGTGAGAGTTTCATTGTAAAGTTTCATAGGCATTAAATTTCATGACTCATAGAGAGTTGGTATTCGTGCCAAGAGAGTTTCATCTAAATGAAACTCATTTCTTCTCTCACTTCTTAAATACACCGCCATGTCATCAACAATGCCTATGTGGCAACCTATTTAATGCAAATGAAACTCAAATGAAACTCCCATTGAGATTGGTCTAAGGTGCTCCACCTGCTGCAAAACGTATAGTAGTAGGTCGTCGTTTTAGTTTTCCCTTAAAGTCAAACTCTATAATTTCAATCGAGTTTATGTAATAAAAAGCATTGATATTTAAAACTATCAGTTTAATTACTCCCTCCGTCCACGAAAGAATCGATTCCTAGAATCCGTGTCAGTCAAACATTTTAAACTTTGACTAACTTTATAGAAAAAAGTAATAACATTTATGGTATAAAATAGACATATTATGAAAATATAATCTATGGTATATCTAATGATACAAATTTGAGATCATCAATTTTAATAGTTTTTTCTAGAAATTCGGTCAAAGTTTAAAAAGTTTGACTTAGGACAACTCTAGAAATCTATTTATTCGTGGACGGAGGGAGTACTTCTTTCTAAGCGATCGATAACCTAGATAACCATCGGTCATCCACACCCGCGCTCACTCCCACACCTAGCGTTGGCGGCCTCAGCTAGGCACTCCTGTGTCCTGTGCGCCCCTTAAATCCGACTGGGACCGGCTCCGACCATTCTGTGGCATGACATTATCTGATGTGTATTGCAATGCTTGGGGCATTTAAAAAGCGAAACTCGATTCAATTGCGGCCCTATTCGCTTCCGTCGTCGTATTACGGCTTATTCTCCTCTACAGAATAGTCGTGAAAACGATGAGCAGTCCAAGCTTTTCCTATTCGTTCTGCAGGTGTTTGCATGCCAAAATAGCAGACCCGCGCTCAACTTCTTCTGCATCTCAACAGTCAGGCAGCAGTCCAAGCTTTGTACTCCAAGTTGATCGCAATATATTCCCTAACGTTATCATATATACTAATAAAAGTTAAAAGACATTGCAAATAATGTCATCATGTGCCAAGGCCCTTCAGGTAGTCCATATATGGTCTGTGCAAAACTTGCTCACAGTACATCCACAGCAATGGAGAACATGGGGGAAAAAAGGCAATGAGGGCTACCAATATATTCCGGTAACTCTTATCTCCAAGGTTTGTACAAGGTGGCAAATGATTTGGTATTGCGCACCCTACCGCATATTAATTATTGTTTATTAGAAAGGAAAAAAATATCTCACGCTAAGCATAATGATGGATTAGTACAGTGAGTATAGTAATAATGGGATTCATGAGGTACTCCCTCCGTATAAGAAAAAAAAAGTTGCTTTGATTCCTTGTTTTTCTAAAAAAAAATATTTATTGAAAAATGATATATATATACTTTTATAAAAATATTTGTCAATATAAATCTATTTATATAACTTTTACATTTTAAAACTCAATAACTTAAAAGTTATTCATGATTTATATTCCCAATGTTTGACTAAAATCTTGTCGAAAACAACTTTCTTTTCCTATAATGAAGGGAGTATGCTAGAGCTATTCCCTTTTACAGAAACGGTGTGTAAAGTTACACGGCAACAAAAACCGAAACGGAGTAATTACTATGTTAGATCTGTCAAAGGCTTACACCAAAGAATCATGGGTCACACTACACACGATATTTACGCTACCAGAGTACACTTATTGCCCTGCTGACCAACTAATAGATCATATTCACAAATCCCCAGTATGCATCATGTAAAACCATCGGTTATGCTATCTCCGTTTAGTTTTGCCTACAATGAATGGCTGGATCTGTAGTTGCCGGGAAAATGCTCTATTGAAAAGAACCCGAGTTTGAATGGCCGAGATAACAGGCATCCATGCAAGTACAGCGATCGGGAAGAAAAGCAGAGATCCCATTCCATAGTCATAAGCGTGAGCTATGACCTGAATAGGCTCCCATACTGCATAGTACTCTATTTTGGGTCTCAACACTTGAACAATCTGTAAGAGAATGGGAGGAAATTAGGGTGTAATGCAGCAAAAGGAACTACATTTAGCAAAAATGGTGGGCTGCCAGTTGAAACTTACAAGAAGGAGACCCCAGCCAGTTGGTATGAATGCCAGACAACAGATGATCAGATCCATGATAGATAATTGGCAGAGACAATAGAGAAGTATCAAGGAAGTAACCACTGAGAGGAATGTCAAAAGTTTTATGAGCCTGAAGATGAGTTGGTGCTTTGTGCTCAAACGACGACTAGCACAATTGACAAGCTGCAGCAATTTTAACAAATGAATATTCGACTTGGAAGAAAAAATCAGCATAAGAGAAAGAATCTCAATTGTATGAAACAATACAATAAATTCTGGAGATGAAGTAGATACCTTAACAAAACCAATAATGGCAATAATTACTACCCATGAAAGCAGGTAGACAAGGAAATTCTTGTTGTCTTGAGAGATATTCAGGTGATAGACAAGGCCATATTGATATATGAAGAAGCGCAGCGAGAGCAGCACTTCAAGAATTCTAGAACTCAATACTGAGTGACGTAGATGTGCATTCTCACCATTCCACCATGACTCCCAGCTCTTTTCTGGTTGCACTCCTATGCCCCCTTGATTCTTCATCCACCTATTCCAGTCAGCCCAGTCGTCAACAATTTTTTGCCAAGCAAAACCAGCCGGGTTAAAAAGAAAAGGAGTAAACAGCCAAGTCACTGCCATAAACCATGTTGAGTATGTGATCATCACATGCACCACATTGCTCACATGAGATCTCCTAAAGATGTGGTAGACTATCAAAAGGAAGATCAACTCAAATCCTTTGACAAAATGACTTCTGGAATACAACTGATAGTTCTCAGTAAAACTTGCATGGAAAGCTACAAATTTACGCCCTGTAGGCCGGTATTTAGCACCCCCATGGAGAATAGTACGGCCGTAGTAGTGTGCTTTTGTTCCAAGAGAGAACGTGAAGAAAACAGATGCCAACTGCAATTGCATGAGGATAAAATCACTCAGAGCTGCACGGAAACCCTTCTCCAAACCTAGTTCCATCACCATAGGCAATCCTGTAAGCAATCCCAGCTGGAGAAAAGACTGAGATGCAAGGGCTGTTTCTAAGGATTTTATATTCTGAGTCTGAGCTTGAAGTAACAGAGCCCTCTGCAGGCCACTGAGAACCAAGTATAACTGGCCATAGAGGAAAACATAAACACCAACAACTGATATCTGCACAACATAAGAATGAACTAAACAATTAGACTAATACTCAGTGCTATGGTCCATTATTATTAAGCTCAAACAAAGGAAATATAAGAAGATAAATATTTTTTGTTAAAATATAAGTAGCCGGTGCATGCAATTTAATATGGTATCAAAGCCAAAGGTTTTGAGTTTGAATCCTCCACGTGAGGAGTGTTGGAATATAATTGAATTGTCCACTTCTCTCCATTAGCTTAAGGTTTTGGGTTGAACTAGTCGGTGCATGTGACTTAATAATTTTTATTTCAATTATGGTATCAAAAAACAACAGTAACAAAGGACTATATTCATAGCCTTCAACAGTTCATCAAATCGGTATAGCTTTTGATGATCTTTATACAAGGGCATGTTAAAGGTAATTTTTTTTCTTAATACAAGAAACTCCAACTGGAAAAAAGTTATAAGTAAAAATACATGACAAACAAAAAAACACTTTACAAAAATCTACCAAAACTCAGTAGACATTAATTAGAAGGTGAAAGAATAATCGCTCTGTTCTTGAGAAAGCTAAGCTAGCTCAGTTGTTTGAGGGTGTGGATGTATGCCCAAGCCACCCAGGGATGCATCGAGGCGAATTTGAGTGCCTATGTTCTTTTTAATAGAATGCCACCTAGTTCCTCCAAGGTTGATTTAGTTTTTTTAATAATTCTGTGCTCACCCCGCAATTGCATGAAAACATGTAAATAAAAGTGATCCCAGCAACAAAAGAAACAGATAATAAAAAAACACATACTGTAATATTGTGAAATCCAAAACAAAGTTGGCACAGTATATATCTATATATATTTAGAACATAAGATCCAAGAATTCTTTAAGAAAATTAGAAGTGAGCAATAAATTATACACATATAATGAATTTAAATATGCTAGACAATGGTTCAGATTTTGATGAATAAGATAACTCTGAAACTTTTGATAAGAGAGAGAGAGAGAGAGCATACTAGGCTATTAAAGTAAAATCCCACTGTTGTAAAATAGCATGAAAGCATCCTGAAGAAATCAAATCGCCGACCTAGCCGGTGAATATCACGACTGATTGTTTGCTCACTATTGCCATTTGCCACTTTAGCTTCAAATTTTGATATCTGGTTAAGACCAACATCACGTCCTTTGCCAACTTGAATGTATTCATTGTAAATTATATTGCCACGACGCAATATGGAATTATACCCTGTAAACAGAATTCCAAAGCAGCACTCATTTAGAAAATGACATGATTAATTTCAGTTTCAACAGAAGGAAGATTTTAACTTACCGGCAAAGACATCCTCACTTAAGTTTATAGTTTTAGATGCTTTACTTATGCCGCCTCTTGTTAAATGAAATATTCGATCAAAAATGTCTGGATGACCATAGTGAAACCGTACCCTACAGTCAAGGAAAATAGTCATTTGAACAATAAAATTGACCTCAGAATGGGCTTCTTACAATATGCATATTGTTAGATTGTAAATTGTGTATATGCGTGTGTGTATATGGGCTTGGGCCTGGCATAGCTGCCGGCCAGCCCTTCTCTGTTTTGGTTAGAGAGTTGTAGGAGATCTCGGTGGTATTGTTTCTATAAATCACCAAGATCTCCCCTATATATATGTAAATAGGCCTCTCTATCAATTCAAGGATTATTTTCCACGCAATCCATATTGCTTTCACATATTATATGTAGAAATTTATTAAAAAAAACAGTGTGCTGTCCTCAATATCCTCACACCCGTTATTTACATCTATTGGATTATAGCTGGAGTTTAAGGGGCCGTTTGGGAGCGCTCCATGGAGCGGATTCTCAGAGAGAATTACTCCCTGACTATCAAATGTATTTTTCAGCGAGAAGTGATTCTTCACTGATTCTGTGAAGTGATTCTCTGAAATGAACTAAGAGGTTGAGAACTGAAAAAAGTAGATTCACCTGATTCTGTGAAGTGATTCTCTATCCTGATTTTGAGAGTTTATGCTAAAGAATCAAAGAGAATCACTTTCAGCCACAGAATCACTTCACCAAAGTATCAAGGAGCACAACTGCAGAATTAGGGAGCACAACTCTCCCAAACAGGCCCAAATAAAGGTGGGACTCCTGACATTGATACTAAGTTTCAATCACTATCAATTTGTGAAAATCAAAATGTATAGATATTCTAAAGGTAAAAAGGTTTAATATGTCATTGTGCACTCTAAACTGCTGAAAACTCCACTTACAACTACGAAAGAGAATGTATCGCACCCATTTCCCAAACACCTCTGGCCAACTGATCTTGGCTGACCTCCAAAAATTAACATTCTAAACATGCCACCCATATTCAACTTTGACGGAGTGACATTTTTGTTGGAGTATGTGTGTATTAGGCTCATGAGGCCCATGTATGACTACTATATTGCTACCATTTTAGGGTTAGCCCAAAATAATCTAATCATTCTTTCCAGCATGGTATCAAGCTAGATTTCTTTTTTCCTCTCTCCCTCCTCCTCCCAGCCGTCGCCTCCACCTCTGCCCGGCGCCCCCGCCGTCGATGCCGTGGCCATGGCCGGCGGCCGACCTCCACCTCCTCCCCCCTACCTATTTCTCCTCCTTCCCCCCTTCCCTCTCCGTCCTGGGCGCAGCTGGCGGCCGCACGGCCGCACCGCCAGGCGCCGCCGCCCTGTTCGCCGCGGGCGGCATCAGCACGGGCGACCCAGGCGTGGACGGCCCCGGCGCGGGCGCCCTGCAGCCAGGCGCGGCCGAGCTCCCAGGGGCGGGCGCGGGCGTGCTCCCAGCCACTGGCGAGCTCCCAGGAGCCAGCGCGGGCGCGTTCGGCGACGGCGGCCCCTACCTAGCGCCGCCCGGCCCCCTTCCAGCCCCCGTGCCCGGCCTACGCACGACCGCCGCTGCCCTGCTGCCCGATGCGGCTGCAGGTGCTGGCAGCGGGCTGCAGGGCGCGACTGCGAGCGCCATGGGTGCTGGATGGCGCGCCCTGGCATTGAGCGCGGGCGCCGGCTACTTCCCTGCGCCACCTCCTCCACCGATTCTTCCCCAGCCCGACTCCGCCCTCGCCGCCGCCCTCATTGCCGCCCGGGCTGCTGCCGCGGAAGGTCAGGCGCGTGTGCGCTCGGCTGCACTAGCCTGGGAGCGGGAGCGCGATGCGGCCGACACCCTCGCTCGTCAGATCGCCGAGGCGGAGTAGCACCTCGTCTACCATGTGTCCCACGACACCGGCGACACATCCTCCGGCTCGCGAGGTCCTCGACCGCCTCTCGTACCGGTTCCCAATCCGGCCGATCCACTGGTCACGCAGCTCCACTACCAGGCCGGTGGCGTCCAGAATATCCGGAGTCTGGTCCCCGTCGTCCTCGACCCTGAGTCGCCCTCCTACACCCGCTGGCGGGACCTGGTCCTCCTCACCCTCCGTCGCTACGCCCTCGACGACCACGTCCTCACCGACGCCACGGTTGGGGCTCAGACCACTGCATGGCTCCGCCTCGAGAACATCGTTCTCTCCTGGATCCTCAGGACCATCTCCCTCGACCTCCACAACCTCGTTCGTGCTCCTGAGGGCACTCCTGCCACTGCTCGACTAGCCTGGCTGGCGCTCGAGGGCCAGTTGCTAAGCAACGCCGAAGCCCGGGCTCTGCGTCTCGATGCGAGCTTCCGTACCTTTGTCCAGGGGGATCTCCCCGTCGGTGAGTACTGCCGCCGGATGAAGGGCATGGCAGACGCCCTTGGTGACCTGGGCTGGGCCGTGGAGGACCGGATCTTGGTCCTCAACGTCCTTCGTGGCCTCAGCGAGCGCTACGGCCACCTCCGGACCTGGATCACATGGCAGCGGCCCTTCCCCTCCTTCCTGTAGGTTCGTGATGACCTTGTCATGGAGGAGCTTACTTAGGGCATCCAGCCTGGGTCCCTCTCCGTGTCGGGGTCCTCGTCTTCCTCGACTGCCCTTGCCGCTACTCCTCCGTCGCGCCCCACCGCTCTGCCTGCGTCGTCTCTTCTTGGTCCTCCTCTCGGGCCGAGCGGGGGTGGGGTGGGGGGGGGGGGGGGCGTGGCGGCCGCCGTCGACGCGGAGGGGGCGTGGTGCGGGCCCTGGCCGTGGGAGCAAGGATTTGACTTCTCGGCGTCCTCTTCTCCAATGTGACAGCACAGGGCCCCTTTACACCCTTCGGTTTCCTCCGTCTGCATCCTCTTCTTCGCCTTCCACTTCGTTGGCTGCTTTAGCCGCCACTTCTTCCTCCACTACTTGGTACCGTCGTCTTAGGCATCCTGGTCGTGCTACTCTGACACAACTTAGTCGTAGCTCTGCCATACCGTGTACTCGGGCTGACGATGAGCATTTGTGTCATGCATGCCAACTAGGCCGTCATGTTCGTCTTCCTTTTCCTACTTCGCATGCGACCCATATTTTTGATCTTGTACACTGCGACCTATGGACATCTCCTATTATGAGCATTTCTGGCTATAAATACTATCTTGTCGTGCTTGATGATTTCTCTCATTATTCCTGAACTTTTCCCTTGCGTGCTAAGTCTGAGGCATTCCCCACGCTCCACCACTTCTTCGCTTGGGTGTCTACTCAGTTCGGCCTACCATCAAGGTCGTCCAGTGTGACAATGGGCGTGAGTTCGACAACACCCCTTCTCGTGCTTTCTTCCTCTCTCACGGTGTCCAGTTGCACATGTTTTGCCCTATGCCTCCTCCCAGAACGGTAAGGCTGAGCGCATGATTCGCACCACGAACGACACCATGCGCACCCTTCTGTTCCAGGCTTTGCTTCCTGCTCGCTTCTGAGCCGAGAGCTTGCACACCTCCACCTATATCCTTAACCGCTTGCCTTTCGCTGCCTGCCCCAGCTCCCACACCACACCATGCTCTCTTTGGTGTCCCTCCTCGTTACGATCACCTCCGTGTCTTCAGGTGTGCGTGTTACCCTAACACCACTGCCACTGCTCCCCACAAGCTGGCTCCCTATTCGACGGAGTGTGTCTTCCTCGGGTACTCCCCGGATCACAAGGGGTACCGTTGCTTTGACCTTGCCTCTCGTCGGGTCCTCATCTCTTGTCACGTGTTTGACGAGTCCGTATTCCCTTTCTCCACCACCTCCCCATCCACTTCCACCTCACCACCCACCTCCGACCTTGACCTCTTTTCCCTGTTTCCCACTGACGCGGTGGTCCAGCCACCTTTGACGTTTTGTCCTGCAGGTCCTGCTCCCCCGCGCCCTCCGCTGGGCTCGTGCACCGTCTCGACTTCCTTCGGGGCTGCGCCTGACACTGCGCCCTGCGTCGGTTCGGCGGTTGTGTCCTTCGGTGCTGTGCCTGACCCTGCGCCCTGCGCGGGTCCGGCTGAAAGGTCCTTGTTTGGTTTTGGTAATTGAGTGACAACTTAGGTGGACTAATATGTGTTTGAAGTGAATTACACAGGTGATTAGTCCACAGGTGATCATGTGTGAGCAACATATGCCATAGAGGTGAAATGGCTTGGAGGATGTTGCAAGGCTCACACATGTGAAGAAGGAGCTTAATGCACATGAAACATGACATGTGGTCATGTGGCTAAGATGGTGAAGATCAAGGCAAGACTTGGCTTGATGGACCGGTTGCGAAGGTGAAGGGCAAGTTGGAGGCTTTGAAGCCGTTGGTACCGAGTATCGGGAGGCTTAAGCAAGACTTGGCGCCGAAGGACCGAAGCAATGGTGAAGAGCAAGTAATGTCAAGATCAATGGACCATGGAGGCCATGTGATGATATGAAGTGGATCATATCATTTGATGATAGGTTGGTGCATGTGTTGCATCAACACCGAAGGAGATGGAATGGAATGCGCAAGGCAAAGGTATACTTGTAGGGCATTTCATTTCACCGGTCATAGGTGTGTAGAGAAGATTATGACCGGGTTTAGGATAGATGGCCGTACTATTAAGAGGAGCAAACTTGTTTGCATATCGGTCATCTAGTGCCACTTGAGCGATCTAACTTTGCGATGTTGCTAGGATCGAGTGGCGTGGTGAGAGCAAGTGAAAATCCTTTGGAAAATGATTGTGAAAATGCTAACACACATACACATGTTGTTGTACACTTAGTGGTGTTGGCACATTTGCAAAGGAGAAGTTGTTGGAGAAGAAGTTGTGTTGAAAGGAGGCATGGAGAAGTGGGAGAAACTAGTGTATAGTCCCTCTCCCTCCTGCCGAGCTTGCGAGGCAGGATTCAGCGGTTCTCGAATGTGAAGTGTTGTGCTCGAGGAGCATCGGACGCTGGTCCAAGGAGCATCGGACGCTGGGCCGAGCGTCCGATGGTAAACCCTAGTTTCTGTCAGAAGTTGAAGGAGCATCGGACGCTGGCAACGGACGCTGAGGAATCACTGTTGCAGAGTCCGATGCAGGTGACGTGGCGCGAAGCATGCTTTCCAGGGAGTATCGGACGCTGGCCTGCGTCCGATGTGGAACCATCGGACGCGTCCGATGTGTTTCTGTCCTCTCTAGAACCTCTCTGGTGTGTCATCGGATGCTGGGGTCGAGCGTCCGATGCTAGAGTCTCGGTGCGTCCGATGTGAGGGCGATCTTGCACAGATTTGAGCAGAGGCATTGGAGCGTCCGATGCTAGGCATCGGCGCGTCCGATGCCACTTTAACTGGCGCGGGAATTGATATAGCCGTTGGGATCGCTTGGCCGAAGTTGAACGTGGGAGACACGTGGCGAGCATCCGTGCATCGGACGCTGGCCTTAGCGTCCGATGGTCCCGTATGGAGCGTCCGATGCTAGCGCAGTTTGCCCAGTGAAGGGGCAACGGCTAGTTAGCCCTTGGGGCTATAAATAGCGTTGGTAACCGGCCTTGGGCTGGTGGTTGAGCACTCCAAAGCCTTGGTGGCTTGTGTGGATGTGCTTGGGAGCCCTCTAACTCGCTTGTGCTTGCTAGTGTGCGATTCGATAGCGAGTGAGTGATCGCTAGTGCGTTGCATTGAGAGATTGCTTCGAGTGGCACTAGGTGATCGTGTTGCAAGCCGGTGGTGCTTGTTACTCTTGGAGGTTGCCACCTCCTAGACGGCTTGGTGATCGAGTCTCCGTCGTGAAGCCCGCGTGAAGATTGTGTGTGGCTCTGGAGAAGCTTTGTGAGGGGCATTGTGCTCGCCCCGCGGGAGATCGCGAAGAGCAACTCTAGTAGAGAGAGGCGCGAAGAGCGCCAAGTGGTCCGACCGGATCGAAGCTAGAGCTCTTGGTGAGCACTCCATCGTGGAGAGTGTGACTTAGGGTCACCACTAGCAAGAGGATCGGCGACAATCTTGGGCTTGCCTCAACGGGGACTAGCTTGGTGGCGACCAAGTGAACCTCGGGATAAAATCACCGTGTCAACCTTGTTCATCCCGTTGGTTTGCATTCCCATACACAAGCTTGTAATTACTTTCATATATATTGTGCTTGTGTAGTTGCTCTTGTAATTAGTTAGCTTGTGTAGTTTGCTAGTTACCTTTTTTGCTTAGTTTGTGTAGCTAAGTTGAGCTCTCTAATTTGGCTTGTGTAGCCTTGTTATTGAGCATTGCTAGTGAGCTTAGGCTTTGTGCTTTGCTTGCTAGATTGTGTAGGAGCTCCCCCGTGCTTGAAGTACTAGTTGCATAGGCTTGTGTGACCTTGCTTCTAGAATTGGTTAGGTGAGCTCTAGCTAGCCCGACACCTTATTTGCATTGATTAGGATTTTTTGTAAGGTGTCATAAAGTATAAGTAGAGGGGTGTAGTCTTGGCTAGATCGATAGTTTTAATTCCGCATTTGTTTCGGTTAGCCACTCCGATTATGTTTAAGTTTTAGAAAAGACTATTCACCCCCCCTCTAGTCCGCCATCTCGACTCTTCACCGGCGCCGTCGTCTTCGGCACCTCCTGCGTAGGGGTGGTAAAGGGCCCTCTAATTTAGCCTAGCAAATTTAAGGATCGGACTCAATAAGAATCGAGTCATAATACTATAAGATTTTGAACTAAATTGAAAAGGGCCAAATTGGATTGTGAATGAGGGATAAGGGCCCTGATCCATTACCACCCCTTCCTGTGTTTTTCGCCCAGCCGGTGCGCGTCTACCAGCGCCGCGCGCGGCCGGCCCCGCTGCACCCGGTGCCGGCCCCGCCACCGTCGTCGCCACCTCGGTCACCTCCGGTGGCATCTTCTCCGTCGTCGACGCCTACGCCACCACCTCCACCGCCCCCAGCTGCCCGTGTCGAGCCGCCGTTGTACCACCCGCCTCTCCTCCACCAACACCCGCGTCATGTTCACCCCATGGTGACGCGGCAGACGGCTGGTGTCCTGCGGCCCCAGGCTCTTGCAGTGATGCCCGACGAGCTGCAGGTGTCCTGTACCCTCTTCCGTGTGCGACGCCTTGGCGGATCTCACTGGCGTCGCGCGATGGAAGAGGAGTACGCGACACTTCTTGCCAACCAGACCTGGGATCTGGTGCCCCGTCCACCTGGCTCCAGCGTCGTCACGGGCAAGTGGATATGGACACACAAGCGGCAGGGTGATGGCACCCTTGATCGGTACAAGGCTCACTGGGTCCTCAGGGGTTTCACTCAACGGCCTGGTGTCGACTACGATGAGACGTTCAGTCCAGTGGTGAAGCGGCTACTGTCCGCACAATTCTCTCACTGGTCCTCTCTCGCTCCTGGCCTGTGCATCAGCTGGACGTCAAGAATGCTTTTCTCCACAGGACACTTACTGAGACAGTCTACTGTAGCCACCCTGCGGGCTTTGTTGACTCTTCTCGCTCTGATATGGTCTGCCTGCTCAAAAAGTCCCTCTATGGCCTCAAGCAGGCCCCTCGGGCTTGGTACTCTCGGTTTGCTGCTTTCCTGCTGACACTGGGCTTTGTGGAGGCAAAGTCAGATACTTCTCTGTTCATCTATCACCACGGTGGTGAGATTGCCTATCTGCTGCTCTATGTCGATGATATTGTGCTCACAACCTCCAGTCCGTCACTGCTCCAACGGATCATTACCTCTCTTCAGCAGGAGTTCGCTATGAAGGATCTTGGTGTGCTACATCACTTCCTCGGGGTCACAGTTGAGCCTCGTCCCGGCGGTCTCCTTCTTCACCAGCGGCAGTACACTCTTGATATCCTGAAGCGAGCTGGGATGACTGACTGCAAGCCCTACTCCACCCCAGTTAACACTCAGGCCAAGCTGTCAAAGGCCAAAGGCACCACAGTGACTGACCCCACTCGCGTACAGGAGTCTTGCAGGGGCGCTTCAGTACCTCACCTTCACCCGCCCAAACATCACATATGCACTTCAGCAGATTTTCCTTCACATGCATGATCCGCCAGAGCCTCACCCCACTGCTCTCAAACGCCTCCTTCGCTACCTCCGCGACACTGTCGACTACGGCCTGCTCCTCCACCGGTCTTCCTCCACCGAGCTCGTCGTCTACACCGACGCTGACTGGGCCGGGGGTCCGGACACTCGCTGGTCCACCTCCGGCTACGCTGTCTTCCTAGGCGGCAACCTGGTGTCCTGGTCGTCCAAGCGCCAGCCGGTGGTAGAGTTTTTATGATCAGAGCCTGCAGCACCGTATGTCTATTTATGCTGATGATGTTGCCCTCTTTCTTCGTCTGGAGACTGGAGATATCTCTATTATTTTGGACATCCTAAATCTTTTTGGAGAAGCTTCTGGGCTCAAGACAAATTTGCAGAAAAGCATTGTGCTGCCGATTAGATGTGGTGAGTCTGAGCTTGCTGCCATACAGAATTTGCTGCCCTGCCCTCTCTCTGATTTCCCGTGCAAGTACTTGGGTGTGCCCCTTTCTCTAAGAAAACTATCTAAAGAGCACTTGCAGCCCATCATTGACCGTATTGCAGATCAACTTCCCGGCTGGAAGGCAGACTTAATGACAAGGGTAGGAAGAAGAGTGCAGGTACAAGCAGTTCTCACTGGAATGATCATTTACTGGGCTATGGCTTTCGATTTTCCTCCATGGGCAATCAAAGCGGTGGATAAAATTCGACGTGGTTTCCTTTGGAGGGGTCGTAAAGATGCAAAAGGTGGGCACTGTCCTGTGGCTTGGGTCAAGGTTTGCCGCCCACTAGAGCTTGGAGGCCTAGGAATTTCAGACCTCAAAACTCTAGGTTGGGCCCTCCGTATGAGATGGGTTTGGCTGCAAAAAACAGAGCCTCATCGCCCTTGGGCTGCTTTCCCAGTTCATGTGCCTGAGCAAGTAAGAACCTTTTTCTCTGTGGCTGTTATTTCTGAGCTTGGAAATGGCGCGAATACTCTTTTCTGGTCAGATCGGTGGCTTCATGGACAATGCATTGCTGACCTTGCCCCTTGCCTTTTTGCGGCTGTTCCTAAAAAAAGGGTCAAACAACGCACGGTTCGGGAAGCCCTCGCTACCCAGGCTTGGATTGCAGACATTCAGGGAGCTCGTACAGTTGGTGTGATGGTGGAATTTCTTCAATTATGGGATCTTTTGTTGGAATTTCAGCTGCAGCCTGAGATTGAGGATAGACATATTTGGAGGCTTTCCTCCAATGGACAATACTCGGCTAAGTCGGCGTATGATGGATTCTTTTTGGGTTCTACTCTTTTTGGACCTTGGGAAAGAATCCGGAAATCCTGGGCTCCGCCCAAGTGTCGCTTTTTTCTGTGGCTGGTCGCTCATAACAGGTGCTGGACGGCTGATCGCTTGGCGCGTCGTGGGCTGCCTCATCCTGAGTTCTGTACTCTCTGTGACCAAGAAGAGGAGACTATTGACCATCTCCTTGTCCATTGTGTATTTGCAAGAGAATTTTGGTTCATTCTTTTCAGACAAGTTGGACTTCAAGTGTTGTCTCCTCAGCCTACAGAGTTATCCTTCCATGATTGGTGGGAAAATGTTTGCAGCAGCATCACTGATGGATTGATGAGGCAAGGAGTTAATTCTCTTGTTATTCTTGGAGTTTGGACTATTTGGAATCATCGCAATAGGTGTGTTTTTGATGGAGCAGCCCCAAGCTTAGCTGGTGCTCTGACTTTTGTTGGCGAGGAACGCCGCTTGTGGTCTATGGTAGGGGCTCGAGGTCTATCCTTCTTGTCTGCCCTCCTTCCTGGTAGTGGCATCTAGCTCAGTTGTGGTCGCCTTGTGGGAGGATGTCTCCGGCGCGGTTGTAACACTGTAAACTGTTAAGGGGTGTGTGCGTGTGTTTTTTAAGGTGTTATTTCGGCTCTTGCCCTTTTTTCCTCTTCTTAATATAATGAAGCGCAGTTCTCCTGCGTTTTTCGAGAAAAAAGGGATAAGCAGAGGTACAGTTTTTATGATCAGAGCCTCCTAGGGAGGGCGATCAGGCTCTACTGCTGCTATTGTTCTAGGATTAGCCAGATTAATAAAGCCAAGTTCTCAGCCACATCACAAAATTCTACCAGAAATAACAAAAACTCAACCTGTGGGGTAAGGCAGCCCCTGAACATTGCATTAGTAAGAAAACCTTCTCACACAGGCGAGAAAACCCCCGAACTCATGCCACACCCATACACAACAGCACCGTAACTCATGTGAGAACGACCATGACCAGGGCCGACCTGAGGAGTGCAACTTAAGCCACCTAACCAACTCAGCTAGAGGCCCTTTCACGAATTCTACCAGAAATAAGAACTTAAAATAAAAGAATGCAGTTCTGTGCCATTATTGCCTACGTACACTATAAGTTAGAATAAGAAGCATTTTTTCACCTAAGGGGTTCAGCAAGAAATCTTTGTCCAATTGTAACAAAGCTTGTCTCTTGATATGACATGAAGCCAGCAAGAGATGAAACACTGCACAAATAATAGTATCACAATTATCCCACAAGAGACAAAACATGTCTGAAAGACATGTGTTGTAAGATTACAGACCTTCCAGTGAAGATATGCTCTCTTAGCCCAAGGATAGTTGGAGCTTGGTCCCTAGAACGCCTTACAAACTCTTGAAGGACATTCCTCATTTTGTAAGCTTCTTCCAGATAATTGTCCTGATATCAACTTACATACATGAACATAGAATCTTTAAACAAAAGATAACACGACTATAGAAGCATGTACAATTCATTACTTGATTCATATCAGATAACACGACTATAGAAGCATGTAAAATTCATTACTTGATTCATATCAATTGTTTGTAGAGCTTCTCCACGAGTGAAGATAATGGCATGGTTCTGATTTTCAGGCTTCCCTTCTCCAATAATAGGTGGACCAGGCAGCTTTATACGGTAAATCTCCTATGAACATAACCAATAAGTCAGTAAAGGCCAAGTGATTGGAGGGATTCGAAAAAGAGAACCATATGCTTTACAAGCAAGATTTTTTTGATGGGGATGATAATTATGCTGAATAACTAATGAGAGATAGTCGTGATGATAAAATAAAAGAAGGGAGGTGCTTTCAAGTGATCTTAGATGTTACAAGATTTTTTACTTTTAGTCTTAATCTGAGATCATTACCTGGTCCAAATTATTCTCTGCTTTTATTAACACAGAGGAATAAACTTTATGAGGACAGCTATTTACTATGACTTCCTTCCCTTCAATCGTATGAGAACAGTTATTTACGATGACTTCCTTCTCTTCAATATAAGCAACCCTCAGAGCAGGGTACCTTCATACGGCACAAGTGAAAAGGATCATGATGGCTCTAGTGATCATCATGCTTCTAAAGTTATTTATGTTCCAAAGCTATATATGTTATTTCATACCTCATCATCAGATCTATGATGTCTTGAGCATGGGGATCACCTTTGATTTTTTGTTCCCCAAACTTCTGACATGAAATGACATATGAAAATTTCATATCTGCAAGCGCTTCTAGTTCAGCTGATAATGTTTGGTGGATATTTCTTTTATTTTTTCCTTGTTCAGTTGCCGTAGGTGCTTCAAATAAATCTGTATGTTTTACAAAACTGAATTAGTGGAAACTGTTTCCAAAGAAATAGAGATTAATCTTATGAAATAAAAAAATTGTTACCAGAACTTTACATGTCTTTCTAAATGGCTATAAATTTCCACCATTGAAGAAATGAGAAGTTATTACTGAATCTCGTTAGGACAAGATTTCCATACGCACCTTGATCATTTGTCCTGTCTAAGAAAGCCTGTAGTTTCAATGCTTTTCTGTAGTACATCATTCCCCGTACTAGGTAGTTTGTAATAAAAACAGATGTGAGATGAGGTTAAATGGTAATATGAGTATATGACAGATGAGAATGTGCTCTGGATTACCAGTTCGGCTCAGTGTTTGGCCACGGAAGGAAGCCCAGTATCTAATTTCATCATTTGTTACCTTTGAATCAAGGCGTTCCTCAAAGTTTTTCCATTGATCTAAAATCATGAGAGCACAAAATCTCAGTAAGGTTAAGATGGATGCCTCATCTTGACACTCCCTCAGTTCTAAAATAACTGCACATCTCGCTTTTTTAGGAGTTAACTTTTTTAAGAAGTTTGGCTATATTTATATAAAATATTATCAATATTAATCTAATGATACTTATTATGCATCATAAATATTAGTATACTTTTGTATAAATTTTGTCAAACTTTAAAAAGTTTAACTCCTAAAAAACGAGATGTGCAGTTATTTTGGGATGGACGGAGTATATCTTAGTAGCATATGGAAATCCAGTATGCCTTCATTGGCTTCATATAAACCATGAGCAATTGTCGTAGCAGTCAAAAGAAAGTTTCATTATATAGGTGACCTGGATATATCTTTTGCATGTAGGAAAGGATGGATGCTTCATCTTGATTTGAATGAAGTTCTTCATCTGAAAACTTCACTTCTTCCATGAAATATGGAGTTATTACACTGGACAAAGTATGTCATGTCAGGATTTAAGGACATGCAAATCAAAACTATTTTCAGTGACATGTAAATTGCAACTGTTTTCCATTGAGATGGATGCAGGTATCAAAATTATCAAACATAGAACTATTAACAGTCCAGCTTGCTTTATATGTATAGTATTCTTATTGGTTATTATTTCAGTGCGGTGATTAACCAGAAGTGATGAAAGCCAAAATCATAAAAACTGGTTGATTGTGGTTGCATTGAGGTTTATCGTGGTAAATGTTACTGATGGGACTCCTATAACTGAACTATGCGATGGACTTAAAAGGAGACAGTATGTTACAAACAGGTAGCAACTCTAAGTGATGAGAGAGAGAGAGAGAGAGAGGAGTGTAAGTAAAGTCAACTGCGTGAGATTAGATTGACTGATTGCCAAGTACAAGATACATGTGTATATACAGGCAACCATAGGGTGTGCCTGAGCTACATCTGGGAGATACTGAATAGAGATCGTTCAGGGATACAGTGTGAACTATTTAGATTTCTAGCATTATCAGATAGTTTGGATCAGGTTTATCTCTGAGTAGATCCCATGTTCAAATTATGCTACTCTTATTTGGCAGTGTATGCCATCAATATTCAGATAATGAGTTGATTATACAAGCAAATCGATGAAGGCCGCATTTGTCAGACATGAAAAAAATAAAGAAAGCCCACATTGGTTCAAAATTTGGGAATATTCAAGGTAGCTTGGAGTAAGTTCAAGTGTCCTTTGAAAGCAAAAGTATTACCTAAACGACAACATACTGTGAACTTTGGGAGCAGCAGGCATATCCATAAACAGAGATGTGGCGAAAAATGAAATGCGTCGCCGAGCCTCTAAATTTGATGGTATTTCCGCAGCCTTTTCTTTTGTTCTAAGCAAAAGATAGAGGCGTTTAACCTGAATATGCAAGGTCATTTCATCATTCAAAGAGTTATAATATGTTCCTTTGTTTTCAGGTAACCAAAGGTTTGCTCAGACCTGTTCGTTTTGTTGTTTAGAATATGGATATCGGATGTTTGTCATTGAGCTGACTGATGCAAAGAGCTCTGGTTGGTAGTAGCTGAATGCTCCATCATCATCAGAGATCAGTCTCTCTGGAGAATTAACCACATCCAGTATTCTATACAAAAAGGAAGTTATTGTACTGGTATATACATAAAAATATCAAACTATTATTAAAAATTTCTTACCTTTGAGGATCCACAATCATATCCTGGATTAGAATATCAACAATATCTTGAAGCAGAATTGTCACCTCATATCGATGTTCTTGTTTGTTTATAGACTAGGTAACACATGCAAGAAAATTTAATTATATTGGTTGCCACATAAAGAGGATTGAAAAGACATGGAAGGGCAGCATGTACCATGTTAACGGAGTTCAAGCTAAAGAAAAAACTGTATTGGCTATCCATTAATATAAAGAGCTGAAGTAGAAATAATTTATCCTCTCTTAGATGTTCTCCAAATGTGGTGCTGCGTTTCTAAAGACTCAGCTGGTGGGAAAGACCATGCCATGGTATTGCACTAAAAAAGTACCCTGATTTCTAGAACCACAATGCATATGAAATACAGTAACAACAGAGAAGTATAAACCATGATAAAAAATAAAGAGGGATAGTTCTAGTTCAGTTATTACCAGAAGTTCAGCCAACTGGTCAAATTTGCAGAACAGTGAAGGCAATTGATCCATCCGAAAATCGGTCACCAGGCTTGAATTTTGAATACTCTTATCTATTTCATCAAATATGGCTGCTACCACCCTGAATACAATCTGTAAACATCATAATAATATTCACGGTACCAAAACTGCAAGCTTGGGCAAAAGAACTAGTGAAGATAATCTAGGATCAAATTGAATTACCTCTTCTCTGTCTCCCCAATAATGAGAAATCTGAAAATATTTTTTGTCAGTTCATAGAAATCATTTATAGAACAGAACATGTAGTGATCCTTCTTAATTTTCCAGAATAGTTGAGCATTTTTTCCAGTAAAATTTGCTGCCATATCCACTGCTTCTGAAAACTACAATGTAAACAAAATAGATATAAGAGTGTAGATAAATATTTGTTGGCAGAGATAGAAGTATCCAATATATGCCAGACTGCACAAGTGACCAAACACTGCAAGTTGTTCTTTCGAAATGCAGAACATCAAGTGGCGTGCAAGCTTTGAAATCATATTTGATTAAAATCAACTAAAACAACCTACATTGGAACAGAGGGAGTATACAGCTAGCCTAACTGAAAACTTCTCATAAAGTAATGTTTTCTAAATTTAAGAGCTTAAGTGACACAAATTCTATGGTAGCCAAGCTTTATTCTGAATAATCCCACATAAAGTTAGATTTGAGAAATTTGTGTTTGCATGATGATGCGCTTACTGTGAGACGCACCATATACTATGTCAAAGGATTGTGGAAAAAGGAAAATTAACGTATCAAAATAAATAGGTTATGTGAACTTTAACACTATGAAGGTGTAGCAAAAGACAGTGAACACAAGTCACCCAAACCCATGCCATGTGTCAGAGAATAGATCAGCATACCTTTTTAGCAAGTAAAAACAATGGCCAACGGATAGAACCAGAACTATGCACTAGTGACATGGGCATTGTCATCAAATCCATCTCTCTGGAAAAATAACATTTTTTTATTCAAATCTGGTGAGACATGAGTTGCAGCAGAGTAATCAAAGTGTACCTATTACTTATTAAGTCCTCTGAACGGAAGCTACTAATTATCTGGTTCCAAACCAGTGCAAACTTTGTTGGGTCATGTCTTTCAGCTTTACCTAATTTCTGAAAAGAGGAATCATTCAAAAAAAAGAATGCACATAAGGGGAAAAGGCATCTTCAGGTAGTTCAAAAAATGACATGATCATTTTTCACCTTGAATATTTTCTTCTCCAAGAAACTAAAAGGCATTCCCTTTCTCTCTATTGGCATTGCTGGAGGAACAAGAGACATGTTGAAGGCTTCTGGTAAGGAACAAAACCGACTTCTCACCATTCCCATTGTGCGAATCTAGACGAGTATCGGAGTTAACAATTTGGTACACTATAGGCATCTGAATGAGTACCCATGTTATCCTGAATAAGTGATGTCTCATCTCACCTCACCAAGATGATGGATAATACCACACATACCACCAAAAATAGTACAGAATACAGAATACCATATTTGTGTGTCCATGAAATAGACCTGTTGGGAGAAAAAAAAAATAGATAATCCCAGTTACAGAGGCATATGCACAATTAAAACTATAAGTACTGCAAGAATAGAGTCCTCACAAGAATTATAGGGGCCCATACAGCAAGAATAGCGCCAGCATTACTCTTGACTGGTGCAAGAGACGTATGGTATCATTATTTTGTTTGACTGTAATTTGACAGTGCAAATATACATAAAGTAAGGAAACAACACAAAAATCAAGCCAGCATATGGAGGACCTTGTGGAAAGAATTCATGCCACTCATATTTGTTCACATTGATCTTCATAATTTCTTTCGTTGGTCCCACAAGTGGCTTAATCTGTATATATTTTGTTTAAGAAACAATGCATCAGGAAGCAGAGTAAGAAACTAACAACAACAAACATAACTTATCTAGTTGTAATTAGGATCATGTTCAGTGCACGTGTGAGAGAGAATATTACCTCAAAGTAGTAGCTGAATAAAAATTTACATGACAATAGAATCATCCAAAAAGTTGTGTACCTGTGAGGTATAAATAGAATGATTAAGCTCATACTAAATGGGCTGACATAAAGTAATACAAATGTAAACAAATACGGTACTTCAGTATTGATACTAGTCCTTCTTGCATTCCTCGTCCAACGTATAACTGTGGCTGCACAGGTAATGATCATTAGGGCTTAATAACAAGATATGAAAGCTATCAGGTGAAGTACAAAGAGGTATAACCTACATGAAAACAATATAATCTTAAAGAACTTTAAATGTATTGAAATTATCTGATATAAAATATCATGACGAGACATCTGAATTGTTTAACGAAAATACAATTTGTTATACTAAATTACAAGCTTAAACGAATGGGGAGAGAAAGAACATACTTGACACCACCATGACAACACATTACAAATTCTCCATGTAGATGTCTCTATGTAGTTGGTGACAGCTGGGACAAAAAATAATGCCATCCCAACCACATTGCTTGCAAGGTACAATGCGACAACCATCATATATTTTGACAAGCAGAACATTCCTAAAAAGGCTTTAGACCGTTTAGTTGAACAAGCCTTATAATTTTGAGAATTGGCATAAAATATAGGAAGAATAATCGCCCATGCCACCGCAAGAGAAAGTTTTATAGTAAATCTTAGTATCTGATCAGCTCTCATTGTTCCCTTGGTTCTCCATGAGAAAGCAATGTCAAGGATGACTGCAAGAAAAAGTAGGTACATCAACCATTAATGAAGATGGTTAAAAAAGGATTTAGGTATTTCAGTTTATTAAGCACTAATTTTCATGATACACAATACAAGACTTATGACAACCTTGAATAACTCGAAGTACTGCATTGGTGATGAAAATACTCAGAATATCCTCAAAAACTATTGGATCAAGTAACTCAGTAGGGCTTCCTAATCCATGCCATGCCATTATTATCAGAACCTGAAAATAAAATGAATAGGGAAATGTGTCAAAAGGTCTGACAGAATTATGAAAATAATCCTAAACGCATCGACCCATTCATTAAAGATAGAAAGTAAACCTGAAGCCCAAGCACAAGGAGTGTCCACATCCTATCAAAGCTTCTGAAGAGATGCAAAAAAGAACGGACTTCAACAAAATTTGTCTTTCCCAACCATCTTTGTTGAGAACTGGAACTCGTAGCTTGCTTTGCAGTACCAAAAAAAAAGTGCAGAGCAACAAGTAAACAATAAAAAAAATCAAAAAATCAAAAAATATACCCAAACATGAGCATCCTTTGAATCGTGCATGTACATGAAAAAACATGCATCACAGAGATCACAGCATGGCAAATTATATCGAAGCACATAGAAAGTGGTTGTTCAGACTTTTTATACCTTGAGAATTCTAATAAGTGCTGTATACAGTGTGATAATATTCAAGAAATACAGTGGACTTGTGAAGCAATCACAGCATCAGAGTGTGGTATACATAACTATTAAGCCTGTTGGGTCAATACAAGTCAATAAAATAGATTTGTACATAATAAGTACATAAGATTGGCTATACAATTCTAATATTACATATTTTTTATGGGTACTCATTTTAAAAATAAAAGTTACCTGTTGTCTTTGTTCAGCTGCTTCTGCATTAAGATAGTTTTCTGTTGATGACTCATGAGGCAGTTGGGGATTTAGCTGCTCATTGTGCTGAGATGTGTGTAGTGACACTAGCGGAAAACAGCTAGCACAGTTTTCAAGGCCATGTGGCACACTTGATAACCTTGATCCACAAAGAACCTAAACAGTATGAAACATTAACGATAGTAAGGATAAGAAAAAGAACTCCATCATAAAAGGAAATGTTGATTGTGATATATCTAAAATCCATATGAGTAGTTAGCGAACGAGCCTCTAGCTGAGTTGGTTAGGTGGCTCTAGTAGCACTCCTTAGGGGCTCGATTTCCTGCGGGAGCGAATTTTAGGCTCAGGTTAAAAAAAATCCCGTCGTCTGTCCCACGCCAAAGCACAGGTCTAAGGCTTGTGCCCCGGTCGTGGTCGTTCTCACATGGCCTACAATGTCGTTGTGTATGGGTGGGGTGAAGGTTCAGGGGTTTCCTCGACCTGCATGAGAAGGTCGACAAGGCCCATGGTTTGGCACTTGCATCGTGGTGTTGGCGGGTTGCGCTCATGTGAGGCGTCATGGATGACGTCCTCTTGGAGTGCCACAACTTGACATGGCGAACGTGGAGGAATAGCTCAAGGCTTAAGGCTTGGCTGGTGTGACCGGAGATAATGATGGTGACGCCCATGGGTGTCGCTCTAAATGTTGGGGTGTCATTGAGGTGACATTCCTGTTCAACAGACGCTTTTGCTAATTTCAACAGTGCTCTACATTCGGTGTTGCGCCATACCACGCAGGGATGCTTGACTTGCTTGGAAGAGTGTGCTATGGTAGTTAGAGCTGTTGTGTTGTGGGATTCGGCATAGCCCAGCAACAATGACATTCAACAACCTCTTTAGGGTGGTGTTAGTTTTCCTTGCTCGTGTGTGTTCTGATTTTGAGGCTTGGGCTTTGATCCATTGCAAGAAGTTGGAGCAGTTCAGCTGTGTTTTCAAGCTCGGCAATGATGACTTGTGGTGGACGGTATCGTTTTGGGTTGGTCGTTTCGGCCATGCTGCTGATGCTAGGGTCTTTGCTGATTTTGCTTTAACCATCGGGCCTGGTTTTCCTTATATAAACTGGGCCAACTCTTTTCTATACTAGTTGAAAGGCTGCCAGTTGCTTTAAAAAAACATAAGTTGTTATTTGGATCCAGTAGATTTATGTAAATACTCAGTCTCAATCTCAACTAATATCACAATTTGTCCCACCAGCACAAATGAGCCATTTTAGCATCCACAACATGGGCCAAGTTTCAATAAGCCCTTAAGGGATATAACCTATGTGTGTTGATTTAGTTGAATAGCCAGCTAAGCTAAGAATCAGCTATTTGAAAATTACTTCAGAATTTCAGTTAACATTTGCCTATACATTGTGTTCTTTCATATGATCTGGTCAGCTGTAGATTATCTTCACTCTAACACACAGGATATCTGCACGTCATTGCATCAAGAGAGGTTAGCTGTAGATTTCTTTTATTCAGCTTTGATTGAAGCTGAAAAATGTGTTTACATTTCTGCAGATGGGATAAACGAAAGGGAGAGTCAAAGATCCTTCGGCAGAGAGAAACAAAGTGAGGCGTGAGCGTAAAGAGCAGAGAGAGAGAGAGGGGTGAGTTCTCTTGGGTGTTTGGGTTTAATCTTTGCTTAATTCCAAAAGAGTTCATCAGATAGCTATATATCCACCACTAACAAACTTCATTTATTAACCTAAAAATATCTAAAGTATAAATGAAGTAACACTTCAAGAAAGAAGTAGAAAGTATAAGCTAGAAATAAAAAGATAAAATAGGAAACAAGAACATGCATGAGAGCACAAATAAAAACTAGAGTTTGTCAAAGGAAACCTGAGAGTCCTTAGTTGCACTTGATGTGAAAAAGAAATCATTGTTACGGCGCATGGGCCAACCAAGCTTAAAGCAATCAGCAGACCTGCATTATAAAACATTTAGTATATCTTTTAGCCGTTCGAAAAAATATATCTTTTAATCAGAAGCTATACAGCAAGCATAGTATCTAACCAGAAGAATTCATTCAGGTCATCATAGTTTCTCCATGTTGAGTGATCAGATGCTCCGTTCTTGTTCTTTTGTGCTTCCTTCATTAAATAAATAGAGAAAGGCAGTCATTTGTAAATATAAATTTTAAAGTTATATGGATTAAAGATTGAAAAGAAGGTAATGCGGACCTGAAATATGACATCGTATATTGGCTTCACTACATCGTTAAGAAATGATTCATCATCTCCTCCATATGCAGGTCGGACTTTTTCCCCAGTAATTAAGCTTACAGCCCCAGAGAGCACTCCATATAGCTCATATGACATCTGAAACAAAAATTTTCATTGTTGTTTTCTCAAAGTGAGTTCCACTTAAAGTAAGTTATTATAAAAAGGAGTAACCAGATATGCTATTTTGAGAAACATATAAACAAGTTAATCAACTTCATATTCGATTATACCATTAGAAATGCAAGACCTTAGCAAACATTCAGATTTCCGTAGGACCTTCACTTAAATTTGATTCTTACATAAAAAAATTCATATTAATTGCTTGTATGAACATCTGCCAGTTCTGTAAGGAAATTGCTTGTATGAACATCTGCCAGTTCTGTAAGGAAATTGCAGGCACTGAGTTACGATTTTTATTCCAATTTTTCAATATAATGGGATGCTACATGTTTTACTAAAAAAAAAATTCCAAACTTGCTATGGATCAGCAAGAACTAGCAGTGATGTAGTTTAACCTGTGGACTGACAGTGTGTCGCTGACTCGAGCGGTGTTCTCATCTGTGACTATATGCATGTATTCACTAATGATTTTTTATATCTCCCATTGACCTATTATTTTGTCTTGGTTTAGACTTTATGTCAAAGCACTTCAGAATCTTTGATTCACTGCTAACTATGGGAAAATATCATGAAACGAGATTAGGAATAACTTGCATGTCTCTAGTCGTTTCAGAATGAAGTATATACCAAAGAATGTCTCATCTCACTTATATCAAAAGGGGGCAAAAATACAAAAGAGGAAGTGCACGAAACAGAGCAAGCAGAATACAACTTGTTGTAACTATGCATTACTATGCTGGTATCACTGCTTTATAACAGATAGTATAGTATAGTAAGGATTTGAGCAAAAGGATCTACAGTTTATGCAGACCTACCAGCAAACTGCTTGTAGTGAAACACAGTTTTATTCCTAAAAAGGAAATCAAACAAATTAATGTAAAAGATACTGGTAAAAAAGAAGTAATTTCATATCAATAGATTATTCTGGTAGGAGCATTTAAAGGACATCTTTTAATTACCAACAATGTAAGTTATATGACCAGAAAATTTACAGTAAAATACAAATTCCAGAAATGATAACAAGAGAAATAGAGCAACATAAATGGTTTATATCATTAGCACCAGAAGCACGATCAAAGTATCAGAGGCATAACTTTTTTTTTACTTACATGATGAAAAATATAGCATAAGCATTCTGGCATTAGTCGTAAGTTTGATGCTTCTCCCCATATAAGAAGATAAAGAGCTATGTATAGAAGTTTATGTTGCTGAATTTCTTGCTTCACAGAGGGCAGCCTGAAGGTGCAACACAAGCAAGACAGTACATATATCCAATTATTTGAAGCCAAGTCTAGGAAATTGAAAAACTGCATCGTTTTACCATATGTTGCTTCTTCGCCCCAAAAATTTGCACCAGGTCAGATAGTTCTCAAATGTTTTTGCCAACAATTCATCTACTGCTCTGTCATCAAGCTGAAAGGAGATATATGAAAATGGCATTCTCATTAAAGATAGCTAAAGAAAACTAGCAATGTGTGGGTACCATTTGAGCAGAGGATGACTTGGGATTCAATCTAGCATGCGCATTCGCAAGCAATAGAATTAAATGCTCTCTTTGGTTGGCGACATTTCCTTTCTAATCAAAGAAAATGAAAGGCATTATCTAGATATAGTACAAAAAAAAACATCCATATTAATCTACATATTCCGCATGAAACCAAATAGCTTGTTTACCTGGAATCCAAACCAACTTTGCAGCCATCGAAGAATATCTGTATGGTTTTTTTCATCCTTCATGTTGGCTGATGGAAGACTGCGAACACTAAGCACCGCAGAGACTGCAACTCTGATCTGTATAGGAGAATACCGTACCAACTTAATACAAGCCGACTTATATAATACTCCCTCCATTCAAAATTATAAGACTTTTTGACTTTTTTAGATACGTAGCTTTTGCTATGCACTTACATATACACTGTCTAGATATATAACAAAAGCAATGTATCTAGAAAAGCCAAAATGTCTGTAATTTGGAATGGAGGGAGTATAATTAAAATGGAACTACTGCTAATAACACATAATGCAATCTCACTAACTTATTATCAAAGTAAAGAGAACTTATTTCAAAGGATTAGTGATGTATATTATTCTTTGTTAGAAACACATGAGCTGAAATAATTAAGGAAAAACCTAGTTGTCACTATTATTATACAGCAAGCATATCCTGCGATATGTATTGGTCTTTTTCTTGGTAAATACCAACCAGATCTACCCAGTACAAGTCCTCCCCATTGTGTAAAGGAATCAGGGTCATTAGCCCATTATGTCATACTGAAAAGTGAAAATATAGTAGAGTGCAGGACAAAAGGGTACTTTTGATAGTTTTGAGTAGAAAAACAGGCAAACCTCCGGGAGAAGCATGATTGGTTTTTGACTCAACCTAGGATGGAGTGGAAGAATATTATATCGAAATAAGTCTGCAAAATCTTCACTAGCAACAAGGCCCTGCAGTTTGTTAAAAATGTTAAATATAGAGAACAATATCACTGATAATATCATTTTGGGGACCCTCTTTTTTTTTCTCTCTAATACAATGAAATGCAGCTCTCCAGCATTTTTTTTTTTAAAAAAAAATCATTTTGTCAAAAATCTCACAACCTCCAAGCCAGTTCCACTGAGAAGAGCCTTCAGCACTTCTGCCAGGACAGGCAAGAGTTCATGTGCATTGGCTTGCTTTTTCCTACCAAAAAAATGAATAAGGGTGACATTTTTTTAGTGGGATCAGAGGTATGACAATGCTGCATAAGAAGTGCTCTAAGTAATCAATATGTATATGAGAAATAATCTTACTTCTCAAAAAATAACTTCATCTCTCGGGCATCACCTCTTTGTGTCATCTTTGATTTGGTGCTGCTTTCATCCTGTTTTACAACCACATCCAATATGAGGTGCATTAATCATCAACGGAACTTTTCAAGTCTTTTGACTAAAGACATATTCCCTCCATTCCAATTATAGTTCACTTTGGCTTTGTTCTAAGTCAAACTTCTCTACCTTTGAGCGAGTTTTATAGAAAATACACCAACATCTACAACGCCAAATTAGGCTCATTAAATTCTCTATGAAATATGTTTTGATAATGCATTTATTTGAACTTGTACATATTAATATATTCTTAAAAAATGGTCAAAGTTTAAGAGGTTTGACTTAGGACAATGTCAAAGTGAACTATAATTTGGAGCGGAGGGAGTATACCTGAAACTATGAGTGCAAAAAAGATGTTACACAGCAACTTTCCAAAGTTGTAATATATGTATGTGATTGTGTGATGCTTTTAATTTTCATCATCCAAAACCTAGTAAAATGTAATTATAGTATATGCTCATGTTAACTTATCCCCATAGTGAGTGCACCTGCTCAAGTCTCTGAAGAAGTGCTGTTTTAAATTGCCGAACACCCCTCCCTGCTGAAAGTTTATCCATTGTATGAGCTTTTTCAAATGCATGGAACCGACCTGGCAAAAGAAAAGCTGATTTAAAGATTCAAACTATTGTGGAAGCAGTTCTTCTCTGCAATGCTCATGCTGCCTCAGCTCATAGCATCCACTAAATCATTGTACTGATGTGTTCTAACAGAGAGAAGCAAGTGGTAACTGTGGCGCTTCATGAGCTAAGAGTTCTCAGTAATCTCTCAAGGTGATATAACAGCATGAGGTGTACCACCAGATGGAAGTAACTGATCAACCGCAGCAGAAAAATTGAGGTGTTATGGCTTGCATGCAGATCTAACAAACTCTACTTCAAGGCTTCCAACAAACTGCCAGGTCAACCTGGAGAAAATACATGGAGTAGAGGTGGTTCTGTGCAGGAGGAACTTGAAGCTGACCCACTGACAGTAAATAATTGGCATGTGATTCTCCCCGGAAAATATTTACCCTTTAGAATATAGCAGCTAAAACCCAATTCGGCACCACAAAAGGGGGAATCACAGAATATTCCATGTGATGATGTGCTCTAAATCAGCCAAGCACTCACTTTCCCTTTGCAGAATCTCCAAGGTGATACGCATAACTGAAACAGAGTCTCTGTGAGCGAAGCCAAGGTGTGGTTGTTGAAATCAGGAAACTCATCGTGACCAACTACCACCTTCCAGAATCCAGAGGGAGAGGATCAAGGAGGAGGCAGAATATTCTGAGACGGAGACAGATGGTAACAAAACCAACCGCGGAATCTTCTTTCTGATCCGATAGCTGAAAGATCACTAGTTCCGATGGATGGAATGGAATGGAATCAGAATCGGAGCCAGACGAACGTGCATGCTTTCGGACGTGTCACCAACCCCAAACATCCAAAACCATGAAGTAGACGTATGCACAATGCAGGGCAGACGTCGGAACTTGGAAGGCCATAGCGCACCGCGGGGCGCGCATCAGGATGAGGCCGCTGGCAGCTTCCTTGCCGGGCATTTCGACGAACAGGTGTGGCGCGCGCCGGGCGCGGCGCGGCACGGCAGCGCAGCTGGCCTCCTCACGGTGACGGTGAGAAGGGAAGAAGAAATGGAAGGCAGAGGAAGCAGTAGGCAGTGCGTGGCCGCACGTGAACAGAACTTACACAGGTACGCGACGCGCGGGTTCTCGGCCTCGATCTGGTTGGCGGCGCGCAGGAAGGGGCGGATCTCGGAGACGAGCGTCTGCGGGAGCTTCTCGCTGTCGAACTGCTGCACCAGGGGCACCGCCGCATGGGCGTCCCCTGCTTCCCCTTGCTGCGGCGGCGGCGGCGGAGGTGGTGGTGGTGGAGGTGGAGGTGGAGGTGGCGGGCGAGAGACGTAGCGCAGCGGGCGGCTGGACGGGCCCACCTCGACGATCTCCAGCTCCATCGTTCCGCGCGGCATGGAGGAGGAGACGAGGAGGGCGAGGGGAGGCCACTGCGGCGGCAGGGCCAGCACTCAGCAGCGCCATCGCGATCGCGGGGTTTTTATCTCCTCGCTTTGGCTTTGGCTTTGGCTTTGGCGATCGCCTTCGCCGCTAAGCTTTACCGCTTTTCTGCGGCGGGCGTAGATCGAGGCGGGCGGCTTTTTCCTTTTGGCGATCGATCGCCTGCTGTTTGCGGGGGGTGCTGGGGATTGGTGGGGCGGAGGAAGACGGAGGCGAAGCAAGGCGAGTGCGGGCGGGAAAAGGCAGTGGTGGGTTTGGAGGGAAGGGGACGGCTTTTTGAACGTTCGGAGGTGGGGGTTGGCAACGGCCCCCTTTGCTTGGTTTACTGCTACGTACTGTACTAATGCAAGTGTAGAGCAGTGGTGACTGGCAAGTGGCAAGTGAGATTTGATCCTTTCTCTTTACACACTGACACGGCATGGCCATCTTTTCTTCATGCTTTTCTTTATCTCTGCTTGCTTGCTTGCTTTGCTTTGCTTGGTCTGGGTGTGGGTGTCTTTAGGTGGGTAGAGTGCTTTTCTATAGACCACTAAGCAATGCTGCATTTGTCCGGCTTAATTACCACATCTACTTTGTCAGCTGTCACTACAGTCTACAGGGGTGTAAAAATGTAAGTGATCATCACTTTGGAGCAATATGGTTAAGTTTAAGCTATCATCAATATATACTTCCTTCATTAATTCCGAATGTATTTTGTTTTTAATTTTTAGATATATACTCCCTTCATACTCATATTAGTTATTGTTTAGGACAGTGACACGGTTTTCAAAACATAGCTTTAATCTCTTATTTTTATAAAAATATTTATGGAAAAGTGATATATGTATACTTTTATGAAAGCATTTTTCAAGACAAATCTATTCATATAATTTTTATATTTGCAAACTTAGAAACTTAATAGTTATTGATGATTTATATTCCCAATATTTGATCCAAATCTTGTCTAAAACGATAACTAATATGGGTATGGAGGGAGTATAGTTTACTATGTATGTAGACACAGTGTACATCTAAATATATATCAAAAGGTATGTATCTGAAAAAAATAAAAATAGCATACTCCCTCCATATAGAAAATAGATGTCGTTTTGGATAAGATTTGAGTCAAACATTGGGAATATAAAATCATGAATAACTTTTAAATTGTTGAGTTTAGAGATGTAAAAATCATATAAATAAATTTGTGTTAAAAAGTACTTTCATAAAAATATACATATACCACTTTACAACAAATATTTTCAAAGAAACAAGTGGTCAAAGTTATGCTTTAGAGACCGTGTCACTATCCTAAACGTTATCTATTTTCTATACGGAGGGAGTACAATTTAAAATAGAAGAAGTACATATTATTAGAGGCATCATTTATATTAAAACAATAAATGATAGAAAAAACAAACAGCGGCCCACAATTCTCATTATCTACTCCCTCCGTTCCAAAATAAGTGTCACCAGAAATCCGTGTTTCCCTCACAGACACGCTTTCCGGACGACACTTATTCTGGAACGGAGGGAGTAGGTCTTATTGTTATGAACAGTTGGCCTTGATCGGAATCAGTGCCTCTCTTTAACTTTGATTACAGAGTGATGATGGTGACTTGGTTTGATGATGATTGATATATTAATCAGAAAGAATTTTTTTCTTTTGGAGTAGGGAGTCGGAAAAGTTAACGTATACAGCCACCTTCTCTGTTCACGTTATCCTTCCTCTGTTTCAAAATGCAAGTCTATATTTTAAATGCTGTGCATGGCCGTTTTCTGCTCACCTTGACAAGAATTTAAATGTAGAGTCACCGCGGTAAATTATGTTGTGTATGATTATAGATATATTTAGAAATACTCGCATCATTTTAAATCGTAAGTCATCTTAGCTTTTCTAGATATATATATAGTTTTTATTATATACCTATACATAATTTATATCTAGATGCAATAAAAAACTATATAATTAGAAAAACTAAAATAGCTTATAATTTAAAATGGATAAAATATATTACATTTAGAACAAGCTAATTATTATTAGTTTAAAAATAAAGTACTAATTATTAGCTTGGCGTAATTATGTTCAAAACAAGCATTTTTTAAAGGGAGTATAACATACCTCATACTCCCTTTGTATTAGAAATAGAATTCGTTTTGATAAGATTTGGGTCAAACATTGATGAGAATATAAATCATAAATAACTTTTAAATTATTGAGTTTAGAAATATAAAAATAAAGCCTCAAGTTTCTTTTCAGAAATGAACAGTCGTTGTTCCAAATTCAAACCCCAAAAGCAAAACTAACTGATGCAATGTCCACGCCCCTAGGGTGGATGCTCCCAAAGAACACAGCGGGACACTACTAAGGTCTAGGAACCCCACGCAAAAGCCAGAACTCAAATCCAAAGCGAAACTGACGAGCTACGAACAAAAACAGCGCAGAACCAGGACCATCGAACGCTGGCAGCGTCCGATGCCTATGGAACGGACATGTCCGATGTGAATAGGACCTCTCTGGAACCTTACTGTTTGGCCATCGGACGCATAAACAGTGCTTCTTCAGCGTCCAATGCTAGCGTCAGATGTAGGTCAGGAAAGTGTCGGACGCTGGCAGCGTTCGATGCCCAGGCACCTGACGCGTCTGATGCCAAATGTGGGTTTCCGGAACCTCACTGGATATGACCATCGAACGCTGGACTGTAGCATCTGATGCCTGCGTCCGATGCCCCTTAAAAATGTTGAACTAGACAGCTAGGCAACAGGTCAGCGTCCGATGCTATGAACAACAGCGTCTGATGCCCCCGAAATAGCACAGTAGCTCTAAGGCTCAAACTTCGTGTGACGGGTCACAAGCAAGTTAGTGAGCTACTGCTAAGAGATCATGGCTCGAACCAAACTGCAAATCAGTGAATCGAAGAAATTCGACGGAGAAAAGGAAGAACAAGATCTGAAACAAAATCTGTCTGATCTATGTGCTCGTAAGGAATTAGAGAAAATCCTTTGGTGGAAAGATGACTCTTACGGTGTAGCACAAGATGGTTCAAACGGATTTTTAATCTATCCCTCAAATCAAGAAATCTCGTGAAAGATCAAAAGAGGGGAAACGAAGAATGTGACGCGATTCAAAGATTTCAGCAAAAGTCCCAACGAGGAGACAAGGATATTACGGTCTCCTTTCCTGAAATCAAAATACACAGAGGAATTATATCGTCTCTGCGGATCACAAGCAGCTAGAGAGAGAAGCCCTAACAAATGAAATGTGTAGTCTAAAATGAAATGTTGCAAGGATGAAGTGGGACGAGGGGTGTCATCCCTTATTTATAGCCTATTACACAATACCCCTTGTACCCCTAGATACATAGAGCAAACTAGCTAACTCTAGGGGCATTCTAGTCCAACTCTGTCATGATTCCCCATCGACAGTCACACGCCTTCTCATCGGTTGCTTCTCCACAACGCAAGCTCCCCGATGTCGCCACGTGCCGTCCTGCCGACCGCCACGCCTTCTCACCGCTAGCTTCGCCTCGACGCAAGCCTTGCGGTGCCACCACGCGTCGTCCAGTTCCGCATAGGAACCTCCGCCAGGTTTTGAGGCCCAAACCGACAAACTCACCATCCTGAGTTTTGAGGCCCAAACTCAGAAACTGGTCACCCCAGGTTTTGAGGCCCAAATATGGAAACCGTCGCTGGTGGTTTTTCGAGGCTTAACCATCAAACCCGCGCCGATGACGGAGCGTGGGTTGCATGCCCCGTTGCCGACATCGATTTCGACGCATGTCCAGCCTCTGCCAAGCACAACGCCTTCGCCTTCCATCCTGACTTAACCGACGGTCTTGCCCCATGCAAGCCCGTGTCCAGCCTCCACCAGGTACCACAACGCCATCGTCTTCCGTCTCGACTTGGCCAATACAGTCGCATATCCTCATGTACTCTTGCTTGCTGCTGTCAAGTGCCAGCTACCGCAACTGGTCCTCCGGCCCTCCGGTCTGTCAGTCCAAGCCTCACGTTCACCCTTCGTCACTCCCGGTCCATCGACACGACACGTCTCTACTTGACCTTGACCTCGCCATCGACCATTGCCTCCGAACTCCATACCTGCACAACAACACTGCCAAGAGACATGTTACTCACTCACGCCTACCTGTGAGTCTGTTGATCAATCACTCATCATAAAGGCCGAACCACAAGGACACATATCAACCTTGTGTTCGCAAAAAATCATAAATAAATTTATCTTGAAAAGTACTTTCATAAAAATATACATATACCACTTTATAACAAATATTTTTAAAGAAATAAGTGGTCAAAATTATGCTTTAAAGACTGTGTAGCTGTCCTAAACGACTTCTATTTCCGATACAGAGTACGTGAATTAAAATAATTATTAGCTAAGGTTTCCGTAGGTCATCATCACATAATGATGATTGATGAGGGGCTATAATGAATAGTGGAGTGTTTAGTTTTTTTGGGTCATCCGACCAAAGTTGTGTTTCACTAACTGTGGGGCTATTTTTGCTCTTTTTCACGGCACTTGCACCTATCAGCTCTTGCGAGTTGCGAAGCACCTGTAAACGGAAGATATGGGCAAATTCGGATCGATGATTGTGTACGTGATCATTGCATTCCACGGGGAGTACTGTACAAGTCGTGTTGGCCGATGGCTTTACACGAGTGAGTTTTACTTTTTGTACCTTTAAAATCAAGATCATCGATCGTGGAAAAAGGCAAAAAAATAAATAAAAAGGAGCTCGATCGTTCTTCGTAAAGCCACGTACCAGACAAATCATCATCATCATCATTCACCGGTCGAGCAGTACTACTGTGCATCAATCAAACAACATGGGCTCATCCATCGGCCTCTTCGTTGCATGTTTTTGTGGCATTACTTAGTGCCCAAGTATTGCGTGTCTAGTCATACTCATATCCGCCCCAATATAGGTCGTCGACCAACCTCCAACTTTTCTTTGATTTCTCCACGAGTCGTAAACAAAGTGCTAGACGACTCCCCTAGTGCAGATCACAGTGCAGTTTCCCCTTCTCCATCATAACATTATATTCAAACAGTTTCCTAGATAGTCACTTTTGATCAGTTGGGTTGACACTGACCAGTAGCCACGGTCCTACTTCTAGAGATGGTTCGGATCCTTTTATTTTAGTGAACTCAATGGATTAGACTATTTGGTTTAGAGTTTGATATTCCATAACTTTTCCAAATTAACTCCATGTGTTTGGTTTAAGGATGATCTGGGTTGGGAACATAGTTTTGTGGGTTAGGTTGAACTCATCTCTTATTTAGTTGTTAGGTTGGGTCGATTCTAGTTTTGTGTTTGGTTGGGAGAATATCTGGAAGAGTGGGGTGGTCATTGACATGTGGGCTCTATTCGTTGGCGTCTCTTCTCTTCTTTCCCAACCCACATGGTTCTCTCGATTTGGAGGGATGATCTGAACCCGCATTTGGAGGGTATATTCCGTCCCGAGTTGACCCAGTTTTATGAACCCTCAAACCAAACAGTAGAATAACCTGGATCGAACCCGGGATATCCCGCTTCGACCCAAGAACCAAACACATGGCAATCACTATGAATGTTGTGATATATGGGCCTACTTCAAATTTAGAGAGTGGGAGAAGGAATTTGATTTCATAAATCATTTTCACTCTCTAACTTATAATACGCTCTTCATCAACTCGTTTTCCTAAAGTAGAAATGCAACATATATCTTCTTTGTATGGCTAACAATAATTTATAAATATATTTCACATAGAGTCATATTAGGTTAATTAATTTATGTTTAATTTATAATTATTAGAATGAATTCAATTTTAAGGATCCAAACGCCCCTTGTATTTTGATTAAGATAATAAAACACCCAATCGCATGTTGACCTAAAGTTGCATAAAAACATACTTCTTGCATCTTAGAGCACATTTTAGTTCTGCGAGTGAGCCACAAAGATGATGAAAAAAGACATGTTTCGTTTCCTTGTCCAATTATCTCGAGGTGTGCGCAACCAAGTTTTTTCTCGCTAGATCAAGCAAGCCGAATCGGCTTGCTGCAGCAGATAAGACTACACAAACGGTCAACGCTACAAGCTATATCACTACCGAAACATTAATAAGTCAGAGTTTTGAAAAAAGAAATCATAGCAATATCACTACCTCTCTATGCGTTGAAAACGCACGATGTTAGTATCGTTGTGGTTTTTAACCTTTAGCAGCGATGATAAGGTCATTGGATTGTAATTTTCAATAAGCATGTGTCTCTCCCATTCGGTCGTTCTACTCCTATCTCTCCACACCCCTTTATGATCTCTCTATCTCTATCATTCCCTCTCCCTTTCCTTATCTCCCTCTCCTTTTAACGCATCTAGGCCACAATTTGGTGTTTTTTTTTGGGGTGGGGGGTGATTGATGAGCACATGCTATGACTACCTTGCATTTGGCAACAATAGCCATATTTGAGTTGGTCGCAATTGAAGCCCTAAATACATTCGTTGTACTATTCATGAAGACTAAAGACACGATAAACCTAAATTTAAACTTGGTGCTCAGAATCATTCGTTGTAGTGTGGATTAGGGCTTTGTTTTACCTTTGGTCGTACTATTAAGGGAGGAGGGGTTCGAGGGATGCATCACTACTAGAGAATTGACCTTTGAACGATCTATCAACTGAGTGAAAGGATCAAAATGGCCAAGAGGGGGGTGAATTGGGCTTTACTAAAACTTTTGCAAGAATTAAAACCTATCAAGCCCAGTTAACCCTTGTGCCTAGAAGTGTCTTTCTCTATATTCTATCGCACAAAAGATTATCACTATGTCACTTCTACTCTAGCAATACAATTCAATAAAGGATGAACAATAAGTAAATTGCGAAATTGAATTGCTCAAAGGTAAATGCGTATGTAAAAGGGAGTAGAGATGACACGACGATCTTTTTACTGAGGTATCGAGGTGTCAGCACACCCCCTAGTCCTCGTTGGAGCACCCGCGCAAGGGTATCGCTCCCCCTTAATCCGCGCAAGGATCAAGTGCTCACTATGAGCTGATTCTTCACCACTCCAGCCCGGTGAATCGCTCACTATCGGCCACAAGCCAACTTGGGTCATCCACAAGTCCACCGGATGATCACCAAGCTCTTCGATCACCACCAAGGCATCTAGGTGATGCTGATTACCAAGAGTAACAAGCTAGAACTCTCACTTGACCAAGCCAAGGCCAAAGAGATGGATGGATGCACACTTGCTACTCTCCTTCACTAATGAGGTCCCTAATTTTCACAATTGGGAAATCTCTCAACCTCACTAGGGCTCTTGCACTTTCACACACTCACAATGTGTCTCTCAGCAGATGGAAGTGGCAAGAACACTCTAATGGATGAGGGGGAGGAGTATAAATACTCCCCCAACCGGCCATCCAAAAGAGCACTGAACTGCATAGTTTTCGAGGGCATCGGACGCGCTGATGCCTGACATCGGACGCGCTGATGCCCTCGACCCAACGGTCAACTGTACTATCTGTCAGACTGTTTAAAGGGGCATCGGACACTGGGCAGCGTCCGATGCCATCACATAGGACGCGTCCGATGTGATTTTACCCTTTCAGAAACCTCCCTGCATGGACATCGGACGCTGGCCCTCAGCGTCCGATGTGCCCCTCAGGGCACTCTCTCATGAACAGTGGCATCGCAGCGTTCGATGTGACCACATCGGAGCGTCCGATGCCACGCCGCCAGCACACTCAAGTCTGAGTGACATCGGACACGCGTCCGATGCCACTAAGGCCAGCGTCTGATGCCCGTAACAGGGCCGAAACGACTTCGGATCGCGACACTGCCTTAACGACTTTTCATCCTCACGACGTAAGGGCTCTCTCTGAGCTACCTATGACTATGAAATAACAAGTGTGCACCACACCTACCTCAATAAACTCATCTAGGTCAAGCTACTGATTCACGCTCCCCTTTATAGTACGACCAAAGGAAAAACAAAGACATAAGACTACCTAAGTGTCCTCCAATACCATATGACACTTAGCCTAGTCTACCACCGTCTTCGTCGTCTGTCCTTTGAAAACCAAAACGATATCCATCGTCAGGGGACATGAACTCTGTATGCCCGTATCGTCGCCATTACCATGACCTAACTCATCCCTGTTTCTGCAAAACACATGTTAGTCATAGTAATCTTGTGTTTCATCCAATCACCGAAACCCACTAGGGGCCAAGATACGTTCAATCTCCCCCTTTTTGGTGATTGATGACAACACGACCTTGAGTATAAAGAGAAGAGGTTTTCAAATCATAACATGTATGAACTTGCGATGAATAAGAGAAATTGGTTAGGAGCAAGCTCATACATATCACGTCAACATCCTGCACTCAATAAGTTAGAGTGAATAGCAAGTACAAGAGTAATATAGCTCGAATACCAAATGAATATGAATTGAACACAAGTAATCGAGCGAAACGAAATGACATGTCATATAGAATATCATAGAAGCACAAACATGTCATGAGGTCCATATCACACACACACACACACACACACACACACACACACACACACACATATATATATGTGTGTGTGTGTGTGTGATAAGCAAAAGATATGCGATAAGCAAGAGCATATGTGAAATATAACACACATAAGAATCAAATCCCTCTCACATCGCTCCCCCTATCACTATACTCGACCTCTCTCCCCCTTTGGCGTCAAACACCAAACTAAGCGTCGAAGGGCGGAGGTGGCGCAAACGAGTCAGGAGCCGCTTAGACCTCCAGAGAGTGCTGAGTGAACTCAAACTGCTGAAGAAGCGCCTCAGAGTCGGAAGAAGAAGAGCATGTAGCCTGCTAGCCCTCAATAGCTGGAAGCTCTGGTGAAGCGGTCTGGGTCTGCTCTGGCGGCTCTGACTGCTCTACCTGCTCGGTCTGCGCTGTCTGCTCGGTCTGCCCTGCAGTCTCTGTCATGGTCACTGTAGTAGTGTCAACCTGAGTATCGGAGTGCGGAAGCTCGGGAATATTGGACAACTCAGGCTGAACTGCAATAGTAGTCTCGGACTAAACAGGCTCTGTCTGCTCTGAAGATGCGACAGAGCTCGGTAAGGACTCTGTCGTAGAGGTGACAGGAGTTGTCGACGTCTGAACTGAAACAGACAAGTCATGCGTCACTGTAGTGGTTGTCGCGAACACGGACTCTGTCGGACGTGGAGTGAAGCCAGTGTGTAACGGACTGAACAGTGGGGCCCCTCCAGGTGGAGTGGTGTACCAGGTGGACTGGGAGGGACCCGAGAACTGCGGCTGCTGCTAAGACTGTTGCGGCTGCTGCGGTGGAACAGGTGACAGCCACTGAAGCTGCTGCTGAGGTGGAGGCTGCTGCCACTGCCACTGAGGGGGTCCACTCATGATCCTCTCCATGAAGCTCGGAGTCTGCTGCTGAAGCTCAAGCATCTGTCGCTGGAGGGCGTCAGACCTCTCCTGTGCCTGCTGCTGGGCCAAGGCCTGAGCCTGTGCAAGGCGCTACTGCTCCTGTGCTAGCCACTGGACATCCTATGTAACTGTCCTCTCCTGCTCCTCCATCCGAGATAGGATAGCAAGTAACGCTGAGTCGGAGGAAGCAGTACCAGATGACCCGACCTCGGTGTCGTGAGAGCGTGGCTGAGCGTGAGGCGGGAGCTGGTAGTTCTCGTCTGAGCTGTCTGTGGGGTCCTCGGTGACAAACTGTCTCTCGCCCTCTAGCTGTGCAAGCTCTCTCTCCGCGAGGACTTTGACAGCCTCGTCCTGCTCCTGGACTGACTCGGGCACATCTGGGCGCTGTCTGGAGCTGGACCGTGTGGACCATGCCTGCTGCTGCTGCCTACGGTCCTGACCGTGTCCGAGAAGCGGACTCATGTTGTACTCGGGGAACACGGTCGCGGAACTGGTGAGTGACTGTCCGGGATCTGAGCCTGTAGTGACAACTACCTTCCAAAGGATATAAGAGATCCAGTGCGCGTAAGGTAGCTGTCTGCGGGCCTTGATGCCCTCTGCCATGGTGTCCTCCATCTCACAAAGGATCATGTCCCAAATATTAAACTCATGTTGTCTAACCATATATGTGAGAAGCCACAGTTGAAGTCACGATAAGCCCTCCTTGAAGCCAACCCTCGGAAGCAAGGTTCGACGCAAGACCTCATTGAGGATCCGAGTCGAAGGAGTAAGATCCTTAGGCGCACGACTCGAACCCTCGTCGAGGGCTCTATGAAACACGAACGCACCAAGTCAGTCATCGGTTGCTCTCCGCTGTGAGGGCGTTTGGGTGGCTCTGTCCGTCCGTAGCACAAGTCGTGGATCCGGGTCGCTGAGTGACAAAGTCCGAACCAGTCCCGGATCTCTGACGAGAACAACCTGTAGTGCTCCCCTCTGAAGGCAAACTCAATCGTGTCTCTGTCTGGGTGCACCCACAGTGAAGCGTAGAACTGGAACACCCAATCCTCAATATAGGAGCCATACCTCCCCAACAGGTCTGCCAAGTCGGGTAGAAACGTGAGTATAGGGCAGATCTGCTCTCCAGCTGCCATAACCACTGCCTCTAAGGGACACACCCTCTGTGAACGTAGGCAAGTCCCAGCGTTCCTGTAACCCTGGTAGAAGTCCACCTGAAGGACGGTGTAGAACTCTGGACCTGCCTGCGGCTGTCTCTCTCTCGGGAACCACTGCTCCACTGGGACAAGTCAGAGGGTCTGAATCTGGGAGCATGTGGCTGCACAGAGGTCAAGCCGCGGAATCTGCGGGAGTGCACGCCTCGACGGAGCACATGCACCACGCAGAGGGACGTTGGGCCAGGGGTGGCACCACAGTCCTGCGACGAGACGACTGGCGCCTGGGCACCTCTTCTGGCACCTCCTCCTCTACCTTTGGCTCTGCCTCCTCTGCCGCAGCTGTCTCGGCCTCTGCCTGGCCCTGTCTGGAGCCCTGTGGCTCAACACTCGGAGTGGTGAACGTGGTCCGGCGACCGGCAACCATAAGTGTCCTGGTCGGCGAGCCATGCCAACGCTCAGCCTCCTCAACTGCTCTCCTCTGCTCGGGGGTAAGCTGGTCCTCGATCCTCAAAATGACACTGTGGCCTCCCCTCTCAGCACGCTCTGCGGCGTCTGCAACTGCACGGGCCTGATCGGCCTCTCGCTGCTCTCTGGTGCGCTTCTTGCGCATGATCAGCTTCGCCTTCCCCTTCGCTGCACCAGAAGAAGGAGGACGAGGGGGAGAATCCCCTGGAGCACCGCTGACATTCTTGCAGCGCATTGCTGACAAGAACAGAGTCAAACTGTCACTAAAAGAAGGGTGGACTGCCGCTGAAAGATCAACTAGCAACTGACAAACACTGACAAGTCCACTAACGCTGAAAACTGACAGAGACTCCCACTGACACTAATCAACTAGCACTGACACTCGTGAGGCTTGGCCTCGATCCTTACCCGCGGGCTTGGCCCCGGGTTCTCTGACACTGCCAACTGCCAAGCTGTCATTATGCCACTGACTCACTGCACAAAATAGAGAGGATATATAAGAGAACATATAGTCTAGAGACGAGAGAGACCTATTAGAAGCAAAGCAAGGGGATAAGAATGGTGTTGGCTTTGCTACCTGATGCACTGAGGAAACCGACCAAGAGGAGGAAAGCACGGCTGTTTGGGCACCCATGTATCACGCCAAGAGGTCTGCAAAGGGTTGAGAGCGAAACAGGGGTCAAAACATGGAGGAACGACTATAGAGGCATTTTGACGAACACCTTGAGCGCATGGAGGATGGATGAGGGAGGTTGCTCACTGTGTTTGGGAGATCTGGCCGGAGAAGAGATCGTCAGAGGTGGAAGAGATGTCGTGGACGAGCATGGATGAAGGACCACTTGACTCCAGAGAACTCTGGCGGGAGGGGCTCAACGCCGACGAGGGGAGAACGCGGCTGGCGTTCACACGAGAGAGGACCGCGGCAACGGGCTGGCGGTGGAGCAGGGGCGCGTGGCGGAGCGGGGACGGCGGCGAGCTGGGCAAGCGCGAGCACGAGGCGGAGCGGCGGCCACGATGCTAGGGTTTGGACTACAGGGGCACGACGGCAGTTGTTCGAGCTCGGCGCGAGGAAGAAGACGAAATCGCTTAAAGAACGACCTGCACCGCTTAAAGGGGCATTGGACGCGCCGATGTAATCACATCAGACGCTCTGATGTCCACTCTGAGAGCTCCAAAACCGCCAAAATCACATCGGACGCGTCCTTTGCCTCGACATCGAACGCTGAGCAGCGTCCGATGGAGCCTCGGGCACGCCGATGATGACACATCAGACGCTACCGAAACACTGTTGTAGCCGGAGCTGTCTACAGTGTGGGCATCGGACGCTGGGGCCAGCGTCTGATGCTGCATTTTGGGCAGTTTCGAAGATCTCCATTGCGACTCCCTCTCCCAACCAAGTTCCAACTCAAAAAGGAGGCGTCCGATGAGCATCCTCGCATAAACCCTGAATTTTATAAATATTTTGCCATAGGCTAAGTATCCTTTTTAGAGAAAATAGGCAATAAATCCCAAGGAGACAACATGTGGCCACCAAAACTAGGGGTCTTAACCATTAGGAGCTTCAAATGCTCCCCTTAGCGGTGGACGAACACAACGGTTGCTCAAGCTTAACCGAAAAGAAACGGCAAGCAACACACATGCATATGCAATGCAATATGGAATTTGAATGGTTGCTTGTCAAGTTTGCTCATGAGCAAGCTTCTTCACACGCTTTTTAGGGCAGTTATCTTAACCATGTCTGACAAGCCTATGTGCATAGCATAATTGAAACATGGCATATTATACAATGCAATGCAAAGACAACCCCCTTTCACCTTTTGACAAAGTTACTTAGATCAAGCACATCAAGCTCACTTCGCAATCTACAAAGAGTATTTTCATCTAGGGGTTTTGTGAAGATATCCGCCAATTGATCTTCGGTTCTAACTCCTTCTAAGGACATATCTTTCTTTGAAACATGGTCTCTTAGAAAGTGATGGCGAATATCTATGTGTTTAGTGCGAGAGTGTTGAACCGGGTTGTTAGCAAGCTTAACCGCGCTCTCATTGTCACACAACAAAGGCATCCTTTCTAGAATTACACCATAGTGTAAAAGGGTTTGTTTCATGTAAAGGATTTGTGCACAACAAGCACCCGCGGCTATGTATTCCGCCTCGGCAGTAGACAAGGCCACACTATTTTGCTTTTTTCGAACTCCATGAAACTAGTGATCTCCCAAGCAAATGGCACCCTCCGGATGTGCTCTTTCTAGCTCCTTTGGGATACCAAAGGACAATGCTTGGGGTGTGCTTTAGGTACCTAAGGATTCTCTTTACGGCTATGATATGTGATTCCTTAGGATCGGCTTGAAATCTAGCACACATGCACACACTAAACATGATGTCGGGCCTAGATGCGGTCAAATATAACAAGCTACCAATCATAGAATGGTAGACAGTTTGATCAACCGAGTTACCTCCCTCATCTAGGTCGAGATGTCCATTTGTTGGCATTGGAGTCTTGATAGGCTTGCAATCATCCATTTTGAAGCGCTTGAGGAGGTCTTTTGTATACTTCTCTTGAGATATGAAAGTCCCCTCCTTCAATTGCTTGACTTGGAAGCCTAGGAAGAATGTGAGCTCACCAATCATGGACATTTCGAACTCCTTCGACATCAAGTCACCAAATTCCTTGCAATATGCTTCATTTGTTGACCCGAAGATGATATCATCAACATAGACTTGACAAATGAAGATCTCTCCATCAATCTTCTTGGTGAATAGTGTGGTGTCGACCTTCCCAATGAGGAAGTCCCGGAGGCGCTCGTACCATGCTCTTGGGGCTTGCTTGAGCCCATATAGCGCCTTGGACAATCTATAAACATGATTAGGATATCTAGGGTCTTCAAACCCGGGAGGTTGATCAACATAGACTAGTTCATTTATGAAGCCATTTAAAAATGCACTTTTCACATCCATTTGATATAATTTAATGTCATGATGTGATGCATATGGAAGGAGGATACAAATGACTTCGAGTCTTGCAACCGGTGCAAAGGTCTCTCCAAAATCCAAACCTTCAACTTGAGAGAACCCCTTTGCCACTAGCCTTGCCTTATTTCTAACAACCTTGCCTTGATCATCTTGCTTGTTCCTAAACACCCATTTTGTTCCAATGACTCTTGCGCCTTTGGGTCGCTCTTCAAGTGTCCAAACTTGGTTGCGAGTGAAGTTATTTAATTCTTCATGCATAGCATTCACCCAATCCGGATCCTTAAGAGCATCATCTACAATGGTAGGCTCAATAAGAGAAACAAAGGAGTGATGTTCAATAAATAAAGCAAGTTTTTGAGATTGAGTCATTACACCCCTTGTTGGACTCCCTATGATGAGATCTTGTGGATGAGCTTGTAGTAAAGGAGAAGTCCTTTGATCAACCACTTGAGGGGCCACTTGTGGAGCATCAACATCTTGAGCTTGTACCACCATTTGATCATGGGAGGCATAAGTATCTTCAAATGTCTCTCTCCCATCTTTGTCATCATCATGTGGTACATTTGATGAGGATGACTTGTCAATGACTTGCACATCATCATCATCATCATCATCATCTTTAGGCTTGATGGCTCCCACAGGCATGTTCTTCATGGCTTCCCTCAATGGTTCATCACCTACATCATCAAGATTCTCATGCTCTCCTTAAGAGCCATTAGATTCATCGAATTCCACATCATATGTTTCTTCTACCATCCCGGTGCCATGGTTGAATACTCGATATGCTTTGGACTTTAATGAGTAACCAACAAGAAAACCAATATCACATCGACGTTGAAACTTCCCTAGGCGTTGGCGCTTCTTGTAGATATAGAATTTGCACCCAAACACCCTAAAGAAGGATACATCTGGCTTCTTGTTATTGAGTAGCTCATAGGGGGTCTTGCCAAGGAGACGATGGGGGAACAACTGGTTGGATGCATAACATGCGGTGTTGATTGTTTCCGCCCAAAATATTTCCGGTGTAGAGTACTCATCTAACATTGTTCTTGCTAGAGTGATTAGTGTCTGGTTCTTCCTCTCAACTACCCCATTTTGTTGTGGTGTATATGTTGCAGAGACTTCATGCTTGATCCCAACTTCATCACAATATTGCTCAATGTGGGTGTTGTCAAACTCTCTTCCATTATCACTTCTTATTTTCTTGATCTTCAAGTCAAACTCATTTTGGGCTCTCTTGGCAAAGTTCTTGAATGAAGGGGTTGCTTCAGATTTATCATGAAGAAAGAATACCCAAGTGTATCTAGAGTAATCATCAACAATCACTAAACAATAGAGATTTCCACCCAAGCTAGCATATGTTGTTGGCCCAAATAGATCCATGTGAAGTAGCTCTAATTCTCTTGATGTTGAAACAAAGGCTTTGGTTGGATGAGTGTTTGTAACTTGCTTGCCGGCATGACATGCACTACACAATTTGTCCTTCTCAAACTTGACATCCTTCAAGCCCCTAACCAAATCCTTCTTCAATAGCTTGTTGAGAGTGTTCATTCCAACATGTGCCAATCTTCTATGCCATAACGAACCAAGAGATTGCTTAGTAAACATGTCTTCAAGTTGGCATCTTCGGAGGAGAAATCCACTAGATAGAGATTGTTGTATCTAAAGCCTTGGAATATCACTTGAGAGTCATCTTTCTTTGTCACAACCACTTCTTTCTCGGTGAATAAGCATTGGAAGCCAAGATCACATAGTTGCCCAACGGATAGCAAGTTGAAGCTCAATGAAGCAACAAGAAGCACATTTGAAATTGTATGGTCATTGGATATTGCCACTTTGCCCAAACCCTTGACATTGCCCTTTGAGTTGTCACCAAATGTAATCTTTTCTTGGTCATTGACATTCTCTTCTAGTGAGGTGAACATCCAGGGATCACTGGTCATATGTTGTGTGCAACCACTATCAATCACCCAATGAGATCAACCGGTCTTGTAGTTCACCTACACACACAAGAAATCAAGCTTGAGCTTTAGGGACCCAAACTTGTTGAGGCCCCTTAACCTTCTCTACTAGTGACTTACATCGTGTTTGGATTGCGTCACCGGTTCGTCGAGGAGCCATCCGAACCTAGATCTGAGCCTGCCAGTTTATTTGGATTGCGGTGTGGAATGGTCTCATCTGTCACCAACTGACGTTCCGTAACTGAATTCACCAGGCAAGCACAGGAGCTGAGTCGTTCGGCACAAAAATAGTGGATGACCCCGTGAAGAATGGAATCAACCTGATGCACTTAATCCTGCAAACCAAACACGCCATTAGAAACCCAAATTTGCTTTGGCCTATTCTTGTTTGGAGGCCCCATGAACATGACTTTCATTTTGCCACTAGAATCTTGTCTAAGCATGTAGTGAGCATTGAAAGCAAAGGGCCTAGCATGCTTGGGCAAGGGTGTGGGTTTTGGCTCTCCACAATTGTGAGCAAAGTGACCTTTCTTTCCACACTCAAAGCATCTTCCCAACTTGTTCTTCTTGGGTGTTGTGTTGCTCTTGCATTGCTTCATCTTCTCTTCTAGATAGCCAATAACATTTCTATTTGTCTTCATCACAGTGTTCATGAGTAGCTCACTTTGAAGACATTGACCCTTGGTGAACTTCTTCAACCCGATGGTAAGGTGCTCTTTATCCTTCTTTAGCTTGTCATTCTCTTGTTGGAGTTCCAATTGGGATGGTGTCATCTTGTAATCCCTCTCCATCTTCAATCTCTTGTTCTCTTCTTTCAACATGTCAAGCTCAAGTGTCATGCTATATTCTTCATCATGAGTTTGAATGACAACTTGCTTGGTGGTTGCTAGCTTCACTAGATCAATCTTGAGCTTTGCATTCTCATTCTTGATCTTGATATAGTCATCATAGTGTTCGACCTCTACCACTTTCTTACCCTTGCTACTAGCTCTTTGCTCATCATGCTCACTAACCAAATCTTCACAAGATGTTGCTATGTCACACTTAACAACATGGTTAGGAGCATCATGTGTCTCAAGAGAAAGCATATCATAAGCAATGGTGAGAGCATCATGATCAACTTTAACTTGAGTGTATTGTTCTTTGAGCAAAGCATAGCTAGTGTTAAGGTCACTATGCATCTTATCAAGTTTTTCATTTTCAGCTTTGAGCTCTTTGTTAGAGGATTTGAGCTCCTTGATGGAAGATGACATAGTAGCAAGTTCATTTTGTAGCTCATTACTAGCATGTATAGCATGTTCATATTTTTCAACAAGAGATTCATTTTCATCAACAAGCTTTTCATTTTTAGCTCTAGTCTTTCTTATGATTTTAGAATAGTTGTTTAGCAAATCAACAAGTTCATCATAAGAAGGAGCTTGGAACTCTCCATCACTCTCATCATCACTAGAGTCATCATCACTTTGTACCTTCCGGTCACCCTTTCCCATGAGGCATAGGTGTGTAGTGGATGATGGCGACGGTGGTGGTGGTGGTGGTGTAGAGGTCCCAATCACTAGAGCGGCCACCTTCTCCTTCTCATCATCACTATCTTCATTTGTTGAGCCACCAAAGGAGTCAATGTCGGTGAGCCAATCACCAACAATGTAAGCTTTGGCACCTTTCTTGTGGTATTGCTTCTTCTTCTTGCCATCTCTCTTGTAGGGATTTTCATTTCTCTTCTCATCTTCACTTGATGAGTCATACTTCTTGCCCTTGTTCTTGTTCTTGTAGTTGTCCTTCTTGGGCTTGGTGCATTGATGAGCAAGATGGCCAAGATCACTGCAATTGTAGCAATCCATTTCAGAGATTGGCCTTCTCTTGCTACTTGTGAAGAACTGAAGGACCGAGAGTGCTACCAGAAAGCGACCAGAGGGGGGTGAATGGGAGCTTCAAAATTTCCTTTCGGAAACTTGTCGTCACTGCCCCAAGAATCAACCCCAAAATCATTTACTGTTAACCTATTTCCACATGTATTGGAGGTTTGTTATTTTACAGAAAAATTGTGGAAATTCGGTGAGATCACGCTATTGTTGCCAGTGAGTTCCTCGGCTTCTTGGAAGAAACATTGATATGTTATAGATAATCAGTTGGTAATTCCCAAGAAATATTTCATCGGCTACTGAGAGGGCCGATTATAGTAAAGACTACTACTGATGTTGAATCTACAGTCCAAGTTAATCAATCTATTGGCAGCCAGTCGAGGATATCAAGTTATACAAGTGACCGATTGTGATTATAAAGTCAGAAAATCTGGTCGATAGAAGGTAATCGGTATGGAGCTCATGCAGAGGTCAGAAGACATCAACTTAGAAAGAGAAGAACATCAGATGAAAATAGTTCGAAGCATGAAAATTCATACTCCAAACTAGGGGGGCCTGTGTTGACACCGGATTTTGACCAGCAAAATCTTCTGAGAAGATGACATGTCCAACTGAAGGAGATCAGCTGATGAAGCCGATGGAGCCAACAGAGCTGTAGTACGTATTGGTGGAGTCCTAAGGCAAAGTCAAGTGTTCGCCTGATTAATCGGTCTACGCGTACAGAGAAAAAGATATGGAATAAAGAAATAAAGTATTAGCACAGGCGTTGGATTACTTTGCATGTGACCCACCAGGAGGAGTCCAAACCAATCACGTGTGCAAACCCGATAAACTAGGAGGAAGCTTTATTAGCAAGATCTTTACGTAAAGGAAGATAAAGTCCATGTATTTTAATATTTTCCTTTTGTTTAGATGACAAGTCCCTTCAGGACTCTTATTAGCCCAGGGTATAAATATAAACCCCCGGCCATTGTAAATCTGTTCACAACCATATCAATACAAACCGGCCCCGTGCCACCTTCGAGTCCTTAGTCGTGTCGTCGAGTTCTTCGAGAGGAATCATCGATCCGTCGACCTCCGTAACTCCCGGCAACCTTATTATCATGTCTAGTATCATGCGGTGGATTTAGATATGGTGCAAGTAGTCTTGTTTGTTTTCAATGGTCGTGCGGCGGACCTTTGTTAGCGATCAAGAAGTCTTTGCTTATGCTTTGCTTATGGGTAGATACCGTGCGGCAGGCGTTTATTCATATGTTTAGCAAAAGCGAGATAGTTATCGGCTCTATTAGATTTGGCAAGATCTAGTAGATTCATCAAGTTGTCATGTGTTGCATGTTTTAATTAATTCTGTAACACTCTTTTGCCCAATCTAGATTGGTCTTTGTTCGGCTTTGCTTTACAAGTTTACTTGTATTCCAATAATTGCACAATCATGATGGCCGAATCAGTTTTCAATCTAGGTTGTTACATGTTGTGGGTTCATGCATGTCAATCACGTTTGAGCTTTGATAAAACTAGGTGTCGTGCGGCAGATGCAGGTTTTAGATTAGTTTAACCATGCTTGTTTGTATGTTCCTTCTTCATGGACCCCTACTCGGCTAACTTGCCGAGCTTGGTTAAGCTTACATGAGTAATGAGTATTTGTAGATCTATTCAGACATATACATGCTTTTAGCTTCTTATTGTTAGATTATATCATGTGGTGGATTGATCTGACCGTAGGAAGTGGCGTAAACTTATAGTGAGTTTTACCTTGCTTGGGTTTATGCTTGGCGGGTTAATGAAGGTTAGACGTGCGGTAGACTAGTTGGATTAACCTATGCATGTGCTGTTTGAATAGATTTATATTCGCAAGTTACCTGTTTATAATTCTTTACGTCTTGATGATGTATTCAAGCATGTCTTTTTCCTACATGAGTATTCGGCAACCAACGCGTTATATGCTTTCTTTTTGTATTTGCCGAATGATCTTATAAACATGTTCAGCAGATAGCTTTTATAGCTGTATGCTGTTGTGAGTGGCTTCAGGGCCGTAAATATGAAATTGTCTGGTCTCATCCGGCATGTTCCAGTTTTATTCTCACAGTTTTATCCCTTGTTGGCTTTCAGGTCAAACCGACTGGCACGTCTCCGGATTCCAAATCGTCCGGGCACCCGATTGAAGCCACGCTTTTTCCGGCTTGCTGTGTGTGAGGCGCGGACCACATTTTGCGTCAACACACTTTTTGGCACGCCCGGTGGGACCACAATCGTTTGATCAGGAGTCAGATGCCTATTGGCTTATATTTCATCAACAAGGATCAGCCAAGAAAAGTCACAACAATATTCTACACTTAGCCGATGATCTTCCAATATAAGATTATGATGATATTTTTCTTACTGACATCGGTTTCAAGACATCAAGTTGATCTCTTAATTGGAAGCCTAGAAACTGGAACGCTGAATAACAGCGGCGCCGTAAATGGGCTTATTAAAATACTAAGGGTCCCTGACTGAAAGAACTACAGGCTGTTATGCCATCACCGACATATATCATCCAGCAACTTTCCAGTATGTCTAGAGAATTCTAAATAACTCAGCATGACATGATGTGTTTTCCTACTTTACTCATCAAGGAAAACAAAGGTCAAAATAAGCACCAAAACTACGGTCTACATGAATCGGTTATTTGAATCGGCTATTCAAGATAGTCACAAGCCGATCACATACATGTGTGGAATTGGATGAGATGGTTCTGGTGGTTACTTTGTCTATGCACAAGCGATTGAAAGGAAAAGACAATTCGGGACATCAGCTTTGGATAAGAAAACAGCCGGTGGTGAACCTTGTGTATACAATGTGCCATTTGTCAGCTACCTATGGTACACATATTGTTGTTGTGAAATTTTGGAGGATTTAAATTCAGGATGTACTGTTGAAGCTGGAAGGGATAGCAGTACCCGCTAGATGATATGCAATTGGAGTCGATAAATACATGAAGACAAGCCAATATTGCTAGTTAAAAGTATATTGGCTATATTGAAAACATATATACATCGAGTTGATCAGTAAGTCAATTAAATGCATCGGCTTTTGAAAGTATCAGACTTATAATAATAGCCGATGTGGTCAAGGTCAAAGTTCCCGGACAATGTTCAATATAGAAATTATTAAGGAGCTAAGAGGTTACAAGTTACAGTATCTGTGTACTGTAAGAATCTAAGCATACCATGAACATGATGCTAATCGGCTACACAGAGCCGATAATGTTGCAGTCTCACTTCTACATACACACATGCAAGATTAGTCTACTAGGATTTTGAGCATTGTACTTTTATATGGCTGCATGTTTGGTAATGGTGTTCCTTATTACATGGAGATCGGCAATTCTAAAGCTGAAATCGGCTATCAACCTTGAGGTATAAAGCACTAGACTCTCTCCTCAATGCATGCATATTGTTCTTGGAAAATAATCAGCTGATCTTTATGTGTGGCATTTTTGAGTTACCACTCGCCGATCATGTGCAAGTTTTTTAGAAAGCTACCGGTTAATACATGGTATTCTGTGCAGCGGCCGAAAGCAGATTGAACTAGCCACAACCAAAACAGTGTTCACTTCGGTTTATTAAAAGAACATACAAGTCCTACTCAGATTAGCCGAACGAAGCGAGTATTTTTGGTATCCCAAATATGAGTGCTGGATTGATAAACTAAAAAGCAAATGGAATTCTTGCTCCCTCACTTCCATCGGCTAAACGTTGATATGGTGACCAATCGGAAAACAACGTGTTAAGTTCATAGCCGATGGATGAAGTTTTACTCTGTTGGTTGAGCATATCCTATTAGCTTGTTAGTCAAGCTCGTTCATAATGGGGCGTGATTGTCTGAATATTGGTCGTTCGAGAATAGGATTGGCTCCAAAGATAGATATACGGGGATCGGCCGGGGGCCACGAGTTGTTATTATTCAGCAAGAAGAGTCACGGGGTATGTTGAGTTGATCAGGCTCAGAATTGAGAAAGACGAGATAGATAGCCGATCATCAGCTAAGCAAAAAATTTTCTATTGATGGAGATTTGGACTCGCCACGCATATGCATTATGCAACATCTCGAGTGATTCATCATGAAGAAGGACAAGATGAATGACTTCCATTGACTCCTTCAACGATGGTTTGTGTAACTCTACCCTTACTTTTCAAACAATGTTGAAGTTTAGAATTAAAAATATTAAAAAGGCAAAACTTATGATGTTGCATCTCCATGATAAATTAATGTCTTGAGAATAATAATCATATGTGATATAAATAATGTTCTAGCTTATCTATTGTTGAAATGATGAATAGATACTCTGTTTTATGTTTTGCCCGAGTCTAATTTATAGCTTTGATTTCTCTAAATTTGGGTTTAGTGGTTATGATATTTATCTAGAAATCTTTTGAAACTTGTGGGTCGTATAAAGTTTAAACTTTGTCTAAAAGTGATCGTAAAATATGAATGGGGGTAGAATTTGATATAACATTATTCAAAGAGATACTTTAATTCTGGAGAATTCATAAAATAAAATTTTCTTAAATATCATATTGAGCTTTGTCAAACTGTTGAGACTTCTAGTGAGATTATAGTCATATTCCCAAGATCAAGATTCATAATATAATTAATAATATCTTGTGCATGCACTCTTTCTTTGATTAAAGTATATGAGGCTATTTTTGCTCTAAAAAAAACTCAGAAATAAAAATGACGGGCACGTGTCCGCCAGAACTGAGTTAGAAAAAATGACGGTCACGTGATCGCCAGATAAAATAAAAGATGACCAAAGGTCCAGTAGCCTCATGTATTTCAAAATGACTAAGAGAGAATGATATGTAGAAGAATAAAATCTTTACTCGCACTTCTTGATCTAAGTATATGACTTGTATCTCCTTATAGTCCAGATTTTTTGACTTTGCAATATTGTGTGATATCTTTCATACTCGGAAATAAAAATGACGAACGAGTGTTCGCCGAAACCGAGAAGAATATAAAAACTCCAGAAGAAGAGTGTTCGAAGGATAAAGGATAAGCAATTCTGTTCTTGTTTTGTTTTGCAATTTACTGACAGATTTAGTCAACGCTAAAAGCCACATGGTTGAAGAGAAAGAAGGATAGCTAGAATACCGTTTTATTCAAATTTAAGAGAAATCTTAGTTATAAATGTGATACTTTTGAGATATAGTCACATTGCAGCATCTTCTGATCAACAACAAAATGGAAAACTATTATATTTATACATATACGCATTTACTGTTAACCTATTTCCACATGTATTGGAGGTTTGTTATTTTACAAAAAAAATTGTGGAAATTCGGTGAGATCACGCTATTGTTGCCAGTGAGTTCCTCGGCTTCTTGGAAGAAACATTGATATGTTATAGATAATCAGTTGGTAATTCCCAAGAAATATTTCATCGGCTACTGAGAGGGCCGATTATAGTAAAGACTACTACTGATGTTGAATCTACAGTCCAAGTTAATCAATGTGTTGGCAGCCAGTCGAGGATATCAAGTTATACATGTGACTGATTGTGATTATAAAGTCAGAAAATCTGGTCGATAGAAGGTAATCGGTATGGAGCTCATGCAGAGGTCAGAAGACATCAACTTAGAAAGAGAAGAACATCAGATGAAAATAGTTCGAAGCATGAAAATTCATACTCCAAACTAGGGGGGCCTGTGTTGACACCGGATTTTGACCAGCAAAATCTTCCGAGAAGATGGCATGTCCAACTGAAGGAGATCAGCTGATGAAGCCGATGGAGCCAACAGAGCTGTAGTACGTATTGGTGGAGTCCTAAGGCAAAGTCAAGTGTTCGCCTGATTAATCGGTCTACGCGTACAGAGAAAAAGATATGGAATAAAGAAATAAAGTATTAGCACAGGCGTTGGATTACTTTGCATGTGACCCACCAGGAGGAGTCCAAACCAATCACGTGTGCAAACCCGATAAACTAGGAGGAAGCTTTATTAGCAAGGTCTTTACGTAAAGGAAGATAAAGTCCATGTATTTTAATATTTTCCTTTTGTTTAGATGACAAGTCCCTTCAGGACTCTTATTAGCCCAGGGTATAAATATAAACCCCCGGCCATTGTAAATCTGTTCACAACCATATCAATACAAACCGGCCCCGTGCCACCTTCGAGTCCTTAGTTGTGTCGTCGAGTTCTTCGAGAGGAATCATCGATCAGTTGACCTCCGTAACTCCCGGCAACCTTGTTATCATGTCTAGTATCATGTGGTGGATTTAGATATGGTGCAAGTAGTCTTGTTTGTTTTCAATGGTCGTGTGGCGGACCTTTGTCAGCGATCAAGAAGTCTTTGCTTATGCTTTGCTTATGGGTAGATACCGTGCGACAGGCGTTTATTCATATGTTTAGCAAAAGCGAGATAGTTATCGGCTCTATTAGATTTGGCAAGATCTAGTAGATTCATCAAGTTATCATGTGTTGTATGTTTTAATTAATTCTGTAACACTCTTTTGCCCAATCTAGATTGGTCTTTGTTCGGCTTTGCTTTACAAGTTTACTTGTATTCCAATAATTGCACAATCATGATGGCCGAATCAGTTTCCAATCTAGGTTGTTACATGTTGTGGGTTCATGCATGTCAATCACGTTTGAGCTTTGATAAAACTAGGTGTCGTGCGGCAGATGCAGGTTTTAGATTAGTTTAACCATGCTTGTTTGTATGTTCCTTCTTCATGGACCCCTACTCGGCTAACTTGCCGAGTTTGGTTAAGCTTACACGAGTAATGAGTATTTGTAGATCTGTTCAGACATATACATGCTTTTAGCTTCTTATTGTTAGATTATATCATGCGGTGGATTGATCTGACCGTAGGAAGTGGCGTAAACTTATAGTGAGTTTTACCTTGCTTGGGTTTATGCTTGACGGGTTAATGAAGGTTAGACGTGCGGCAGACTAGTTGGATTAACCTATGCATGTGCTGTTTGAATAGATTTATATTCACAAGTTACCTGTTTATAATTCTTTACGTCTTGATGATGTATTCAAGCATGTCTTTTTCCTACATGAGTATTCGGCAACCAACGCGTTTATATGCTTTCTTTTTGTATTTGCCGAATGATCTTATAAACATGTTCAGCAGACAACTTCTATAGTTGTATGCTGTTGTGAGTGGCTTCAGGGCCGTAAATATGGAACTGTCTGGTCTCATCCGGCATGTTCCAGTTTTATTCTCACAGTTTTATCCCTTGTTGGCTTTCAGGTCAAACCGACTGGCACGTCTCTGGATTCCAAATCGTCCGGGCACCCGATTGAAGCCACGCTTTTTCCGGCTTGCTGTGTGTGAGGCGCGGACCACATTTTGTGTCAACACCACCGATCCAGAATATAGGGGCACATCTCATAAGATACTCGAGCCTAAGCACCATGTTTACACTATGAATAATACTTTAACCTATGATCGATAAATTAAAGCACTCAAAAGGGACTCATGGACCAGAGAACAATATAAACATATGCTTGCTAGAATAAGAAGTCGATTACCAGAGAAATCCTCAAGTCATGGAGAGAGCACTGATAGGCCAACACCACCTCCGAACTCTTCCCTCACTCTCCATCCCTTATTCTAAAGACTAGATCCTAATGAGGACTAGTCTTCTCTTGATAGCTAACTCTAAGATGTTGATCCTTTCATGGGACCCCTCTCTTGATCCTCACTGGAGAATATGAATTAAGGCTTCAAGGATGCCTCAGGCCAGGGGGTAGAGGTCGATATATATAGCCTCGAGCTTGTAACGTGAGCCCTTGGATCAAACCGACTAAATCAACGGCAGAGATGGGATCCCTAAGACGGTTGGGAACCGACGTAGTGAAGAGATGCTGAACGGGTGACCCCACAGGCTGCCTGGAAGTAGGTAGGGTCGGCCAGCCCCACCTCGCAGCCCCTCGGGCTTCGCTTCGGTGGAGTGCTTTCTCGTGCCTTTTAGAACCTTCCTACGCAGGTGTCGCTTCATATTTAATATCTTTTTCATCGAGACTCAAAATATAGCAAATGATATATCCGTTTTGATTGCCTCGACAAGCTCTTCGTAATGGTGCTCTCCAATTCATCACTTGAGATGTCTCTTCACTGTGAAAAATCAAATATCCTACAAAACAAGCGAGAACACCAAAACTCGTGAAACTTATTAGAATCAAACCTTATATCTATGTTTGGTGATGGTATTAAGGATATTTGTTAGTCATGTTGACGGTTTATAATTGGTGTTAGTGATCTTCAACAAAGCCATAGTTTGATTTTGGCTAATTGATGAATTTATTTGGTCTAATTCTATATGCTAAGCATTTGTGTAGCAAAAAGATGGATTTGGCCAAACCAAGGGAATGAGCAAGCTAGGTGGGCAACCATGGGATGGTGATGACTCAATTAGTGCTTAGGAGTAGCAAGTCTGCATCCACTAGTGTCATTAGGCTTGGTTAGGTCAATTGAGAATTTGTGAATTTGTGTTTGCTACTCTGTCTCACATACCTATCACTTTCGACAACAGTGACCTCAAGCTACTAGACTACCCTCACATCGACGCCATGGTAATCGAAACTAACATTGTCATCGGGCAGACAGTCATAAAAATACTCATCGACACAAGCAACTCAGCCGATATCCTATTCTCATCAACCCTCCCGTCGTATTCATGATCCGAAGGCCATTAACTAGACAACCACCCGTCATATGGTCTATAAATATCGGGATGACACAACTGTAAAAGGACCACAAATTTATGGCCATTTACTCGGAATTTACCATGTCAAGCATTTTGGGCGTTTATATTTCTTTTCTGTAGGACACTTTTGGCCTCCACCACCCTAGCTGAACCGAAATCCCACAACATGAAGCTTTAGGCTCTGTTTGGTTGAGCTGTGGCTGTGGAAAAAAACTGCTGTGAGCTGTGGAAAAGCTACTGTGGATTGTGAGTTGTGGAAAAGCTACTGTGGACTGTGAGTTGTGGAAAAACTGAAAGTTGTTTGGTTAAACAAGTATAAAGTTTATCTTCTACTTTTGTTTTTTATATAATTATGAAAAAGTTTTTTATTTCACCTATTTTGAAAAGCTGAAAGACAAAAGCCAAAAGCAGGGTCAAAGTAGTTTTCAAAAATGTACTACAGAAAAGCACTCGCTTCTGCAAAACTAACTCCAACAGCAACCCCTTTGGTCGAGCTTTTGGCTTTTTGGGCCAAAAGCTCAACCAAACATGGCCTTAGGCAAACTATAAAATGCGTGCAGTAAAGTGCCTCCAAAGAATGGTTTTTAAGTGGAGAAGGGCATAAGACCGAGATAGAAGGCTTGGATTTGCAATACAATATCTGTCATAGACTGGAGCATGAAAAGACTAAATTTCAGAATATAGCATGTCCCTTACAAAAAGTGTCCGAAAAGTAAGCAAGAAAATTAACTCGAGTCACTTGAATCAGAACAGATCTTTGCATGTGTATCGCAGAGTTAAACATAATGAGATTAGCACGTCACAGGACAGGGGAAAAAAAAAGCGACGAATACTATAACATTCTGTCAGCTTGCTTTAAAAATTGAACAGCAGATCACGGAAGCAATACAAGCGCACGGCTGAGAGTGATCTGCTTTGCTTTTAGACTGACGAAGTCACGATCCACCCGGCTGCGCCACTTGTGTGCACTGCAACCGAGAGCCGATCTCGCGAGACTGCTTTTCATCTTGCTTCTGTGTGTTCAGCTTCTTGGCAACTACTGTAAAGTAAAACCGTGGAGGCTTGTTTGGATTTTTAATTGGTTTTAGCACGGTAATTTTTTTTAACCATCGATAATGTTTCCTTGCTAAGGTCAATTTTAGTGGAAGTTTAGTTTATCAGTTTTCAACACATCAATATTTTAGAAATAGTATAGAAGAGTTTTTTTACATGAAACTATCACTCTCTCTCTTCATATCGTGTCAGCGTATTTAATATTTATAAAACTCTATTTGAAACGAACAGTGGAGAATGTGTGGTTTCTCAACACAAGCTATTGGTGGCCGATTTTTGCTTCCTGGTGCATGCTCGTAGGGTCAAACAAGCCAAGAGTGCGAGGACAAAGTGGTGGAATTTAAAGGGAGAAGCATTGAAGGGCTTCAAAGAAAGAGTTATTGATGAGGGCCCTTGGAAAGACGAAGGAGATGCAAACAACATGTGGGAGAAGATGGCAACTTGCGTTCGGAAGGTTGCCGCAGAGGTGCTTGGAGTGTCTAAAGGAAGTGGTCGCGATCCAAAAGACACTTGGTGGTGGAATGAAGATGTGCAAAAGGCTATTAAGGAAAAAAAGGAATGCTATAAGTGCTTGTACCAAGACCGGTGCGCGGACAACATAGAAAAGTACAAGGTGGCTAAGAAGGCTGCAAAACGAGCGGTGGGGAGGCGAAGGGGCGGGCTTACGAGGATCTTTACCAACGTTTGAATACGAAGGAAGGAGAGAAGGACATTTATAGGATGACTAGGGCTCGTGATAAGAAGACAAGGGACTTCAACCAAGTCAAGTGCATTAAGGATAAGAGGGAGCAACTCTTGGTGAAGGAAGATGAGATTAGACATAGGTGGCAAGAATATTTTGATAATTTGTTCAATGGGGAGTATGAGAACTCCACCGTTCGGTTGGATGACTCATCTGATGACACCAATAGGCGCTATGTGCGGAGGATACAAGAGCAGGAGGTTAGAGAAGCTTTGAAAAGGATGAAAGTGGATAAAGCGATGGGTCCTGATGGTATTCCAATCAAGGTGTGGAGATGCCTCGGGGATATAGCTGTAGTATGGCTAACCAAGTTGTTTAACAATATCTATCGTTCAAACAAGATGCCTCAGGAGTGAAGAAGAAGCATATTGGTTCCAATCTACAAGAACAAGGGAGACGTCCAAAGCTGCACTAATTATCGAGGAATTAAGTTGATGAGCCACACGATGAAGTTGTGGGAGAGAGTTATTGAGCATAGATTGCGAGGGTCGGCGCGGATATCCATGAACCAATTTGGTTTCATGCCTGGAAGGTCAACCATAGAAGCAATCTTCTTAATAAGACAAGTTACGGAGCGGTTCAGGGAGCAAAAGAAGGACCTACACATGGTTTTCATTGACTTGGAGAAGGCGTACGACAAGATACCAAGGAATGTTATGTGGTGGGCTTTGGACAAACATAAAGTCCCAACAAAATATGTTACCCTCATCAAGGACATGTACAACAACGTCGAGACCAGTGTGCGGACAAATGATGGTGACACTGATTTCTTTCCGATTAAAATAGGTCTTCATCAAGGGTCAGCCTTGAGCCCATATCTCTTTGCCTTGGTTATGGATGAGGTTACGAGGGACATACAAGGAGATATCCCTTGGTGTATGCTTTTTGCAGACGATGTAGTGTTAGTTGATGAGAGTCAGACAGGAGTAAATAGGAAACTAGAGTTGTGGCGGCAGACCCTTGAGTCCAAAGGGTTTAGAATAAGCAGGACTAAGACTGAGTACATGAGATGTGATTTCGGCAATGCTGCACAGGAAGAGGGAGAGGTGAGCTTGGAAGACCAAGTGGTGCCTAAGAAAGATGTCTTCCGGTATCTTGGATCGATGTTACAGAAGGATGGAGATATTGATGCAGATGTTAGCCATAGGATCAAAGCAGGGTGGATGAAGTGGCGCCAAGCATCTGGTATTCTCTGTGACAAGAGGGTACCACAAAAGCTCAAAGGCAAGTTTTATAGGACGGCGATTAGACCGGCTATGTTGTATGGAGCAGAATGTTGGCCTACTAAAAGAAGACATGTCCAACAAATGAGTGTTGCAGAAATGCGTATGTTGCGCTGGATTTGTGGCCACACAAGGATGGACCGAGTCCGAAATGACGATATTCGTGACCGGCTAGGGGTAGCACCAATTGAAGAAAAGTTGGTCCAACATCGGTTGAGGTGGTTTGGTCATGTCCAAAGGAGACCTCCGGAGGCATCAGTGCATTGTGGAGTTTTAGCCCAAGATTTTCATGTGAGGAGAGGTAGAGGTAGACCGAAATTGACGTGGGGGGAGGCAATAAAGAGGGATCTAAAAAGTTGGGATATACCTAGAGATCTATGTTTGGATAGAAATGCATGGAGAGCAGCCATTGACGTGCCTGAACCGTGACTAGGGTCTCTTGTTGGGTTTCAACTCTAGCCTACCCCAACTTGTTTGGGACTAAGAGGCTTGGTTGTTGTTGTTGTTGTTGTATTTGAAACGAACAGTATATGGCCTAATATATTCTACTTCCTCTATCTTTAAAGAAAGTTATTTTGAACATCGTTCTCCAAAAATAACTTTGACTGTTACCTTTTGGTATAAAATATTTATAAAATATGGTCGATACATACTTTTATACAACTGTATTTCAAAATAAATCTACTTACATCACTTTCATATTTTCAAGCTCAACCTAAAAGAATTTACTTGTAGTCAAACTTAAAATGTTTGACTTAAGATAACATTAAAAAACTTCCTTTAGGAGGAGAGAGTAGAGCATCTCCAAGTTCTTCAAATCAACTTGTTATCCTTTGTTTTTTTGGCAAAACATGAAAATTCACCCTCCAACAAGTCCAAATGGCAAACTCTTGGAGAGAGAATAAATTTTGATTTGCCAAATATTTTAGTAACTTACCAAAACACAAGATTTGCCAAGTAAATTTTAGCAAACTCTTGGAGATGCTCTAATAGAGTAGATCAATAGGTGAAAAGGTATGTTGTCAAAAAAAAATAGGTGAAAAGGTAGGCTATTAAAGCTCACGTTTCAGATTCATCCTTGCTAATTTTAGTATAGTAGTTATTAGGACCCTGTCATCACGTTTATATTGGCCAATTGCTTTGTGAACGATGATAACATAGAAGGATTTCACTTGCACACAAGGAGGCCATCATCCATTTTAGAAGTTCCGTCAAAATAGGGCAGAAGCCAGTGGAAACCCAAAAGAAACTGGACCACAAGTCTGTTTTACAGTTTTAGCCCACGATACCCCTATACAAAACTACAAGTTGGGGGCTTCTACAGGCGGAAGAAGTTAGTTTCCCTCCCTCAACTTTTGATGAAGTCCACTTTTTCTCCTTCATCTTCGAAACCGGACAAACAACATTCATCAACTTTTGAAACCGTGCATTTTACCTCCCTGACCGGTTTTAGACAATGGTTTTTCTACAGTAACAGTGGTTTTGCTATAGTGACCATTGTTTTGTCTTTTTCTTCTTTTTATTTATTTTCGCTGAATCTTTGAAAAATCATAGTAAATCACAGAAAAATCATAAAATAGAAGATCCAATTTTGTTGGACTCCACATGAGTAGATATATACAATGAACATATAATATGGTATACTTTAGCACAAAGTTTTTGTTGTAGCTCTAGACTCATGCTTTTCTGTAACTAAAAAAATATAACTAAGTTATACATGATCGAATGAGTATAAATTTTTTAATATAGTTGAAGCATATAATAATTATCTCACCATAAAAATTTGACCACAATTAGACTATAGAAACTGCAGCTATGAATTATTACAATTAATTCCATATGATAATATGTTTTTTGTCATTATTTAGATTAATTCATAGCTACAATTTGTATAGTCTAATTGTGATCAAATTTTTATGATGGACTAATTATTGTATGCTTCAACTGTATTAAAAAATTTATACTCATTAAATCATGTATAACTTAGTTATAAATTTATTTTAATTACAAAAAATATAGATCTAAATCTACAACAAAAACTTTGTACTAAAGTATACCATATTATAAGTTCACTGTATAGATCTACTCATACGGAGTCCAACAAAATTGGATTTTCTATTTTATGATTTTTCTGTGATTTATTATGATTTTTTCAAAAATTCAGAAAAAATAAATAAAAAAAGAAAAAGCAAAACCACGGTTACTGTAGCAAAACCACTGTTACTGTAGCGAAATCATCGTTCAAAACCGGTCAGGAGGTAAAGTTAAGGGAGGTTGTTTGTCCGGTTTTAAAATTAAAGGAGGAAAATCAGACTTTGTCAAAAGTTAAGGGTTCCTCTAGAGGCCAGCACCGCTATTGCGAAAGTTGGCCCAAGACGTCCACGTACCACGGACCGGGCTGATCAGGAAGAAACAGCTGTATGAGTAGTGGCCTTTTGCCTTTCTTTGGCCCAAACACGTCAGCTCATGTCGGCCAACACGGTACTCATCACCACCTAATCTTCTTTCTTCTGTCAAGGCCAAAGCAGACAGCAGGAATAAGGCGATCGATCGACCTTCTTTAATTTCCCAAACATGTTTTGCTTTATGATAAACCATTCTTCATTGATTATTAGCAATCATGCGTGTGTGATTCATCTATTTTTCTGCATCAAATAAAAGGACTGGTTGTGCTTTTATTTGTAAGAAGTACGTGAACATTTATTGTTTAGTGTTTAAAGTACATGTGTTTGCAGATGGTCTGGCCACTCAACTTTTCCGTTTGAACTGGTGAGTTTTGAGATGTAGCCCAGCCACGCATGTCTCACAGTGAATGCTCCGGAAAATGGGAACTGACGATGATAATATATAGCCGTGTTTGTTATGATTTCATATTCTCATAAAAACGTTTCAGATTCAGATTTCCTTCAGAAACGTATCTTCGATGATTTAGAATCACTTCATTGCTTTAGCTTGCTGGATTCTTGAAGAATTAGGAGAAATCAATTTATTAGGTGTTTATCTGGACTGTAAAAAAACAAGAAATGGTTCCAAGTGATTGTCCCTGAAATATTTCTCTCTTTATAGTGTTTGACAACAATTCTAGTGATTCTACTAAGAATCTTTCTTGCTGCCAAATATAAATCTTTGCTATTGTCGACTCGTCGTGCTTCCATGCATGGATGACTTTGGAATGAATTCGGTGTTGCTTTAAACTTCTCCTTCAAGCAAAAGAGTCGATCAAGAAATCTATTTCGAGGCAGAGTCTATCCATTTTCTTAGAGAAGTACGTATATACTTTGCAACCTGTTAGAATCGGATACCCCTAGTTATGCGCAACAGCCTTCAGATCTTTAAAAAGATGTTGCGAATATGACATAAGCCAGCACCGTATCAAGAACGATGTAGTCGAATCGCGTAGTAAACCCTAGATGATGATGAAGCAACCACGACAAGAGATTAGGATTTGGCGAAGCCGACCGCAAATTCTATTAGCACAACTCCAAAAGAGTACAAGAGATTGTCGCTCTCTCACAACCCTACTTGACCTCCAGGACCCACCGATTCTTGCCCTATACAAGAATCTCGTGCAATAGAACTGTCTAGTCTAATCCTCTTGAGCGCTCCTAATTGCTCCGTACAAGTCTTCGATGAGACCTCTTGTGTTGACTTGGTATCTTTCTTGATCTTGTTGTGATGCCTATGGCCTCTACCCCTTGATTTATATAGTCCTCTCCAAGGCCCTCATACATGCAACTCTTAGTAGGATTCTACACTCAAGACCTAGTAGAACTAGAAGTTCTAATAGCACACCTTTCTTGAGTCCTATTCTAAGTAGGATTTAAGTCACCGTACAACAATTTCCACCTTGACTCTAATCCTTTGAAGTCATCGTGCTCCTCCAAGAATTTGCTCCAAATCGGCTTCTTTTTTTTATTTATACTCTCACCTCAAGAGTGTCTCCACCACAGACGCTCATGCACATCACCACAATGTGCGTGTCAGTTCCAGGCTAGACTGTCGGAACCTTCCATCTGAGAGCTCCATCGTTGTGTAGTTTTGTTAACCACATCACCTTCTCCTTTGGCTCTTCATGCCATAGGTTTGTACCGCCTTCGAGCTCCACCTACTCGTTGGTACTGCGTGGTTGGTCCGACCACGTCTTCCTTCCTCCAACAACTCATAGCTTTGCCTCTACGATTGTTAGATTTTGCAACCGTCTTTGTAGCCTTGCACTTGACCATAATTGAGATTTGAGCACCTGCCGTTGACGAGACGACTTCCTTCTCCTGATCAGGATTTTTACCAAATCTCCCCATGGTTGCACCACCCATAAGATTTCCTATCACTCGGTATCCTCTATTAATCCAGATACTTTTCATAATTACCTGCTGTTTGCAAGTAACTCGCATGACTCCACCTTGAAGTGATAATTCACAACCTTGGAGTTCTAGCGACCTCAAATATATTAGATTCTTTTTCAATCCCGGGATATACCGAACTCCCGTCAGTGTGCAAATTGTTCCATTATGCATCTCCAATGTAATTATTCCTACCTTAGTGACTGCATACTCTTGGCAATCCGCTAAGTGAACAATTCATTCGTTGGGTGTAGAGATCCTTTGTCAAACATCTCCCTCACCGAACATATATGGAAACAACTTCCTGAATCTAATGTCCATCATGAATAGTACTTGGTTGACTGTCGATAAGTACGTCACCTTCATCCTCACTTGACACTGAGCATGTTCCTCTCATAGTCTTCAAACTTGGACAGTTCTTTATCATGTGACCCTCCTTGTCACATAGATAGCATGTACGTTGTCCCTTGCTCTTGCCTTTCTTCTTCCCATGATTTTTAACTTTTCCTGTTCCACTTGAAACAGTCAAAGCTTGATCACTCGAGAATGAAGAATCTTGCGGACTCTGCCTCCAGTAGATATGCAACTGTCTCGTTGAAATTGAGAGTAGTCTTCCCGACGAGAATATTCATCACTAGCTGCTCCCACGATGGTGGTAAGGATGAAGCCAATATGACGACTTTATCGTTCTCCTCCATTTTCTCATCCACACTAATCAGCTGCGTGACAAGCTTGTTGAAGACATTTAGATGGTCGACGAATTGTATACCTTACTCCATGCGTAACCTAAATAGTTAACGCTTTAGTACTCACCGATTTGTCAGCGACTTTGCCATATACAACTCTTCTAGGCTCTTCCATAATTTCGTCGGTGAATTCTCCTTAATTACCGAGTACTTTACCTCATCGGAGAGACATAGTTGAATTGTACTGACAGCCTTTCTCTCCATCACTTTTCATTCTTCATCAGTTATCTTGTCCGGTTTGGTGCCCTCGAGAGTATCAATCAATCCTTGTTGGACAAGCACATCTTGTACCACCACATTGCCACACGCTGAAATTCCCTTTTCCATCAAATTTCTCTACTTGATTCCACATCTCTGACATTGTCTTAATTTTGTGCTTCCTAGCCCTGCCAACCTTCTCACAAAATCAAATCAATTCGACCTTGGCTCTGATACCACTTGTTAGAATCTGATACCCCTAGTTATGCGCAGCAACCTTCGGATCTTTGAAAGGATATTGCGAATATGACATAAGATAGCACCGTATCAAGAACGATGTAGTCGAATCACGTAGAAAACTCTAGATGATGATGAAGCAACCACAACAAGAGATTAGGATTTGGCGAAGCCGACCGCAAATTCTATTAGCACAACTCTAAAAGAGTACAAGAGATTGTCGCTCTCTCACAACCCTACTTGACCTCCAGGACCCACCGATTCTTGCCCTATACAAGAATCTAGTGCAATAGAACTGTCTAGTCTAATCCTCTTGAGTGCTCCTAATTGCTCCGTACAAGCCTTGGATGAGACCCTTTGTGTTGACTTGGTTATCTTTCTTGATCTTGTTGTGATGTCTATGGCTTCTACCCCTTGATTTATATAGTCCCCTCCAAGACCCTCGTACATGCAACTCCTAGTAGGATTCTACACTCAAGACTTAGTAGAACTAGAAGTTCTAATAGCACGCCTTTTTTGAGTCCTATTCTAAGTAGGATTTGAATCACCATACAACACAACTAATAATTTTTGGGTGACAACATACCTATTACGACAAATGTTACCACGTTGAGGACATAATGTATATCTAGGTATAGTAGTACATATATAACGAAATCTACGCAGTTAGAAAAGCTATGACTGACAATCCAAAACAGAGGGAGTATCACTTACACTCCAATTATGATAACCAAATGATGGCAACGACAGCAAACTGATGTGGGTTGCTGTCTTTCCTATATACATACCACTATAGTAGGATCAGACTTTGCCGAGTGCTGGCAGCACTCAGCAAAGAGCCTTTTGCACTCGGCGAAGGCTTCACCGAGTACCGCACTCGGCAAAGAGCACTAGGCAAAGAAAATGTCGGCAAAGGGCTCTTTGCCGAGTGCCAAATATCGGGTACTCAGGGCACTCGCCAAAGAAAAAACGAAAAAAAATCCAAAAAAATAGAGAAAATTTTTATTAAATCGGGGAAGGGGCCCACTGGGCAGCGCCCACCCCTCTCCCTCGAAATCACAAGTCGTATTTTTCACACGTAATTTTCTCTCATGCGGTCAACAGGATTCGAACTCACAACCTCTCGTTCGCGTGGAGCCTCCTCTACTACTGCACTACACATATAGGTTCCATCTCTGTTTCGGTTACCCATATATTATACTAAACCGAGTGTAACTTGCTTATTTGAGGCTCTAAACAAATTCAAATCAAAAAGTTGTCAACTACAAAGTTTTCTAACTTTTTGAGATATACAACTTTTATTTTGGTAGTTTTCCATCTGAGGTCGTTTATAAAAATTTGAATTTCAAATTTGACAATTTGAAACGTAGTTTTCATTGACAAGATGATTTCAAATCAAAAAGTTGTCAACACCAAAGTTTCATAACTTTTTGAGATCTACAACTTTTATTTTAGTCATTTCTCCATCCGAGGTATTTTGAAAAATTCGAATTTTAAATTTTGCAAATTCGAACGCAGTTTTGGATAACTAGATGACTTCAAATTAAAAAGTTATCAACTACAAATTTTCATAACTTGTCAAGATCTACAAAGTTTATTTTGATTATTTAACCATTTATGCATCTGACATTGTGGTTCTAATATTATTCACAAACATTATATATCACTATTGTAGTTTCATAAACTACCGGAGAGATATGTAAGATTTGTGAACGAATTTATTTTAAGTTTGTCAAATGAAGAAATTACCAAAACAAAAATTGTTCATCTTGATAAGTTAAACAACTTTGTAGTTGAAAACTTTTTCATTTGGATTAATTTACTGCTTCAAAATGTAATTTAAAAACCAACTTTGCCAAGTGTCAAAAAAAACACTCGGCAAAGAGCTCTTTGCCGAGTGTAAAAACAAACACTTTTCTTTGCCGAGTGCCAGAAAAAAACATCCGGCAAAGAAAATTTTTGCCGAGTGTTGTTGGCAAAGAAAATCTTTGTCGAGTGTTTTTTCTTTGCCGAGTGTTTTTATTTGGCACTTGGCAAAGAAGTGTCCGAAAAAAACACTCGACAAAGAAAAAACACTCGGCAAAGATTGGTTTTCCCCGTAGTGTACGGAGTATATATAAGAGAAGGACATAATCATTGGACGTTGGTGACTGTATTTTTGAAAACGTAGGAATGCCAAAAATCAGAAATCAGTATATATAGTCCATAATATACATACCATCATACTAGTATCTTGGATCCGCACGCCTTGCTTGTCACTCAATTTAATCTCATCCGGTATGTAATAACTATAATAGGACATAATTTAATCTCAATTTATGAAGTATAATATATGCCATCATTCCCACAAGGGAAGGAGATACATGTGGTCAGCAGAACCTTCCGCGCAACAATAGTAGTAGTGGTGATCAACCGTGTCATCGTACCCATTACTAGTGTTGTTGTTATTAGTGTACACACACCAACCCTCTGCCTCATCATGCCCAGCGGCGGCTAAGGACGACGGCGACACCTGATGAGGCCAATACCCGAACCGTGATGCATCACCACCTTCGTTGTAGTCGTCGTAGCCATCCATGTCCTCCCACAACGTCAACGACACGTCCTCAACTCTGTCGTCGAGGCCCTCACCACCACCGTCGTCGGCCATCATCGCCACCGCCTCGGCACTTTCGCCGCCGATCTCCGCCTCGAGGGACCGAATGACATGGCTCAGCTGGCGATCAGCATCGCCATCCAGATCCAGCAGCAAATCATCATCAGAGGAGGGCAGGTCCTCCTCCATCAGCTCCATCATCAGGAGCGCCCCGCCGTCGTCGACCTCGCACGGGTCCGTCGTCGTCGTCGTCGATCGTGGCCTGGTCGAGGAGGTCGGCGTGGCAGCTGCTCTCTCCCACGGCGAAGCCGAAGCCAGCGCCCTCTCCCTGCTGGTTCCACGGCTGCTCCATATGCAATTGCAAGAAGTGGTAGTGTTTGGGAATAATGACGTGTGGTGGAGCTGCTGACTGATGAGTGCCTGCTGCTTGTTACATACAGTAGTATTTAGCTTGGGTGGGTGTGCAGGGAGACAACCGACGCTAGCTTATATATAGGCCGGGGACTGCAGGCAGCAGGGTCTGGAAATGCAAATATATAAACAAAGCAATAATACTTGCTTATAAAACAGGCGCCAGCAGGTTTCCTTCCCATTGTGCTATGTGCTGGCGTGCTGCAGCAGTGTTTAATTATTTGTTGGGTGGCTGATTAGGCTTGTACATACTAGGAGTAATCGATCGGTTGCTGAGCAATAATAATCTTCAGTTTATATTAGGATCCGGAGTACGTACTAGAGAAGAATTAATAGAGTATTATTGGCCATTGGCCAATGCAAGTGGAGGCGGCTGGTACCTGTTTTCAAGGCAATGCGCAAGCGAAGCAAAGCAAGGAGAGCACGCGAATGGAAACCGGTGGCCGGCCGGCGGAACAGGTAAAGGCCGGTTTCAATTCTGAGCATGATGTTGGATTGGATTTGGATGGCATGATGCATGGGGTGATGAGGCCGGCCAGCGGGTGGACAAGATCCGGCAGGGCCGGCATTATTGATATCTTATGCATGCATTGCATGCTCGCGTCAACGTCGTTGCAGCCAGCGTGCGCGCGGTGCCTACCGAATTATATTGATACTGTATATATATATGTCATGCATGAGATGATGGTGATGTACTGATGTGTGTGCCTGCCGACTCGGACTGCCGTGTGGTGGAGATCGTCGCGCGATCCCTATATACAATTCCCAATTCCTATGCCCCCTACTCATTCTCTCGCCCACGCAGCCACGCACGCAACAGATTTTGTTCTTAGATCAGGCGATATGATCCATCGGATGCCACGCCGTTCTCACGTCCTCCTGTATACCAGCTGTGGGGCGATCAGATCTTTTGCGGTTTGTTGGTATATATACGTACTCAACTTCTCATTGTATACGTCTCAAAAACGTGCCTACGTGTTACAATAAAAACCTAATACTTACTCCCTCTATATAGGAAATAGATGTCCTTTTGGATAAGATTTGAGTCAAACTTTAAAAATATAAATCATAAATAACTTTTAAATTGTTAAGTTTAGAGATGTAAAAATCACATAAATAAATTTGTCTTCAAAAGTACTTTCATAAAAAAATATACATATACCACTTTATAATAAACATTTTCAAAGAAACAAGTGCTCAAAGTTATGTTTTGGAGACGGTGTCGCTATCCTAAACGACATCTATTTTCTATATAACGAGAGTAAGTACCTTTTAGAATCAGTCGCTACAGTGACCGAGTGAGTTATTATTCTTAGTCATATGAATAACACGTAGTACGTGTTGGAAGTCCACATCACATACGAGACATTAAGGATGTGGGAGCATGTTGGAAAGTAGGAAGATATATGGAAGAAGAAATTCTCGCCATTTAATGTTAGGTTTAGACATCGATACTAGCATTTGTAGAGTGACTAAGTACTATTTGTGTGTGTGTTTGGGGGACCTGCTCTGACTTTCCGTTTGTACATCGTTACTTTAGAGGTGATTGTTCATTTGCCTCTAAAACTAGATTTATAGCCCTAAACATGAGCCATATCTATACAAACTGATTTCTAGAGGCCGCTCGAAATCTAGCGGTTCCTAAAAGTTGTTTTTTTTAGAAATTTGAAATGGATATCTAGGGCTCTAAATGAATTTAAATGAAAATTGTTTCAACTAGAAAGTTGTGGGTGTCATTGAGTACTACAACGTCAATTTTCGTCGTTCCTCTATATAAGATCGTTTGAAATTTTGAATTAAAAAAATGTGAGGACTTCAAGCTGAATTTTGTAATCATAGATTTTCTCAAATGTAAAGGTTATCGATAACAATGTTTTAGATCTTCTCAAGATCTATACCTTCGATTTTGATAATTTCTCCATTCAAGGTTGTGGGCCATGCACCACCGTAGCAGTTGTGGCGCGGCCACAACAAGTGGCGATGGTTTTGGCCGCCACAAGGGTGGCGAGAAAATGAACTGGAAAGACCTGTGGTAGCCATCATTTACATATGAACTAAACACTGACGAACTGACGGTGGCAGTCACATGCGTGGCGTGGCGGACGTTGGCGGCAACCAAATGATTTGATGCCTATGATGTCGTCAGAAAAAAGAAATAGTTCTCTAGAAAGAAAGAAAGAAAGAAAAAGGAGTGGTGAGGGCCCATGATTTGATGCCTTTCAATCAAATCTCAAATAAACTTGCAAAATAAAAATAATGAGCTGGAAGCCTTAAATATATATAGATTTTTTGAATTGCACGGTACATTCACAACTCTCAAATAAATACGCTTTGCTGCTAATGGAAGGCACGCTTAAGCCACCCTTTTATGATTATAAACCGGTGGATAGTGATATTTATATAAAGTAAAAATAATAAAGTCACTACTGTATGCACACAATATAGTAAAAACGTCTTAAATTCTGGAATAAATCTAAAATTACATGTTGGGCTGACTGCTGGTGAGAAATATTATTTTGTCTGATTTATGTGAGAGAAAAATATTGTTTAAAAAACTGATTTTGTAAGAACATGCTACAGTAAGTAAAAAAAAAAAGGGGGGCATAGCCTAAACGTAGCCATCTGACCTACGGTCAGTTGGAGCCTACTCCAGCTGCACTGCATGCATGCGAAACCTTCGCACGCACGGATCAAATACAATGAGTGTCAATCAGTCATCCAGTTTGATTTGTCCAAACTGCCTTCTTGGAGATGGAGAAGGTCCAAAACTCTCACTGACTCCCTGTCTCCGCGGCAAGTGGCCGGCCAAGGAATCCTGCAGCAGTTGCCCAATTGCCGCCCGACCAATTTGCGGTGCTAATTACGTACAGTATGCGTCAGTACCTACAGTACCTTTTATAAATCAGCCGACACACTCAACGCAACCCTTAAAATTAGGTTAAAGGACGGAGAATACTACGGAGTACTCCCTCCGTCCCTAAATAAGTGTCGTCGTTGGTGTGCGTGTCACGTGTTTGACTCAATTTGTAGAAAATATATGCAATATTTATATCTCCAAATAATTTTGTTAAAAAACTAGATGTAAATATCTTTCCGATGATACTAATTACTTAGCATAAATATTAATATATTTTAATATATAATTGTCAGTAACTTTTTCTCGGGAAGCGAGAAGGACACTTTTTTAGGGACGGAGGGAGTACGTACTAGTACTCAAAAGACGGTCCTAATTTCGTCAGATGATGATGATAGAGAGTACGTATTAGGTTATTATAGATACCTTGCGCTCTATCTAGGTTGGCATAGTTTTTGATTGAGTATATATAATATGTGTTTAATATATGAATAGCCCTCTTGTCTAACAGCAACTCCAATGATTTTGTATTTTTTTTGTTTGACAGAATATAATATTTGTCAACTCTCAAATTAATATGGTAAAGGTAAAAAGAGTCAATCTCCAACGGTTTTGCATTTAAACTTGACAAAACTAAAAAAATTGTGCGCGAGAGAGGGAAATATCCCGCGAGAGTAGCACACGAGAACGATTGTCAAGCGAACCGCAGTTTGGCATATATGTCAAATATCACCCGGTGTTTGCCAAATTGCTAAAAATACTAAGCTCATTTGTCAAACCGTTGGATATGAGATTTTTTGACGTTTTTGCAAAAACAAGAATGTCAAACTCATTTGCAAAACCGTTGGAGTTGCTTTAAGATTAATATCTTTTCTATTAGCAAAAAAAAAAAGAACTAACAATTTTTTCTTTTGCAACCGAGAAAGCAAGCGTCACAACATATTTTTGGGGGTCAGGTGGTTTTGCAATTCCTTTCTTTCTTTTCTGCCGGCTCGCTGAGTGCATTATGGGAAGGTGACATGTACTATGCCATATAAAATTGTCGGACGATTTGCCTTTGCCTTTCTGTGATTGATGTGAGAAGGTGCCATGTGACATGTGCGACCCAAATCAAATGGGCACGCGCGGCAGAGCACACTCGCTCTCGCATCATATCTCCCCTTTCTCATGGGCTTCCGGCTCCGTGTCTCCAGTCTCCACCGTGCACACTGGGCTACTGGAGGCCATCAGCCGCCAATGTGAAACGTAACGGCTCATTTCTCTTTCAGACGGGACTGCTCCTTTGTTGTCTGACGTAATCCGTACAGAGTTCAGAGAGGCCATAACAACACTAACCTCTCAAGCAATGAAAATCAAGTCATAAATCGAAGAGCATACTACAGTTCCCAGAGGAAATATTCCATTCATCAGAAGTAAAACATGAGGCAGAATGCAACCGGGACACTCATAGCTACATCTTCTACCGTTCCACTAGAGCCACACTTTTACATTAGAGCATACAAAATGGAGTAGTAGTTCACTATGAACCGTTTCTTCCTTTTTCTTTATGGAGACGACGAGAGAATATCAGGCACCTGATTCCTCCCCACGACAAAACCTGGAGGGGTATTGGGATGAAATGCTGCATGGCCTTGGACTAGTTGCAACCAACAAACAGATGTCTAAGCCTTAGCTTGTACAGCCTGCATCCTCTGTTGCAACTTGAATATCTGCATAGCAAAAGATAAGAAGATGAATCAGAGAATTTTCCTAAAGATACCAAATACTACTACTCAATTTAACCCTAATCAGATCACATTCAACACTTGCACACATGTGTAACCATTGAACCTATTAAAAGAATAAGCACCCAAAAAAACTTCAATTGAACTGAATGGCTTATAAATCTTACACACTAGCAGTAAAATACACATAACCCACAATACAAATTACACACACTGTTTTTCAGGTCTCGACATAAAAGAAACCAGCTTAAAAAAAATTTCATGTCCCCAGGGATGATAAATAAATATTCTTATATTCTTAGTCCACTAAAGAGCTTCAACCTTGCATTAGCATCTGCAGCTGTATCAGATATTTTGTATCATGGGCCACCAAGGAGATATTTGGGCATGCAGTTCAATCCTATCATCCTGCCACATCCTCCAAAAGAAGCAGCAGTAACTTCAGCAGTGTGGTTTGTGACCCTGGAAGCCAGTGCCAAAATCAGGGCAAGCAACTCTGTTCGGCAGGACTTAAAGCGGCTTTGGCTGATTTGTATGGCTGATTTGTTGTAGGAGGATAACACTGTTCACGGCTGACTTGTACGGATTAAAGCGGCTGAATAGCTCAAGCCAACTTAGCTACAGAAACTTTTTGACCAGCCATATTTTAAGGTTCATGGCCAAATCTTGGCCTCAAACAAATGGACTCCAATTTTTCTGGGCACAGCCAAAATTTGGCTGGCTCACTAGGGTCACCAACCAAACAGGAATGGAACCAAGCTGAACAGCTACCAATCAAATTAGAGTAAAGCATCAAGTTGAGTCATGGAATGTTGTAATACAAGGCAAAAGCAGAAACCTAAAATGAGCTGGTGATGCTTTCGTTATCCTAAATTAAGTTTATTGAGGATTCACTCTTAGAGCCACAACTAATGATCGTATTTCAATTCACTTATTCGATCAATGAATGTTAACCCATACTAAATTAATCTCTTAAGAACACTTGCTACAACGGCGATCAGGCTAAGTCCTTGTCTATGTACTTTACTCGTATGATTTGTCAGCACAATATATATAAACATATCATATTGTCAAATGGAATTCAATCTTTGAGTTGGTCACGTAACAGAATAGCGAATAAGTGTCTTGGTGCTGCAGCTTGACAGAAGTTCATTATCTAGCTGGATGCAGCTCCCTCAGTTGCCAATAACATACTGCTTAAAAGCAACTGCTAACCTAGTGTTGCTTTCAATAGTAGTTTCTCACTGCTGATAGCATTCTCCAGAGCAATAGTATCTGCTCCTAAGTCAAGGCAATAAATCTGGCCAACATGCTAATCAGTAGTTCGGTACTTCAAGCTGTATTCTGAGATGAAGTCACCTCATGTTTTGTCTAGTCAAGGTGCTGCTGCTTCCTCTTCTTGCAAAGAGATTAGACTGAGCAAGAGATAGATCACATGACTTATGTCTGGCAGCCTGATTTGCTATTGGACAGATCTCAAGTTAAGACTTAGAGAATCTTCATTTAAATAAGCAAAGAATAAGGAACTATACATTCCTTTTTGTTCTGTGCACAAATTAAAGAATTGTGAGTTCCTATAAGGAAATCCAAAAGACAGCTCATTGGACGGGTTGTCTGAGAAGTCAGACTCAAGATTACATTGCACTATATGAGACCGCCTGTAAGTCAACACCAATGCTGCAGACACAGAATGATACATGGACATTGTCCAACACAAAAATAGAATGATTTTACCAACTCCTGTGTTGTGTGGCAGTCAAACCAAACTCATTGAATTTATCAGTTTCGCATGGAAAATGGAGATATAATAGGCCCTGGCACTAGCATTTTATCACGTTATCCAGATCTTACCACGGTGAACTATTCTTTGCCAGACTTGTTTGACTACACAGTTAATGTCTATCACAATTGTTGCACACCTAATTAAATACTCCCGACCCCAAATTTAGGTACATCTAACATTCTTCTAAATGCACCAAATATAAGTCCATGACAACTATAGTGCACCTCTTAGCTTCATCTTCCAGGCCTACCCCTACTTAAATGCATACAGATCCATGCAACACACTTTCCACCCATATTAACTATAGCAAGGATGACGTACCACTCACCTTAATTCTTGTGCCTAAGCCCAAATGGACTCATCTTTGGGATTTTAGGGAGCATGATTTAATTTCCACACTAAGGATATAACAGAAATGGTACTGTAAATTATGATTCTAAAAAGGGTAAACATCTGCAATGTTCTGAAATGATATTCTAGTGGACCACAAAATCACAATTATGGCATATCATATCATGCTTGGAGTTGTACAAACAATTATTTGCAGATACCAAATTTTGTATACCACCTAGTAATATCATATATGCTTCACAGCTACTGAACTGGAGTCAAATTCAAAAGGTTTGTACAAACAATTATTTGCAGAGACCAAATTTTGTATACCACCTAGTAAAAGTTACAATAATGATAAGGGGCAATTACATACCGATTCCTTCTTGCTATTTTGCTTTTCCTCCAAATCTTTGAGCGCCCGATCCATCCGCTTCCTGCAAAATAGCCAGTCCCACAAGCTTAGCACAACAACATGAAGGCACTGTGAGCTGATGAAGCCACAAAGTAGGGCAGCTGAAACCGAAAGCTGACTCACAGCTCTGCGGTGATGTACTCGATGCGCTTCTTGACGTTGGCCTTGGCCTCCGCAAGGTCCTGCTTGACCAGCACCGGTCCGATGAGCTTGTACACGTTGGCCCCATCGCTGAGCAGCTCCAGCTCCTGTAAGCAGCCATAGCCAGGAATCGAATAAGGCACTCACACGGTGAAATCAGCAAAACCTTTAACTGAGGCGATGAAGCGCGAGGATGCGTGCCTTGAGGACGAGCTCGTTCTCTCCGACCTGGATGGTGTAGTGCTTGCGGACCTGGTGGTTCTTGGCGATGTCTGCGAAAGGGAGGAGCAGCGCGGAAGTCAGAGGAGAGAGGTGAGCTAGATAGGGTTCGGAGGCGGCGGCGAGGGAGGGGCCATAGAGCGCGTGCCTTTCTGGATCTTGCTGAGGGCGTTGGCCTGGACCTCGAGATCCTTCTGCATCTCGCGGACGGCTGCCGGGGTCGACGAGGACGCCATGGCCTGGCTGCGGCCGCGGCTCCCTCCCTCCTACGCCGCCGCACCTCGTCGCCGGCTTCGGGAAGCGGTGGGGAGTAGGACGTAGATGCGGCGGGGTTTGGGCTTCCTCGCCTATGTCTTCTGTAAGGAACATTGATTACTTTACGTGGGCCGATCTACGAATGGGCTTTGATGGGCCAGCAAGGCCAGTGAGATTGCTTTCTGTGGGCCGCCGCTCAGGAAGATTATTGGCCCGGGTGGATTACATCTCGGCCCGTGTGGTGTGGACATATATCCCTTTAATTTGCTATTTGCAGTGTGAGGTCGAGCGAGGATGGATCATCTCTCATTCTCTTGACAACTCAACGAATTTCCGAGAAGATAAGATTGGTCCCGCGTTGATTGCCGTTGACAGTTGTGCTTGCAGCACGAAATCGAATGGATTCCCATTCCCTGATTGGTTGATAGAAAAAGGTTGATTAATAAAGGAAATCTAACAGATGTTTTTTCCGCCAATGATTGAAGCTGATTTATTTAATTATAATAAACGAAAGCATATATATATTGGCAATGCATTGTGCTAGGTCAGACTATAGGAAAGCTCCAAGTCGCAACTTGCATCCTCATACGCAAAGGATCGGGGATCGGGGATCGGGGTGAGTGGAGAACGAAGCTGCATGCATAGTGCCCGCCGAACTTTGAGATGATTGGATTGGCTGCTTGGGGCCTTTTGCCATGATCCAAGATGCAAACAAAAAGGCACCTTCTTTCCTCACGGCGGTGTCTTTCAGGAATACCTTCCTTGCTTCCTCTTGCTCACTTCACCTCCCGGCCCGGCCGGCCGGCCCTTTCGTCCCAAGATATAAATCCCCTCGGCATTTATTCATTCATTGTTTATTAGGAGCGAAATAGGACGAATAATAATCCCAAAAGGCAGGCGAAAAAATACCGTACCATATGCTGCTGGCACACCGAGGGAGGAGCTAGAATGGACGTTTAGCCAAATGCACGCAAACACGTACAGATCGTCTGCTATTTTTCACACAATTTTCGTGCTTCCCGTCCCTTCGATAGATCGTCTACTATTTTTCACACAATTTTCTCTCACGCAGTCAGCAGGATTCGAACTCACGACCTCTCGTTCGCGTGAAGCATCCTCTACCACTGCATTACACACTCATATACGATCCATCTCTGTTTCAATTACCCATATCACTACTAGAGAAACGGCCTTTAGCCCCGGTTGGGAAGGGCCTTTAGGCCTTTAGCCCCGGTTTTCCCAACCGGGGCTACCAATCCGGGAAACGGCCTTTAGCCCCGGTTTTCCCAACCGGGGCTACCAATCCGGGACTAAAGGTCGGACCCTTTAGTCCCGGGTGCTCCCAACCGGGGTTAAAGGTCTCCACGAGAAAAAAATAAATGTGCATCTGTGAGATTCGAACTCAACACCTCTCGCCTCAAACACGCTTACCAACTGAGCTACACAACCCATGTGATGTAGTTCTGGACGTTTTCCTTTTGAATTCACTCGGGAAGGACCTTAGCCTCGATTGGTAACACCAACCGGGACCAAAGGTCCACCCTTTAGCCTCGGTTGGTATTACCAACCGGGACTAAAGGTCCAGGACCTTTAGTCCGGGTTGATAATACCAACCGGGGCTAAAGATTCACCTTTAGCCCCGGACACAATTTTTGGCCGAGACTAAAGCTCAATTGATAGATCGTCCAAAGGCTTGTTCTCTAGTAGTGTATATTATACTAAACCATGTGTAACTTGCTTATTTGAGACTCTAAACGAATTCAAATCAAAAAGTTGTAAACTATAAAGTTTTCTAACTTTTCAAGATCTACAACTTTTATTTTGGTAGTTTTTACATCCGAGGTCGTTTATAAAAATTTGAATTTCAAATTTTACAATTTGAAACGTGGTTTTCGTTGACAAGATGATTTCAAATCAAAAAGTTGTCAACACCAAAGTTTCATAAATTTTCGAGATCTACAACTTTTATTTTGGTCATTTCTCCATCTGAGATATTTTGAAAAATTTGAATTTTAAAATTTTCAAATTCGACGCAGTTTTGCATAACTAGATGACTTCAAATTAAAAAGTTATCAACTACAAACTTTCATAACTTGTCAAGATCTACAAAGTTTATTTTGGTTGTTTGACTATTTATGCACCCGACATTGTGGTTCTAATATTATTCACAAACATTATATATCACTCTTGTATAGTTTTATAAACTACCGGAGAGATATATAAGATTTGTTAACGAATTTATTTTAAGTTTGTCAAATGAAAAAATCACCAAATCAAAATTTTTTCATCTTGATAAGTTAACCAACTTTGTAGTTAAAAACTTTTTTCATTTGGATTAATTTACTGCTTCAAAATGTAATTTAAAAACTGGCTTTGCCGAGTGCCAAAAAAAACACTAGGCAAAGAGCTCTTTGCCGAGTGCCACGTGGCTGGCACTCGGCAAAGGCACCTCTTTGCCGAGTGCCAGCCACGTGGCACTCGGCAAAGGCACCTCTTTGCCGAGTGCCAACCACGTGGCACTCGGCAAAGACCCGACCATGTGGCACAGTTCGGGGCCACATTCTTTGCCGAGTGCCACGTGGCTGGCACTCGGCAAAGGCACCTCTTTACCGAGTGCCAGCCACGTGGCACTCAGCAAAGAACCGCCCACGTGGCACAGTTCGGGGCCACATGCTTGCTTTGCCTTGTGTTTGCTTTTGCCGAGTGCCACGTGGCCAGCACTCGGCAAAGAGACTCTTTGCCTAGTGCCCGAAATTTGGCACTCGGCAAAGCCACAGGTACTCGGCAAAGATTGATTTTCCCGCCGTAGTGGTGGTGATGGGGATCAGACGATGATGCTCTACTACTACGACTGTTTTGCATGAGCACCGCTAATTTCGAGAATCAAAATCGAAACCCCATTCAATTAAAAGTAGCGTTCACCATATCTTATGCTTCATTCCATCCTCCTTTCTCGACCCTCCCCTCCACCAAAAAAAAAAAGGTGCGGCCGGCCGCCGCCCATGCATGGCGAGCCGCCGAACGCGCGTAGCGATCTGGGCATGGGCGTACCCGGTGCAGTGCAGCATTGCGTGATCCCCCTCCTCCTCGTCAAACCATGACCATATCATGGGCACACGTTGCAACTAACCCGGGCACTTTTCGAGATAGTTCTTAGAAAGCTAATCACAACTGTATCTAATCGATCAGCAGGGAAATAAAGGGAAGCTTTTGAACACTGACCTTTGGGTTTTGGCACCGATGGAAGTTCCATTTGGCCGAGACCATAGGGGACCAATAAACCACATATACTCTCTCCGCGTAGAAAATAGACGACGTTTCCATTTGGCCGAGACCATGGGGACCAATAAACCATATATACTCTTTTCACGTAGGAAATAGATGATGTTTTGGACATCGACACGGTCTCTAAACTACAACTTTGACTCTCTTTATATAAAAAAAATATTTATCAAAAAGTGATATATATATATATGAAAATATTTTTCAAGACAAATCTATTCATATGTTTTTTATATTTTCAAACTTAACAACTTAAAAGTTACTCATGATTTATATTCTCAATGTTTGACCGAAACCATATCCAAAGCATCATCTATTTTCTACATGGGGGAGTATATCCTGTATGAATACCTGAGAATAATTAGCAACAGCCTTTTTTTGTGGAGTACACGTGCAAGAAGCGTTTCTACATTAAAAACGTACTCAATCCATCCCAAATTATAAAACATTTGACCTTTTTGACATCAAGTTTGACCACTCGTTTTATTTAAAATTTTGTACAAAATATTATTTATTTTGTCGTGGCTTTGTTTATTAATAAAAATTCTTTAAGAATAATTTAAATTTAACTTTATTTGCATAAATTTTTTGAATTAAACGAGAGATTAAACTTGAGGACAAAAAAAAAAGTCCAATATCTTGTAATTTAGGGTGAAGGGAGTATAAACAAATCGCTAATCCAACTTCATTCCAGACCTGCCAACAACCTCCAGACATCGAGAATTGATCATTGAGCTTATGGACCCCAATATGCCGCTGGCAGTACGTACGCTAAGCTGGCGCCATTGTTTGTGTTTCGCGCGCCAAACTGACCCGCACCGCCGCACTTTGTGATGCTCACCGATCGAGTCGAGCTTGAGCACGTACGGAAAGGAGGCGCGCGCCACCTGAAGGCTCCGTCGTGGACCACCCGCCAGTGCCACCTCCACTTGTCCTTCGCTGCCTGCCTGCCTTCTCCCCCTTTGCCTTTGGCCCCAAACCAGGAGAAGAGCCGCCGCGCCGAGCCGCACCCTGCTGCATGCAACTGCAACGATGGGATATGGCCGGTGGGGGTCGTTTTCAGAGGGGGGCTCCCCCACCAGCCGGAGATATGGCATGATCCCCTCGTATCGTATCGTACCCCTGGAGTTGCCGACCCACTCACGGGCTCACCCACGGCCACGGTTCAGAAAGCCCCTGCATGCAAGTTTATCATTATTGGTCATCAACCTCCAGATCATCCTTCTCCAGCATATAAATATCATGCCTTGAATTGAGTCACATCTAGCACCTAGTCCTAACTCCACATCCTGAGGAAAGATAAACATCAATGGCCAAATGAAAGCAAGTTTATCGAGTGCGGCGAAGTTAAACCTACGCAGACCAAAGATGCAAGGGCATCCAGTTTGGTGTGCACTGTGCAGTAAACTGAGGCACACACGCATAAGGGTGCAAATTAGTGACTCCTAGGTGCACCTCTAACTCTCTTTAGTTTAAATATTGAGTTCTCTTTAGTTCAAATATTTATACTCTTAGCATAAACATGTAAACTAAAGAGAGTTAGAGGTGCACCTAAAGGTTACCCATTTGCCGCAGGGCGCACGCACATCATCAGCTAAGGGTCCCTGTTGGTATTGGGACTTTTCGAGGTAGCAAAATCCGCTTGCCGGCTCCAAAACTTCCGACGCTTCAGTGCTCCATGTGATACATAAAGCGATGAGGTTGGCTGAGACTGTAACATGTTTGAAATGCCGTGCACAATGTGATCATTACAAAGCCACAAAAAAATAAGCATCGTCGTAGCCTTCCTGGCCACAGGAAAAAAGAGTGAACGAATCCGCGTACCTGTGGTCGAACTTATCGTGGGGGGAACTTATCGCTGAAATTAAGCCCTCCATTTCATTTATACCGTGCTCCCAAAAATATTCATCCACATCGTTTTGGTTTTCTGCGGCACTGTCACCTTTGCAAATTCCGCTTCATCTGCTTCAAGAACTTGTACTTCGAATGAGACCTGTCGAGCATGGAACCACAGTTACTCATAAACCAACCATGATCGGTGCCCATTCATCGTGAATCGACATGTGAAGAAAGTTCATATGTTGACAAAGACAGAAGAGTTATATACAAGTTACAACTTGTGACCAGAACTTTGGCATCGCAAGATATGCAAATATACGGCTCTTCAAACCTTGCAATTTCCGCCAAAACCATGAAAATACTCCCTATACTACCCCCAGAAATATAAGGTGTGTTCTGTCTGTCTAAGCGTGACCTTCGACCAGAGGTTTCTCTTATGGAGTAATACTTTAACCACAATTGTAAGAAAGTACTCATGGAAATGAATCCAATGATATCAATTTCAAGGCAAATAACCCATATATATTCTTGTATTAATTTGTTGATCAAACTCGAATTTTAGATGATCAAAATATGCCTTATATTTCAAGACGGAAGAAGGTTGCAGAATAGCAGGAGGTAGAATTACTAGAAGCCACTGAGAATATTCATCTCATACTAAAAATATATCAAATATAATGGTCTTCAAACAGAAGAATCATGATACCATAAATAGAGCATAAAAATTGTACCTTTATGAGCAAACAAACAATTGAGGGAACAGTGGTGCCCTGAGAGCAGATCATATAAGCTACAAAAATAACAAACAAGCAGCAGAATTAGATAAGACCAAGCAAAAGTACAGAATCTAAAGAGAATGAAGTGCTCACTAGAAATATCTAGTCAGAATGGAACTGATGCACTGATGTTTTGAACATCAAAACCGACCACTCCACAGGAATTTAACCCTCAACATCTTAAGTTTCAGAAGTTTCTTTTTTTTTAACCAATGGCAGGAGCTTTGCCTTTGAATTAAGAAGAAATAGATTGACCCAGTTTATAAGCGAAACAAGTCCTAAAAACCTATTAAGTTTCAGAAGTAACTATCACTTTGCCTGGAATTAGCAGCGGTTAAACACTTATTTCCACACCAGTCGAAACCGAATTTCATTACTATAGTAACGAAATTACAGAGTTTAACAGCAAAGAAAAGCAAACACAGACAGAAGCGCGTCCATGCAAATGATCACCAAGGGAACAATTGCATGAACAACAGAAACTACAGCAGCAGTTAAACACTCAATAGGTAGTTCATCAACAAACAAGTTGAATCTAAACTACAATCAGCGCCCAGTGGGATCTAACCAGTATGTTCTATGTCACAATGATACTGCCCATGTGAGATCGTTCCTAGTGATGTTTGAGCATAATTGCAATAACGTTGCCACTAGCTCATTATGAGAGTGAGCTCCTTCTAAAGGTCTCCAACAAGAAGTAAGATACATCATACCTATTTGAAAGATGCAACAAGAAAGGAGGTAATAGACACATGCATGCACATGCATGCAAGGACCGCCACTTCATATCTCCCCACCCTCACATGCATGGTCACCTGTGATAATGCAGGGTACATTCCAACAGAAAGATGTTGGAAACACAATACAACACAAGGATAGAGCTAAACTTTGGTCCTGCGATGCTTTCAATTGTCCAGAAAAGCGGCCAGTTTGGGATACCAAAGTACTGAAAAAGTGTAGTACCATCTGTGCAAAATTTATTAAGACTACAGTGTGCAGAAAATAGTCTATGCAAAAGCCTGTAATGGCCTGATTGCAATGTACTACTCCCTCCGTCCTAAAATAAATGTAATTGTAGGACCAAACATGGTTACCAATACTCTTAGTAAAATTATCAAAATACCCCTATAAAGTTGCAATCATTATGTTTTGAAAAACGAAAAAGTACAAAAAAGACGAATAGAGATGTTTTGTCTTATATGTAGAATTGCAATTATTTTGGGGCAAATTTTGGACTCTGGAATTGCATTTATTTTGGGACGGAGGGAGTAGTTTATTATAGAAGGGTTTTTAAAGAGACTGTGTAGAGCAAGTAGATGCAAAGTGCAGTTGAGCTTTCTTGATATGAAATCGTCAAAAAATAATCTCAATGAATTCAACAATTCATATAGCAGATTCAAACAAGTTTGTAAACAAAGAGAATAGAGAAGGGGCAATACAAAGGAATGAAATATATCACAAACTAAATAGAGCGAGGAGCAAGGGGAATGTTGACATCCCAGGTAGAGGATGGACCAATAACGACCTAGATGGAATCCAACCCATTTCAATATATGGAGAACTAACCAGACAAAGACTTGTATGGTTAGATTGGTGACTATCACCAGACCCACGAAAAATAACAAGCAAATAGCTAATGAACTTCTAATGCCTATCTCTTTCAAAAAAAGAAAAAGAACACATGCAGTTTCCTAATGATGGAAAGTGGCAAATTCAGATATTAAATTTAAAATTTTAGCTGCTAATGTTTCCTAATTATAGACAAGTTCAGAGCACCTTTTATTTTCTGGAAAATGATTTAAGTAGATTTTGCATGTTTTCTGGTTCTAGACTCCAGGAAAAAAAAGACTTGAACAGAATATGATCTAGAGTTCTAGACAAAGATGCACCTTACCTTCTGTCAAAACTAAAATCTTATGAGAAAAGGTACAGGACATCAAGATTGAAGTTTCAGACCACAGAACTCACGAGTAGCAAATAAAAAATGAATAACCAAATGTTAAAAAAGACTGATCAATCCTGTAGAAGATAAACAAAATAAGATGCATTATTATTAGTTACAGATAAGCAGCATATCCTACCACCAATATAAGCACCACTTACTCATGTCACACATTTAAATACTCTTTTTGCAGCAATTATAATAACCTGCATGGCATGTGATGTGGGCAGTGAGCATCTTTCAAAAAGTAAGCACTACCAAAGCAGCACAATCATAACAAAAGTAAATCATAGATTAATTATTGAGATAGCAAATGGAAATGAACATCAATTAATGTACTGGTAAGGTTTGTTTCCTCTGCTTTAATCTAGATCTGGGCCCACCTTCACGAGATATCAAGTGGATACCCTCTGAACAAGAGGGCTGATTCAGCGAGAAATGAAAACAAGACAGGACTTCAAATAGGCTTGTATACAGCTAAAACTTCAGACAGAAATCACAATAATGGAGACACAGTCTGTTCAGTCCTCTATGGTCCCAAGACAGGGAACCCAATCAGTGCACTGGATAAAGGATAAGTCCCAAAGGATAAAGCCTGGTGAATGTAAATGGTAGGCATCAGAGCACAGAGGCAAGAATTAGGCCCTGTTTGGATCAGTTAAACTTGTTATAAGCTGCAATAGCCAGAGGGAACCAGCTGATAGCTTTTTATAAGATGAGTGATTCAACAGTACTCCCTCCATACTCGTATTAGTTGACGTTTTAGAAAAGATTAGAGTCAAACATTGGGAATATAAATCATCAATAACTATTAAGTTTCTAAGTTTACAAATATAAAAATTATGTAAATAGATTTGTCTTGAAGAATACTTTCATAAAAGTATACATATATCATTTTTCCATAAATGTTTTTATAAAAATAAGAGGTCAAAGTTGTGTTTTGAAGACCGTGTCGCTGTCCTAAACGTCAACTAATATGGGTATGGAGGGAGTAAGCTATAATCTGGGCTGTTTGGATCAGCTAGAGCTTTTTAGCAGCTAGCAACTTATTTTAGTCGATCCAAACATGGCCTTAGACTTGACAATATATCTTGGAGTTTACAGACCATTAATCCGTATTAATTAGCTGAGATGATCAAGGGGCTGGATCCTCCACATGCCATTACAACAAAATCTTACTTGAACTCAATAACCAAAACAATATACCCTGAGATGATAATTACATCACAGATTACCACCAGAAGCGACATCAATGGTTCCAGCTATGCTGTTCACATGTGCACAAAGACAGAATTAAGATACACCTACTTCAGGAGTTAACTTGGAAGATAAACTAGCTTACTAGGGTATTACCTCCTTATGACATTGACACCTTTTTCCCATATTTTTACCACGAAACCTATGATCATTACTCTTTCAGGAAGGAAAAAAAGGAACAAAGTTTTTAAGCAATCTAGTACAAATCACAACCATTTCAAAATAAGGAAAGGATGTACAACACACCAGCAAATTAACACACACCACAGATTGTTCTTGGATGAAGTGGATAAAAGCAGTCCAGAGGAAGGGTCTCTACATCATATCAGAGTAAATGGTTGAGAAGGGTCTGGGAGTGCTTGCTCCAATCAAAAAGTTCCAACATTACAGAGTATCTGGAAACTTTCTTCACTGGTCCAACTGTAACTTATCAACAACAGCCAAAAGCAATTCCTAACTTTGCCAACTAAGCTCAGCTAACAGCGTCCCACAACACCATAGGAAACACGCACGCCCTGTTGTTTTCCTCGTAAGGTACAAATATAAGCAGCTCTTTGTTTGCTTCCAAGATCCGTTCAGTTTGACCCACAGCCCTGGATGTATATATATAGCCTCCACACCATCTGCATAGTTGAGAGGCAAAGAAATAACAGAAAAGCAAGCATGACTCAAGCTCATTCAAAGTCATGCTTCCAACAATTTTGGGATGGAGTTCAAGTTAAGAGGAACAGTGGTAGCTTCACCATTGAGCTCCTGCCATCTCTTGGTGCGACAGTAAATCAATCTAACAACTTGCAGAAGTTTATCATATCTCCCTACGATCCCCGTTATAGGTGAGGTTCTCCCTGCACTCTGCATGTACCTTATCATGTTGAAATATAACCAAACAGCAGGAGCTGACATGATTTCCTCTGCTTTGTCTTTGTGTCTCTCAGATACTGGGAGTTGTTCCTTATAGTCCTAGTCATTTACTCCGCCTGGATTTGCCCGTTTGAACTAGCATTTTTGAAGGATTTGCCCTCTAAGCTTCTGCTAGTTGAGAACATTGTCAATAGCTTCTTTGCGATTGATATTGTTTTGACATTCTTTGTAGCATATGTCGACAGCAAAACACATCTTCTTGTGGACGATCGAAAGAGAATTGCAGTAAGGTTTGCACCTGGTTCATAACTGCTTTCTTATCCAAAACTCCACATTGAATTTGGGAAGACCATGCATTTCTGTTATGGAACTAACAATAATGATTTTCCGCAGGTACCTATCAACCTGGTTCATCTTTGATGTATGTTCAACAGCTCCATTTCAGCCAATCAGCCTTCTCTTTACACACAAGGGGAATGACCTTGCTTTTAAGATACTCAATATGTTGAGGCTATGGCGTCTTCACCGAGTCAGCTCGCTGTTTGCAAGGTTCAACTCCAATCCAGCTTCTTAATATTTTGATGATGAATGACAAATGGCACCAATTTGATCAACTTTCTTAACCAGACTGGAGAAGGATATAAGGTTCAACTATTTCTGGACTAGGTGCTCAAAACTTATTTCTGTAAGTCTTTCAGAAATTCAGAAACATAAAATAGGAATTACTTCCACGTTCTCCATAAAAATTGTCAAGCTCGCAAAGCGTCTACTTTTGCTCATTGGAAGAAACCTTTTGATAATAATGTGAAAAATCTGTGATAACAAAATGCAGGTTACTCTGTTTGCGGTGCATTGTGCGGGATGCTTCAATTATATGATTGCAGACAGATATCCTGATCCAGAGAAAACATGGATAGGTGCTGTTATGCCTACCTTCAGATCGGAGAACTTATGGACTAGATATGTAACTGCCCTTTACTGGTCGATTACAACACTGACAACAACAGGTTATGGGGACCTACATGCTGAGAACCCAAGAGAGATGCTGTTTGATATCTGCTATATGCTGTTTAATCTGGGACTGACAGCTTATCTTATTGGTAATATGACCAACCTGGTTGTTCATGGGACCAGCCGCACCCGGATTTTTGTATGTTTCTCAACTTATTGACAAAATCCATTAATCCTGAACTCGGTTCCTCAGCCTCACACTAACAATCATTCAGGGACGCAGATTTTAAATATGAAGTATATGCATAAGGGACAACAGCTTAAGTGAGACAGCAAATACCATGCCATTATAACAGCATAGCTTCTTTAGTCATGGTGACTTAGTGGGGAAATGAAATGAGCATCTTTCAACAGACAATGCATATTCAATAAGTGTGTTTATGCAGTCATTTATATGCATTGTCTATCCTATACCACGCCATGGATTAAGGTGTTTGGTAAACATGTTTAGCTAAACTTTTTTTTAGCTAAACATGTTTAGCACCATGCAACTCTGCTCTAGCACCATGGATTAAGGTGTTTTCGTAGAGCTCAAATCCACGTTTTTCAGCTCTGCTCCACATTTTTTAGCTAAACATGTTTAGCACTATGCAACTCTGCTCTAGGAAAAAAAGGTGGAGTTGTGGGTGCTCCACAAACTCCAGTTTTTTGTGGAGTTGCTTCACGGTGGAGTTTGTGGAACAGAGTATGTGGAAAAGTCCCAAACACCCCCTAATATTAAGAATTCAAGAGGATAAAACTCTACACACTATGAAATCTACTAAACTGAGAGGAAATCAGAGACATAGTTTAGCTTCAGTGATCCTATACTGTAAAGGTCAAACAGTTTGACAGGATCATCCTAATAAGTTCTAACACAAACCCCAAGCGGTAGGATTTCAATCAAGAAAATCAGTCAAGGCAATCAATGAATGGAACCTAATTCTTGATAGTCATTGTTCATATGTGCTGTAAGCCCCAAGTTGTTGCATCCTTTAGTCATTTAAAGGTTCTTATAACAACAGCACAAACAAAGAAAAATAAAATTCAAGGCTAGCAATATAAAAAATGTCAAAGCAAATCTAAACAGACTAAACCCTTTACAAAAGCAGTTATCTTACTTGTTCCATATTGGTAACTTTGAAAATGATGTAGAGGGACTCAATCCAATCCGCATCGGAATTTGCTGCACGAAATCAGTTGCCCGAGAAGATAAAGCAGCAAATGTTGTCTCACTTCTGCCTACAGTTCAAGACAGAGGGGCTCAGCCAGCAAGCTATGCTAAATTGTCTCCCAAAAGGAATTCGTTCAAGCATAGCATACAACTTATTCTTTACAATCATACAACAAGCCTACCTCTTTCATGGAGTATCTAATAATTTCATTGCAGAACTGGTAATGTAATCTATATTTTGGTTACTGTTTTAAATTGATTGTGCATTCCACTGTATTAACAGGTTAAACTTCTTTGGCATCAGGTAATGGAAGTACAGGCTGAGTATTTCCCACCAAAGGAAGACATAATGTTGCAAAACGAAGGGGCAGCAGATATTTACATAATAGTTTCAGGAGTAGTGGTTAGATCTTTATCTCTGACTGTGTTCTGAAAACATATTTGTACAGGTTTGTTCAGCAATCTAATTACACTTCTCTTGTTGCCTTATCTGTAGAATTTGATAACAACAATAAATGATAACGAACAGGTAAAGGTTTCAGGTTTCCTCGTCATAAATTGCAACGATATCAGGTATCGCTAAAGGTTTCAGCAGATTAATAACAATGATTCATTATCTGAAAGCAGGTGTACGAAAAAGTTGAAGAGAGAGACATGTTCGGAGAGGTTGGTGCTCTGTGTGACATACCCCAGCCATTTACTTGCCGCACCACTACCCTATCACAGCTCTTGAGAATAAGAAAGATAAGACTAACAGAGATCATGCAAGAACACAGTGAAGACAGCAATATTCTAATAAATAATCTATTTCAGGTACAGATTCATTGTCTTAAGGAAGTTAAATATACAGCAGCTAATTTCAGCTAAATTGAAGTTCATAACTCTTTATTTCCTTGCACAGAAGCTAAAGATGCAGGAAAAATTACCAGAATTAAATCAACTAGATCGAAGATTCATGCGCAAGTATGAACTATTCCATGGTCCTCGAGAAGCATGGTTGTTACCTCAGCCTTACCTACAATACGCAGAGCACAAATTTGAAGACATTACTAAGAATGTCGCAACCTTTGGTGGAGATCATGGTTCAACAAAACTAGCAGCAGAAACAATCCAATTGAGGATGCCACAGCAAGGAAACAGTCATGACCATGGCAATTATGGGGAGACAAATGGGATGGCAGGCGAAGAAGACGAACGTAATGGCGTTCACATAAACTGTGAGACCAAAAAAGGAACCAAAGAGTTCTGCGTTCAGATAAAATCTGAAGATTGTGATGCAGCAAGCTATTGGCAACCAAACCATGAAACTGTGAAGCTGGGGTCTTCCAACAATACGTTGGATGGCATAACTACGAGAGAATATCAAGATAGTAGGAACATAAAATCATCCAACAAAAGAGTTACAATTCACACATATCCTCATAATGCAACAGGTTCTTTAGTACAGAATGGGAAGCTTATCAATCTGCCTGGTTCACTGGAGGAGATTTTTGAAATTGGAAGTAAGGAAAACTTTTAAGATTTTAATTATGATTTGGTTATGGAGTGTATTTGATGGTATGCAGATAGGAGATGCACACAGAAATTTATAATAGTTTTTCTAACATTTGCAGATCAGAAGTTTCCAGGTTTCCACCCTAAGAAATTGGTCAGTAGAGACTATGCTGAGATAGATGACATTAGTGTTATTCGAGATGGTGACCACCTATTCCTTCTTCAGATGTAGAACAAGAATAACATTGAGCTGACCTAACGTAACAATAAAAAGGCTTCGGGTCCTCCAATCTGGCAAAAACAGCTGATTGTAAATCGGGATATGCAAGTGGAGATATGAAGAGGAAGACCTTTTTACAAATTGTTCTGGTCATTTCTGACATTATGTAAATATCTATTATTGCACAAGCTGCTGTCTCATGCAAAAGTCATGCCAGAAGCAGTTTCCTGGTTTTTTTTTCTATATGACAATAAGCTCTAGATGAAACAATGGAATCTCCTCAGAATGAGCTTAATAAAGGTGAGACTGTAAAAAACACCAGTAATGGGAATAAATCACTAATGCATTATCATGACATAAAAATGAAAGCTTGGGATTTGGAACTATGAGAAACACCCTGAGATGAAATATCTAGAAAGGGTTATCTTTCTGCAGCCTGCGGGGGTTTGATTGTCAACAAAATCTAAAAAATGTCTTGTCTCATGCCCTACTCTTCTTTTTTTTTGCACCAATGGAACTTCAAATTTCGAACTAAACACTTCAAAGTGTTTGGCGATGCAGAGCTGGTGTCATAGTAATAGCTGGTCTAAGATTTGTTCATGCGGCTATTACAATGGAAAACCAATAGTTCTATCCCAATCGTGAATGGGAAAAAAAATAAACAACATCTTATACGACTTAAGCAGAAGGAGGTGGGGGTTACACATGAGTATGCACACACCAGTACACCACTACAGATCATTTTGTCAGGACAATGTAAATCCGTATCTTGTCAAAAAAAAAATGCAAATCCGTATGAAATATCCAACAATATAGCAACAATTTAGGGATGAGCACATGAATATAGAGTCACACAGGAAGGTCAATATATAAGGGACCGCAGATAGAATTCACACATAAAACACTTCACTCGTCATTTTGGCTTCAGTTTCCAGTTTTTAGCGTATTTTTTCGTATGCTTGTTTCGGATAAAGCATATCCACTAGATTTACATACTCAAACATGAGCCCATGACGTCACTCTCACCATACAAAAGGCTAGTGTGTGCTACAGCAAGCCCAAGTGCCCAACCATTGGCATTTCAAATTTTCAATCATACTCGTATAATAATAAGTAACGTTTAAGATACGGAAAATTCGCTCGGGTGGCCAGCTTAGAAGGAAAATCCAGCAAGCATATCAGTCCCAAAATGACAATGCCTGATCAGACCATACAAGTAGTGTAGTGACGGGGGTGGGGGAGGACCCTGATGAGACCAATACCAAAACGTAGTACGTTCCGTAACCGCCTTGGACTTGCTTCTCCAGAATACGATGCGAATCAAAAGTGCAGCTGGCAGGGGGGAAAATCTCCAAAAGTTACCAAAAACAGGCCGTAGCAATCAACAAACGAGTTGTCCGCTCAGCATTTCAACGATTCGAGATGGGCGAACAGCAAACTTGAGCCCGAGGGATGCGAAGAGCCGCGCGTGGTGGTAGGTCACCTGAATTGATGGAAGGGATGACGATGTCGGCCGGAGCAGCGGCGCGTGGGGTTCCAGATTAGTCGCCGGGGGAGAAGGAAACCGACGGCTAAGGAACTCGGCATCGCCGCTCCTCGCGAATGCGGGCGGGTGCGCGCAGCGCGGCAAGGTTTGGATGTTTCATTGACGCCCACGCGCCGCAAGCCCCGCAGCGACGGAGAAGCAGAAGCAGAACGCTGGCCGTCGGGCTGAGCCTGACAGAGGGAGATCATTTGTTCTTCCGGTGGAGCGGGCATCCGGGCGTTCAGGATCGGCTAATCCAGGTAATTAAAATAATTTTATGAACAATTTACTGGACAAAGCTGAGCTATTTTAAAATAAGTGCTTGACAAAACAGCTTCACCAACAACTTTATACTTCCTCGATCTATAAAAACATATAACTATAGCATCCGTGCCGGTCAAATTAGTTTAAGTTTGTCCAAGATTATAATAAAAAGTATTATATTTATGTTATTAAATAAAATTATTATGAAAATATATTCTATTACTAATCTAACGGTACTTTTTTGGAATCAAGAATGTTAGTACATCCTCGTTAAGAGAGATTATGTGTCTCGAAAGGGTATTATCTAAAATTTTGGGTATTCAATAATTTGAGTTTGAATTTGAAATTTACCCAATATATTTGAAATTGACAAAACCAACAAATTTGACATATAATATCAATACCATTTAAAGCAATAAACAATAGTACCACAAAATCACTTCATGTCTTCATATAAATTAATAACAAATCACAATTATCAAGCTAGCATAAATGTTCACAACAAAAATAAAAAAAAGTAAATATTGTTATGAATCCTAGTGTGAACACTAGATCAAAATGGTGGCCAATTAAATGAGCAAGGAGAAAATTTTTAGAGAGTTCCAACACTGTATGTAAAATATCTGGTGATTCTCCTCTATAAATACAAGGGTTATTTTCACCATTATAACAGAGATGAATCTCAGACAGTCAATACAAGAAGAACTCCTGCCTCTTATCCCTGTGTTCCATTCCCTTCTGCTCTAAGTTATACTTTGTGTTTCTCTGTGTTCTTGAGTGAGCTAAAGAAACTGATTTCTAACACGTCATCAACACGAGTTCTACCAAGCTAAGAAGGTGAGAAAGGTTTGAGAATCCGTTTCTTTACAAGACGCTTGTTCATCTCTACATGATTTACAATACATGAACAAGCACACACAGCACAAACACATCCAAAACGATGGTGGCGATAAAGGATGACTCTGCCACCACCGCCCCAGCGTGTCGACAACGGTGATGTAAGGAAGGCTCTGCCTTCGTTCACCTGGACGTCGACGACGGTGATGCAAGGAAGGCCCTGCCTCCGCTCACCGGGTGGTGCCAGGATGGCCCTGCCTCCGCCCACCAAGGAACACCCACTGCCGTCCCGAAGACGAGCAGATCGGGCCACCACCGTCCCGAAGACGCGTGAACGGCTACAGATCGGGAACGTCACCCGACCAGCCGCCGCCGGGCGAGCCAGCCACAAGGGCGCCGCCAGGCCGCGAGCGCTGGCCAGCTGCCGGGCCGCCGCCGAGAACGGGTGTGGCGCCAGCCACCGGAGCCAGGCACGGGGGGCGCAGCCACCCAGCCGGCCGCGAGCCAGGCACGGAGGCGCAGCCACCCGGCCGGCCGCGAGCATAGGCGATGGCACGCCCCCCCTGGCCAGCCGCCGCTCCAGGCCGAGCGAGGGCGCGCAGGCCACCCCAGCAGCCGCCGCTCCAGGCCGAGGCGGGCGCGGGCCCCGGCCGCCGCCGCAGGCAGGCGCATGGGGGGCGCGCGACCGAGCCCCCTGTCCCGCCACGCGCGCGCAAGGGGCGCCGCCCCAGGTCGCCTCCTCCCTTCTCTCCTCTCTGCCTTGCGTTTTCTAATGAAAAGGGATAAGGAAGAGAGAGAATGGGAAAGGAGAAATGAGATAGGGTTAGGGTCTTGACCCTCCCCTTTTATATGGCTCTGGGTAAATCTGGACCATCCATCAGGATGGACGGCCACGGATTGCCGAAGCCCAGAAGGCTGGCCCAAGAAGCTTGGATTCGGCCCAGTTGGCCCATTCATACCTAGCTGCGCATTTTTCCTCTATTTTGCGCAGAATAGTGGCTGAAGTCCACTGTTGCACCCAAATACACGGCCCGAAGCCCGTGATATTTTATTTATATTAAGTTATTATTACTTAATTATTTCTCGCACTTTATTTCTTGCAATTTATTTATTGTGGTTATTTTATTCTCGCATATTTATATTGCAATTATATTATTATGTAATCCTGAAGATTACACTCGGGAAATATTTGTATAGTCCTGAAGACTATGCAAAGTCGTAATCCTGAAGATTACGCACCGACATACACTTACCCTGTACACTCTTTGTGCAGGCATGTCGGACATCGCTAAGAGGGAGTTCGAGGCGCTCGCCGTGGATGGCAGCAACTACCTCACTTGGGCTACCGACATCGAGATCAAGCTCGACGGCATGAGCCTCGATCATACCATTGTCCAGCCTGAAGCTAACAATGATGACCGCACAAAACCTGATAAAGCAAAAGCGTTGCATTTCCTACGACACCATCCCCACCCAGACCTGAAGTCGGAGTACATGACAGAAGGATCCACAAGTCTTATGGCAGTCCCTGAAGGACCGCTTCAGCCAGCAGCTGACGATTGTGCTCCCTAGGGCACGACAAGACTGGATGAATTTAGGCTTCCAAGACTATAAGTCTGTGGCAGCGTATAACTCCACTTTACACAGGATTGTGACGAAGCTGTGTCTCTGTGGCCAGAAGATCACAGACGCCGAAATGATCGAGAAGACTCTCTCCACCTTCCACCCTGGCAACATAGTACTGCAGCAGCAATACCGGAACTCGAAGTACGCTAAGTACTCTGAGTTAAGTGAAGTACTATCAGTTGCTGAACAACAGAATGAGGTTCTTGTGAACAACCATTCTGCCCGACCCACCGGTTCCATAGCTGTGCCTAAAGCACACGCTAACGTTGCTGAGAGTTCTCGCAACCACAGAAGGGGTCGTGGGAAAGGGAAGTGAAAGGGGAAGAGAGGTGCCATGTTCAAAGGCAAAGGAAAGGGTAAACCCAAGGGTAGAGCCGAACGCAAGAAGGAAAAAAGTGACCATAGTGGGGAAGAGCAAGGTGATTGCTATAGATGCGGATCGAAGGGGCATTGGTCCCGTCGATGTTGCACCCCCAAACACCTCGTTGACCTTTACCAACAAAGCAAGAAAAAGGAAAAAGGTCAACATGAGTCCCACTTCATCACCGAGCCTGAAGCTCGAGAGCCTGAAGCTCAACCTGGGAAGCGCGATGATATGATCATCGACGCAAGTGGTGAAGACGTCCAAATGGATGAAAATGAGGACAACCTTCATGACGACTATGATATATATGGGGACCTGCAGTAATCTCCAAAATATCATAAGTGTGATGCCCACATGTGTTAGTCCAATAAATGTTTGACCATTCATGCTCCTAAAGAGCATTTGTAATGTAGTAAATGGTTCAAACCTTTATAATGTTTCCCAAGAGTTATGTAATGTTGTTTCATTATAATATATGTCTTTATGTTAAATTCCTATTTCATTCTTATGGTATTTAACAGAACCTGTGGGACCCATGGCTGAAGAGGAAGTCTGTCTTGTAGACAGTGGCACCACCAACACGATATTAAGGGAAACTAAATATTTCCAAATTTTGACAAAGAAAAAGGGAAATATTATGACCATTGCCGGAAGCAATGCTCATATCGTGGGCACCGGAAGTGCCACACTAGTTCTCCCCATGGGTACTCAAATCTTTATAAAGGATGCATTATTGTATCCTGACTCGAAGCGTACGCTTCTGAGTTTCAAAGATATCCGTGCGAATGGTTTCCACATAGAAACCGAGATTGAGCATGGTACTGAATACCTGCTCATCACCAAATTCGATGGGTACCAAAAGAAAGTGGTGGAAAGACTCCCTTCATCGCTATCGGGTTTGTACTACACGTACATAAAACCCACAGAAGGATTTGTTGCGATGAAGACCATATTCAGAAACCCAGAAGCGTTTTGGATATGGCATGACCGTTTGGGTCATCCTGGGTTGAGCATGATGAGATGAATCATCAACAATTCTATCGGCCATGAGGTCAAAGACTTCCCTAATCCTGAAGATTCCATTTGCACCGCATGTGCAAAGGGGAAGCTCATCACTAGACCATCCCTCCTGAAGATTAGGGATGAGTCACCTCTGTTCCTGCAAAGGATACAAGGTGACATTTGTGGACCTATTCAGCCCCTGTCGGGCCCGTTTAGGTACTTCATGGTTCTGATTGATGCTTCTACCAGGTGGTGCCATGTGGACCTATTGTCCACTAGGAACCATGCTTTCTCAAAGCTTATTGCCCAAATAATCAGGCTTAAAGCAAGCTTCCCTGATAACCGCATTCAGTCCATTTGGATGGACAATGCTGGTGAGTTCAGGTCGAAGGCTTTTGATGATTATTGCTTAGCCATGGGCATTAAGGTAGAGCACTCAGTACCACATGTCCACACACAAAATGGTCTAGCTGAAGCCTTGATCAAGAGGATCAAGTGGATTGCCAGGCCGCTACTGCAGAATTGCAAGCTCCCAACCAGTTGTTGGGGCCATGCGGTGTTGCATGCTGCAACACTAATTCAACTCAGCAGGCCAACTGCATACCATGAAACATCCCCCCTACAGTTGGTGCATGGGAACGAACCAAGTATTTCCCATTTGCGTATATATAGCTGCGGTGTGTACGTGCCAATACCACCACCCCAACGTACCTCAATGGGATCCCACCAGAAGTTGAGGATATATATTGGTTATGAGACTCCGTCCATAATCAAATATTTGGAGCCTATGATTGGGGATCTTCATACGGCTCGGTACGCTGATTGTGTCTTCGATGAAGACCATTTCCCAGCATTAGGGGGAGAAAGGCATCCTGAAGAATGCCGGGAAATCGAATGGAATGCACCTGGGATGCAATCATTAGACCCACGCACCAGTGAATCTGAACTCGAAGTTCGGAGAATTATACATTTGCAAGGTCTTGCAAATGAGCTGCCAGATGCCTTTACTGATCATAAAAGAGTGACAAGGTCGCATATACCAGCAGTAAATGCGTCGGAGAGGGTACAGGTACTGAAAGGTCCAAATTGGCTAGAGGGGGGGTGAATAGCCTAATTAAAAATCTACAAAATTACTTAGGCAAACACTATTAGTATAACAAATGGTGAAACTTGTTGCGCTAGCCTAATAGTGTGTTGCAAGCCACCTATCCAACAATTCTACCTAATATTTCTATGTCACACAATCTACTAGAGCTAATAACAAATGCGGAATAAAACAATCTAGCTCTAGCACAAATATGTTATACAAAGAATGTATATGAAACAAGTGTGTGCAAAAGATATACGAAGCAAACCAATCACAACTAACTAAACAAGATATATGACAAAGGAAGAATATCTACGCAAATGAAATAGCTCAAGGTAAATACACAAAGTAAATGAGCTAGATAGAGATGGTTTCACCGAGCCTTCGGGATCGCCTAGTAGAAAGCTAATCACCGGTGAAATCCACTTGTGAAGCCAATCACCGAGAAGAATTCACAATCACAATAAGCACACGGGACACCAAAATTTATCCCGAGGTTCACGTGCTTGCCGGCACGCTACTCCCCGTTGTGTCGACCAACACTAGGTGACCCGGTGGCTAATCGGCGCAAAGCCAAGCTCACAAAGAGCGCCACAAGAATCTACCACTAGTGAGGTAGCTCAATGACACGAGCAATCCACTAAGGATGTCTCTTGCCACTCCGGCGAGGTGAGGCTCCAAAACCTCTCACAATCACGATCGGTGGTGGCCAAGAACAATCTCCTTCTCTTGCCAATCACACCACAACGCCTCCAAGCCGTCTAGGCACCGACAAATGCCAAGAGTAACAAGAGAACTCAATGCCGATGCAAAGAACTAATGCCACTAGATTGAACTCTTTCAAATCACGCGCTAGATCACTCAATCTCACTTGGTTTGATCAAATCAACTTGGGAGATGAGTTGGGAGGCTTGCCAAAGCTCACTAGAATGCTTAGGAATCAAAATATGCAAGAGAGAAGCCAAGTGAACCGGCCAAGCCCCTTAAATAGGCCACACGAGTCGGCCTAGCCGTTGGGCCGAAACAGAGGCATCAGACGCGCCGGTGTCGGACCATCGGAAGCTGCTCCGATGAGCACCACGTGTCCCCCAGATACGAATTCTACCCGTTAGATCCCAACGGTCATATCCTTTCGCGCCACGGTTAAAGTGACATCGGACGCGCCGATGCCAGGCATCGGTCACTCCGATGCCAGTGCTTAAGTTAGATCTTTTCTGCTCTACATCGGAGGCTCCGAGACTCTAGCATCGGATGCTCGACCCCAGCATCCGATGACACACTAGAGAGGTCCAACACACATCGGAGGCTTCCGATGGTACTACATCGGATGCAGGCCAGCATCCGATGCTCCTTGGAACGCAAGCTCGTGCCACGTCAGCTGCATCGGATTCTGCAACAGTGTTTCCTCAGCTTCCGTTGCCTGCGTCCGATGCTTCTTCGGATTCTGACAGAAGTCAGGGTTAACCATCGGATGCTTGGCTCAGCATCCGCTGCTGCTACTTCCAGCATTCGATGCTGCTACTTCCAGCATCCGATGCTAATAATCAGCACCATTCACTTTCTAACTTCTACCCTTGCTTCCATGCCGCAACACCAATATGTTTCAACACTTGTGCACGTGTGTTAGCATTTTGCAAAGCATTTTTCAAGGGGTTTGTTAGTCACTCACTAGGTTTATATCATCGATATGTTAGAGAACACCTAGTGGCACTTGAACACTGCATAAGCCATGAATAATCTCCTCTTAATAGTACGGCTATGTATCCTAAATGTGATCACACTCGCTAAGTGTCTTGATCACAAAAACAAAGAGCCCTATAGGTTATACCTTTGCCTTCGGGCCTCTTTGCTTCATCTTCCTCATTCCACCAATGGTAGAGCACTTGATCTCTTTCGTACTTGTGGCCATCACCATCCTCCTTGGTTGCCACCTTGCTAGCTCCACCACTTGGCTTGGTCACAATCCTTTCTTATAAGCTACACACATGCTTAGCAATAGGATTAGACCAAATAGGTTTCATCAATTAACCAAAATCAAACTAGGGCTTTGAATCTCCCCCTTTTTGGTAATTGATGACAACCTATACAAAGATATGTGATTTAAATTTGAGTAACCACATTGATAGTATTAGCTCCCCCTACATATGTGCTATAGAGTTTGGTTCTAAATTTGGCACATATGTATGATTATGAAATGTGGATGAGCAATACTACCAATGATGATGCTAAGGCATAAGAATGGACCTTTGAAGCGTGATACCAATCGGAGTGCACATGTTAAACCATCCTTAGCATCATTTGTCACTAGACATATATCAAAACTCAAGAACCCCGTGAGATCATCATAATAATAAGGCTCTTGAACTACTTTAAAATACAAGTATGTCTAGTTATCATCCTATTCATGCTAGTGAGTCATATCATCAATTATGTTCTAATACTAGCATTCACCACATAAGCATGAATATCAAAATAAATAGCTTATGTATTGCAATCAAACATATGAATATGCGCATTTCAAATGCAACATTCTTGTTTATGAGCTTGCTCCTCCTATTTGTATGCTCCGATCCCATTTGAAGGTTTACTTAGCATGTCTCTTTTTATCTTAGCATTTAGCATTTCTCCTTCATATCTTTGTTCATCATTTTCTCCCCCTTTGTCAACAATTAACATAAAAGTTGGGGCAAGTTTTAATGAAAGGAGACAACCTTTGTATTATGAGATACATATGTGGGGACCAAAATAAGTCAAGTTATGGCTTAATCTAGCTTATGAGCATAGGATATTTAACACAGTTTGCTCTAGAGTAAGCTTATTCACACATCTTACAATGGTTATCTTACTCACATTGGTTAAACACCCATTTCTCACTTACTAGACCAAACACTAGGGTTACAAGCTCACAAACAAGTTATATGCTACCACTAGATCAAGTCAAACATAGAAGCAATAGTGGTACCATATATACTCCAAATTCATTTGATTTACCATGAATGATCCTAAATAAGCATTGTGATGGCTATATGAACTAAAACACAACCTAATAAGAATGAATGCACATGCCAAACAATTTCACCTTTGCTTTCTTGGAGGAGAGGCATGTCATAAGTGGGGTTGCATTCAATTCATGTTGGAGAAATCTAGGATATTCAACTCATTCCTTAGCTTGCAAAACCTTCTCTCATCTAGTGGCTTGGTGAAGATATCGACAAGTTGATCATCGGTGCCCACACTTTCAATAGATATATCTTTCTTTGCTTGATGATCTCTAATGAAGTGATGCCTTATGTCAATGTGCTTTGTTCTTGAATGTTGAACCGGGTTGGTGGCTATTTTGACGGCGCTCTCATTATCACATAGCAATGGTACTTGTCCATACTTGACTCCATAATCTTGCAATGTTGCTTTCATCCATAGCAATTGTGCACAACAACTACCCGCGGATATATATTCGGCTTCGGCGGTAGAGAGTGCAACACTATTTTGCTTCTTTGATGACCATGAGACAAGTGATCTTCCAAGCAATTGACAAGTGCCCGATGTGCTCTTCCTATCCACCTTGCATCCCGCATAATCAGAATCCGAGTATCCAATCAATTCAAATTGAGAGCCCTTGGGATACCATAGTCCAACATTAGGAGTGTGATTCAAATATCTCAATATTCTTTTGGTTGCCTTCAAATGACTTTCTCTTGGTGAAGCTTGGAACCTTGCACACATGCACACACTAAACATGACATCCGGCCTTGATGCGGTCACATAGAGTAGACTTCCAATCATTGACCGATATAGCTTTTGATCCACCATGTCACCACTAGAATCACTATCCAAATGTCCATTTGTGCCCATTGGAGTGGTTATTGCTTTTGCTTCATCTAACCCAAACTTCTTGAGCATGTCCTTGATGTACTTGCCTTGACTAACAAATGTGCCTTTCTTCATTTGCTTGATTTGTAGACCAAGGAAGTAACTAAGCTCTCCAATCATAGACATCTCAAACTCTTTAGCCATCATCTCTCCAAACTCTTCACAAAAGTCTTGGTTGGTTGATCCAAAGATAATGTCATCCACATAGATTTGCAACACAAACAAGTCACTTCCAATCTTCTTGGTGAAGAGTGTGGTGTCAACCTTCCCAATCTTGAACCCTTTAGCTAACAAGAAATCCCTTAATCTTTCATACCATGCTCTTGGTGCTTGTTTCAACCCATATAATGCCTTCTTGAGCTTGTACACATGGTTGGGCTTCTTCAATTCTTCAAATCCGGGAGGTTGCTCAACATACACTAGCTCATTGATGAATCCATTGAGAAAAGCACTCTTGACATCCATTTGATAGAGCTTGATGCTGTGAGAACAAGCATATGCGAGTAGAATTCTAATGGCCTCTAATCTAGCAACCGGTGCATAGGTTTCTCCAAAGTCAATGCCTTCCATTTGAGTGTATCCTTGTGCAACCAATCTTGCTTTGTTCCTTATAACAATACCATCTTCATCTTGCTTGTTTCGGAAGACCCATCTTGTACCAATAACATTTGTGTTCTTTGGTCTTTCCACTAACTCCCAAACATCATTGCGGGTGAAGTTGTTTAACTCTTCATGCATTGCATTCACCCAATCAACATCCATCAAAGCTTCATCAATCTTGGTTGGCTCAATAGATGATACAAATGAATAGTGTTCACAAAATGAAGCCAATCTTGATCTTGTTTGCACACCTCTTCTTATGTCACCAACAATTTGATCTAAAGGATGATCTCTTGCAATGTGTGTTCGTTGGAGCACTTGTTCCGGTTGAACACTTGTACTTGTACTTGGATGAGCTACTTGTGAACTACTAGAGCTTGCAATATCATTGTCATGCATGGTTGGAGGAGAGAGCACTTGATCTTTGTCATCTTCGATGTCAATCACTTGCTTTGGCCTTATATCACCAATGTCCATGTTCTTCATAGCTTCTACCAATTGTGTTCCTCTCACATCATCTAGATTATCTTGTTCTTCATGTGAGCCATTTGTTTCATCAAACTCAACATCATGGACTTCTTCAACTATCCTTGATATGTTGTTCCACACTCTATATGCCTTGCTTGTAGTGGAGTAACCAAGTAGGAACCCTTCATCACACTTCTTTTCAAACTTGCCAAGTCTTATGCCTTTCTTCAATATATAGCACTTGCACCCAAAGACCCGGAAATAAGCAATGTTGAGCTTTCTATCATTGAGGAGCTCATATGGTGTCTTCTTCAAGAGGGGGTGACAATAGAGCCAGTTGCTGTAATAGCATGCCGTGTTGATTGCTTCGGCCCAAGAGGAATCACTCACATTGTATTCACTAAGCATGGATCTTGACATGTCAATGAGTGTCCTATTCTTCCTTTCAACTATCCCATTGGATTGAGGTGTATACTTGGCCGAGAATTGATGTTTGATTCCAAATTCATCACATAGCTCATCAACTCTTGTGTTTCTAAACTCACTTCCATTGTCACTTCTCACTTTCTTGATTCTTCTATCAAACTCATTTTGACTTCTCTTGACAAAGGTTTTGAATATACCAAACACTTCACTCTTGTCAACGAGAAAGAAGACCCATGTGTATCTTGTATAATCATCCACTATCACAAAGCCATACTTGTTTCCCCCAATACTTGCATATGTAGTTGGTCCAAACAAGTCCATGTGCAACAACTCAAGTGCATGTGTAGTGCTCATCATTCCTTTGTTGGGATGAGTGTTACCAACTTGCTTTCCCATTTGACATCTACATAGCTTGTCTTTCTCAAAGTGAACATCTTTTAGTCCTCTAACCATGTCATGCTTCACTAGCCTCTTTAGTTGCTTCATTCCAACATGTCCCAAGCGCCTATGCCATAGCCAACCCATACTTGATTTGGTGAATAAGCACGTTGTCAATTGAGCTTCACTTGCATCAAAGTACACCAAATAAAGGTTCTCATATCTAAATCCTTTGAAGACCAAATCACTTCCATCAACACTCACAATCTCCACATCATCAACACCGAATATGCATTTGAATCCCAAATCACACAATTGTGCCACGAACAATAGGTTGAAGTTGAGAGATTCCACTAATAGCACATTGGAGATGCTCAAGTCATTTGATATTGCAATCTTGCCCAAACCTTTGACCTTGCCTTTCTTGTTGTCACCAAATGTAATAGCATCCGCATGATCATTGCCACTAGTGTTGATTGATTTGAACATTCTACCATCTCCGGTCATGTGTTGAGTGCACCCACTATCAAGCACTCAATGCCTTCCTCCCGCTTTATAGTTCACCTACAAAAGAGATCAATTCCTTTTAGGTACCCAAATCTTTTTGGGTCCTCCAAGGTTAGTTACCAAGCTCTTGGGCACCCAAATTGCCTTCTTCTTTGGGCCAACCATGGGTGCACCAATATACTTAGCCTTCACACCATTAGTGCCCTTTGTAAGCATATAACAAGAATCAAGTCTAATAGATGAAACATGAGCATGGTTCTTGTTCTTGTTCTTGTTAAAGCAATTTTGCTCTATGTGCCCGGATTGCTTGCAATTATACCAATACCGACCATTGCTCTTCACAAAACTAGTCTTGTGAGGAGCAAAAGCGGCCTTGCCCTTCTTGGGGGTATAGCCAAGTCCCTCCTTGTTGAGTGGACATCTTTGGCTACCCAAGCACTTAAGCAAACGGGCATCTCCACCATAGGCATTGCCTAAAGCATGAGTGAGCTCATACACCTTGTTCTTAAGGTTCTCATTTTCTACTACTAATGATGAATCACATGTAGTAGAAGTAGGCATTTTAGTTGAGCTAGATGATGATGAAGCATTGGTGGGAGCAACTATAATAGGAGCATAAAAGGATTCATCAAGAATATCATATGTTACTCCTATGTTGCATGTCTCTACAACATCCTCAATCTTACTTTGATCAAGGAGGGAGGAGTGGGCTTCCTTAAGCCTAGTGTGAGCTTGATCAAGCTTCTCATGGGCTTACTCTATCCTCTCATGAGTAGACTTGAGCTCATCAAAGGATTGCTCAAGAGCCTTGTTGGCCTTGCGCAATTCTTTGCACTCCTTCCTCTTATTCTCAATGTAAGAGTGAGCATCTTGTAGCATGCTCATGAGGTCCTCCTTTGAGTACTCCTCATCATCATCACTATCACTCTCACTATCACTCTCATCGGATGATACCTTAGTGGCCTTAGCCATGAAGCATGTCGATGGAGTGTTGAAGATAGAAGGCTTGCTTGATATTGCAAGACTAGCCATAGCCTTCTTCTTGGTGGTCTTCCTCTCATCATCACTAGAATCGTCATCATTGCTTGAGGAAGCATCACTATCCCATGTCACAACATAGGAACCACCCTTCTTCTTTTCCTTCTTCTTCTCTTTCTTTTCTTTCTTCTCTATCTTGTCCTTCTTCTTGCTCTTCTTGCGGTCATCAACATCTTCATCACTAGAGTATGGGCAATCCGCAATGAAGTGATATTTGCTCTTGCATCTATAGCATCTCTTGGTTGTGTGCTTGGTTGTATCTCTTCTCTTTCTTGCTCCATAGACCTTCTTCTTCATGAACTTGCCAAATCTCTTCACAAAGAGAGCCATTTCTTCATCATCTATCTCACAACCACTTGAGCTTGCCTCATCATCACTTTCCTCCTTCTTTGCTCTGCCCTTGCTCTTGCTCTTGCTCTTGGAGGATGAAGCCTTGAATGCAACGGTCTTCTTCTTCTTTTCTTCCTCTTGGGCTCCCCCATCCCGTTCCACCCGATATGTGTCTTGTGTGACCACATCACCTAGTACTTGGTTTGGGGTTACCGTGTCCAATCCTTCTCTCACTAGGATAGTCACCAAAGTATCAAACCTTGGTGGTAAGCATCTCAAGAACTTGTGAGAAAAGTCCTTGTCCTCCACTTTCTCTCCTAAGGCCTTCAAGTCATTGATAATAACTTGCAACCGGTGAAACATCTCCGGTATGCTTTCATCATCTTGCATCTTGAAGGTGGCAAGCTTGTCTTTGAGGATGTATAGCTTGACACTCTTGACCGCCTTGGTGCCCTCATAGGTCTCCTCTAATCTTTCCCAAATCCCACTTGCTTTTTCAAGGTCTTTGACTTGCTCAAACACTTTTGTGTTAAAGGCTTCATAGAACAAGTTGATTGCCACATCATTCCATTGAAGCTTCTCTTCTTCTCTAGGAGTGGGACTTGTGGGATCAATTACCGCAAAGTCATGCTCAATCACATCCCATATCTTTCTATTCATTCCTCTTATGAATGCACAGATCTTCCTCTTCCAACAATCGAAGTTGGTGCCGTCAAAATGTGGTGGCTTCCCCATATAGTTGATTTGAGCCATTGTAACACCAAAGGATGTTAAGCCTCAAACAAACGGTGACCACGGCTCCGATACCACTTGAAAGGTCCAAATTGGCTAGAGGGGGGGTGAATATCCTAATTAAAAATCTACAAAATTACTTAGGCAAACACTATTAGTATAACAAATGGCGAAGCTTGTTGCGCTAGCCTAATAGTGTGTTGCAAGCCACCTATCCAACAATTCTACCTAATATTTCTATGTCACACAATCTACTAGAGCTAATAACAAATGCGGAATAAAACAATCTAGCTCTAGCACAAATATGATATACAAAGAATGTATATGAAACAAGTGTGTGCACAAGATATACGAAGCAAACCAATCACAACTAACTAAACAAGATATACGACAAAGGAAGAATATCTACGCAAATGAAATAGCTCAAGGTAAATACACAAAGTAAATGAGCTAGATAGACATGGTTTCACCGAGCCTTCGGGATCGCCTAGTAGAAAGCCAATCACCGGTGAAATCCACTTGTGAAGCCAATCACCGAGAAAAATTCACAATCACAATAAGCACACGAGACACCAAGATTTATCGTGAGGTTCACGTGCTTGCCGGCACGCTACTCCCCGTTGTGTCGACCAACACTAGGTGACTCGGTGTCTAATCGGCGCAAAGCCAAGCTCACAAAGAGCGCCACAAGAATCTACCACTAGTGAGGTAGCTCAATGACACGAGCAATCCACTAAGGATGCCTCTTGCCGCTCCGGTGAGGTGAGGCTCCAAAACCTCTCACAATCACGATCGGTGGTGGCCAAGAACAATCTCCTTCTCTTGCCAATCACACCACAACGCCTCCAAGCCGTCTAGGCACCGGCAAATGCCAAGAGTAACAAGAGAACTCAATGTTGATGCGAAGAACTAGTGCCACTAGATTGAACTCTTTCAAATCACGCACTAGATCACTCAATCTCACTTGGTTTGATCAAATCAACTTGGGAGATGAGTTGGGAGGCTTGCCAAAGCTCACTAGAATGCTTAGGGATCAAAATGTGCAATAGAGAAGCCAAGTGAGCCGGCCAAGCCCCTTAAATAGGCCACATGAGTCGGCCTAGCCGTTGGGCCCGAAACAGAGGCATCGGACGCGCTGGTGTCGGGACCATCGGAAGCTGTCCTAGCTTCCGATGCTCCGATGAGCACCACGTGTGAAAGGTCCTTGTTTGGTTTTGGTAATTGAGTGACAACTTAGGTGGACTAATATGTGTTTGAAGTGAATTACACAGGTGATTAGTCCGCAGGTGATCATGTGTGAGCAACATATGCTATAGAGGAGAAATGGCTTGGAATATGTTGCAAGGCTCACACATGTGAAGAAGGAGCTTAATGCACATGAAACATGACATGTTGTCATGTGGCTAAGATGGTGAAGATCAATGCAAGACTTGGCTTGATGGACCGGTTGCGAAGGTGAAGGGCAAGTTGAGGCTTTGAAGCCGTTGGTACCGAGTGTTGGGAGGATTAAGCAAAGACTTGGCGCCGAAGGACCGAAGCGATGGTGAAGAGCAAGTGATGTCAAGATCGATGGACCATGGAGGCCATGTGATGATATGAAGTGGATCATATCATTTGATGAAGAGGTTGGTGCATGTGTTGCATCAACACCGGAGGAGATGGAATGGAATGCGCAAGGCAAAGGTATACTTGTAGGGCATTTCATTTCACCGGTCATAGGCGTGTAGAGAAGATTATGACCGGGTTTAGGATAGATGGCCGTACTATTAAGAGGAGCAAACTTGTTTGCATATCGGTCATCTAGTGCCACTTGAGCGATCTAACTTTGTGATGTTGCTAGGATCGAGTGGCATGGTGAGAGCAAGTGAAAATCCTTTGGAAAATGATTGAGAAAATGCTAACACACATACACATGATGTTGTACACTTAGTGGTGTTTGCACATTTTGCAAAGGAGAAGTTGTTGGAAGAAGAAGTTGTGTTGAAAGGAGGCATGGAGAAGTCGGAGAAACTAGTGTATAGTCCCTCTCCCTCCTGCCGAGCTTGCGAGGCAGGATTCAGCGGTTTTCGGAAGTGAAGTGTTGTGCTCTGGGAGCATCGGACGCTGGTCCGAGGAGCATCGGACGCTGGATCGAGCGTCCGATGGTTAACCCTAGTTTTTGTCAGAAGTTGAACAAGCATCGGACGCTGGCAACGGACGCTGAGGAATTACTGTTGCAGAGTCCGATGCAGGTGATGTGGCGCGAGCGTGCTGTCCAGGGAGCATCGGACGCTGGCCTGCGTCTGATGTGGAACCATCGGACGCGCCCGATGTGTTTCTGCCCTCTCTGGAACCTCTCTGGTGTGTCATCGGACGCTAGCCCTTAGCGTCCGATGCTAAGGGTCCGGCGCGTCCGATGTAAGGGGGTTTTTGCGCAGAATTGAGCAGAGGCATCGGCGCGTCCGATGCTGGGCATCGGCGCGTCCGATGCCACTTTAACTGGCGCGGGAAGTAATATAGCCATTGGGATCGCTCGGCCGAAGTTGAACGTGGGGGACACGTGGCGAGCATCCAAGCATCGGACGCTGGCCTCAACGTCCGATGGTCCCGATCTGGAGCGTCCGATGCTAGCGCAGTTTGCCCAGTGAAGGGGCAACGACTAGTTAGCCCTTGGGGCTATAAATATCGTTGGTAACCGGCCTTGGGCTGGTGGTTGAGCACTCCAAAGCCTTGGTGGCTGGTGTGGATGTGCTTGGGAGCCCTCTAACTCGTTTGTGCTTGCTAGTGTGCGAATCGAAAGCGAGTGAGTGATAGCTAGTGCGTTGCATTGAGAGATTGCATCGAGTGGCACTAGGTGATCGTGTTGCAAGCCGGTGGTGCTTGTTACTCTTGGAGGTTGCCACCTCCTAGACTACTTGGTGATCGAGTCTCCGTCGTGAAGCCCGCGTGAAGATTGTGCGTGGCTCCGGAGAAGCTTTGTGAGGGGCATTGTGCTCGCCCCGCGGGAGATCGCGAAGAGCAACTCTAGTAGAGAGAGGTGCGAAGAGCGCCAAGTGGACCGGCCGGATCGAAGCTAGAGCTCTTGTTGAGCACTCCATCGTGGAGAGTGTGACTTAGGGTCACCACTAGCAAGAGGATCGGCGGCAACCTTGGGCTTGCCTCAACGGGGACTAGCTTGGTGGCGACCAAGTGAACCTCGGGATAAAATCACCGTGTCAACCTTGTTCATCCCGTTGGTTTGCATTCCCCAAACACAAGCTTGTAATTACTTTCATATATATTGTGCTTGTGTAGTTGCTCTTGTAATTAGTTAGCTTGTGTAGCTTGCTAGTTACCTTCTTTGCTTATGTAGCCTAGAAGTAGCTCTCTTGAATGACTAGTTGACTTGTAGTCTTGCTAGTCACATTCCTTAGTTTGTGTAGCTAAGATGAGCTCTCTAATTTGACTTATGTAGCCTTGTTATTGAACATTGCTAGTGAGCTTAGGCTTTGCGCTTTGCTTGCTAGATTGTGTAGGAGCTCCCCCGTGCTTGAAGTACTAGTTGCATAGGCTCGTGTAACCTTGCTTCTAGAATTGGTTAAGTGAGCTCTAGCTAGCCCGACACCTTATTGACATTGATTAGGATCTTTTGTAAGGTGTCATAGAGTATAAGTTGAGGGGTGTAGTATTGGCTAGACCGATAGTTTTAATTCCGCATTTGTTTCGGTTAGCCGGTAAGATTAATTTTTAGAAAGGACTATTCACCCCCCTCTAGTCCGCCATCTCGACCCTTCAACGTGTCCCCTAGATATGAATTCTACCCGTTAGATCCCAACAGTCATATCCTTTCGCGTCACGGTTAAAGTGACATCGGACGCGCCGATGCCAGGCATCAGTCACTCCGATGCCAGTGCTTAAGTTAGCTCTTTTCTGCTCTACATCGGAGGCTCCGAGACTCTAGCATCGGATGCTCGACCCCAGCATCCGATGACACACCAGAGAGGTTCCAGAGAGGTCCAACACACATCGGAGGCTTCCGATGGTACTACATCGGATGCAGGCCAGCATCCGATGCTCCCTGGAACGCAAGCTCGCGCCACGTCACCTGCATCGGATTCTGCAACAGTGTTTCCTCAGCTTCCGTTGCCTGCGTCCGATGCTTCTTCGGATTCTGACAGAAGTTAGGGTTAACCATTGGATGCTTGGCTCAACATCCGATGTTGCCACTTCTAGCATCCGATGCTAATAATCAGCACCATTCGCTTTCTAACTTCTACCCTTGCTTCCATGCGCCAACACCAAAGTGTTTCAACACTTGTGCACGTGTGTTAGCATTTTGCAAAGCATTTTTCAAGGGGTTTGTTAGTCACTCACTAGGTTTATATCATCGATATGTTAGAGAACACCTAGTGGCACTTGAACACCGCATAAGCCGTGAATAATCTCCTCTTAATAGTACGACAATGTATCCTAAATGTGATCACACTCGCTAAATGTCTTGATCACAAAAACAAAGAGCCCTATAGGTTATACCTTTGCCTTCGGGCCTCTTTGCTTCATCTTCCTCATTCCACCAATGTTAGAGCACATGATCTCTTGAGTACTTGTGGCCATCACCATCCTCCATGGTTGCCACCTTGCTAGCTGCACCACTTGGCTTGGTCACAATCCTTTCTTATAAGCTACACACATGCTTAGCAATAGGATTAGACCAAATAGGTTTCATCAATTAACCAAAATCAAACTAGGGCTTTCAGGTACCCCAGAAGGCTACAACCCTGTAGTCTCCTCTGATCCTAGGAAAAGGGGGAGACCTCCGGGTGCTTAGGACAAGGTTCCGCGGAGACGTCCGCGTAGACAAGGACCTGAGCCACTTGCATCACTTAAGGAGTCAGTCGAAGAAGCTGAACCTGAATTTGGGAATGCCCCTGAAGAAGTGACTCAACCTGAAGTTGAGGAAGTCCCTGAAGGACTCCATCCTGAAGATGGAACTCCCAATGCCTCGTGCGCAAACTATCGCATTGGGAGATCGGAATGCCCCAACTCAATCGTTATGGGAAATCACGATGAGTGGGAAGACGATCATCAGGAGATCGCCACTAATTATGTGGAATTGGGAGAGTCATATCATAGAAAGACCACAGTTGTCGACATATATTTTGCCTCAAAAATTGCTGACTCAATGGATCCGGATCCAGAACCGAAGTCCATGATTGAGTGCCGGAAGCGCTCAGATTGGGACAAATGGAAAGTAGCAATTGAGGCAGAATTGCGCTCGCTTTGCCAAAGAGAGGTTTTTGGGCCTGCAGTTCCAACACCTCCAAAGGTCATCCCTGTAGGATGCAAATGGGTATTCCTCCGGAAGAGGAATGAACATGGCCAGGTGGTGAGATACAAAGCGAGGCTTATGGCACAAGGGTTCACGCAGAGACCCGACATCGATTACGATGAGACTTACTCTCCTGTTGTAACACCCCTGGTGTTACTAATGTAATTAACTTGACATGTCATCATCTTAAGCATTAATCATTTTGTGATGCATTTGGATTGCTTAATTGCTATGCTTTAGTCCCTTTTCAAAAACCCTAAAAGCCCAATTCTTCCTCTAAGGGCAAAATGGTAATTTCACCTCTGTGCCTAGTTCTATGTAGTTCTTGTTTGAATTTGATGCCCTGATGTTTGTTGCATTGATCAAAGTTCTAAAATCAGATTTGATTTGATTGTCCTTTTGCAAAACCCTAAATTCCCAAATCCTGGATTTATTCCCTTTCTGATAACTTTTTCATAATTCAAAATTTTGAGTTGGTTCAAAAAGCAAAGTTGTGAATCTGACCTCAAGGAACAACTTTGGTATTTACAGATTTCCATGTTTCTATATAAAATTTGAAGTAATTTCAGATTCATTCAAATTCCAGTTTTTGTCCCCTTTTTAGTTTTAAAAATTTATTCAAAAAACTATTGAGTTTCAGAAAAAGTGTATATTAGCAAAGTTGTAGGTTTTGACAAATGGAACAACTTTCATATATAAGGATTTTCAAGTTTCAGTTTGAAATCCAAAGTAATTTTGGTTTGATTCAAAATTCAAAAGTGTTCCCTTTTCTGTTTTTGAATGTAGTTCAAAAACTATTTGGAATTTGAAAATGTTCATATTGACAAAGTTGTAGATCTCTTTTTTCTGAACAACTTTGGTGTTTTGAGTTTTTGTTGCCCAGTTCAAATTTTGGAAGTAATTTGCAAAATACAGAGATCGGCCAAAAGTCAAACCCTAAGACCTAGCCCTGTTCATCTTCCACCTACAGCTAGGGGGCCCCGGCCGTGGCCGAGCCTCCGGCATTGCGCGCGCCACGCGTTTGGCAGCCGCTCGTCTGCCCCCGACTTGTCGCCCGCGCCCGCGACATCTTTCCGCACCCGCACGCGCGAAGCGCTGACTTCCGCCCCGTCCCCTACTGCTCCTGCTCGCCGCCGCCGCGTGGCCATGGCCGGCGCTGTCTGCGCCCGAGCCCCGGCCGCACGCCTGTCCTTCCCGCCTGCGCGCAATCGAGAGCGCACGCGTCCGCCGAGCTTATCCACCCACCCCCGTGCTCTCTACCGGCCTCTGGCCGCGGCTATATAAGCCTGCCGGAGCTCCGACCTCCGCACTCACCTCCGCCGCCGTGGCCAGACCACTCCAAAGCCTCCGCCGCTCAACCACCTAGCCCGAAAGCTCCGCCTTGAGCTCGTGAAGCTTTCCCACCCCCCAATTTCACCTTCCCCGCCTCCAATCGCCCGGCGTAACCCCATCTTCCCAAACTCCGACGGAACCCCGGTGATCTCGGGTTCGTCAAATACTCCCTCTCCGGTCACGGATACCTTCCCCTGACCCCTGTGTCAGCTTCCTTGGCTCCGCGCGACTCTAACCCGGCCCTTGCGGTCTCGTGTGTTGCGCAGGACCGCCGGATCGCCGGAGCGCCGCCGCGGTCGTCTCCTCCCTCGAGCACGTGTCGAGCCTCACCCTCGAGCGCGTGTCGAGCCTCACCCTCGAGCGCGTGTCGAGCCTCACCCTCGAGCCCTGCCTCCGACCCGTGGTAAGCATCCGAAGCCTCCGGCCTCTGCTTCCACTCCGTTTCGCCCGAGCCTCCAAGTCACGCCTCGGACGGAGGCTTGTTTTTCCGTCTCGCCCGAGCCCAAGCCTCGGCGAGCGCATGCCCTCCGCTTCGCCCGAGCCCAAGCCTCGGCGAGCGCATGCTCTCCGCTTCGCCCGAGTCAGGCCTCGGACGGAGGCTTACTTCTCCGTCTCGCCCGAGCCTCCGGGCCAGGCCTCGGACGAAGCTGTCGCTTCCGTCTCGACCGAGCCCGTCTCAACCGAGCCCGTCTCGACCGAGCCCGTCTCGACCGAGCCCCGCGCGATTCGCCCGAGCCCCGCGCGATTCGCCGAGCCCGGCCTAGAAGGAGCACAGTGCTCTTCTCTTTTTCTGAGAGATGTGAATAGTGTTCTGTTTTCTCTTTTTTGTATGATTTTCTGTGTGCATCCAAAAATTCTGAAATTTTTGTGGTAGACTCTTTACGCTCTGAAGTATTTTATAAAAATATGAAACTTGAGTTTTGTGCAAAAATTTGAAAATGTAAAATTCCCCTTTTAATTGAAAAATGAAGGTTTTGGTATTTTTGGAGAGTGATCTATAACTCCAAAAATCTGGAGATAAATTTTTATGTGCTAGTTATGCCTTTCTGAGTCTTTGGTAAAATTTTGAAGTCTTTTGGAACAAGTTGATTTTTGAGCTTTTATTTAAATAGTTGAATAGTGCCTTTTGTTAATTAAATGTCTAGATTTAATTAAGCACCTTAATGACCTCCAAAAATTATGAAATTTGTTTTGACATCTATTTATGCCATAATTAACTTATGTGATTAATTTGGTAATTTTTGGAGCAACTTCATAAAATGACCTTTTTAATAGAAAAAGTGATTAGGGTTGGTAATAAGTGTTTGATGATGTGATCTTTGGATTGATTGATGTTCATAGACCCCTACCCTTTGGTCTATGATGGTTGTGGTGCTATGTTTGGTTGATGCTTAGGATAATTATAATAAGGTCTAGTTTAATCAATATTGCTTAAGGAAGAAATGGTTACCTTTTATGCTCAACCTAGATTTCAATCATGCCTTGTTTAAGAGTAATCTAGAATCAGTAGAATTGTCTTGCACCATAAGTTCATATCATCATTCTCATGAGCATTCATCATTGCATCCGTATAGTTGACGAAGAAGGTACCAGAGTCGAGGCCGCTGTTGACGAACCAACTCCCGAGGCGACCCCGAGCTCCGACGCCTATACCTACCCCGAGTCTGCTCTTTTTGCCATCCAAGGCAAGCCCCGGTGCATTTAACCCTTTCCTTGAATTTTATAAAATGATTTCCTTAAATGCTTTTGAGTTAAATTATTGCATTAGGTTTATAGGAGTTGTGTGTTATCCTAATTGATGCACTATCCACCTTGACCACTGATACACCCGATACCTGCTTTTCAAAAGTATTTGAAAAATGCTTAGCAATGCTTATTGAATTAGACTTTGCAATAAAATGCCAACTTCAAAAGTGTGATCACTTAAGAATCTTTATGGGAATTTGGCTTTACTCCCCGGCTGTTCGCTAGGTATCTGATCCGTACCTAATCAATAGCGAGGAGAGGTTGTCGCGCGTACGGTGCCGTCATGTTGTAGTCCGGGACTCAACAGTTGACACCGACCGGGACAGGGTTGAAAAACCGACAGGACCTGTACTCTTGGGTTAGAGTCCCGAGGTGCTTGTCGCTGGCGGAAAAACTGACAGGACTATTACGCTTGGGTGAGATATAACCAAGGTATAGCTCTGGCTGAAAAATTAGGGACCATCCGTATGGGGGCCTGCTGGTCAAGACTTGTAACTATTCACATACTTCGGAAAGCTCTGGCTCCGAGGAATCCTTTATTGGACCGACAACCGCGCACTGGGAGTGGAGAGATGGCGGAAGTAGCATGTACCCACATGGGTTAAAGTCCCGGATTGGAGTGGTGTACTGTACTTCCGGGTGGCGTAGGACCGGGCCCAATCTTGGAGGAATCGTGGTAGACGAGTTGGCATATGCAAGCTTGGGTGCTACATATGCAGTGTGGATAGGGATCCTCAGCTGAGTATTATTTATCCGGATTAACGTTGCTCCTCGGTTATGGAGACTTGGTCCACTGACTGTCAACGGAGAGTGGTTCTCAACTAGGAATGTTTTGAAATGTAAAATGAATCATGAATGATGAAGAATTGAGGAATACCGAATCTTTCAAAAATAAAATAAGGTTTACAAAATGCTTTTCTGCAAAATACTTGATCTTGCTTAAGCCTTACCTTGACTACCCTAAGCCTCTCATTCCTGAGTCTTCTCCCTTTTTCTTTAGTCGGGTAAGTCTTGTTGAGTACCCCAGTACTTAGGGTTTGTTACCCATGTTGCAGGTATGCCTGAGACTCCGATGTGTCTCGCACCCTGTTGCGTGACCTTCGTCCAGGAAGAGGCCGATGAGGCCGATGAGTAAATGTGCACCCTCGGGCTGGGTGTTACCTGTATCTTTATGTTTCCGCTACGTTGTCTACTTTGAATTTCCCGAACAATGGTTTGTAATAACCGTACTCCTTACCTCATTTGAAACCTCATTTTGTAAAACTAATGTTATTTAAGTCTTCCGCTCTTTATTCCGATGTTATTTATAAAAGTATGAAATGCTGTAACCGAATTGTGAGATGATCCTGCGGACATTGGGCACTGATGTAGCCCGGTGGCGAACAGGTCTTAATCACATGGAACATGGGTTCGGCTGTCAGAGGTTGGCAGGGACACGTGGGCCATGGGATTAGGGTCGTTCCGCCACACCTGTTATGAGTGGCATAACGTTCTGATATCTCATATCTATGGCAGCTAACTTGAATTTAAAAATGCAGTTGATGGATGTTGTGACCGCATACTTGTATGGGTCACTTGATTCGGAAATATATATGAGTCCCTGAAGGACTCAAGATCCCTGGACCGAATCAAAACCGCAACATGTTCAGCGTTTGCCTGCAGCGATCGTTGTATGGGTTGAAACAATCTGGAAGAATGTGGTTCAACCGATTAAGTAACTTTCTCCTGAAGAGAGGTTACATAAACAATGATGATTGTCCCTGTGTCTTCATAAAGAAATCCAATGAAGGATTCTGCATCATCTCAGTCTATGTCAATGATCTGAATATCATCGGGACCGCAAGGGACATTGAGAAAGCAACGGCTTATCTCAAAACAGAATTTGAGATGAAAGACTTGGGTAAAACCAAGTTTTGTTTGGGCTTGCAGCTCGAACACCTCCCTGAAGGAGTCTTCGTACATCAGTCTACTTACACTAAGAGGGTACTAGAGAAGTTCAATATGAACAAGTGCCACCCTCTTAAGACCCCCATGGTGGTCCGATCCCTGGAAGCGGACAAGGACTCATTCAGACCTAAGGGTGATGATGAGGAAGTATTGGGACCTGAAGTTCCATACTTGAGCGCCATTGGAGCACTCATGTACCTTGCAAACTGCACAAGGCCGGATATTGCATTTGCGGTAAATTTGTTGGCAAGGTATAGTGCTGCCCCAACTAGGAGGCATTGGGTTGGCGTGAAAACCATCCTATGATACCTTCGAGGTACCCAAGACCTTGGTCTATGGTTCCCGAAGAACCAAGTCTCAACCATGGTGGGATATGCGGACGCTGGTACATGTCTGACCCCCATATGCCAGGTCCCAGACTGGTTTTGTGTTTCTCTGTGGTGGTGCAGCCATTTCCTAGAGGTCTGTGAAGCAGACTCTAGTTACCACATCAACCAACCACTCAGAGATAATAGCTTTGTACGAAGCCACACGAGAATGTGTTTGGTTGCGACGGATGATCAATCACATCAAGAAGTCATGTGGTTTGAACGTCGCTGACACCCCACCATTATCTATGAGGATAATGCGGCTTGTGTTGCACAGATACATATGGGCTATGTCAAGAGCAATCTCACAAAGCATATTGATCCTAAATTCTTTTACCCCCATGAGCTCCAGAAGAGCGGGGAGATAAATATCTTGCAAGCAAGGTCATGTGATAATCTAGCAGATTTATCCACAAAATCTCTGCCAGCATCTAGCTTCCACAGATGTGCCCATGGAATTGGCATGAGACAACTTAGAGAGTTGCAGGGTTCAGGGGGAGATCAACTCCCGAGACCATAGCTCATATCCGTGATCCCGAAGATCACGGGATGGTCCTGAAGACCAGACCCGAAGATCAACTGTTGTACTCTTTTTCCCTTGATGAGTTTTTCCCACTGGGTTTTCTCATGCAAGGTTTTTAACGAGGCAACAGGTGCAACGCAAGCAAGGCATGTGATGTACTCTTTTCTCCTACCCTTTTTTCCCACTGGGTTTTTGGGGGGAGTTTTTAACGAGGCATACACATAGCATATAATTGGCCAAGTGGGAGTGTTATGAATCCTAGTGTGAACACTAGATCAAAATGGTGGCCAATTAAATGAGCAAGGAGGAAATTTTCAGAGAGTTCAAACACTGTGCATGTAAAATATCTGGTGATTCCCCTCTATAAATAGAAGGGTCATTTTTACCATTGTAACAGAGATGAATCTCAGACAGTCAATACAAGAAGAACTCCTGCCTCCTATCCCTGTGTTCCATTCCCTTCTGCTCTAAGTTCTACTTTGTGTTTCTCTGTGTTCTTGAGTGAGCTAAAGAAACTGATTTCTAACAAATATATGAAATATTTCGAACAATTTGGAGACTCGCTACCATAGAACATTACTCGAACTATGAACTCAAGTTTTTACCGTTATATACTATCCAAATGGTGCCCTAGATTAGAAAAACAAATTACAGAGCATAACTTTATTTTAAAAAAAAAGTTAAATGAGTTCTATAATTTTCTATGCTAAAACAAAATCTATGAATTTTCTAGCACTATTAGTTGCATTTTTTCCAAAAAAAAAATTAATTTTGAAAAGTTGTTTATAAAGTTTCGATAGCCTAATTGACCTTATTAAATATCAACGTAGTTTGATTTATCTCACATGTGGCCACATGGGACCAGATATGATGGTTGGTATAGCACCACATTAGCTAAACCCGCTTTCAAAATCATTCAGAGATGTAAATTAGATGGTTTCAAAAGAAAATGCAGTTTTCAGATTGACTGGGGTAAACAGGCCAGCACTCAGCGAACATTTTTCCAGATTCAGCCAGCACTCTTGTGCTGTGCTGTCGTACATCCTGCATGTCCTGTTGAGCTGGGCTGACCGAGCACAGGTTTCTCCATATGGGCCTCGCAATTAGATTATGGTCCGAGCAGAGCAGACACCCTCTGAAGCCATTCCTTCCATTTATAATAGTAAAAAGTCCAGTTTTACGCCCTCAACTTTTGAGGAAGTTTATTTTTCCTTTCTCATCTTCAAAACCAGACAAATAGCCTTTCTCAACTTTTAAAACCATGTATTTTACCTCTCTGGCCAGTTTTGGACGTTGGTTTTGCTAAGTAACAATGGTTTTGCTATAGTAACTATGATTTTGTCTTTTCTTCTTTTTATTTATTTTTGTTGTATCTTTGAAAAATCATAGTAAATCATAGAAAATTTATAAAATAGAAAATCTAATTTCGTTGGACTCCAAATGAGTAGATCTATACAATTCTATACAATGAACATATAATATAGTATACTTTAGTACAAAGTTTTTATTGTAGTTTTAGATCCATGCTTTTCTGTAACTGAAAAAATTATAACCAAGTTATACATGATCCAATGAGTATAAATTTTTTTAATAGAGTTGAAGCATACAATAATTATCCCACCATAAAAATTTGACCACAAGTAGACTATAGAAACTACAGCTATGAATTATTACAATTAATTCCATACAATAATATATTTTTATGTAATTATTTGGAATAATTCACAGCTACAGTTGTATGGTCCAATTGCGATCAAAATTTTATGGTGGGCTAATTAATGTATGCTTCAACTGTATTAAAAAGTTTATACTCATTGAATCATGTATAACTTAGATATAAATTTATTTTAATTACAACAAAACATAGATCTAAAGCTACAGAAAAAACTTTGTACTAAAGTATATATATGTTCACTGTATAGATCTACTCATGTGGAGTTCAACAAAATTGGATTTTCTATTTTATGATTTTCCTATGATTTACTATAATTTTTTAAAGATGAGTGAAAATAAATAAAAAAAAACGAAAAAAGACAAAACCATAGTTACTGTAGCAAAACCACTGTCCAAAACCAGTCAGGGAGGTAAAAAAACGTTAAGGGAGATTGTTTATCCATTTTTAAAGTTGAGGGAAAAAACGTACTTCCTCAAGAGTTGAGAGAGTGAAACTGGACATTTTCCTTATAATATAATGAATATATTTTTTGAGACGAAAGAAGAATTTTATTAAAATATAGCTGGGTACATCATCAAATTACAAGTATTCTGGAAAAAACATATATCTAGAAACTGATTTTCATCTATATTGTACCCACACTGTGAATAGCTCAAACTCTCAAATCCAAACCTATTTGACGCTTCATATGGATGACCGCACAGGCAAATACTCGGCAACAATTGTTTTAGGCCAGACGATAGATGCCCAACGGACGGCCAACATTCCTGCAGGTGGAGTTGAGAAACTTCTTCTTTCTGGTGTCTTCCTTCTTCTTCTTTCTGCCATCGAAGAGTGAAGAAGACTGATCTAAAACTTATTCTCCCTAGTCCTTCATTGTGGCCAGATCTAACCACAACAAAACAGAGAAAAGACCGGAGAAAATTATTTCATGACGACGACATCATCTCCGCCTTGATGCCGTCATTCGGAAACAAAAATCTCCATGTCGTCATGCTGGTGAAGATGTTGACGCCGAAGTTGTCGTCCCCATCTTCAACAAAGCCGCCATGAAGACAATTCGATCCTTCCCCTTCTCCATCGCCGAAGAGGAGATAAATCTCCAATACCACAATACTTGGCATGGAGAGACTCAAACCCTAGAAATTCGATCTATTGGAAAGAAGTATCAAAAGTAATGGATCCCCACTGTTGACGTCGGAAGTTATCTGAATCACACACCAGCGGGACTAGAACGCCCGTAGAGGTTGCGGTCCAACCTGAGACAGCAGGGACCCTGGCTAAACCGATGAGAACCGATCTAGAGACCGGTTTTGATCGATCTAGGGTTTTGGGCTCCTGTGTTGATAACTCTAGAACTCCTCCCGGGAAGACCCGTCAGGGAGAAGCACGTAAAGGTTATTCTAGGACCAGCAAGGCCGCCTAGAACGCCGTCGAGTCTCGCCGAGAGATGCGCCGAACAGCAAGGTAGAAGGGGAAAAGGGTAAAAGGGATAGTAGATTGGTTTTGATCGATTGATGTTGGATGCCTCAATCGGCCATGATCCTCTCACATATATAGAGGGGGTTGGTCTTATCCCAAAAGGAAACATCTCCAGATACGATCTCCAAGTTTCCTACCCGGACTCTATCAACATGTAGAATCCAATTCGGACGTGACAAGGTAACCCTGATCTCGCCAATCCTTAGATCGACCAGATCGGTCTAATGGGCTTTATCAGCCCATACTGATCAATAAATCATCCTTACAAGAGAAGGATCCACATACTTAGCGTCGGACTCAGCATTTATCACGATCATAAGGTCTCTGACCAGGTCCACCTGGTCGGACGTAACACGAGTGATCAGAATCCCAAAATAATCATGCCCACTTAGTTTAGAACATCCGATCTCTTACAAAGACAAATTCGACTCTAATATTATAGGCCGAATATTTCTTCTAAGTTCATCTTTACTTGTGACACTTTTGAGTGTCAACATATGCCCCCCTATTTTTAGGTGATCTTTAGCGAAACCTAAAAACAAACCGAATAACAACGATGTCCAACTCATCGGCTATTCGATAATTAAAGATAAACCTTTCTGACTATTTTTGTTCTAAGGGCGATACATGTATCGGCCATTGCTTGAAAGACACTTAAGCTTCTTGCCAAACACTTGGAAAGTATTTTTCAGATACCTTCCGTTTATTGCTCTTGGGAAACTTTCACCTTGTAACGTCTCCAGCGCATATGAATTTCTGAATATTACTTTGATCACTTTATAAGGACCTTCCAGCTCGGCGACCACTTGCCAAACTTGTTGCTTTTCGATCCGAGTGGTAGTATAGTCTTCCATACTAATTCTCCCACTTGGAACGATTTGCTTCTCACCTTTTTATTATATGCTCTAGCAACCCGGGCTTTGTCTTTCTCCATCTCCTTAAGAGCTTTTAACCTTTTATCGGTCACTTCATCAATGTTGTCCATCATGGCATCATGATACATAACAGTAGATAAATCATTCTATGTAGCTAGTCTATATGCATCCAGATTTACCTCGACGGGCAACACTGCTTCTTGTCCATATACCAGCTCGAAAGGAGTAACTTTTGTAGCACCATGTCTTGACACACGATGAGCCCATAAAGCCTCAGACAAAACCTCATGCCACCTCCTTGGGTTATCCTCAATCTTCTTTTTAATAAGCTTGATCAAAGTTTTGTTACTAGACTCAGCTTGGCCGTTTGCTTGAGTATAGTACGGAGATGAATTGAGCATCTTTATTTTGTACAATTCGGTAAAATCTCGCACTTCTTTAGAAATAAAAGATGTTCCTTGGTCTGTGGTTAACATCTGGGGTATGCCGAATCTATGTATAATATGCTTAGTGATAAACTTAATTACCTCCTTATGTGTCATATTCTTCAAAGACACTGCTTCAGTCCATTTAGTGAAATAATCTGTAGCAACCAGAACAAAACGATGTCCCTTTGAAGATGGGGGATGAATTTGGCCAATGAAGTCTAGCCCCCAACCACGAAAAGGCCACGGTTTGATAATAGGATGAAGCATAGCAGCAGGTGCAAGCTGTATATTTCTAAACCGTTGACAGTCCTCACACCCTTTATAGTAATGAAAACAATCAGCCATCATCGTGGGCCAATAAAACCCAGCTCTACGTAATAGCCATTTCATCTTGGGCGCCGATTGATGTGTACCACAAATACCTTCATGAACTTCTCCCATAGCCACCTTTGCTTGATCAGATCCCAAACACTTAAGTAACAAATCTTCGGCAGTTCTTCGGTAAAGCTCATCATTATGCAGTATATATTTAAATGCACTCCGTCGAACACTCTGATCAACCTTAGTACTTGGATCATTAATATATTTAAGTAAGGGAGTTCTCCAATCTTCTAAATCAGTTCAACTTGCTTCGGACCGATTTAGAGTCCCTTCACACAAATTAATCATTCCAAGATCGACCAGGTCAATCAGACGGATTAACTGATCTGATTCATAAATAACCTGGTCGGCCATAGCATCTACCCAAGCATGCTTAACAAATACCTGGTCGTCGGGGTAGGATGGCCGAACTAGTTTTAAAACATTCTGGTCGGCCATAGGAACCGACAATACTTCTGCACACTGTTGCATCGACTTTATGTGAAAATTACGTTTATTAACATAATAGCCAGATGCTTGTTGAGCTAACATGCTAGCTTTATGATTTTCATGCCTTGGTATATGCCGAATTTGGAATTCGATAAAATGAGTAATAATGTCAAGGCACATATCAAGATAAACATTTAACGATCCCTCTAAACATTGAAATTTACCATCAACTTGTTGTACTATTAGTAAGGAATCGCCATAAGCTTCAACATGCTTAACCTCCATGGAACATAACATCTCTAAACCGAATAACAGAGCTTCATATTCAGCTTGATTATTAGTGCACAAGTAGTCTAATCGGCTCAGCATTTCAAACTCAACACCATTAGGAGAAATAATGACCACACCAACACCTTGACCCTCCTTACAAGCCGATCCATCAAAATAAAGTTTCCATGGAGTAAAAGTAAAATAACCGATTTCATCTTCTAAACTTATATCATGCTCAACAATGAAATCGGCTAGAACTTGACCCTTCAAAGTTTTCAATGGTTCATAGGTCAAGTCAAACTCGATCAATGCATACGCCCATTTGCCAATCCTTACTCTAAGGATTGGCCGATATAACATGTGCTTAATTACATCGGCCTGGTAAGCAACAACACATGTACTAGATAACAAATAGTGTCTCATTTTAGCACAAGCATAGTACAAAGATAAGCATAATTTCTCAACATGGGCGTACCTTGTCTCGGGATCAAGAAGACGGCGACCAATATAAGCAATTACATACTCTTTACCTCCATCTTCTTGTGTTAAGACAACTCCAATAACCTTATCCTCGGCAGCGACATATAATCTAAAGGGAATTCCTCTTTTAGGCGCCCAAAGAACTAGTGGAGATGATAAATATTCCTTTATCTTTTCAAATGCTTCTTGTTGCTCTGCCCCCAAAGTGAACTCAGCTTCATTTTTTAATTTTAATATAGGGGTGAAAGGAATAATTTTCTCGGACAAGTTTGCAATAAACCTCCTCAAGTAGTTCACTTTCCCCAAGAACTTCTGCAAGTCCTTTTTGCATGTAGGCGCCTGAACTTTCTTGATCTTTTCTATCCTTTTAGGATCAATTTCTATGCCTTTGTCATGAATGATGAACCCTAAAAACTTCACAGCCGACACATCGAAAGCACACTTTAGTGGATTCATCTTCAACCCATAACGACGCATCCTCTCAAACGCTAAACGTAAATCGGCCAGATGAGGCACATGTGCAGCTGATTTAATCACAATATCATCAATATATACTTCCATGATTATCCCAATCAAATCATGAAAGATCAGATTCATAGCGCGTTGATAAGTAGCACCTGCATTCTTCAAACCGAATGTCATCACGACCCACTCAAAAAGACCAACGAACCCAGGACAAATAAAGGTCGTTTTGGACATGTCCTCTTCGGCCATGAATATCTGATTATAACCAGCGTTGCCGTCAAGAAAACTGACAACCTGATGTCCTGAAGCATCATTGATTAACATATCGGCTATAGGCATAGGATACTCATCTTTGGGAGTGGCTCTATTTAGATCTCTAAAATCAATGCAAACCCTGATTTTCCCGGTATCTTTCTTCTCTACAGGCACGATATTAGAGACCCACTCCGCATACCTGCATGGCTGGATAAACCCCACTTGTAATAACCAATTAATTTTCTCTTTAATCCGGTCATATATTGTAGAATTAAAACGGCGAGGATGTTGCTTGAATGGTCGGAACCCCGGCTTAATAGGAAGCCGATGCTCAACAAGTTCTCGGCTCAACCCGGGCATCTCCGTATAACTCCATGCAAAGCAATCAACATAGTCCTTTAGAAGCGCGATTAACTTTATTTTATAATCGGCTTCAAGACTCTGATTTACAAAGGTCGGCCTATGTATAGAACCATCCCCAATATCTACTTGTTCTAAAGGGTCGGCCAACGTAAAACCTTGGCCCAACTTATTGAGCTCATCAAAATCATCAATAACTTCACAAGTATCGGTCTTGCAGGTCCGATATTGCTCAACACGATGCTTTAACCAATCAACATTAGCATGCATTTAAATTACATGATAATGTTAAACCGATTGTCAGTCAGCTTTAAAGATACTGGTACGAAACCCTCCCTAGTAACACTAACAAACTGAAAATCAGAAAGGTCCCGACCAGACAGACAAGCAATAGTATCATGCCCCCCGAGCAAAGGAGCATCGACCGTAGCTACATAGGCTGATGAATCTGAGTGCACCACCTCAACATCGTCTCCCACCCACTGAGGAATGAGAAACTGATGTAAACTAGAAGGTATGCACCGATTAGCGTGAATTCAGTCACGCCCAAGTATAAGATTATAGCTACCTTGAATGTCGGCAACGAAGAAAGCAGTTGCCAAAGTCTTGCTCCCAACGGTCAACTCCATGGACGCAACTCCTTTGGCTAGAATGGGATCTCCTCCTACGACTCCAGTAATAGTCATGTTGGTCTTGATTAGCTCTTCATCGGTACCGTTGAGCTTCTGGTAAAGTGAGTATGGCATCAAGTTCACGATTGCACCACTGTCTACCAGCATCTTGTGGACTGGTGTACCATTGATGTGACCCTTTATATGCAAAGGCTTGAGATGATTGACAGATTCCTCTGGCTTCTGGAATACAATAGTCTGCGTAGCGAAGTTAAACTCCGTTGCCATTGAATCATCTTCGACCACGTAGTAATCGACCGATAAGTAAACCACATTGACCTCCGCCCTTTCTGGGGAAGGTTCATAGTCCACCATTTCCTCATCTTGTTCTTCAGGTAATTCTTCACTGGTCGTAGTAATACCAGTGGAGGAAACAGGGCCACTAAGAAGCGAGCCTAATCCCATCGGCACAACAGGAACTGATTTGGTCTCGGAACCTGGTCGGGTCGATTCAATTCCTGATCCAGTAGTAATCGGCTCAACCTGCTCGACCGCTAAACTGGTCAGCACCTGCCCTGAGGTGGTCGGATTGGTGTCCGACTCGATTGGCTCTGAAGTCACTTTAGTAGATTCGGCACCCAGATTGGTCGGCTCAGGATCTGACCTGTTTAACTTTACCATCGTCAAGGTCAGCTTTTGATTGCAGGCCGGCTCTTCACCTCCTCGCTTGCCCTGAGGGAAAATAGGATGTGTTGAGTTAAATATGTCTTCCCTCATTTTGTCGAGCCGTTCTTTCCTCTGTTTATTGTAGCGGGCCCTCTGTAGCTTTCTTCGCTGAGTTTTAGTCAAACCATGAGGACACCATCTGGGTTGCATGTATTTGGGGTCACGCTCGACAGGCTTGAACGCATCTTGGCCCCTAGTGGGTTTCGGTGATTGGATGAAACACAAGATTATTGTGACTAACGTGTGTTTTGCAGAAACAGGATTGAGTTAGGTCACGGTAATGGCGACGATACGGGCATATGGAGTTCATGTCCCCTGGCGATGGATATTGTTTCGGTTTTCAAAGGACGAACGACGAAGATGGTGGTAGACTAGGCTAAGTGTCATATGGTGTTGGAGGACACTTAGGTAGTCTTAGGTCTTTGTTTTTCCTTTGGCCATACTATAAAGGGGAGCGTGAATCAGTAGCTTGACCTAGATGAGTCTATTAAGGTAGGTGTGGTGCACACTTGTTATTTCATAGCCCTAGGTAGCTCAGAGAGATGCTTTATGTTGAGAGGAACAAAAGTCGTTTAGGCCGCGTCGCGATCCAAGTTCGTTTTGGCCCTGTAATAGGCATCAGATGCTGGCCAGGTGGGCATCAGAGGCTCCGATGCTCACCCCGACTAGGGTTTAGTCTGGTGCGTGGCATCGGAGGCTCCGATGTTGCCACATCAGATGCTCCTGTGCCACTGTTCACTTGCGAGTGAACTGAGGGGTGCATCAGACGCTGGCATCGGATGCTGAGGGCCAGCATCCGATGGCCATGTAGATAGGTTCCAGAGAGGGTAAATCTGCATCGGATGCTTCCGATGTGGAGGCATCGGATGCTGCCCAGCATCCGATGCTCCTTTAAACAGTCTGACAGGTTGTACAGTCGACCGTTGGTCGAGGTCACCGGAGCCTCCGATGACAGGCATCGAAGCCTCCGATGCCCCCGCAGAAAACCTGTTTTGTGCTATTTTTGGATGGCCGGTTGGGGGAGTATATATACTCCACCTCCTCATCCATTTGAGTGTTCTTGCCACTTCCATCTGCTGAGAGACACATTGTGAGTGTGAGAAAGTGCAAGAGCCCTAGTGAGGTTGAGAGATTTGCTAATTGAGAGAATTAGACACCTCCTAGTGAGAATTGAGTAGCAAGTGTGCATCTATCCATCTCTTTGGCCTTGTCTTGGTCAAGTGAGAGTTCTAGCTTGTTACTCTTGGTGATCGGCATCACCTAGATGACTTGGTGGTGATCGAAGAGCTTGGTGATCATCCGGAGGATTTGTGGATGACCCAAGTCAAGTTGTGACCGGTAGCGAGCGATTCACCGGACCGAAGTGGCGAAGAATCAGCTCGTAGTGAGCACTTGATCCTTGCGCGGATCAAGGGGGAGCGATACCCTTGCGCGGGTGCTCCAACGAGGACTAGGGGGTGTGCTGACACCTCGATACCTCAGCAAAAAGATCGTCGTGCCATCTCTACTCTCTTTACTACGCATTTACCTTTGAGCAATTCAATTCCACATTTACTTGCTGTTCTTTCATAAGTTGAATTGCCATGCTAGAGTAGAAATGGTTTAGCGATAGTCTTTTGTGCGGTTGATTCTAGTCAAACACACTTCTAGGAACTAGGGGGTTAATTGGGGCTTGATAGGTTTTAATTCTTGAAATAAGTTTTAGAAAAGCCCAATTCACCCCCCCTCTTGGGCAGCTTGATCCTTTCAATTGGTATCGGAGCCTCGTGCTCTCAATTTAGGCTTAACCGCCTAGAGTTAAGATGTCCGGAGGTGATGGACCACCTCCCGTGTTCGAGGGAGACGACCTCCCATATTGGAAAATCCGTATGGATTCGTACCTAGAAGCGGTTGATGTTAAATGCCGCGATGCCGCGATCACCGGCTTTGCCAAGCCCAAGGAAGGCACAAGCCTCACTCCTAATGAGGAGGAAAATGAGAAATGGAATGCAAAAGCCAAAAACATCCTTTTTAGAGGCATTTGCAAGGATGTGTTCAACCGTGTCCGGAACCACAAAAATGCCCATGATCTATGGGAAAACATTTGTGCGCTCCATGAGGGAACCAAGAGTGAGCGTGAGGAGCGCTATCATCTAGTCATGCAAAAACTTCATTCTTTTGATATGCATGCTAATGAAAATGCAAATGAAATGTACTCACAGTTGAATGTTCTTGTAGAAGAGCTAAATGGACTTGGCCTCACACAAATGCAACCATCCGATGTTGTGAGGAAGATTCTTTGTGTCCTTCCAATTGAGAAGTATGGACACATTGTGACGGTGCTACATCAAGGCGATCTTTCCACCGCTACACCAACCCAAATCTTGGGAAAGATCAATGCGCATGAGATGTACATGCACATCACACCAAGTGGTGGCTCCTCCACCGACAAGAAGAAGGACTTGGCCTTCAAAGCTAGCCATGACAAGAAGGGCAAGTCCAAGGCTATTGAGGTGCATCATGAGAGCTCAAGTGATGAAGAGGATGACTCCAACATCGCTCTCATGGTGAGAAGAACCACCAAGATGTTGAAGAAGCTTCACAAGAATGGAGTCAACTTTGACTCAAGAAAGAAGAAGTTCTTCACAAGTAGCAAGAGGAGGCCAATCTCCAAAATGGATTGCTACAATTGCGGTGAGCTTGGCCATCTTGCTCATCAATGCACCAAGCCCAAGAAAGAGAGCTACAAGAACAAGAACAAGGGCAAGAAGTATGACTCATCTAGAAAAGATGAGAAGATGAATGAGAAGCCCTACAAGAAGAAGGATGGCAAGAAGAAGCAATACCACAAGAAAGGTGGCAAGGCTTACATTGTTGGTGATTGGCTCACCGACATTGACTCCTCCGGTGGCTCATCAAATGAAGATAGTGATGATGAGAAGGAGAAGGTGGCCGCTTTAGTCATTGGCTCCTCTACACCACCACCACCACCGTCGCCATCATCATCTACACACCTATGCCTTATGGCTAAGGGTGACTGGAAGGTACAAAGCGATGATGACTCTAGTGATAGTGATAGTGATGGTGAATTTGAGGCACCTTCTTATGATGAGCTTGTTAAATTGCTAAACAACTACTCTACAATCATAAGAAAGACTAGAGCTAAAAATTAAAGGCTTGTTCATGACAATGAAGCTCTTGTTGAAAAATATAACAATGCTACACATGCTAGTGATGAGCTAAAAAATGAACTTGCTACTATGTCATCTTCCATCAAGGAGCTCAAGTCCTCTAACAAGGAGCTCAAAGCTAAAAATGAAAAACTTGATAAGATGCATAGTGACTTTACCACTAGTTATGCCTTGCTCAAAGAACAATACACTCAAGTGAAAGTTGACTATGATACTCTCACCATTGCTTATGATATGCTTTCACATGAGACACATGATGCTTCTAACCTTGTTGTTAAGTGTGACATAGCAACATCTTGTGAGGACTTGGTTAGTGAGCATGATGAGCAAAGAGCTAGTGGCAAGGGCAAGAATGTGGTTGTGGCCGATCACTATGATGATTATGTCAAGATCAAGAATGAGAATGCAAAGCTCAAGGTTGATCTACAGAAGCTTGCAACCACAAAGCAAGTCACTATTGAGACTCATGATGATGACTATAGCATGTCACTTGAGCAAGACATGCTAAAAGAAGAGAACAAGAGATTGAAGATGGAGAGGGATTACAAGATCACACCATCTCAATTAGAGCTCCAACAAGAGAATGACAAGCTCAAGAAAGAGAAGGAGCACCTTACCACCGGGTTGAAGAAATTCACCAAGGGTCAATGTCTTCAAAGTGAGCTACTCATGAACACCGTAATGAAGACCAATAGAAATGGCATTGGCTTCCTTGAAGAGAAGATGAAGCAACGCAAGAGCATCACAAAGCCAAAGAAGAAGAAGATTGGGAGATGCTATGAGTGTGGAAAGGAAGGACACTTTGCTCATGATTGTGAAGAGCCAAAACCCACACCCTTGCCCAAGCATGCTAGGCCCTTTGCTTTCAATGCTCACTACATGCTTAGACAAGACTCTAGTGGCAAGATGAAAGTCATGTTCATGGGGCCTCCTAACAAGAATAGGCCAAAGCAAATTTGGGTTGCAAAGTCACTAGTTGAGAACGTTAAGGGACCTCAACAAGTTTGGGTCCCAAAAGCTCAAGCTTGATTTCTTGTGTGTGTGTGTAGGTGAACTACAAGACCGGTGGATCTCATTGAGTGATTGATAGTGGTTGCACACAACATATGACCGGTGATCCCCGGATGTTCACCTCACTAGAAGAGAATGTCAATGACCAAGAAAAGATTACATTTGGTGACAACTCAAAGGGCAATGTCAAGGGATTGGGCAAAGTGGAAATTTCAAATGATCATACCATCTCCAATGTGCTTCTAGTTGCATCATTGAGCTTCAACTTGCTATCCATTGGGCAACTATGTGATCTTGGCTTTCAATGTTTGTTCACCGACAAAGAATTGGTTGTGACCAAGAAAGATGATACACAAGTGATATTCAAGTGCTTTAGATACAATAATCTCTATCTAGTGGATTTCACCTCCGAAGATGTCAACTTGAAGACATGTTTGTTCACTAAGCAATCACTTGGTTGGCTATGGCATAGAAGATTGGCTCATGTGGGAATGAACACTCTCAACAAGCTATTGAAGAAGGATTTGGTTAGAGGCTTGAAGGATGTCAAATTTGAGAAGGACAAATTCTGTAGTGTGTGTCAAGCCGACAAGCAAGTTGCAAACACTCATCCAACCAAAGCCTTTGTATCAACATCAAGAGAGTTAGAGCTACTTCACATGGATCTATTTGGGCCAACAACATATGCTAGCTTGGGTGGAAATCTCTATTGCCTAGTGATTGTTGATGACTATTCAAGATACACTTGGGTATTCTTTCTTCATGATAAATCTGAAGCAACCCCTTCATTCAAGAAGTTTGCCAAGAGAGCCCAAAATGAGTTTGACTTGAAAATCAAGAAGATAAGAAGTGACAATGGAAGAGAGTTCGACAACACCCACATTGAAGAATATTGTGATGAAGTTGGGATCAAGCATGAAGTCTTCGCAACATATACACCACAACAAAATGGGGTAGTTGAGAGGAAGAACCGGACACTAATCACCCTAGCAAGAACCATGTTAGATGAGTACACTACACCGGAAAGATTTTGGGCGAAAGCAATCAACACCACTTGCTATGCATCAAACTGGTTGTTCCCCCATCGTCTCCTTGGCAAGACCCCCTATGAGCTACTCAACAACAAGAAGTCGGATATATCATTCTTTAGAGTGTTTGGGTGCAAATGCTACATCTACAAGAAGCGCCAACACCCAGGGAAGTTCCAACGCCGATGTGATATTGGTTTTCTTGTTGGTTACTCATTGAAGTCCAAAGCATATCGAGTATTCAACCATGCCACCGGGATGGTAGAAGAAACATTTGATGTGGAATTCGATGAATCTAATGGCTCTCAAGGAGAGCATGAAAATCTTGATGATGTAGGTGATGAACCATTGAGGGAAGCAATGAAGAACATGCCGGTTGGAGCTATCAAGCCTAAAGATGATGATGATGATGTGCAAGTCATTAAAAAGCATCCTCATCCAATGTACCACATGATGATGACAAAGATGGGAGAGATCCATTTGAAGATACTCATGTCTCCCATGATTAAATGGTGGTACAAGCTCAAGATGTTGATGCTCCACAAGCGGCTCCTCAAGTGGTTGATCGAAGGACTACTCCTCTACTACAAGCTCATCCTCAAGATCTCATCATAGGGAGTCCAACAAGGGGTGTAATGACTCGATCTCAAAAACTTGCTTTATTTATTGAACATCACTCCTTTGTGTCTCTTGTTGAGCCTACCATTGTAGATGAAGCTCTAGGTGATCCAGATTGGGTGAATGCTATGCATGAAGAATTAAATAACTTCACCCGCAACCAAGTTTGGACACTTGAAGAGCGACCCAAAGGCGCAAGAGTCATTGGAACAAAATGGGTGTTTAGGAACAAGCAAGATGATCAAGGCAAGGTTGTTAGAAATAAGGCAAGGCTAGTGGCAAAGGGGTTCTCTCAAGTTGAAGGTTTGGATTTTGGAGAGACCTTTGCACCGGTTGCAAGACTCGAAGTCATTCGTATCCTCCTTGCATATGCATCACATCATGACATTAAATTATATCAAATGGATGTGAAAAGTGTATTTTTAAATGGCTTCATAAATGAACTAGTCTATGTTGATCAACCTCCCGGGTTTGAAGACCCTAGATATCCTAATCATGTTTATAGATTGTCCAAGGCGCTATATGGGCTCAAGCAAGCCCCAAGAGCATGGTACGAGTGCCTCCGGGACTTCCTCATTGAGAAGGGCTTCACCATTGGGAAGGTCGACACCACACTATTCACCAAGAAGCTTGATGGAGAGATCTTCATTTGTCAAGTCTACGTTGATGACATCATCTTTGGGTCAACAAATGAAGCCTATTGCAAGGAATTTGGTGACTTGATGTCAAAGGAGTTCGAAATGTCCATGATTGGAGAGCTCACATTCTTCCTAGGCTTCCAAGTCAAGCAATTGAAGGAGGGGACTTTCATATCTCAAGAGAAGTATACAAAAGACCTCCTCAAGCGCTTCAACATGGATGATTGCAAGCCTATCAAGACTCCAATGCCAACAAACGGACATCTCGACCTAGATGTGGGAGGTAACCCGGTTGATCAAACTCTCTACCGTTCTATGATTGGTAGCTTGTTATACTTGACCGCATCTAGGCCCGACATCATGTTGAGTGTGTGCATGTGTGCTCGCTTTCAAGTCGATCCTAGGGAATCACATCTCATAGCGGTGAAGAGAATCCTTAGGTACCTAAAGCACACCCCAAGCATTGGCCTTTGGTATCCCAAAGGAACTAACTTCCAACTCGTTGGGTATTCCGATTCGGATTATGCGGGTTGCAAAGTAGATAGAAAAAGCACATCCGGAGGGTGCCATTTGCTTGGGAGATCACTAGTTTCATGGAGTTCAAATAAGCAAAATAGTGTGGCCTTGTCTACCGCCGAGGCGGAATACATAGCCGCGGGTGCTTGTTGTGCACAAATCCTTTACATGAAACAAACCCTTTTAGACTATGGTGTAGTTCTAGAAAGGGTACCTTTGTTGTGTGACAATGAGAGCGCGGTTAAGCTTGCTAACAACCCGGTTCAACACTCTCGCACCAAGCACATAGATATTCGCCATCACTTTCTTAGAGACCATGTTTCAAAGAAAGACATATCCTTAAAAGGAGTTAGAACCGAAGATCAATTGGCGGATATCTTCACAAAACCCCTACATGAAAACACTCTTTGTAGATTGCGAAGTGAGCTTAATGTGCTTGATCTAAGTAACTTTGTCAAAAGGTGAAAGGGGGTTTTCTTTGCATTGCATTATATCATATGCCATGTTTAAATTATGCTAGGATACTCATACTAGGTTCCAACTGGTGTTTATTTGCCTCTTATTTGGGTTGGAACTTGGTTGGGAGAGGGAGCCGCAACAGAAATCTTCAAAACAACCCAAAATGGGGCATCAGAAGCTCCATCGGAAGCTACCCCAGCATCTGATGCCTGCACTGTAGGCAGCTCCGGCTGGAACAGTGTTTTGTCAGCATCCGATGTGTCTCCATCGGGGCCTCCGATGCACCATGCCAAGGCAAAGGACGCATCCGATGCATTTTTGGCCGTTCTGGAGCTCTCTGGACTAGCATCGGAGCGTCCGATGTGAATCCATCGGCGCTTCCTATGCCCCTTTAAGCGACACAGTCAGTTCTACTATTGACATCTGGGACCCACACGTCATATCCTTCGTTGTCTTCCTCCTCGCATCCTCGCCCCAACCCGAACTCGCCGCCGCTCCAAACCCTAACACCGGGCCGCGCCACCGTGCCCCCGTCGCCGCGTCCCTCGCCGCCGGCCGCTGCTCCACCGCCGTGCCCCACCTCCCGGCCGCCGCAGCTTCGCCGCGCAGACGCCCGCACCCGCGCGCGCGCTCGCTCCTGTCCGTGCTCGCCGGAGCTCGCCAAGGCTCGCCGGCGCTCGGGCCCAGCTCGCCGGAGTTTGCCTCCCCATCCCCGAGCACGTCCCTGTCCCCGGTCCACCTCCTCTTGGCCGGCCATCCGTCCCCTATGAGCATCTTCCCCATCTCCTTTTTACCCTGCTCACAAGGTGTTTGACGAAATGCTCCAACGACCGTTCTCCACTGTTTTAACCCCCGTTTCAACCTCATTCATTTGCAGACCACCTAGGTGTGATACGTGGGTGCCGGAACGTCAGTACTTACCTCGCTCTTGGGTCATTTCGTCGCTTGTCAGGTAGCAAAGCCCCTTCCATATCTTATCTCCGTGCTTTGCTTCCAATAGGATTTCTCGTCTCTAGAATATATGTTCTTATATATATCCCGTCTATTCTTGCAGCGAGTCCGTGGCCGTTGTCAGCTTGAGGTCAGTTGGCAGTGTCAGATAACCCGGGGCCAAGCCCGCGGGTAAGGATCGAGGCCAAGCCTCACGAGTGACAGCACAGTTGGGTGTCAGTGAGTCAGAGGGAGCTCTTTGTCTGGGGTTTGCTTGTCAGTTTTGGGTTGTCAGCTGGTTTTCAGTGGCAGTTGGTTTCTTCAGCGACAGTCCAGAGCCCCTTCAGCGTCAGTTTCTCTGTTCTTGTCAGCTATGCACTGCAAGAACGTCGGTGGTGCCCCGGGGGACTCTCCTCCCTGTCCCCCCTTCCGGTCAGAGGCCTGGGAAGGGGAAGCTGATCACGTGCAGGAAGCGCTCCAGGGAGCAGAGAGAGGCCGACCAGGCACGAGAGGTTGCAGCCGCCGCAGAGCGTGCTGAGCAGGGTGGCCATACGGGCGAACTCAGGATTGAGGACCAGTTGTCCCCCGACCAGCGCAGAGCAGTTGAGGTGGTTGAGAGGTTCCACCACTCTTTGACTAGCACGCTTATGGCTGTCGGTCGCTGGACGACGTTCACGTCTCCGGGTGTGGAGCCCGAGAGCTCGCAGTAGGGCCAGGCAGAGGCCAAGGCAGCTGAAGCTGAGGCAGCGGAGGCAGCGGTCGAGGCTGAGGAGGACGTTCCTGAGGAGGTTCCCCGGCGCCGGTCCACTCGTCGCAGGACAGCGGTGCCACCCTGGCCCGACTTCCCTCTGCGGGGAGCACGTGCTTGTCGGTGTTTGTTAACCGGTAACTCGTCTTGAGTAATCTCAGACGATTTGTTCGGTGGGGATCGACGTTCGTTGGACTCGGCGAGTACACAGGGACAGCGATTTATACTGGTTCAAGCCGCTAAATAGCGTAATACCTTATGTCCAGTGCGGCGTATGCCTTGTGTATGATTATGATTCAATTGATTGGAGCCCACACCTGCTTCCCCTTATATATCCGGGTGAAGCATAGCGCAGGCCGAGTCCTAGTCAGTTACAATGGAGGAGTCCTATTCTAATTACAAGACTTCCTTTAAGAACTCGACTAAGTTACAATGAGAGTCCAATCCAAGTACGCTTCGTATCAAGTCTTCGGATCTCCCGTTCCGCCTGGGATTAGTCGGAGTAATCATCTTCTGATGACATCTCTGATATCCTGGTCCGTCAAGCCCCCGAGCTCTTCATCATTTCCTCATAACATTATCTTCTGGTTTCTCTCTGATAATCTCCGAGTAATGTCTTGAGAAATCTTGAAGTGCTCCGTAGGTAAAGAACATCCATGGTGTGCACTTTTTTCTTGAAAAGTGCACCCATAGGGTGTAGCCCCGAGCCTCTTGTTATTTATAATAACTTTGAGGATCTTTTGAGCCTTTTCCGAGTAATTCTTGGGTAAGAAAAAACATTTCCTTTATGGATCGTTGTAGTCTTTGCTTGATAGGTCTAGAACCTTCTTTTAATTCCAATTTGTGCTCAGCCAAATTCCTTGGGACTCCTGGCATATCAGCCGGTTTCCAAGCAAATATATCTTTGTTTGCTCTAAGGAACTTGGTGAGCGCAAATTCCTATTCTTCAGATAGGTGAGCACTGATAACCGCTGTCTTGGAGGGATCACCGGTTTCTAGGTCAATGGTTTTTGTAGAGACTTCTGCTGATGGTTTGATAGGACCCGCCTTCTTGGTTGGGATTTCTGAATCTCCAGGCTTGGTACTATGCACCATCTGAGCGAGTTCTTGTACTTCCAGAGCGAGTTGAGCTTTTTCCGCGATTTGAACAGCATCTGTGTCACAATCGAATGATTGCTTCAAGTCACCCCTGAAGGTTAGGATTCCCTTAGGACCCGACATCTTCAACAAAAGGTACGGATTGCGGATACATGGGTGTATGCCGGGTCTCTGAGTGATGAGTGATTGTCAACTGGAATGATGCGCATGTTCTTTGGCTTGTGTTGTGCAGGTGTCGAGCCCGGATGCAGTGATCGAAGGCGAGGTGAAGGTCAAGTAGAGACGTGCCGTGCCGATGGACTGAGAGTGGCGAAGGGCGGACGTGAGGCTTGGACTGAGGGACCAGAGGCCCGAGGATCAGTTGTGGTGGCTGGCAGCCTGTGACGATGACAAGTGAAGAAGTGCGGTCATGTGTTGCCTGAGTCATGGACTCGGGGACACGTGTCGGTGGACGGGGTGCACGGGAGGTGCATCCCCTCTACGACGTCGGTTTGGTGGTAGAGCCAGAGAAAAACCATCAGATGGACGGTTTCCAGGTTTGGGCCTCAAAACCTGGGTGTGGACGGTTTCCGAGTTTGGCCACAAAACTTGGGCTGAGGGTTTCCGAGTTTGGCCACAAAACTCGGGGTGAGGACGGTTTCCTGGTTTGGGCCTCAAAACCTGGGCTCTGAGGGTTTGCTGAGTTTGGCCTCAAAACTCAGATGCTGGTGGGCTGGTTTCCCGGTTTGGGCCTCAAAACTGGGGGTTCGCTGGAAAAGGCTGGTTTCCCAGTTTGGGCCACAAAACCGGGGGTGCAGAGCGAGGGCGGCACGTGGCGGCGATCTGGAGGTTGCGTTGAGGCAACGCTTCGAGTCGAGCGGGCGTGGCCGTCGGATACACCTACCACTCGAGTTGGTCCAGACTAACCCTAGGGTTTGACTGGCTCGCTCTGTAATTAGAATAGAGAGGGGTAGAGTAGGAATTAGACTTAGGTTAGAATTAGGATAAGTAGTAGGGAGACACCCTCCTCCCATCTATCTCAGTCATTTGCTCTTTCGCAGTTAGGGTTTCCTGCTCTCCCATTCCCTGCTGTAGCTAGCTGAGATCCGCAGAGAGACTTGCCTCTGTGTACTGTTGATTTGAGGAAGTGAGGCCGTATCCTCACCGTTGCAGTGCAGATCGATGACTTGATTCGTGTTTTGATTCGTGTTCTTCGCATTCTTCGTTTCTTCACAATTTTCCCGTCACTCGATCTCCCTCTCTAGTGCGTCTTTGCGAAATCCGTTTGAATCATTTTGTTCGTATCATTGAGGAGGTCATTTCGACCAAAGGAATTCATCTAACTCTTCATGATCGAATAGATCGGGACGATTTCGTTTTCGTGGCGCTTTTTCCGTTCATCCACCTTCCCTTTTGATTTCCCGGTGATCTGGTTGATTTGAGCGGATGATTTCTTGGGGATAGTCTCCTAACTACCCCGTGATCATCTTCTCCAAGTTTGGGAACTTGGGATTTTGATTTGGATTGGATTTGAGAGGATTTGGGAGAGAGGCGATCAAAGTCGCCCTCCCTGTTCATCCGCGGACAGTCCGCCACTGGACCCACGGACTGTCCGGGGGTCGGGCTTCGACCGAGCAGTGGTCGCGTGGCCTTGACTGTTTTTGCCTCGGGTGACCGGCGGACAGTCCGGGCCCGAGCAGGGACTTCTCAGCAACTGTGCGTTTTTGCACTTTTGACCGGCGGACAGTCCGCCACCAGAGCGCGGACAGTCCGGCCTTGGGCGGACAGTCCAGGACTCCAGGTCCGGACAGTCCGGGATCCTGCTGAGTACTCCGGTTTAGTGCGTTTGCTCTCCCGGCTTGTTCGCTTGGTTTTCGGACTTCTCGTTTGGCCCTATAGTTGACCAAGGAACCTCTCTAGGTATCTTTGCTACTTGTTAGCATAGGTATTTAGGAGTTTCTCGATGTAGCCGTCTATCTACATCCGGGACTTGGTTTTTGGGGTTGTGTTCGAGCCGGAACTTTTGGAGTTTGGTTTGCTTCTTCTTGGTGGTGCTCCGCTGTGATCTTAGGGATCATCCACCCTCTTCCAAGGGTCGTGAGCATCACGGTTTTGGTCACCGTTTCTCGGGGTTGATTTTGGGACATTTGGCCAAAGTTTCTGATGGAAATTTTTGAGCTCCCATTCACCCCCCCTCTGGTCGCCTTGCTAGTGCTTTCTCGGTCCTTCAATTGGTATCGGAGCGGTTTAAGGATCTTCCACCTTAGCCGGTTCCAAATCCACAGAAGGCGACATGGATCGCGGCGTGGGCAAACCGCCGTTCTTTGATGGGACAAACTATGCGTATTGGAAGATACGTATGTCGGCCTATCTCCAGAGCATGGGCTCTTCTGTTTGGGAGATTTGCAACAGGGACGATTACGTTGTCTTGGCTGCTCGTGTCACTCAGCTCCAGATCGATGAACACGAGGCCAATAGCCGGGCACGTAACGCACTGTTCTCCTGTTTGAGCATGTCCGAGTTTGATCGTGTTTCTCACCTCCCCACGGCTCGTGAGATTTGGGCTACCCTCATGCGCTTCCATGAGGGAACTTCTCAAGTCAAATCTCACCTCTATGAGTCGCACAAGCGGGAGTATGAGAACTTTCGACATATGCCTAGCGAGAGCATAGAGAGTTTATTCGCTCGCTTTCATGTCATTGTCAACAAGATGAGAGCGAACAAGGAGCTATTGCCTTTTGACGATCATGAGAGGGCTTTGAAGCTTTTGCACACTCTTGATCGGTCGGTGTGGGACTCAAAGGTCCAGGCGATCATCGAATCGTCTAACTATGAGACCCTCACTTGCGACGAGCTCTTTAGTAAGCTCAAGTCTAGTGAGATTGACGCCATGTCGAGGGCTTCTTATGAGAATCCTTCTGGCCCGACTATGGCTTTGGTTTCTGGTTCTTCTGCTAACCCTTCTACTGGCTTTGCTCTTTCGTCTCTCTTTTCGGTCACAGAGGACCAGCTTGAGTCATTGGGGGATGATGAGTTGGCAATGCTCGCCAACCGGTTCACGCGGTTCCACAACAACCGCATGAACCGTCGCCGCGGAGGAGGACGCTCAGGATGCTATGAGTGCGGCGACCCCGATCACTTCATCGCCAACTGCCCCAAGAAGAAGCATTTATCTGGGAAGGGCGATCATGGGCACAAGTATGACTCTGGCAAGCGCAAGGAGAAGTACGTCCCCGCGAGGCACAAGCGGAGGGGCGGCTTCGACAAGGAGTACATCAAGAAGAAGTACTTGGAGAAGGCCCAGGCTGAGCAGCGTGCGTTCTTCGCCACGCTCAGCGACGTCGACGGCTCGGATGACGACTCCGCTTGCTCAAGCGATGACGAGTCCGAGAAGAAGAAGAGGATCGAGGACAAGCTGAACGGTCTCTGCTTCTTCGCCGACGACGATGGCTTCTGCACCATGGTGCTTGGTGATGAGGTCGACGGCAAGCTGGAGCACTCTCCTCGGGACGACGACGACGATGACACCTCCCAAGTATCTCTCACCCACGACGAGCTTTCTGCTGAGGTCGAGAAGCTTACTGCCGCGCTCCTTAGTCAAGATAAGTTGCTTAGGCGTGCCGCTAGAGAGCGCAAGGAGTTTAGGCAGAAGTGGGAGGACACGGTGAGGGAGCTTGAGTTTGCAAAGTTCACCGTGGTCGTGTCGGAGGAGGTTGAGTGTGAGATGTGCACCACGCACATGACTGACCTTCTCACTTTGAGAGGTAAGTATGCTGCGTTGGTAGGAGAGGTGGATGAGCTGAAGGCTAGACCTTCTCTGTTGGGTGCGTGCAAGACTTATCCTGTCTTGCAATCTGAGTTGGCAGAGAAGAATGCCAAGATTGTGTCTCTTGAGGAGGCCAACTCAGGTAGCACTTGTGTGGCTAGGTGTGCTTTGTGTGAGGGTTTGGAGATGGAGATTGCGAATGTCAAGCATGGCAAGATGCAAACCGAGGATATGGTGAAGGAACTTGAATCTGTCAAGTCCACCGTTGTTGTCACCAAGGAGGAGGAGTGTGAGATGTGCACCAAGCACATGACTGACCTTCTCACTTTGAGAGGTAAGTATGCTGCGTTGGTAGGAGAGGTGAATGAGCTCCGGGCTAGACCCATGCTGTTGGGTGCGTGCAAGACTTGTCCTGTCTTGCAATCTGAGTTGGCAGAGAAGAATGCCAATATTGTGTCTCTTGAAGAGGCCAACTCAAGTAGCACATGTGTGGCTAGGTATGTTCTTTGTGAGGGTTTGGAGATGGAGATCGCAAACGTCAAGCATGACAAGATGCAAACCGAGGAAGAAAACACATACCTTCGGACCATCTTGTCATGGGTCTCTTGTAGTGAGCCACAGCTCGGGATGATGATCTCCCAATTTAAGCGAGCTGCTGGAGGTTCTGGTGTAGGTCTTGCTCACGGTGTTGATCTTTCTGCTTTTGGTAAGATTGGAGAGTTGAGTGGTCTGAATCCTAGTGAGAAGCTCAACTCAACCACTACTCCCAAACTGACCAAGCTTCCACCCAAAGAGCCCGTCAAGCCTACCACCAAGGATGGGGTATTTGAGGAACCTCCGAGAGCTCCACCCAAGAACCAAGTGTGGCATCCCAAACCCAACCACCTAAAGAACAAGCTGGATACAATGCCACCTATCCAGGAGGAGTTGCCTCAGAAGGGCAAAGTGATCCACACCCACAGCCATGAGTACCAACAACCCCCTTTGCGTGCGGTGAGGTATCATTGTGATTTCTGTGGGAGAGATGGACACTTGAGCGAGTTCTGCTTTAGGCGCAAGAGAGAGGCGCCGTGATAGGGAGATGAACAACCCGGACATGTACCATCCTTTCCATGATGTACATGTGCCGAATGTTCAGAGGAGAGCACCGAGACGTGCTGCTAGGCCCAGAGGTCCAGAACCTCAAGTTCCCAGGCCTAGGCAGCAGAGAGCTCCGAAGAGAGATGCTAGGCCTAGAGGCGCAGTGCCTCAAGTTGCTAGGTCTAGGCCTCGTAGAGAGAGTGCCCGGCGGGAGCCTGCAGTTGTAGGCTATGGACCCCGTGGCGGAGGCTTTGTAGTTGAGCGTTTTCCCCCACCGCGTTTTGAGTATCGCGATGGACGCTCCTCCCTTAGCGGACCACGTTTTCCTCTATGTGGTGATCGCTCCTCTCGTAGACGTGCTAGGAATGGTTTTTCTGCTAACCGTTCTTTTGAGCAGCCGGCCCAACACTGGTATTCTTCCTACTTCACTAACCCCAGTGTTGGACCGTATGCTCACCCTATGTCTTTTTATTGATGTAGGTAAAACGGTTGGAGGACATTTGGTTGGTGGATTCCGGTTGCTCGAGGCACATGACCGGAAACGCCAAGTGGTTCTCCAGCCTTAGCCCTGTTGCCGGAAAGGAGTACATAACCTTCGGCGACAATAGCGAAGGTAAGGTATTGTCTCGCGGGTCGGTGCGAGTTAATGAGCACTTTGTGTTGCGCGATGTTGCTCTTGTTTCTAACTTGCACTTTAACCTTCTTTCTGTTTCGCAACTTTTTGATGACGACTATGAGATTCATTTTAAACCGAATCTCAGTCGTATTTTGGATCCTCAGGGCAATCTTGTGTGTTTGATTTCGCCCTTTGGAAAAGTCTTTCGTGCAAATTTCTCGGAGTCTTTTGGCACTTCTCGTTGTCTTGTGGCTGGACCTTCCTCCTCCGATCTTTGGAAGTGGCATAGGAGACTTGGACATTTGAGCTTCGACTTGCTTGCAAGGCTTAGTTCACTTGGACTAATCCGAGGATTGCCCAAGTTGCATATGGAGAAGGATCTTGTTTGCCACTCGTGTAGACACGGGAAGATGGTTGCTGCTCCCCACCATCCAGTGACTCAGGTCATGACCAAGTGCCCTGGAGAGCTTTTGCACATGGACCTTGTTGGTCCGGCTCGGGTGAGCTCGGTTGGGGGGAAGTGGTATGTGCTTGTTGTTGTTGATGACTTTTTGAGATATTCGTGGGTCTTCTTTTTAGCTGAGAAGACCGAGACTTTCTCCTTTGCTCGCAATCTGATTTTGCGTCTTCAGAACGAGTTCCCTTTGAACTCGATGCGAGCAATTAGGAGTGATAATGGTTCCGAATTCAAAAATTCAGATTTTGAGAAGTTTTGTAACTCTTTGGGTTTGGAGCACCAGTTTTCTTCCCCTTACACACCGCCTCAAAATGGTGTTGTAGAGAGGAAGAATCGGACCCTTGTTGAGATGGCCAGGACGATGCTCGATGAGCATAGGACTCCTAGGCGTTATTGGGCCGAAGCTATGAATACTGCGTGCTATATTTCCAATCGCAAGCAGTCTAGTGTCGCTCAGTCCACTACAGAGGCTGAATATGTTGCTGCGGCTAGCTGCTGTTCCCAGTTGCTTTGGATGATGGCCACTTTGCGTGATTTTGGTCTGAGCTTTACTCGTGTTCCTTTGCTTTGTGACAGCACGAGTGCTATTAGCGTTGCTAAGAACCCCGTGCTTCACTCAAAGACCAAACACATTGATGTGCGCTTTCATTTCTTGCGAGACCACCAGGAGAAGGGTGATATCGACCTTCGCCATGTCGATACTCATCATCAACTGGCTGATATTTTCACCAAGCCTTTAGACGAATCAACCTTTAATCGGTTGAGGGGTGAGCTTGGTGTGTGTTTCCCCTTTTAGATGGGGGAAACATTTTGGATCTTGTATAGTAGACTGACTTTCTTTCATTTGTCTTTCCTTTTCTTCTGCATTTTAGCATACGCATTTACATTCTGAGCTTCATGTCTATAATCACTAGAATGTAACTATGCTCTATGTAGTATGCTCCGATGCTTATGTTGATGCTTGTAGCTTATGTTCTTTCTGATCACTAGTACATGTTGTGAGCCGAGCTATTTTGATATGGTGAATTTGCTTAATAACTTAAAATCTGAAAATGTTCACCATTGAGATATGCAACTAGCATGTGTAGGATGTGTTGAGTTTACTCGTGCTTTTCATATATGCTAGGTTGCTATGTCTCTAGTTCTGAGTCATTCACTTGCTTGGTCTGGTCATATCATGTTTAAAATTTGAACCAAGTCTTAGTGAATTGAAAAGATCGAGATGGGACTGCTTGTCAACACATCACGGTATCGAGACGGTTTCTCATTGCACTTTGAGTTAAACTTGAGCCGTGTAGTGTATGACCAAAACCGTAGCTTTAAGCTTCTGATTGCTTCGGCATAGGCTTCGCTCGGTTGAAAAGTCAGGCAAAGACAAGCTTTCAACCTCTCGCAATCACATGCTAATAATTGAACTTGTGTAATTTCACCGCTGCAACTCCGATCTGAATTTGAATTCACAAGTATATGTTTCATTCTTAAGCATGATGATTGAACTTTGCTAGGGGTAGTTCACCTTGTATACATGTTTAGCACTTGCTCACACTCCTGCTTATACATTGCTAGTGCTATTTTGATGGTGAATACCTTTTTAACTCAAAACTGCTCTTTTCTGCTCATATGTTCATATTTCATATCTGGTGATCAGTTTGAGCCTTTGCTCTTTAGAGCTATACTGTTTAGAGCATCTTTGCATTCTCCTGAATATATGCCTGAAGCTGCTAACTTGCATTTTGACTCATATGCATGTTGGAAGGGGGAGAACCTCCCTAGTTCGCACTTTTGTTAGTGCCTTTTCTGATGGGGAGAGCCTTTTACTTGATTCGTGCATTTTCAACTAAGGGGGAGAATTTGCAAATCATTTGTGCTTCCCGAGTGCTCATTTGAGGGGGAGTGTTTTCTTGGTTGTTTGCACTAATCGAGGGGGAGTTTGAGCTTTGCTGTCTCTTGTTGGCCGAAAGGCATCGGTATCGAGCTTTCTTTGCTAGTTGTGTTGAGCCTCTGTGCCTCTATCTTGAGGGACTAGCATTTTGCTTTGATATTTTTGATTGGTGTTTTGCTAGCGGTGTTGAGCCTGTTCTACCTCTTCTTGAGGGCTAGCTTTGCTTTGCTTGGTTGCGTCGAGCCGTTGCCCATGTCTTTGGGGACCAAGTTCTTTTGCTCTTTCCACTTGACCTTCTTCGGCTTTGCTAGGCTTTTGGGTCATTTGGTTGAGTTCTCTCTTCTTCTTCCTTCCTCTTTTCTTCTTTCCATTATGATTTGTGTGAGTAGTTGACAATGCACTCATCAAGGGGGAGATTGCGGATACATGGGTGTATGCCGGGTCTCTGAGTGATGAGTGATTGTCAACTGGAATGATGCGCATGTTCTTTAGCTTGTGTTGTGCGGGTGTCGAGCCCGGATGCAGTGATCGAAGGCGAGGTGAAGGTCAAGTAGAGACGTGCCGTGCCGATGGACCGAGAGTGGCGAAGGGCGGACGTGAGGCTTGGACTGAGGGACCAGAGGCCCGAGGATCAGCTGTGGTGGCTGGCAGCCTGTGACGATGACAAGTGAAGAAGTGCGGTCATGTGTTGCCTGAGTCGTGGACTCGGGGACACGTGTCGGTGGACGGGGTGCACGGGAGGTGCATCCCTTCTACGACGTCGGTTTGGTGGTAGAGCCAGAGAAAAACCATCAGATGGACGGTTTCCAGGTTTGGGCCTCAAAACCTGGGCGTGGACGGTTTCCGAGTTTGGCCACAAAACTCAGGCTGAGGGTTTCCGAGTTTGGCCACAAAACTCGGGGTGAGGACGGTTTCCAGGTTTGGGCCTCAAAACCTGGGCTCTGAGGGTTTGCTGAGTTTGGCCTCAAAACTCAGATGCTGGTGGGCTGGTTTCCCGGTTTGGGCCTCAAAACCGGGGGTTGGCTGGAAAAGGCTGGTTTCCCGGTTTGGGCCACAAAACCGGGGGTGCAGAGCGAGGGCGGCACGTGGCGGCGATCTAGAGGTTGCGTTGAGGCAACGCTTCGAGTCGAGCGGGCGTGGCCGTCGGATACACCTACCACTCGAGTTGGTCCAGACTAACCCTAGGGTTTGACTGGCTCGCTCTGTAATTAGAATAGAGAGGGGTAGAGTAGGAATTAGACTTAGGTTAGAATTAGGATAAGTAGTAGGGAGACACCCTCCTCCCATCTATCTCAGTCATTTGCTCTTTCGCAGTTAGGGTTTCCTGCTCTCCCATTCCCTGCTGTAGCTAGCTGAGATCCGCAGAGAGACTTGCCTCTGTGTACTGTTGATTTGAGGAAGTGAGGCCGTATCCTCACCGTTGCAGTGCAGATCGATGACTTGATTCGTGTTTTGATTCGTGTTCTTCGCGTTCTTCGTTTCTTCACGATTTTCCCGTCACTCGATCTCCCTCTCTAGTGCGTCTTTGCGAAATCCGTTTGAATCATTTTGTTCGTATCATTGAGGAGGTCATTTCGACCAAAGGAATTCATCTAACTCTTCATGATCGAATAGATCGGGACGATTTCGTTTTCGTGGCGCTTTTTCCGTTCATCCACCTTCCCTTTTGATTTCCCGATGATCTGGTTGATTTGAGCGGATGATTTCTTGGGGATAGTCTCCTAACTACCCCGTGATCATCTTCTCCAAGTTTGGGAACTTGGGATTTTGATTTGGATTGGATTTGAGAGGATTTGGGAGAGAGGCGATCAAAGTCGCCCTCCCTGTTCATCCGCGGACAGTCCGCCACTGGACCCGCGGACTGTCCGGGGGTCGGGCTCCGACCGAGCAGTGGACGCGTGGCCTTGACTGTTTTTGCCTCGGGTGACCGGCGGACAGTCCGTCGTTGTCAGGCGCGGACAGTCCGGGCCCGAGCAGGGACTTCTCAGCAACTGTGCGTTTTTGCACTTTTGACCGGCGGACAGTCCGCCACCAGAGCGCGGACAGTCCGGCCTTGAGCGGACAGTCCGGGACTCCAGGTCCGGACAGTCCGGGATCCTGCTGAGTACTCCGGTTTAGTCCGTTTGCTCTCCCGTCGCTTGGTTTCCGGACTTCTCGTTTGGCCCTGTAGTTGACCAAGGAACCTCTCTAAGTATCTTTGCTACTTGTTAGCATAGGTATTTAGGAGTTTCTCGACGTAGCCGTCTATCTACGTCCGGGACTTGGTTTTTGGGGTTGTGTTCGAGCCGGAACTTTTGGAGTTTGGTTTGCTTCTTCTTGGTGGTGCTCCGCTGTGATCTTAGGGATCATCCACCCTCTTCCAAGGGTCGTGAGCATCACGGTTTTGGTCACCGTTTCTCGGGGTTGATTTTGGGACATTTGGCCAAAGTTTCTGAAGGAAATTTTTGAGCTCCCATTCACCCCCCCTCTGGTCGCCTTGCTAGTGCTTTCTCGGTCCTTCACGGATAATGAGGCACTGCCATAAACTTGGCGATGGTTGGTCGTCCAAATATGGCGTGGTACGATGATTCGAAGTCGGCTACCTCAAAACTGATGTACTCAGTCCAGTAATTGATCTGAGTTCCAAAAGTGACGGGTAGTATGATCCTTCCGAGTGGTACAGCCGCCTTTCCGGGTACTATGCCGTAGAAAGGGGCACTTGATGGTGTGAGCTGGGTTGCGAGATCTAGATTCATCTTGCGTAGCGTGCTTGCAAAGATGACGTTAAGTCCTGCCCCTCCATCGATGAGTACTCTTCCCAATGTAAACCCGACGACCGTAGGATCCAGGACTAGCAGGTAATGCCCTGCATTGGAGACGCTGGTCCATTGGTCCGCTCGTGAGAAACTAATCGGGTGTTCAGACCAGTCAAGGTATCTGGGAGTTGCTGGTTCTGTAGACATAATTTCTCGTAGGGAAAGCTTTTGAAGCCTTTTGTTGTCGCTGGTAGTTACTCCCCCAAATATGACATTGATGGTCCCTTTGGGGTGCTGGAAACCGCCAGCGTCCTGCTGAGGGTCTTCGGCTGCTTTTTTTCCCCTTGTCTTTCTTGTTTTTATTGAAGTCGGAGTTTAAGCCTCTCTCCTTGAGCTGTCGACAATGCCTAGCCTGATGTCCTCCTTTAGGATGGAAAGGGAACGGTCCGTCGAGTAAGTCATCAAAGGTGGATGGCTTATTCCCCTTCTTCTGAGGCTCCATGGCAACAATAGTATTGTCTCCTGTTCTCTTGCGGGTGTTTTGCTGTGGTGCCTGGTTGCCTCTCTGATTGTTCCCTCGATCGCCCTGCGTGTTCCTCTCGGGGAAACGTTCCTGAGTGCGTTCTTTTGTTGCAATCATGGAATTTACGGCCCGATGGAACTCGTTGACGGTGGTCGGGTCCTGCTTGATGAAATCTTTGTAATTGTACCATTTGCAAATTTCATAGCGAAAAAGGTCAATTACTTCTCTGTCTGTGATGTTAGATACTGTGGAGCGGATCTCTGAGAAGCACCTATAGTACTCCCGTATTGACTCTTTTTTCTGTTGCTTGTAGGTCCTAAGCTTAGTCCGGGGATCTGATCTCTCGGGGACACCCGCAAAGTTCTCTATGAAGATACTGTAAGGAAAATGGACCTCAGACCATTTAACTTCAGATTTTGGTGTTTGATGAACAACATAACCAAATTGGACTAATGTGTTTGCAAGTTTTTGTTTTGTAGTCCAATAGGGTGCAAATGTGACTTGGACAAAGGCTACGTGATGATCCAATGATCAACACCTCAAGCAAGATTCTAGAAGCTCAATAGAAGACTCTCAAGATCAAGCAAAGTCCAAGGCACAAGAATGGAACCAAGACGACGCAAGAAAACGCGAAGAAATGAGAAGAAAGGGACATCAGACGCTGCATCGGACGCTGCCCACGCAGGCGTCGGATGCTCCGTTGGTAAACCCTAACTCGTGTCAGCGCCAGCAGGAGCATCGAACGATGAAGACCGAGGCAACGAACGCGACTATGACACTGTGCAAACCTGCACAGCGAACATCGGACGCTCCGTTGCTAACATCGGACGCTACAGGACCCTGCGTCCGATGACCATGCAGAGAGGTTCCAGAGAGGCTCTGTGAGCATCGGACGCGTCCGTTGATCAACCATCGGACGCTGAAGTAGCCGTTGCGACGCAGTGCCAGGCTGGCATCTAGCCGTTAAAGGAACATCGGACGCGTCCGATGGTCGCGACTGCAGCGTCCGATGCTGCGCAGTCAAGACCACCTTTGGTGCCCAACGGCTCTATTTGCTTGGGGCTCTATATATACCCCCATGGCCGGCCAAAACAACAAGGTTGGAGCTCAAGGAAGTGTACCAAGTGTATAGACACATATTTAGTTGTTGTAGCCACCAAAGTGCTTAAGTGATATACTAGGTGATTAGTAGAGGTGCTTTGCGAAGTGCTCAAGCTAGTTAGACCACCGCTTTGCGCTTGCTCTAGGTGTTAGACCTAGTGTTTAGTGAGGTTGAAAACCTCTTATCTACTGGTGCTTGCGCGCACCGTGGTTGTACATCGGCGGGGCTTGTAGTCTTGCGAGATCACACCAACCGAGTTTTTGGTGTGGCCGCCTCCGTGTACCGAAGGGAACAAGGTCCGCGGCGTTTCGGCCGGAAGCTTGATAGTGAAGACGGCGGGAAGCATCCAGGAGAGGCTTTGCCACGAGTGGCTTAACCGGAGACCCACTTGCGCGTGGGGAAGGCCCGGAGCTATCCACGGAGTTACCCGACTGGGAGCTTGGCCCTTGCGAGGGATTCCTTGCGAGGGGCTCCAACGAGGACTAGGGGGAAGCTTGCGCGCTTCTCGATACCTCGGTAAAAATACTGGAGTCGTCAACGGGAGTTTTCATCTCTGTCACACTCTTTAGCTTCCGCATTTACATTGCTACCTTGTTTATGAGCTTTACCTTTCCTAGCCATATATGTTAGTTGATAGGTTTGGAAACTAGGTTGCTTAACTCCTTTTGCGGTAGAGATAGCAAACACATCTAGTAAAACCTTAGTTGCACATTAGATAGTTTACTTTCTTGCATAGGTTTTGACTAGGTGGAAATTAGAGGCCAAAGATTAGAGTAGAAGTTTTAAGTTGCCTAATTCACCCCCCCTCTTAGGCGTCACGGTCAGTTCAATTGGTATCGGAGCCAGTTGGCTCTCTTGTGGACTCTTGGCTTAATCGCCTTCGAGCCGACGCCCCTAAGAGAGGTTGGGATGGATACCTCTAGGCCTCCACATTTTGACGGCACTAACTTCCCTTACTATAGTGCTAGAATGGCTTGCTTTTTACAAGCCGTTGATCTAGGTGTTTGGAGAGTCACCCGTGACGGGATGAAACCCATTAAGAATCCTGAGAAACCTACCGCGGGTGATGAAAAAGAAATTCATCTTAATGCTAGAGCTAAAAATTGCTTGTTTGAATCTATTAGCATGGATGTCTTTAACCAAGTTTTTACTTTGCAAACATCTCATGAAATTTGGTTAAAACTACATGAGCTCCATGATGGTACAAGTAATGTACGTGAGCAAAAACATCACCTAACTAAAACAAGTTATGATTCCTTTAAAATGAATGATGATGAGCTTGTTCGTAATATGTATTCTCGGTTGAATCTAATTATCAATGAGCTCCATTCTATAGGAATTACAAAGCTAGGTGATGCGGATATTGTGAGGAAGATCATCTCCGTGCTTCCAAAGAACAAATATGCAACCATCATCACCATCCTCCACAACATGGAGGACTTGAGCACCATGACCCCGGCTATTGTCATTGGCAAATTGGTGGCATTTGAGATGTCATGCAAGATGGGTCAAGAAGAAGCCACTTCATCAAGCAATGGCATCGCTCTCACATGTGATGAGCACAAAAGGATGAAGGGCAAGAAGCAAGTTGAGTCAAGCTCAAGCTCCTCGAGTGAAGAAGAGGATGATGAAGATGAAGAATCAAGTGATGATGATCAAGCCTCCACCTCATCCGACTCCTCCTTAAATGAAGAAGAAACAATCAAGCTCATGAAAGGAGTAAAGAGGATGATCCGCAAGCTCAATGTCAAGGGTGTGCCCATCACAATAGAAGATTGCCTTTTCACTAATCAAAGAAGAGAGCAAAGGAAAAAGGGATGCTATAGATGTGGCAAGAAAGAGCACTTTGTGGAAGATTGTCCAAAACAAAAGCCCACACCCAACGACAAGAAAAAGAAGGGATGCAAGGCCAAGGCTCTCACCACCATCAAGACATGGGATGATTCATCAAGTGATGATGAAGTCCAACACAAGAGGCATGGACGCAAGCACTCATCATCAAGCTCCTCACGTATGTGCCTTATGGCACGGGGTAACACAAGCCCTATCTCTAGGGATAGTGATAGAGATAGTGATAGTGATGATGAGCTACCTTCTTACAATCAACTTGTGCAAGATAATCTTAAATATGCTAAAGCTTGTACTAGCCAACAAAAGAAAATTAATACCTTAAATGAAAAATTAGATAGTTCTCAACAAGCCTATAATGCTATGCTTGATCAATATGAAACTTTTTCAAACTTAAATGTTGAGCTATCTAATAAAATTGAGAAACTTGAGGCTAGTATAAGCACATATGATAGCACAAGTAATGATGAGCAACTTGCTAAGAAAAAATGAAAAACTAAAAGCAAAGTTAGCTAGCACACAAGATGCTTACAAAAGCCTGCTTGCTAAAATGGAAATTATGTGTAAGCATTGTGATGAGCTAACTAACAAGGTTGCTAATCTTGAAACCATCGGAGCAAACCCCACCGAGGCACATAAAATTGAAAAATCAACCAAGGACTTGACTCAAGCAAAAGGCAAGACGAAGCAAACCCAAACTCATCAAGATAACACCGTCAAGGGAGTGAAGAAGCTTGATGAGGAGCAAACTGTGGTTTGTTACGTTTGCCACAAGGAAGGCCACAAGTCCTATGAGCGCAAGGTGAAGCATGGGGGAGAAAAGAAGAAAGAGAAAAACAAAAAGCAAACAAGCAAGCTCTCCAACACCTACACCAACAAGGTGAACAAGAAGGCCTCCACACCTTACCTTTTGAAGAAGAAGAAAAATGACAAGGTGGTGGCCATCAAGGTGAACAAGCAAGCCAACAATGGAGCCAAACGCATTTGGGTGCCTAAGGACATCATCTCAACCATGAAGAGCACCAAAAAGGTTTGGGTCCCGAAAGGGAAGTAAGTAGTCAAGTGGACTACGGGGAATTTGGAGACTTGGCAAAGTTTTGGGTGCATATCATGGGGTGCATCACATTGGATCATGTCATTGCCAAGTATGTTAGTGGGTACTATGGACCCAAGTTCCCCCTCCCATGTTAGGAAACTAGATTTAAATTCCTGCAATTTCTTTCATTTGGTCTAATTTCTTGCAATTTCTTTAGCATCTAGTTCCTTCATTGCCTATGTTTGCATTGGTCTATTCATATCTTTTGACATGCAAACTAGGCTTATCATATGGTAGCTTTGCTCGGTATCACTCACATTCTTAGAGCAATTCTACATGGTTTTGATTTGTTAGAAGCACGACACACAGCTTCTTTTACTTTGTATTTATCTTATATGTGCCAAAGTCCAAATTATAGATAAACTACCCCAATTACCATCTTCAATTGATGTCACATTTCTTGTAATACCAATATGGAAAATGGTAATTTGACCTTACAAGTCAATGTGCATGTCTCCTACAAGTACTTCAAACTTGTATGCACACTTTTAGGGGGAGTTTACTCTACAATTTGGAAGCTTTGAGACTAACACTACTTTCAAGATTATCATGTGTGTAGTAGTCTCATTGCAAGAAAAATGGAGTTCTCGGAGACAAGCATCATGTGTGGTGATAATCCAATTGGCATCTACATGTGGTATTCCTAACCGATATCATAATGTTGATTTCAATTTGATACTCTTATATGCTTTCTCCATGCATTATATAGATTAAACTCCTTTGTGCTTTAATTTGTCGGTTATGCATATGCTTTTGCCTTACATCATATGTATGCATATACTTAGGGGGAGTTTTAGCTTATATAATGTTTCCTCTCTTGAGCTTTAATGTCTTCCTTTTCAGTGTTTGATTCCAAAGGGGGAGAATGTGTAGGGACCAAAAACAAGCCCAAACTAAAACAAACAAAATAACCAAAATCAAATTTTCAAAAATTCTATGGTTATTTTCATGGGAATGGTTCAAAAAGGGAGGAAGTGGGTTATGGACTTAGAGGGAGATCTAATCCATCGACCAAAAACAAGCCCAAACTAAAACAAACAAAATAACCAAAATCAAATTTTCAAAAATTCTATGGTTATTTTCATGGGAATGGTTCAAAAAGGGAGGAAGTGGGTTATGGACTTAGAGGGAGATCTAATCCATCAAGCCACTAAAAGGAACTCAATGGCAAGGGCAAGATATGCTAGAACAAATGTGTTTCATTTTGATATCTTTAAAACTTTATATGATCTTGCCTTTGCATTGCATCCTAGCAAGTAGATTGCATTTTAAATTATGTATCTATTATTTGCTTATTTTGGTCATGTTGTCATCAATCACCAAAAAGGGGGAGATTGTAAGGAAAATGGACCTCGGACCATTTAACTTCGGATTTTGGTGTTTGATGAACAACATAACCAAATTGGACTAATTTGTTTGCAAGTTTTTGTTTTGTAGTCCAATAGGGTGCAAATGGACTTGGACAAAGGCTACGTGATGATCCAATGATCAACACGTCAAGCAAGACTCTAGAAGCTCAATAGAAGACTCTCAAGATCAAGCAAAGTCCGAGGCACAAGAATGGAACCAAGACGGCGCAAGAAAACGCGAAGAAATGAGAAGAAAGGGACATCAGACGCTGCCCACGCAGGCGTCGGACGCTCCGTTGGTAAACCCTAACTCGTGTCAACGCCAGCAGGAGCATCGGAAGCTGAAGACCGAGGCATCGGACGCGACTGTGACACTGTGCAAACCTGCACAGCGAACATCGGACGCTCCGTTGCTAACATCGGACGCTACAGGACCCTGCGTCCGATGACCATGCAGAGAGGTTCCAGAGAGGCTCTGTGAGCATCGGACGCGTCCGTTGATCAACCATCAAACGCTGAAGTAGCCGTTGCGACGCAGTGCCAGGCTGGCATCTAGCCGTTAAAAGAGCATCGGACGCGTCCGATGGTCGCGACTGCAGCGTTCGATGCTGCGCAGTCAAGACCACCTTTGGTAACCAACGACTCTATTTGCTTGGGGCTCTATATATACCCCCATGGCCGACCAAAACAACAAGGTTGGAGCTCAAGGAAGTGTACCAAGTGTATAGACACATATTTAGTTGCTCTAGCCACCAAAGTGCTTAAGTGATATACTAGGTGATTAGTAGAGGTGCTTTGCGAAGTGCTCAAGCTAGTTAGACCACCGCTTTGCGCTTGCTCTAGGTGTTAGACCTAGTGTTTAGTGAGGTTGAAAACCTCTTATCTACCGGTGCTTGCGCGCACCTTGGTTGTACATCGGCGGGGCTTGTAGTCTTGCGAGATCACACCAACCGAGTTTGTGGTGTGGCCGCCTCCGTGTACCGAAGGGAACAAGGCCCGCGACATTTCGGCCGGAAGCTTGATAGTGAAGACGGCGGGAAGCATCCAGGAGAGGCTTTGCCACGAGTGGCTTAACCGGAGACCCACTTGCGCGTGGGAAAGGCCCGGAGCTATCCACAGAGTTACCCGACCGGGAGCTTGGCCCTTGCGAGGGATTCCTTGGGAGGGGCTCCAACGAGGACTAGGGGGAAGCTTGCACGCTTCTCGATACCTCGGTAAAAATACCGGAGTCATCGACGGGAGTTTGCATCTCTATCACACTCTTTAGCTTCCGCATTTACATTGCTACCTTGTTTATGAGCTTTACCTTTCCTAGCCATATATGCTAGTTGATAGGTTTGGAAACTAGGTTGCTTAACTCCTTTTGCGGTAGAGATAGCAAACACATCTAGCAAAACCTTAGTTGCACATTAGATAGTTTTCTTTCTAGCATAGGTTTTGACTAGGTGGAAATTAGAGGCCAAAGATTAGAGTAGAAGTTGAGAGCATATATGAAGAATGATTGACTTTGATGAGGAAGGTTTGAGGCTTTTCCCGGTTTAGTCCATATCTCACTATGCGCTTAATGTTTATGACTAACCGGTGGTGTTGAGTTGTGGTGTTTCTGTGTTGGTGTGCGTGTGCAACATGTGTCTCTTGGCTGTGTTGATGTGTAGGTGTTGAGCTCAGATACAGTGGTCGATGGCGAGGTGAAGGTCAAGTAGAGACGTGCTGTGCCGACGGACTGGGAGCGGTGAAGGATGGGCGTGCCTTGCGGCGAACGTGCCATGTCGATGTACCCAGAGCGGTGAAGGGCGGACGTGAGGCTTGGACCGACGGACCGAGAGGCCAGAGGACCAGCTGTGGTAGCTGGCACGTGGCATCGGCGAGCAAGAGCACATGGGGATGTGCGGTGCATCGGCCGAGTCGGGACGAAGACGATGGCGTCGTGGCACTTGGCGGGAGGTCGGAGCACATGGCTTGCGTGCGGCGCAAGTGCCGTCGGCCAAGTCAAGAAGGAAGGCGAAGGCGTTGTGCCGGCGTGGAGGCTGGACATGCATCGGCATCGGTGCCGGTGGTCGGGGTGTGCGAACCACATCCCGTCTACGGTGCGGGTTCGGTAGCTGAGCCTCAAAAAGCTACCATCGACGGTTTCCGAGTTTGGGCCTCAAAACTCGGGAGGCCGGTTTCCGAGTTTGGGCCTCAAAACTCAAGATGGACGGTTTCCAGGTTTGGGCCTCAAAACCTGAGCTCGCGGGTTTCCGAGTTAGGGCCTCAAAACTCGGGGTGGACGGTTTCCCAGTTTGGGCCTCAAAACCTGGGCTGGCAGGTTTCCCGGTTTGGGCCTCAAAACCGGGGGAAGGTCCAAAAGGACGGTCGACGCGTGGCGGCACCGAGAGGCTTGCGTTGCGGCGAAGCTATCGGTGAGAAGGCGCGGCGGTCGACGATGACGGCACGTGGTGACATCCTGGAGCTTGCGTCGAGGCGAAGCGAAGGATGAGAAGGCGCGTGGCCGTCGGATGAAAACTGCTAGGGTTGGACAGTTTTACCCCTGGGGGGTATTTGGGTTTAGTACTTCATGTTAGGGTGTTTGTGTCATTTGGACGTGCGCCTATATATAGATGAAGGGGCTGTGTTGGATAGCCATCCTTGGACAGTCTGTCTCTCATTTTATGCTTGTGAGAGAAGGCTAGGGTTAGAGGAGAGTTGGCTCTTGTTCTTGAGCTTTTCGCCATCCAAGCTTTGTGTTGCTAGGAGTGGCTTGTAGCCCGACACCGATAGCTTAATCAATCATCCATTCCGCTGAATCCAAGGATCAAATTCGTGCTTTAATTTGTCTTGCGATTTTGTTCTTTGCGTTTGCATGTTTTCCCCTCTTTTGATCTTCACGGGAATTCTTGTTTCGAGGGAAGATTCGCAAATCCATTTGAACCATCTTATGTAGCTTCGTGAGAGTCTTCTTTCTACCGAAGGAATTTCTCTAATACCTCACGAACTCACAGATCGAGTGGATTTAGTTTTGGGATTGAGTTCTTGCCTGCTCTTCACCGTTTCCTTTGATTCACCGATTTGGAGTTAGGTTCGAGCCATGATCTCTTAGGAGTAGCTCACTAACATCCTTGTGATCCCTCACACGAAATTTGAGCCCTAGTGCTTTTGATTTGAGGGAGATCGGGTCGATTAGGTGGACGAACAGAGGGCTGATCGGGGTGACCGAACGCTGCATTGAAGCGACCGGACGCACCTTGACAGAGTCCGGTCGTTGAACACACGCGTAGTCCAGTTCGCGCATAGTGACTGGACGCTGGCCTGGACACGACCGGACGCACCCTGTGCTGAGTCCGGTCAGTACCAGAGACCGTTTTTAGTGACCGGACACACCTACTGTGCCGTGACCGGACGCGCTGCTCGCACTGTTCATCGCGTTGCTTGCGACCGGACGCTGGTTTTTGTGTTGACCGGACGCACCTCCTCGCAGAGTCCGGTCCAACACAGTGAGCTCCCGAAACGTGATTCTTGTGACCGGACGCGTCCGATCGATACTGACCGGACACACCTTAGAGTCCGGTCAGTGCAGACAGCGCGCGTTTTTGTCCGTATCTTTTGCGTTTGAGCTCCGTTTCGAGATCCGCTTTTTGCGTTGGATTCCCGACTTCGTGCTCTACAGAAATCGGGCTTCACGCTTTGCGAAAAAGCCTGAATCCCCCTCGCGTTGGTCGGGAGAGGTTGAGGTCACCCAAAATCCATCCTGTCACTAGTTGACTTGCGTGGTTTTTGGGTGAGGGAGCTTTTGTGTTGTCCCGCTGTGTTCCTAGGGAACATCCACCCATTCTCTTGGGTCGTGGACATCACGTGTGTTGGCTTTTCTCGTGGGGTTGATTTTGTTGGGACAGAGGCCAGAATTTTGGAAGAAATTTTTAGGCTCCCATTCACCCCCCCCCCCCCCCCCCGCTCTGGTCACCTTGCTTTAGCATTTTCGGTCCTTCAATTGGTATCGGAGCCAGTTAAGGATCTCTCTACCTTAACCGGTTCCAGATCCACGAAGGCGACCTTTTGAGTGCGGTTGTGTTTCGGACTTTGCTTGTCGAGGTGTTGAGCTTGTGTTTTGGCTAACACTAACGGTGCTTTTGAAAATGGCACCAAGTTCTTCTTCCAGTGTGTCTTTGTCCTTAGGTTTGAGTCTTGGACATGCGATCGAGGACGACACTTTGACAAGAAGAAGGAGTACGGCTCTAGAGGCGGAACGCGAGGTGGATGCTTTGTTGGGCTTCCTAGGAGATGATGAGAATTCAACGGAGGATCGTATACGCGAACTTGGCAAGGCCAAGAAAGGTATTCTCGCTACTTGTCTTGGGATTTTATCCCGGCAATTTGAAGCGTGTTGTGATGATAACATGAGATACGATGAGCTTTGTGATACCTTGCGTAGAAAGATGGAGAAATTGAATTGCTCCATCACTAGGTTGAAATGTGGCCTTTTTCATTGGAAGTCTAGAGCATCTTTACCTTGCACCTCTTGTAGTGACATGGTTAGGAAGAATGATGAGCTATGCTTTTCTCTTGCTAGCTTAAAATCTGAAAATGAAATGTTGAAATCAAATGCTTCCATACCATGTCTTGTATGCTTTGACTTGCGCAAGGATCTTGTTTATGCTAAATCTGAAATAGCCTTGCTTAGGTCAAAAGCTTCTTTACCATGTGTTTCTTGTGAGTCTTTACATGCTGAAATTAATAAACTAAAATTGACTCACACCACATGTGTAGATGAACTTGAGCATGCTAGGGCTGAAATTATTGAGATAAATGCTAGGCCTTGTAGCTTGTGCTCTTTGAATAAAAATGCATGTCTTACTTCTTGTGTTATTCATGATTCTTTGCTTGATGTGAATGGTGATGTTTCTTCCACCGATTTCATGTGCACATCATGCATTGATTTGGAAAAAGAAGTGTTGGCTTTGAAAGTTTTGCGCGATGATATGAGCGCCAAGTTGGTTGAGCACAATGATATGAGTGCCAACCTTGAGAAGGAAATTGAACTCTTGCGTACCACATATGCCGAGTGCATTAGAAAGGAGATGGAAAATTTGAAAAATGGTCCATGTGGTACTTGTGATCGCCTCATGTTTGAAAATGAGGTTTTAGCCAAAAGATGCAAGAGTCTTTGTGCTAAGTCTTTTGATTCACGCACTTCTTGCAACTCTGATGTTGATGCTTCTAAAATTGCTTCTTTGCAATCGGAGTTGAGTTCTTGTGTTGTGCATGAGTCTTTTGATGTTAGCACTAGTGTCAAGGTTTCAGATAGCTCTTTCATAGCTACTCCTAACCTTGCTGATTCTTCGAGTGATGTCCAAGGGACTTCTCTTGGCAAGGGTGCTTCTCATATTTTTGGGACTCGTGCTCCCAATTCAGTTTTCCATTGCACCTTTTGCAAGAAGGATGGACATTCATTCGATTTTTGTTTCCGCCGTGTCAAACACGAGCGACGTATTCGAGCTAAGGCTTTGAGGAAGCCGCGTAGCCTTTCCCATGGCACGTGTGTTCCTAGTGTTGGCACCAAGTTGATCTTTGATGCTTCTTGTTCTAAGCCCCAAGGGACTTCTCACTTGTTGGAGAATGGTGTGCCTTCCAATAGGCCTTTGTACCATTGCTCTTTTTGTGAGAAAGATGGGCATCAAGAAATCTTTTGCTATCAGCGTGCCAAACATTTGCGCCAAGCTCGCTCTTCTAGGAAGATGGTGGTTCATAGCCCTTCTCATGGCATGAACGCCTATGCTCCTAGTAAGAAGCCCCTCTTTGTCGATGGGTTTTGTGACTCCTTTTCTAGTGGGATAGGTCATGGTCATGGACGTGCTTCTAGTGCTTCTTCTCTTGGTCCACGTCATGCTTTTCATGATGCTTCTATTGGTTCTTCTACAAAAACCTTGGAAGATGTTTGCCTCCTTTCCCGTGGTACGACTCGTTCTTCTCCTCGAGCTGACCTTTTGAGGAATGCTTCCAAGGGTGCTTCTCAATTGCATTTGAACCAACATTTGCATCATGCTAACCCACAAGATAAGTTGAGATCTGTGACCAAGTCTTGGGTTCCCAAGTACATGCTTGCTAACCCTTCGGGATCCAAGACTCGGGCTGCTTTGTCCTCTTGTGTGTAGATATGAGGACGTGGGGTGGAGAACATGCACCGAATGGAACTTGGTCTTTTAGATGTGATCAAGTTTTTGATGGTTCTCTGCATCCCGCTTAGATTTGCCTCCAAAGAGGCTTTTGCAGCTTGGTGAGCTTTCTTATTATACACTCATACCTTGTACATCCATGTGCTATTTCTTGTGGTATGAGATGGACGTTCATGTGCTCACTTGTATAGTTCTTGCATGTACATTTTTCTTTGTATGATATTTTGATGTAGACTAGCATGTGCTATCTTGTATATCATGTCATGCTAGCCTTGTGTACAACTTTGGTGGCTATTCCACTTTCCATGCTAGTCTGTGATCCTCATGAACATTATGTCATGCTTTTCCATACTTCTCTATGAGCCTTACTTGTAGAGGTATGATGTTCATTAGGTATCACTTTTCAGGTGCTAGTTTTGGTTAGCTACATGTATCCTGTTGATATGATTTGTTTTGAGCACTAGCCTTTCCACAATTTTATCATGTTACATGCTTTTGGATCTATTGCTATCATTATCTTGCATTGTAGCATGTGTTGAGTTTTAGGCTGTGTTTGGGTTGATCATGTCTCTAGGCTGCATTTTGCTCCATAGTGCTTTATCCTGTTGCATGGTAGTCTTGACTAGCTTGAGTTCAGATATCCTTGCGGTATCATTCATAGGTAGATCTCCTTTTGTTGAGAGTTCACCTTATGCTTATTATGTGACTAACCGTTTTCGTGGAGACCTTGAGGTCACACTGGACGAGACAATGTCTTGTGTTTCTTCTGCCTTTGAGTGTGCAGGAGAACAAGAGCCTGGAGAGAGCATTTCGCCTCACAGACCCAATCCCACTTCTGCCACGACTTGGGGTTCTGTTCGAGCAGCTCTCCAGCGAGCACTAGCTGCACCTGTGGGAGCGACAGCATCAGGCGAGGAGGAGACGACTTCGGCGAGGCAGGCGCCCCGGAGTTCAGCAGATTCAGGCGTCCCCTCGGGTATCACACCAGTAGGCGGTCATGCGCTTCATGAGGTACCTCCGACACACTTCTGAGTTCGAGTTTTGGTACTCTTCTTTCATTGACCTCTTTTTGTTGTGTGGTCTTTTCGATGTGGATTTTGCTGGCTGTCGCTTGAGAGTTTCTTGGCTCTTTATTTGTGAGTTTGGTGTTTCCCTTTTAGTTGGGGAAGCATTTTGCTTGTTGTATCTTAGTTGGACTTCTCCGATACCTTTTTGTTTTGGGTTTTCCTTTTTAGGCTAGTTTTGCTTTGTCTTTGATAGACTAGCTTTTGCATGCATTTCATCATGTATTTCAGTGCATTTTAGAGCTTCATGTTTAGAGCAATGAGAATGAGATTATGCTCTTTTTGGTATGCCATGTTTATTCATGATGATGCTTGTAGCTTAGGCTCTTTTTGATCACTTGATACATGTTATGAGCTAAGCTATTTTTGCAAATGGTGAACTTGATTAATCAACTATGAAACCTTTAATTTGTTCACCATTGAGATTGGCAACTAGCATGGGTAGGATGTGTTGAGATCACTTGTGCTATCTTTTGTATGATAGGTTGCTATGTCTCTTGCACTGAGTCATTCACTTGCTTGGTTTGTTCATGTTTACCTTGTGCTTAAAATTTGAACCAAGTCTAAGTGAAATAAAAAGATCGAGATGGGATTGCATGTGTCAGCACCTCACGGTATCGAGACTGTTTCTCATTGCACTTTTGAGTTAAACTTGAGCCGTGTAGTGTAAGACCAAAACCGGTACTTTAAGCTTCTGATTGCTTTTCTTGCATAGGCTTAGCCCGGTTGAAAAGTTAGGCAATGACCATGTTTTCAACCTCTCGCAATCACATGCTTTAATATAAACTTATGTTAATACCGCTGCAATTTCTGATAAAATTTGAAAAATAACACAAGTTTATGCTTCATTCTATTGCATGACGATTAAACTTTGCTAGGGGTAGTTCACCTTTTATACTTGAGTTTGCACTTGGTTGATTTCCTGTCTATTCATGCTATGTGCTATTTTAGTGGTGAACTCCTTGTCAAATGGCTTAAAACTGCTCATATGCTTAATTGTTCATATTTTGTATTCATTTGATCAGTTTGAGCCTTTGCTAGCATTTGTATTGGTTGCTAAAGTTTCAGGGCAGCACCCTTTTGAGCATCTTTTCATTCTGATTGCTATACACTTGAAGCTGTTGCATTGTGCATATGCGGATACATGGGTGTATGCCGAGTCTCTGAGTGATGAGTGATTGTCAACGGGTTTGATCGCATGTTCTTTGGCTTGTGTTGTGCAGGTGTCGAGCACGGAGACAGTGATCGAGGGCAAGGTGAAGGTCAAGTTGAGACATGCCGTGCCGACGGACTGGGTGCGATGAAGGATGGGCGTGCCGTGCGGCGGACATGCCATGCCGATGTATCGAGCAGTGAAGGGCGGACGTGAGGCTTGGACTGAGGGACCGGAGTGCCTGAGGATCAGCTGTGGTGGCTGGCAGCCTGGGACAGCGACGAGCGGAGACTTGCGGGGCACGGTGTTGCTCGGGTCGAGGACCTGGGGACACGTGTCGGTGGACGGGGTGCACGGGCGGTGCATCCCCTCTACAGCTCCGGTTTGGTGGTTGAGCCAGGGAAAACCACCGGGTGGACGGTTTCCGAGTTTGGGCCTCAAAACTCGGGTGCTCGGTTTCCAGGTTGAGCCACAAAACCTGGGCGCGGACGGTTTCCGAGTTTGGCCACAAAACTCGGGCGATGGGCCGGTTTCTGAGTTTGGGCCTCAAAACTCGGGTGCTGCGGGTTTCTGAGTTTGGTCCACAAAACTCAGGCTGGTGGGCTGGTTTCCCGGTTTGGGCCTCAAAACCGGGGGTTGCTGGAAAAGGCTGGTTTCCCAGTTTGGGCCACAAAACTAGGGGTGCAGAGCGAGGACGGCACGTGGCGGCAATCGAAAGGTTGCGTGGAGGCAACGCGGACGAGTTGTGCGGGCGTGGCCGTTGGATCTACCTACCACTTGAGTTGGTCCAGAATAACCTTAGGGTTTAGCTGGTTCGCTCTGTAATTAGAATAGAGAGGGGTAGAGTAGGAAATAGACTTAGACTAGAATAGGATAAGTAGTCAGGGGAGACACCCTCCTCCCCTATCTCAGTTTTAGCCATCTCATTTGCTTCCTGCACTTAGGGTTTCCTGCTCTCCCATCCCCTGCTGTAGCTGAGATCCGCAGAGAGACTTGAACTCTGTATACTGTTGATTTTGAGGAAAGGAGGCCGTAACCTCCTTGTCGTAGCGTGTGTTTGCGCTTCGGCTTGCAATTCGTGGTTGTGATTCGCGTTTTGTTCGTGTTCTTCGCGGAATCCTTTTTCTCCATGTTTTTCCCGTCGCTTGATCTCTTTTCTCGGTTCATCTTTTGCAAATCCGTTTGAACCAAGTTGTTCTAGATCATGAGGCACTTCTTTCCACCAAAGGAATTTTCCTCTAACCTCACGGTCTAGGAGATCGATCGATTTTGGTTTCGGGTCAAGTTTTTCTCCTTTTCCCCCGAAATTCTTCGATTCACCGATTTGGAGATAGGTTCGAGCCATGATCTCTTAGAGATAGCTCACTATACTCTTTGTGACTCTTCTCACCAAGTTTGATCCCTAGAGGATTTGTTTTCGGTGAGATCGAGTCGAATCGGTGAACGAACAGCCTGAATCGGGGTGACCGGACGCTGCCTGTTCAACGACCGGACGCTGTCAGTGAGTCCGGTCGATGAACACCTTCGCTGTGTTCGGTTCGTGACTTGAACCGGACGCACCTTTCGCTAAGTGACCGGACTCGCTCATTGTACTGTTCACTTGGCTTGTATTTTGTGACCGGACGCACTGCTCTCAACCGGACGCTCATCTCTGGTGAGTCCGGTCAGAAACAGTAAGCTCCGAAAACTGTTTTTGCACGACCGGACGCGTCCGGTGGTCAGCGACCGGACGCAGGCAGAGTCCGGTCAGTGCTGGTTCGACGCGTTTTCGTCCGCAGTTTGTTCGTCCGTCTTTCGATTCGAGATCCGTTTGGTGCGTTGGATTCCTAACTTCGTGCTCTACAGAATTTGGGCTTCCCGCTTTACAAAATAGCCTGAATCCCCCTCGCGTTGCTCGGAGGAGGTTGAGGTTACCCAAAACCCATCCTGTCACTAGTTGACTTGCGTGAACTTGGGTGAGGAAGTTTTTGTGGTGCCTCGCTGTGATCCTAGGGATCATCCACTCTCTTCCAAGGGTCGTGGGCATCACGTTTTCGGTAGTAGCTCTTGGGGATTGATTTTGGGACACTTGGCCAAAGTTTCGAGAGAAATTTTATTGGCTCCCATTCACCCCCCCCCCTCTGGTCGCCTTGCTTTTGCATTCTCGGTCCTTCAATTGGTATCGGAGCGGGTTAAGGATCTTCCACCTTAGCCGGTTCCAGATCCACGGAAGGCGACATGGATCGCGGCGTGGGCAAACCGCTGTTCTTTGATGGGACGAACTATGCGTATTGGAAGATACGCATGTCGGCCTATCTTCAGAGCATGGGCTCTTCCATTTGGGAGATTTGCAACAGGGACGATTACGTTGTCCTGGCTGCTCGTGTCACTCAGCTCCAGATCGATGAGCACGAGGCAAATAGCCGGGCACGTAACGCCTTGTTCTCCTGTTTGAGCATGGGAGAGTTTGATCGCGTTTCTCACCTCTCTACGGCTCGGGAGATTTGGGCCACCCTCATGCGTTTTCATGAGGGCACCTCTCAAGTCAAAACCCGACTCTACGAGTCGTTCAAGAGAGAGTATGAGAACTTTCGACATCAGCCTGGCGAGAGCATAGAAAGTTTATTCGCTCGCTTTCAGGTGATTGTCAACAGGATGAGGACTAACAAGGAGCAGTTGCCTTTCGACGATCATGAGAGAGCTTTGAAGCTTTTGCACACTCTCGATCGGTCGGTGTGGGACTCAAAGGTCCAGGCGATCATCGAATCGCCTAACTATAAGACCCTCACTTGCGACGAGCTCTTTAGTAAGCTCAAGTCCAGTGAGATTGACGCCATGTCGAGGGCTTCTTATGCGAATCCTTCTGGCCCGACTATGGCTTTGGTTTCTGGCTCTTCTGCTATCCCCTCTACTGGCTTTGCACTTTCTTCACTCTTTTCTGTCACAGAGGACCAGCTTGAGTCGTTGGGGGATGACGAGTTGGCAATGCTCGCCAACCGGTTCACGCGGTTTCACAACAACCGCATGAACCGTCGCCGCGGTGGAGGACGCTCAGAATGCTATGAGTGCGGCGACCCCGACCACTTCATCGCCAACTGCCCCAAGAAGAACAAGCATTCGGGGAAGGGCGATCATGGGCACAAGTACGACTCCGGCAAGCGCAAGGAGAAGTACGTTTCCCCGAGGCACAAGCGGAGGGGCGGCTTCGACAAGGAGTACATCAAGAAGAAGTACTTGGAGAAGGCCCAGGCTGAGCAGCGCGCGTTCTTCGCCACGCTCAGCGACGTCGACGGCTCGGATGACGACTCCGCTTCATCAAGCGACGACGAGTCTGAGAAGAAGAAGAGGATCGAGGACAAGCTGAACGGTCTCTGCTTCTTCGCCGACGACGAAGGCTTCTGCACCATGGCGCTTGGTGATGAGGTCGACGGCAAGCTGGAGCACACCCCTCGGAACGACGACGACGACGACGACGATGACACCTCCCAGGTATCTCTCACCCACGATGAGATTTCTGCTGAGGTCGAGAAGCTTACTGCCGCGCTCCTTAGTCAGGACAAGTTGCTTAGGCGTGCCGCTAGAGAGCGCAAGGAGTTTAGGCAGAAGTGGGAGGACACGGTGAGGGAGCTTGAGTTTGCCAAGTCCACCATGGTCGTGTCGGAGGAGGTTGAGTGTGAGATGTGCACCACGCACATGACTGACCTTCTCACTTTGAGAGGTAAGTATGCTGCGTTGGTAGGAGAGGTGGATGAGCTGAAAGCTAGACCTTCTCTGTTGGGTGCGTGCAAGACTTGTCCTGTCTTGCAATCTGAGTTGGCAGAGAAGAATGCCAAGATTGTGTCTCTTGAGGAGGCCAACTCAGGTAGCACGAGTGTGGCTAGGTGTGCTTTGTGTGAGGGTTTGGAGATGGAGATTGCGAATGTCAAGCATGGCAAGATGCGAACCGAGGAGGAAAACACATACCTTCGGACCATCTTGTCATGGGTCTCTTGTAGTGAGCCGCAGCTCGGGATGATGATCTCCCAATTTAAGCGAGCTGCTGGAGGTCCTGGTGTAGGTTTTGCTCCGGGTGTTGATCTTTCTGCTTTTGGGAAGATTGGAGAGTCGAGTGGTCTGAACCCTAGTGAGAAGCCCAACTCCACCACTACTCCCAAACTTGTCAAGCTTCCACCCAAAGAGCCCGTCAAACCTACCACCAAGGATGGGGTGTTTGAGGAACCTCCGAGAGCTCCACCCAAGAACCAAGTGTGGCATCCCAAACCCAACCACCTAAAGAACAAGCTGGATACAATGCCACCTATCCAGGAGGAGTTGCCACAGAAGGGCAAAGTGACCCATACCCACAGTCCTGCGTATCAACAACCCTCTGTGCGTGCGGTGAGGTACCAGTGTGACTTCTGTGGGAGAGATGGTCACTTGAGCGAGTTCTGCTTTCGGCGCAAGAGAGAGGTGCGCCGTGCTCGGGAGATGGACAACCCGGACATGTACCACCCTTTCCAAGGTGTGCATGGGTCGAATGTCCAGAGGAGAGCTGCTAGGTCTGGAGGTCAAGTTCCCAGGCCTAGGGAGAGGAGAGCTCCGAGGAGAGAGGCCAGGCCTAGAGGTCCAGAGCCTCAAGTGCCAAGGCGTAGGCCTCGTAGAGAGCGTGCCCGGCGGGAGCCTGCAGTTGCAGGTTTTGGACCCCGTGACGGAGGCTTTGTAGTTGATCGCTATCCCCCACCGCAGTGTGAGTACCGCGGTGAGCGCTTCTTCCCCAGCGAACCACGTTTTCCTGTGCGTGGTGATCGCTACCCCCGTAGACAGACTAGGAATGGTTTTTACACTGACCGTTCTTTTGAGCAGCCGGCCCAACACTGGTATCCTTCCTATTTCACTAACCCCAGTGTTGGACCGTATGCTCACCCTATGTCTTTTTATTGATGTAGGTAAGACGGTTGGAGGACATTTGGTTGGTGGATTCCGGTTGTTCGAGGCACATGACCGGAAACACCAAGTGGTTCTCCAGCCTTAGCCCGGTCGCCGGAAAGGAGTACATAACCTTCGGCGACAATAGTAAAGGTAAGGTGTTATCCCGTGGGACGGTGCGGGTTAATGAGCACTTTGTGTTGCGCGATGTTGCTCTTGTTTCTAACCTGCATTTTAACTTGCTTTCTGTTTCGCAACTTTTTGATGATGACTATGAGATTCGTTTTAAACCGAACCTTAGTCGCATCTTAGATCCTCAGGGCGATCTTGTATGTCTGATTTCGCCCTTTGGGAAAGTCTTTCGCGCGAATTTCTCGGAGTCGTTTGGTTCTTCTCGCTGTCTTTTGGCTAGTCCTTCTTCCTCCGATCTTTGGAAGTGGCATAGGAGGCTCGGTCATTTAAGCTTCGACTTGCTTGCAAGACTTAGCTCACTTGGCCTAATCCGAGGATTGCCCAAGCTTTCGATGGAGAAGGATCTAGTTTGCCATTCTTGCAGACATGGGAAGATGGTTGCCGCTCCCCACCATCCAGTGACTAAGGTCATGACCTCGCACCCCGGAGAGCTTTTACACATGGACCTTGTTGGTCCGGCTCGGGTGAGCTCGGTTGGTGGCAAGTGGTATGTTTTGGTTGTTGTTGACGACTTTTCGAGATATTCGTGGGTCTTCTTTTTGACTGAGAAGACTGAGACTTTCTCCTTCGCCCGCAATCTGATTTTGCGTCTTCAGAACGAGTTCCCTTTGAACTCGATGCGAGCTATTAGAAGTGATAATGGTTCCGAATTCAAAAATTTGGATTTTGAGAAGTTTTGTGACCGCCTTGGTTTGGAGCATCAGTTTTCTTCCCCCTACACACCGCCCCAAAATGGTGTTGTAGAGAGGAAGAATCGGACCCTTGTTGAGATGGCCAGGACAATGCTCGATGAGCATAGGACTCCTAGGCGCTATTGGGCCGAAGCTATGAACACTGCATGCTACATTTCAAATCGCATTTTTCTGAGAGCCTTTTTGAAGAAGACCTCTTATGAGTTGCGTTTTGGTCGCCAACCCAAGGTGAGTTATTTTAGAGTCTTCGGTTGCCACTATTTTATATTGAAGAAGGGCAACCTGGACAAGTTTGAGTCTCGTTCTTCTGACGGGGTATTTTTGGGTTATGGCACTCACACTAGAGCATATCGTGTACTTAACCTTGATACTAACCGAGTCATGGAGACATCAGATGTCACCTTCGACGAGACTCTTGTTTCTCCTTCTTCTCGTTTTGAGCGTGCAGGTGATCATGAGGTTGGAGAGCCTCTTTTCGATGACGAGGAAGAGGGTGCTGAAGGTATGGATGATCCAGCACCCCCTCCACCTGCCGTGCCGCAAGGAGCGGCCTCGACGACGACTCACAGCCCCGACACCTCCTCTTCCTGGGGGCCGTGGGATCCTCCACCTCGCGCGGTGCCTTTTGTACCCGGGGTGGAATCAGTTGCTGTTGAGGAGGAGGTCACATCTTCCCGGGAGACGCCACGACACATCCAGCGCCAGCACCCCCCTCAGCAGATGATCGGCGACATCGGCGACATCGGCGAGCGAGTCACTCGCTCCAGGTCACAGCACATCTCTCACTTCGCTCACTCTGCTTTTGTTGCTAATTTTGAGCCCCGAGATGTTGGACACGCATTGACGGATCCGGATTGGGTTAATGCCATGCATGAGGAGTTAGAAAACTTTGAGCGAAATCAGGTTTGGGTTCTAGTTCCACCTCCACCTGACTGTAAGCCTATTGGGACAAAATGGGTTTTCAAAAACAAGCAAGGAGAGGATGGCCACGTTGTGAGAAACAAGGCCAGGCTTGTAGCGAAGGGTTATAGTCAGAAGGAGGGGATAGACTATGAGGAGACGTTTGCTCCTGTAGCTCGTTTGGAGGCTATTAGGATACTCTTGGCTTTTGCTGCATCCAAAGGTTTCAAACTGTTTCAAATGGATGTCAAGAGTGCCTTCTTAAACGGCTACATAGAAGAGGAAGTATATGTAGAACAACCCCCCGGTTTTGAAAATCCCAAATTTCCAAACCATGTTTTTAAACTCCACAAAGCTTTGTATGGTTTGAAACAAGCCCCTAGAGCCTGGTATGATAGATTGAAAACTTTTCTACTAGCTAAGGGTTTTAAAATGGGATGTGTAGATAAGACGCTCTTTCTCCTCAGGCAAGGCAAAGACACGCTCTTGGTCCAAATTTACGTGGATGATATCATTTTCGGTGGTTCTTCTCACGCGTTGGTTGCCAAGTTTGCAGATACTATGAGCAGGGAGTTCGAGATGAGCATGATGGGCGAGCTGGCATTCTTTCTCGGATTGCAAATTAAGCAATCCCGAGAGGGGACGTTTGTGCACCAGGGCAAGTACACGAAGGACTTGCTGAAGCGGTTCGATATGGGTGAGGCCAAGCCTCTTCCAACGCCCATGTCGACGACGACTGCCCTGGATGCGGATGTGGAGGGAGAAACAGTGGACCAGAAGGAGTACCGCAGCATGATCGGGTCGCTGCTCTACCTGGCGGCGACACGCCTGGACATCCAGTTCGCGGTGTGTCTGTGCGCGCGCTTTCAGGCGTCGCCGCGCACTTCTCACCGTCAGGCGGTGAAGCGCATCTTCAGGTACCTTCGTTTCACTCCTGAGTTTGAGATTTGGTATTCTGCTTCCTCCACCCTCTCGCTTTGCGGTTATTCCGATGCCGATTTTGCTGGTTGCCGCATTGAGCGCAAGTCCACTTCTGGGACTTGCCAATTTATTGGATCTTCTCTTATATCGTGGTCTTCTCGCAAGCAGTCTAGTGTCGCCCAGTCTACCACGGAGGCTGAGTATGTTGCTGCGGCTAGCTGTTGTTCCCAGTTACTCTGGATGATGGCCACTTTGCGTGATTTTGGTTTGAGCTTTTCTCGCGTGCCTTTGCTTTGTGACAGCACGAGTGCTATTAGCGTTGCTAAGAACCCCGTGCTTCACTCGAAAACCAAACACATTGATGTGCGCTTTCATTTCTTGCGAGACCACCAGGAGAAGGGTGATATCGACCTTCGCCATGTCGATACTCATCACCAACTGGCTGATATTTTCACCAAGCCTTTAGACGAATCAACCTTTAATCGGTTGAGGGGTGAGCTTGGTGTGTGTTTCCCCTTTTAGATGGGGGAAACCTTTTGGATCTTGTATAGACTGACTCTTTTATTTTGAGTTTCTTTTCTTTGCATTTGTGCATACGCATTTACATTCTGAGCTTCATGTTTATAATCACTAGAATGTAACTATGCTCTGTTTAGTATGCTCCGATGCTTATGTTGATGCTTGTAGCTTATGCTCCTTCTGATCACTAGTACATGTTATGAGCTGAGCTATTTCGGAATGGTGAATTTGCCTAATGTATATAAATCTGAAAATGATCACCATTGAGGTATGCAACTAGCATGTGTAGGGTGTGTTGAGTCCATTCCTGCTTTTCATATATGCTAGGTTGCTATGTCTCTAGTTCTGAGTCATTCACTTGCTTAGTTTGTTCATATCATGTTTAAAATTTGAACCAAGTTTTAGTGAATTGAAAAGATCGAGATGGGATTGCTTGTCAACACCTCACGGTATCGAGACTGTTTCTCATTGCACTTTGAGTTAAACTTGAGCCGTGTAGTGTATGACCGAAACCGTAGCTTTAAGCTTCTGATTGTTTCGGCATAGGCTTCGCTCGGTTGAAAAGTTAGGCAATGACAAGCTTTCAACCTCTCGCAATCACATGCTAAATTTGAACTTGTGTAATTTCACCGCTGCAAACTCCGATATAAAACTGAAATCACAAGTATATGCTTCATTCCTATGCATGATGATTGAACTTTGCTAGGGGTGGTTCACCTTGTATACATGTTTAGCACTTGTTTGGATTCCTATCTATACATGTGTAGTGCTATTTTGATGGTGACTACCTTTTTTTGGCTAAAAACTGCTCACTTGCTCATATGCTTCATATTTCGTATGTGTGATCAGTTTGAGCCTTTGCTATTTGAGGGCTTAGTTGTGCCATTGGAGCTATACCGATTAGAGCATTTTTGCACTCTTTTGATTATATGCCTGAAGCCCCTAACTTGCATTTCTGACTTAATATGCATTTTTGAAAAGGGGGAGATTTTGTTGAGGGGGAGACCTTTGCTCGGTTCCTGGCTCTTGATAAGTGCATTTTCAACTAAGGGGGAGAAATGACAAATCATATGTCTCTTAGGGGGAGTTTTTGCTAAGGGGCGAATTTTCAAATCCTTGTGCTCTTCTCTTGATTGGACCTAAGGGGGAGTCCCTGGTTGCTTGCACCTGTCGAGGGGGAGTTTGCTAGTTGTGTTGAGCCGTTGCCTCTATCTTGAGGGACTAGCAAACATTTTCCTCATTTGGCGTCGAGTTTGATTTCGATTGGTTCGAAGACCTTTCGATTGTTTTTCAATTGGTTCGGAGTGGTTTTCGTGCTAGTTGTGTTGAGCCTCTGTGCCTCTATCTTGAGGGACTAGCACTTTGCCATTTTTAGCTCCGGTTTTCAATTGGTTTTCTGCTAGCGGTGTTGAGCCTGTTCTACCTCTTCTTGAGGGCTAGCTTTGCTTTGCTTGGTCGCGTCGAGTCGTTGCCCATGTCTTTGGGGACCAAGTTCTCGCTTCTTCCACTTGACCTTCTTCGGCTTTGCTAAGCTTTTGGGTCATTTGGTTGAGTTCTCTCTTCTCCTTCCTCCTACCTTCTTCTTTCATTATGATTTGTGTGTGTAGTTGACAATGCACTCATCAAGGGGGAGATTGCGGATACATGGGTGTATGCCGAGTCTCTGAGTGATGAGTGATTGTCAACGGGTTTGATCGCATGTTCTTTGGCTTGTGTTGTGCAGGTGTCGAGCACGGAGACAGTGATCGAGGGCAAGGTGAAGGTCAAGTTGAGACGTGCCGTGCCGACGGACTGGGTGCGATGAAGGATGGGCGTGCCGTGCGGCGGACATGCCATGCCGATGTATCGAGCAGTGAAGGGCGGACGTGAGGCTTGGACTGAGGGACCGGAGTGCCTGAGGATCAGCTGTGGTGGCTGGCAGCCTGGGACAGCGACGAGCGGAGACTTGCGGGGCACGGTGTTGCTCGGGTCGAGGACCTGGGGACACGTGTCGGTGGACGGGGTGCACGGGCGGTGCATCCCCTCTACAGCTCCGGTTTGGTGGTTGAGCCAGGGAAAAACCACCGGGTGGACGGTTTCCGAGTTTGGGCCTCAAAACTCGGGTGCTCGGTTTCCAGGTTGAGCAACAAAACCTGGGCGCGGACGGTTTCCGAGTTTGGCCACAAAACTCGGGCGATGGGCCAGTTTCCGAGTTTGGGCCTCAAAACTCGGGCGCTGCGGGTTTCTGAGTTTGGGCCACAAAACTCAGGCTGGTGGGCTGGTTTCCCGGTTTGGGCCTCAAAACCGGGGGTTGCTGGAAAAGGCTGGTTTCCCGGTTTGGGCCACAAAACCGGGGGTGCAGAGCGAGGACGGCACGTGGCGGCAATCGGAAGGTTGCGTGGAGGCAACGCGGACGAGTTGTGCGGGCATGGCCGTTGGATCTACCTACCACTTGAGTTGGTCCAGAATAACCTTAGGGTTTAGCTGGTTCGCTCTGTAATTAGAATAGAGAGGGGTAGAGTAGGAAATAGACTTAGACTAGAATAGGATAAGTAGTCAGGGGAGACACCCTCCTCCCCTATCTCAGTTTTAGCCATCTCATTTGCTTCCTGCACTTAGGGTTTCCTGCTCTCCCATCCCCTGCTGTAGCTGAGATCCGCAGAGAGACTTGAACTCTGTGTACTGTTGATTTTGAGGAAAGGAGGCCGTAACCTCCTTGTCGTAGCGTGTGTTTGCACTTCGGCTTGCAATTCGTAGTTGTGATTCGCGTTTTGTTCGTGTTCTTCACGGAATCCTTTTTCTCCACGTTTTTCCCGTCGCTTGATCTCTTTTCTCGGTTCATCTTTTGCAAATCCGTTTGAACCAAGTTGTTCTAGATCGTGAGGCACTTCTTTCCACCGAAGGAATTTTCCTCTAACCTCACGGTCTAGGAGATCGATCGATTTTGGTTTCGGGTCAAGTTTTTCTCCTTTTCCCCCGAAATTCTTCGATTCACCGATTTGGAGATAGGTTCGAGCCATGATCTCTTAGAGATAGCTCACTATACTCTTTGTGACTCTTCTCACCAAGTTTGATCCCTAGAGGATTTGTTTTGGGTGAGATCGAGTCGAATCGGTGAACGAACAACCTGAATCGGGGTGACCGGACGCTGCCTGTTCAACGACCGGACGCTGTCAGTGAGTCCGGTCGATGAACACCTTCGCTGTGTTCGGTTCGTGACTTGAACCGGACGCACCTTTCGCTAAGTGACCGGACTCGCTCATTGTACTGTTCACTTGGCTTGTATTTTGTGACCGGACGCACTGCTCTCGACCGGACGCTCGTCTCTGGTGAGTCCGGTCAGAAACAGTAAGCTCCGAAAACTGTTTTTGCACGACCGGACGCGTCCGGTGGTCAGCGACCGGACGCAGGCAGAGTCCGGTCAGTGCTGGTTCGACGCATTTTCGTCCGCAGTTTGTTCGTCCGTCTTTCGATTCGAGATCCGTTTGGTGCGTTGGATTCCTAACTTCGTGCTCTACAGAATTTGGGCTTCCCGCTTTACAAAATAGCCTGAATCCCCCTCGCGTTGCTCGGAGGAGGTTGAGGTTACCCAAAACCCATCCTGTCACTAGTTGACTTGCGTGAACTTGGGTGAGGAAGTTTTTGTGGTGCCTCGCTGTGATCCTAGGGATCATCCACTCTCTTCCAAGGGTCGTGGGCATCACGTTTTCGGTAGTAGCTCTTGGGGATTGATTTTGGGACACTTGGCCAAAGTTTCGAGAGAAATTTTATTGGCTCCCATTCACCCCCCCCCCCTCTGGTCGCCTTGCTTTTGCATTCTCGATCCTTCAGCATATCATGCATTTTTAGCTTAGTGTACATACCCCCAGCTCCGATACACCATATGATACCCCAATATGCATTTGGTTGATGACTTGTCTTGTGTTTGTGTCAACTTTGTGAGAAATGTCAAAACCCCTCAGCATGTTCCCTTTTTTCAAGGGGGAGAAGCTGTTTGCAAGGGGGAGTTTGAGTGTTGGCACAAAGGGGAGAGTCATGCATTTTGGGGAGAGCTTTGAGCAAGGGGGAGTTTAGCTCTTTTATGTTCTTCTTCAATTGGTATAGCTCTTTTATGTGTTTCAATTGGTATCCATCTTTTTGTATGGAGTGTAATTGGTGTCATGAGCTTTGTTGCATAGCCTTTGTGTGTAGGCTTGCCTTCAGGAGAAGTCGCTTTTGTCTTGCTGCTTCTTCGCGTGCTCCAAGTGTTTGTGCTCCACTTAGTTTTGAGCTTCTCTTTGTTTTTTTTCTCAGTCGGTATCAAGCCTGCTAGTCGTGTTGAGCTGTTTTTGCCTCTCTTCTGAAGGACTAGCAGTTTTTGCTTGGTATTTTCGATTGGTATGGACACTTCAGCTAGTTGCGTCGAGCCTATGTGCCTCTGTCTTGAGGAGCTAGCTGTTTTCACCATTTCTTAGCTCATTGTGATTGGTTGCATTCTAATGTGTTGTTTCAGCCTCAATTGGTATCGAGCCTTGAGCTAGTGGTGTTGAGCCATTTTTTGCCTTTTCTTGAGGGCTAGCTCATTTTTGACTTGGTTGCGTCGAGCCGTTGCCCATGTCTTTGGGAACCAAGTTTTTCGCTCTGTGTGATCGAGTTTTGCTCTTTGATGAGTTGTTGCTCTGATCCTTTGCTTGGTTGCGTTGAGCCGTTGCCCATGTCTTTGGGGACCAAGTTTTCGGTTTTGGTATCTCAAACCATCTCTTGTGCCTAGTTTTTGTCAATTCAATCATCAAGGGGGAGAAAAAGGGGGAGAAATTTCGACCCAAGTGAACCCAAGTGGATAAGTACCTTGGTTTCGTTTGTGATGATGGTTTGACAATTTATTTGAGATTGGTTTTCGAGTACCTTTTTGGGATTTCATGAAACTCTTGTTTCTCTTGATCTTTGGTTGTGTGGAGGCTTTGCCCGCTTTTCCCGTTTCTTTCAGGACCGAGAGCTTTTATTTGGAGTTTTCATGATCCTTCCTCATCTCAAGTAGCCTTGTGTTTGCTTTTGCTTGGCTTTTGGGCACTTGAATGAGGCTTGCCTTCAAACCCTTCCTTTGTGGTTTTATTTTTAGTCAATGCATTCATCAAGGGGGAGATTGAGAGCATATATGATGAATGATTGACTTTGATGAGGAAGGTTTGAGGCTTTTCCCAGTTTAGTCCATATCTCACTATGCGCTTAATGTTTATGACTAACTCGTGGTGTTGAGTTGTGGTGTTTCTGTGTTGGTGTGCGTCTGCAACATGTGTCTCTTGGCTGTGTTGATGTGCAGGTGTTGAGCTCAGATACAGTGGTCGATGGCGAGGTGAAGGTCAAGTAGAGACGTGTTGTGCCGACGGACCGGGAGCGGTGAAGGATGGGCGTGCCTTGCGGCGAACGTGCCATGTCGATGTACCCAGAGCAGTGAAGGGCGGACGTGAGGCTTGGACCGACGGACCGAGAGGCCAGAGGACCGGCTGTGGTAGCTGGCACGTGGCATCGGCGAGCAAGAGCACATGGGGATGTGCGGTGCATCGGCCGAGTCGGGACGAAGACGATGGCGTCGTGGCACTTGGCGGGAGGTCGGACACGGGCTTGCGTGCGGCGCAAGTGCCGTCGGCCAAGTCAAGAAGGAAGGCGAAGGCGTTGTGCCGGCGTGGAGGCTGGACATGCATCGGCATCGGTGCCGGTGGTCGGGGTGTGCGAACCACATCCCGTCTACGGTGCGGGTTCGGTAGCTGAGCCTCAAAAAGCTACCATCGACGGTTTCCGAGTTTGGGCCTCAAAACTCGGGTGGCCGGTTTCCGAGTTTGGGCCTCAAAACTCGGGATGGACGGTTTCCAGGTTTGGGCCTCAAAACCTGAGCTCGCGGGTTTCTGAGTTTGGGCCTCAAAACTCGGGGTGGACGGTTTCCCGGTTTGGGCCTCAAAACCTGGGCTGGCAGGTTTCCCGGTTTGGGCCTCAAAACCGGGGGAAGGTCCAAAAGGACGGTCGACGCATGGCGGCACCGAGAGGCTTGCGTTGCGGCGAAGCTATCGGTGAGAAGGCGCGGCGGTCGACGGTGACGGCACGTGGCGACATCCTGGAGCTTGCGTCGAGGCGAAGCGAAGGATGAGAAGGCGCGTGGCCGTCGGATGAAAACTGCTAGGGTTGGACAGTTTTACCCCTGGGGGGTATTTGGGTTTAGTACTTCATGTTAGGGCGTTTGTGTCATTTGGACGTGCGCCTATATATAGATGAAGGGGCTGTGTTGGATAGCCATCCTTGGACAGTCTGTCTCTCATTTTATGCTTGTGAGAGAAGGCTAGGGTTAGAGGAGAGTTGGCTCTTGTTCTTGAGCTTTTCGCCATCCAAGCTTTGTGTTGCTAGGAGTGGCTTGTAGCCCGACACCGATAGCTTAATCAATCATCCATTCCGCTGAATCCAAGGATCAAATTCGTGCTTTAATTTGTCTTGCGATTTTGTTCTTCGCGTTTGCACGTTTTCCCCTCTTTTGATCTTCACGGGAATTCTTGTTTCGAGGGAAGATTCGCAAATCCATTTGAACCATCTTATGTAGCTTCGTGAGAGTCTTCTTTCTACCGAAGGAATTTCTCTAATACCTCACGAACTCACAGATCGAGTGGATTTAGTTTTGGGATTGAGTTCTTGCCCGCTCTTCATCGTTTCCTTTGATTCACCGATTTGGAGTTAGGTTCGAGCCATGATCTCTTAGGAGTAGCTCACTAACATCCTTGTGATCCCTCACATGAAATTTGAGCCCTAGTGCTTTTGATTTGAGGGAGATCAGGTCGATTAGGTGGACGAACAGAGGGCTGATCGGGGTGACCGGACGCTGCATTGAAGCGACCGGACGCACCTTGACAGAGTCCGGTAATTGAACACACGCGCAGTCCAGTTCGCGCGTAGTGACCGGACGCTGGCCTGGACACGACCGAACGCACCCTGTGCTGAGTCCGGTCAGTACCAGAGACCGTTTTTAGTGACCAGACACACCTACTGTGCCGTGACCAGACGCGCTGCTGAAAGGATCGTGACGCCTAAGAGGGGGGGTGAATTAGGCAACTTAAAACTTCTACTCTAAACTATGGCCTCTAATTTCCACCTAGACAAAACCTATGCAAGAAAGTAAATTATCTACTGTGCAACTAAGGTTTTGCTAAGTGTGTTTGCTATCTCTACCGCAAAAAGGAGTTATGCAACCTAGTTTCCAAAACTATCAACTAGCATATAAACTAGGAAAGGTAAAGCACATAAACAAGGTTGAAATGTAAATGCGGAAGCTAAAGAGTGTGATAGAGATGAAAACTCCCGTCGATGACTCCAGTATTTTTACTGAGGTATCGAGAAGCGCGCAAGCTTCCCCCTAGTCCTTGTTGGAGCCCCTCGCAAGGAATCCCTCGCAAGGGCCAAGCTCCTGGTCGGGTAACTCCGTGGATAGCTCCGGGCCTTCCCCACACGCAAGTGGGTCTCCGGTTAAGCCACTCGTGGCAAAGCCTCTCCCGGATGCTCCCCGCCGTCTTCACTATCAAGCTTTCGGCCGAAACGCCGCGGGCTTTGTTCCCTTCGGTACACGGAGGCGGCCACACCACAATCGCGGTTGGTGTGATCTCGCAAGACTTACAAGCCCCGCCGATGTACAACAACGGTGCGCGCAAGCACCGGTAGATGAGAGGTTTTCAACCTCACTAAACACTAGGCCTAACACCTAGAGCAAGCGCAAAGCGGTGGTCTAACTAGCTTAAGCACATCGCAAAGCACCTCGACTAATCACCTAGTATATCACTTAAGCACTTTGGTGGCTAGAGCAACTAAATATGTGTCTATACACTTGGTATACTTCCTTGAGCTCCAACCTGTTGTTTTTGGCCGGCCATGGGGGTATATATAGAGCCCCATCCAAATAGAGCCGTTGGGCAAGAAGATGGGCTTTTCTGCCATCGACAGAACGCTCGTCACGTCCTTACCGGACGCGTCCGGTCTCTCACAACGGCTAGTTGGCCGCCAGCACAGGCACTGATCGGACTCTGGCATGAGTCCGGTCGCAGACGATCGGACGCGTCCGATCGCGTTTTCGTGCCTCTGGAACCTCTCTGTATTCGATCGGACTCAGCTGGGGCTCAGCGTCCGATCGTACACATAGCGTCCGGTCACACGGTTTCGCTGAGGAACAGTTGCTTCGGCGCGTCCGATCGCAACTCGTTCGTAGCGTCTGGTCACGCGAACGTGGCGCTGTTGGCTTGAGGTACTGACCGGACGCATCCGGGTCAGCGTCCGGTCACTGCGAAGCAGCATCCGGTCACTCCTTTTTCTTCAGTTCTTCGCGGTTTCTTGAAGTCTTGGTTCCATTCTTGTGCCTTGGACTTTGCTTGATCTTGAGGGTCTTCTACTCAGCTTCTAACATCTTTCTTGAGGAGTTTGATCATCGGATCATCACATAGCCTTTATCCAAGTCACATTTGCACCCTATTGGACTACAAAACAAACACTTGCAAAAGCATTAGTCCAATTTGGTTATGTTGTTCATCAAACACCAAAATCCGAAGTTAAATGGTCCGAGGTCCATTTTCCTTACAGCTGCTCGCACTGTTCATCGCGTTGCTTGCGACCGGACGCTGGTTTTTTGTGTTGACCGGACGCACCTTCTCGCAGAGTCCGATCCAACACAGAGAGCTCCCGAAACGTGATTCTTGTGACCGGACGCGTCCGATCGATACTGACCGGAGGCACCTCAAAGTCCGGTTAGTGCAGACAGCGCGCGTTTTTGTTCGTATCTTTTGCGTTTGAACTCCGTTTCGAGATCCGCTTTTTGTGTTGGATTCCCGACTTCGTGCTCTACAGAAATCGGGCTTCACGCTTTGCGAAAAATCCTGAATCCCCCTCGTGTTGCTCGGGGGAGGTTGAGGTCACCCAAAGTCCATCCTGTCACTAGTTGACTCGCGTGGTTTTTGGGTGAGGGAGCTTTTGTGCTGTCCCGCTATGTTCCTAGGGAACATCCACCCATTCTCTTGGGTCGTGGACATCACGTGTGTTGACTTTGCTCGTGGGGTTGATTTTGTTGGGATAGAGGCTAGAATTTCGGAAGAAATTTTTAGGCTCCCATTCACACCCCCCCCTCTGGTCGCCTTGCTTTAGCATTTTCGGTCCTTCAGAAGTTTTAAGTTGCCTAATTCACCCCCCCCCCCTTAGGCGTCACGGTCATTTCAGATACGATGGAGTTGTTCCCATGAGTCGATGGACTCGGGCTTAAGCCTGTCGAACCAAGCGAGGGGCAATGTCTCTAAGGCCATTAGGAGGAAGAGTGCTTTGACGTCGTTGCTTCCTCCTACTAACTCAACTGCTTGAGCGTACAGCCTGAGCCACCGCTTAGGTTTTGTCTTCCCATCGTACTTTGAGTAGTTCCCGGGTTTGAATTTTCGTGGGAACGGGACTGCTCGTAGCCTCTGGGAAAAGCAAGGGAAACGATCGACTGCGTTGGATGCCGCAATTGCGACTCCTTGGTATGAAGATTCGGCTCCTCCCTCAGCTTGATCAGGTACTCGGTGGCCCAGATGACTCCTTGTTGGAACCCGGCCGAGTCGCTCCTGAACAGGTTCCTCTGACTTGGATGGGATGAAACTTGTTCATCAGCTAGAGATTCAAGGTTCCGTCCCCGGAGTTGTAGCGCAGTAGTCTGAAGCAAGATCAGTCGTCGCTCTTCATCGGGGGTGCGGTTGTCCTTGGCTCCCATCTCTGTAGCTAGGGCCATAATGTTCTGGTAGGGTGTCTGGAATACCTTGTGACCAGCGACTCTCATAAACTCAGGCTCGAGGTTGCGGGAGCAATCAGCTCGTCGGCGATTGTGATCGTTTTGCGATTGATGCTCCTGATCACGTTGGGCGCGACCACGATTTTCCGCGTCCTCTTCTAGGCGCCTTCGAGTATTATATTCTTTGAGTCGTACATTGTAACGGTCTACAGCTTCCTTGCGGTGATTTGCGCGCCTTCTGCGAGCTTCTTTAGCTTGATTCCTTCTGATTCTCTCAGCCTTTATTGACTCGGTTTCTCCGGGTCCTTCTGGGTCGTTGTCAAATATCATACTCAGAGTTTCATCATCCTGGAAGACGTCTGGAGGGGTTGGTGGTCGTAGAGATGACTGATGCCCCGCCATGAAGACTTCACGGGTGTAGCCTTGGTTTATTGACCCTGGCATAACCGATTCCAAAGTAGAAGTGCTAGAGATTAGTTCTGTTGAGGTTTCATGTTCCTCAAAGGGGAGCTGATGTCCATGTTGATATGGAAGTTGCTGGTCGATTGTGCCAACCAGCCTAGCCGGAGCTGGCTGTATTGGCCAATGGACAATGTTACCCTCCTTGGTAGAGCTAAAAACGAGTCCTTCTTGAGCTCCGGTCAAAGGTATCTGTTGATACCCTTTGAATTTTGAGTCAATCAGGTCTTGGAAATCTTTAGCCGAGTTCCATAGTCCGAAGGTGATACCATGTTTGATCTCCGAGTCATTTTCGTTCTCAGAATTTGAGTTCGAGTAGGAGTCGGGTGCTTCAAGTTGGTCTCCAGAATCTTGCGGATCTTGGATAGCAAGGTTTGCTAGGTTCTGGGTGAGATCACTCATCTTTGGTGTGCTTGTGCTTCCAGATCAGTGTGAAGTTGTCGATGCAGCTTTCCTTGATCATCCGCGATGCAAGTCCATGAGCCAAAAACGAAAATTGATCCAGCCGAGAACATGTTGTCGTGGTTCGCCGGGCTCTTGGTCGTCGAATTGCCGAAAGCCCCTACCTGGCGCACCAGCTGTCGGTGTTTGTTAACCGGCAACTCGTCTTGAGTAATCTCAGACGATTTGTTCGGTGGGGATCAGCATTCGTAGGACTCGGCGAGTACGCAGGAACATCGATTTATACCGGTTCAGGCCGCTAAATAGCGTAATACCTTACATCCAGTGCGGCGTATGCCTTGTGTATGATTATGATTCAATTGATTGGAGCCCGCACCTGCTTCCCTATATATATCCGGGTGAAGCATAGCGCAGGCCGAGTCCTAGTCGTTACAATGGAGGAGTCCTATTCTAATTACAAGACTTCCTTTAAGAACTCGACTAAGTTACAATGAGAGTCCCAATCCAAGTACGCTTCGTATCAAGTCTTCGGATCTTCCGTTCCGCTCGGGATTAGTCGGAGTAATCATCTTCTGATGACATCTCTAACATCCTGGTCCGTCAGTGCTCCGTCGAGGCATGTGCCCCCGCCGATCCCGCGACTGGACCTCCGGGCGGCTACCTGTTCTCAGATCCAGACGCTCAGGCTCGTCCTAGTCGAGCAATGGTTCCCGCCGGAGAGACAGCAGCAGGCAGGACCAGCGTTCTATACAGTGCTGCAGGAGGACTTTTACCAGGGCTACAGGAACGCCGGCATCTCCTTACGTCCTCAGCGAGTCTGTCCACTGGAGGCAGTCGTCACGGCAGCTGGAGAGCAGATCCATCCCATATGTATCTACCTGGACTAGCAGATCTTCTAGGCGATCTGGCTCATACGTTGAGGACTGGGTCTTCCAGTTCTACGCTTCGCTTTGGGTGCACCCGGACAGGGATACTATAGAGTTTGCTTTTGAGGGGGTGCACTACAGGCTATTTTCTTCTGAGATCCGGAGTTGGTTTGGACTGGCATGCTCCCAAACTCGGATCCACGACCTGTGCTACGACAGGACAGAGCCACCCCGCCGCCCTCACGGTGGTGCTCAGCCGCCGACTGACATGGTCCGCCCCTGCTTCACTGAGCCGTTCGGTGAGGGTTCGGGTCGCACACCTAGGGATCTCACCCCTACGACTCGGATCCTCAACGCGGTTCTTCGGCGGACCTTACTTCCTAGGGTGGGCTTCGGAGAGGGACTATCTCGTCTGCAGTTGTGGTTACTTGCGTATCTAGTCAGGCAGCAGGAGTTTGACGTCTGGGACGTCATTCTGTGCGAGATAGAGGACACAGTGGCAGAGGGCATCAAGGCCCATCGGCACCACCTACGTCGTAGAGGACCCCACTGACAGCTCGGACGAGAACTACCAGCTCCCGCCCACTACCAGCCTCGCGCACACGACTCATAGGCCGGGACGTCTGGTACTGCCTCCTCCGACCTAGCACTTCTTGCTATACTTGCACGGATGGAGGAGCATCAGATGACTGTCGCCCAGGACGTACAACGGTTAGCCCAGGAGCAGCAGCGCTTGGCACAGCAGTAGGCTCAGGAGCGTTCAGACGCCTTGCAGCGACAGATGATGGCACTCCACCAGCAGACGTTGAGCTTTATGGATACACTTGCGAGCGGACCTCCCTAGTGGCAGTGGCAGTAGCCCCCTCCATAGCACCAGATCCAGTGGCAGCCACCAGTTCCTCCGCAGTCGCAGCAGTTTGGTCCGCAGCCGCCATAGTTTCAGCAGCAGAGCTCCTCCCAGTTCACCACCTTCACCACTCCGCCTGGAGGAGCTCCTGTCTTCAATCCCTTGCGCACTGGTTTCACGCCACGTCCGATAGAGTCCCTGTTCGCGATGACCACCACAGTGACGCGGGACTTGTCTGCCACCTTCAGTGAGCTCACTAGATTTCCTACTCCAGATCTTCCGGATCCAGCTCCGACGTCGACAGCTCCAGTGACCTCCACTACTGAGACTCTCTCGAGCTCAGACGCATCTTCAGAGCAGACAGAGCCTGTCCAGTCAGAGACCACGACGACCGTGCAGGCTGAGTTACCTCCGATACACGAGCTTTCGCACTCAGATACTCAGGGTGACACAGCTACAGAGACTGCGATAGAGCTAGAGCAGGCAGAGCAGTCAGTGCCCGAGCCAACCCAGACCGCTTCTCAGCAGCTTCCAGCTTCAGAGGGTCCGCAGGCTACCGGCGCTTCTTCTTCCGACTCCGAGGAGTTCCTTCGGCAGTTTGAGTTTACTCAGCGCACTCCGGAGACGGCACCTGACGCATCTGCACCACCTCCGCCCTCTGACGCTTAGTTTGGCACTTGATGCCAAAGGGGGAGAGTGGATGAGTATAGCGATAGGGGGAGCGTTGTGAGAGGGTTTGCGACTTTTGATGTGTTATGTTTCACATACGCTCTTTACTTATTGCATCTTTTGGCACTTTGTTTTGTTATATACTTGTGCTATGATCCTTGTGACATGTTTGTGCTCACTATGATATGTTATATGGCATGTCATTTCGTTTTGCTCATTACTTGCGCTTAATTCTCACTTGTTATGTATATGAGCTCTTTTACTCTTGCACTTGCTATTCACTTTAACTTGTTGAGTGCAGGATGATGGCATGATATGTATGAGCTTGCCCCTGATCTCTTTCTCTTATTCTTTGCAAGTTCATACATGTCATGATTTAAAAACCTCTTCTACCTATACTCGTCTCGTGTTGTCATCAATCACCAAAAAGGGGGAGATTGAACGCATCTTGGCCCCTAGTGGGTTTTGGTGATTGGATGAAACACAAGATTACTGTGACTAACGTGTGTTTTGCAGAAACAGGATTGAGTTAGGTCACGGTAATGGCGACGATACAGGCATATGGAGTTCATGTCCCCTGGCGATGGATATCGTTTTGGTTTTCAAAGGACGGACGACGAAGACGGTGGTAGACTAGGCTAAGTGTCATATGGTGTTGGAGGACACTTAGGTAGTCTTAGGTCTATGTTTTTCCTTTGGCCGTACTATAAAGGGGAGCGTGAATTAGTAGCTTGACCTAGATGAGTCTATTGAGGTAGGTGTGGTGCACACTTGTTATTTCATAGCCGTAGGTAGCTCAGAGAGATGCCTTATGTCGAGAGGAACAAAAGTCGTTTAGGCCGCGTCGCGATCCGAGTTCGTTTTGGCCCTGTAATAGGCATCAGATGCTGGCCAGGTGGGCATCGGAGGCTCCGATGCTCACCCCGACTAGGGTTTAGTCTGGTGCGTGGCATCGGAGGCTCCGATGTTGCCACATCGGATGCTCTTGTGCCAATGTTCACTTGCGAGTGAACTGAGGGGTGCATCGGACGCTGGCATCGGATGCTGAGGGCCAGCATCCGATTGCCATGCAGAGAGGTTCCAGAGAGGGTAAATTTGCATCGGATGCTTCCGATGTGGAGGCATCGGATGCTGCCCAGCGTCCGATGCTCCTTTAAACAGTCTGACAGGTTGTACAGTCGACCGTTGGTCGAGGTCACCGGAGCCTCCGATGATGGGCATCGGAGCCTCTGATGCCCCCGCAGAAAACCTGTTTTGTGTTGTTTTTGGATGGCTGGTTGGGGGAGTATATATACTCCACCTCCTCATCCATTTGAGTGTTCTTGCCACTTCCATCTGCTGAGAGACACATTGTGAGTGTGAGAAAGTGCAAGAGCCCTAGTGAGGTTGAGAGATCTGCTAATTGAGAATTAGACACCTCCTAGTGAGAATTGAGTAGCAAGTGTGCATCCATCCATCTTTTGGCCTTGTCTTGGTCAAGTGAGAGTTCTAGCTTGTTACTCTTGGTGATCGGCATCGCCTAGATGGCTTGGTGGTGATCGAAGAGCTCGGTGATCATCCGGAGGCTTTGTGGATGACCCAAGTCAAGTTGTGACCGGTAGCGAGCGATTCACCGGGCCGGAGTGGCAAAGAATCAGCTCGTAGTGAGCACTTGATCCTTGCGCGGATCAAGGGGGAGCGATACCCTTGCGCGGGTGCTCCAACGAGGACTAGGGGGGTGCCGACACCTCGATACCTCGACAAAAAGATCGTCATGTCATCTCTACTCTCTTTACTATGCATTTACCTTTGAGCAATTCAATTCCGCATTTACTTGTTGTTCTTTCATAAGTTGAATTGCCATGCTAGAGTAGAAATGGTTTAGCGATAGTCTTTTGTGCGGTTGATTCTAGTCAAACACACTTCTAGGAACTAGGGGGTTAATTGGGGCTTGATAGGTTTTAATTCTTGAAAGAAGTTTTAGAAAAGCCCAATTCACCCCCCCTCTTGGGCATCTTGATCCTTTCAAGGCTTTTCCACTTCTGGCTCAGCCAAAGTATCTCGAGCTTCTGGGACCTCTTCTATTGCTAGCTCCTCAATCACCATCGGCTCAGGTTCATTGTCAAGAGAGACTTCCATAGATCCGATTGTAATAGTGGGGACCAGTCGGATCTGGTCGGAGAGGCAATAGGAACACTTTGCACCTTCTTGGGTACATAGACCTGTCGCACCTGTGTCTTCCTTGTTTCCTAAGAGATCAAGGTTTTTCGCACGACCAGCCGATTCTGATTAGAACTCAATCGATCACCCAAGCGATCAAACACTAAGACTCTTGCAGGCTGATTAGTGGGCATTGTTGGTAGTTCTTAGCTACACCTAGGATAGGGTAACTAAAGTAGCTATCTACTAATGCCAAGCGGGGTTGTCAGTCCCGACACTAGTAGGAGCTAGCTAGCGAGAATGCAATCTACCAGGAGGAGATTCTGCAAGCGCACAGAACTATCGTAGTAGAACTTCGCCTGGGAGTACCAGGTGTCGATTTATTTGATCCCAAGGGAAGGCTAGGGTGGTGTATGAGTCGAGTCAAGGAAGGGATGAGAGTCAAAGAAAAGAGAAAGGAGAAAAAGGGGAAAGGGAAGAGAAAGGATGGAAGGCTAGAAAGAATGTATGGGTGGATAGGTAAGGATGATATGGATAGCTAAGGTAATGTGGATGGATAGGTAGATAAAAGGGGTAACTAAAGATAACTAACAACTAACTACTTGTGGATACATGGGTGTATGTCGGGTCTCTGAGTGATGAGTGATTGTCAACGGGTTTGATCGCAGGTTCTTTGGCTTGTGTTGTGCAGGTGCCGAGCACAGAGACAGTGATCGAGGGCAAGGTGAAGGTCAAGTAGAGACGTGCCGTGCCGAGGGACCGAGAGTGGCGAAGGGCGGACGTGAGGCTTGGACTGAGGGACCGGTGGCCTAAGGATCAGCTGTGGTGGCTGGCAGCCTGGGACAGCGACGAGCGAAGACTTGCGGGCACCGTGTTGCTTGGGTCGAGGACCTGGGGACACGTGTTGGTGGACGGGGTGCACGGGCGGTGCATCCCCTCTACAGCTTCGGTTTGGTGGTAGAGCCAGAGAAAAACCATCGGGTGGACGGTTTCCAGGTTTGGGCCTTAAAACCTGGGCGCTGATGGTTTCCGAGTTTGGCCACAAAACTCGGGCTGAGGACGGTTTCCAGGTTTGGGCCTCAAAACCTGGGTGCTGCGGGTTTGTTGAGTTTGGGCCACAAAACTCAGGCGCTGGTGGGCTGGTTTTCCGGTTTGGGCCTCAAAATCGGGGGTTGGTCGTGAAGGCTGGTTTCCCGGTTTGGGCCACAAAACCGGGCGTGCGACGTCCAGGAAAAGGACGCAGAGCGGTGGCGGCACGTGGCGGCAATCGGGAGGTTGCGTCGAGGCAACGCTACGAGTTGTGCGGGCGTGGCCGTCGGATCCACCTACCATCGAGTTGGTCCAGAATAACCTTAGGGTTTAGCTGGTTCGCTCTGTAAGTAGTTAGGGGTAGAGTGGGAATTAGGAATAGTTAGAATTAGGATAAGTAGGGGGAGACACCCACCTCCCCATTCATCTCAGCCATTTGCTCTTTGCCTTCTAGGTTTTCCTGCTCTCCCACTCCCCTGCTGTAGCAAACCTGAGATCCACAGAGAAGAGAACAATACCTCTGTGCCCGTGAGATTTTGAGGAAGTGAGACCGTAATCTCACTATTGTAGCGTGTGGTAGCCACACGGTTGCAAATTCGTGGTTGTGATTTGCATTTTGCTTGTGTTCTTCGCGGGTTGCTTTTCTCCACGTTTTTCCCGTTGATCGATCTCTCTACTCGGTGCGTCTTTTGCAAATCCGTTTGAACTGAGTTGTTCTAGATAGTGAGGCGCTTCTTTCCACCGAAGGAAATCATCTCTAACCTCACGAGCTAGTAGATCGGTCGATTTTTGTTTTGGATCGAGTTTGTTCCTTTTGTCCCGAATTCTTCCAATTCACCGATTTGGAGTTAGGTTCGAGCCATGACCTCTTTGGGATAGCTCACTAACCTCCTAGGAACTCCTCATACCAAGTCTAAGCCTTAGTGCTTTTGATTCGGAGGAGATCGGGTGATTTTCGCGGAAGAACAGTGCAGTATCGGGACCATCGAACGTTGTGTTCTTGAGCATCGGACGCTGAGTCGTTTCTATCAGAGCGTCCGGTGCCATGTGTCGTCTGACAGTGTTTTTGAAGGAGCATCGGACGCTGACCATCGGAGCGTCCGTTGCCATCGGACGCGCCGGGGGTCTACCATCGGACGCTAGGGTTTCACTGTAGCAGCGTCTGATGCCAGTCCAGTAAGGTTCCAGAGAGGTTCTGTTTGCGTCGGACGCGTCCGGTGCTTGGCCATCGGACGCTGCCAGCGTCCAATGCAGTGATTTCTTCACTGTTTCGTCCGTAGTTTGATCGTTCGACTTCGGATTTGGTTTTGGGTTTTTGTGTTGGATTTCTGAATTCGTGCTCTACAGAAATTGGACTTCTCGCTTTGCAAAATAGCCTGAATCCCCCTCGCGTTGCTCGGGGGAGGTTGAGGTTACCCAAAGTCCATCCTGTCACTAGTTGACTTGCGTGAACTTGGGTGAGAAAGTTTTTGTGGTGTCCCGCTGTGTTCTTAGGGAACATCCACCCATTCTCTTGGGTCGTGGACATCACGCGCATCGGTTGTGCTTTTGGGGTTGATTCTCGGGACAGTGGCAACAAGTTTCCGAAAGGAAAATTTGTAGCTCTCATTCACCCCCCTCTGGTCGCTTTCTGATTGCACTCTCGATCCTTCACTACTAACTACTCCTAGATAACCACAGAGCAAGATAACTACGAAGCAAGATAGTTACGAAGCAAGGCAGGCAAAAGTCAATAAAGCAACTAAGTTAAGTAAAGTTTTATTCCTATCTTGTCAAGTATCGAGGCGTACTAGCCTTTACCACTTACTTAGGTTGAACGCTAGCACAACGAGCCTTACTGTTAAACTGGGCCAACTACGTGGTGGAATTCAAGGCGCATAGGGCTGTCACCACCTGCTTGCTACCACAGCTATCCGGGGGTCCAGCCGTATCTGAAGGTAAGTCTATAACTAAGCACCACGCTTAATTATATTCTAACTATCTCTACCCTAGCTTTGAATAGAGACACCCTTGCAGACGTCAGAGCAAATACTTGACGTAATAAGATAAACACTAAACTAACTAAGCAACCTATTGGCAAACATCAAACACTAAGCACACTAGAGATTAACTACTATGGCTAAGTGAATTGAACTGTAGGATAGCTAGGCACTCAAGCAATCAATCAAGTATACCACTCAATACTGATAAGTAGAATAAAGTAATACTTGAAATGATGAACTAGAATATAGTAAAATGCTTGAGATACAAGAGCAAAACCTGAACTAGAGATGAAGGAAGACTCTTCCCAGCTCCAGAACCGATCACTCGCACGCCTCTACTCTTGAGCTAAGCCTTGAGCAGCGCTACCGCGAGGGCAAAGATGCCTTGTTCTACTAGCTACCTACTTGCCTAAGCTCTCTGAGCTCTCACCTGCTTGCTTCTACTTGCTTTGCTTTTCTTGTGTTGTGGTGGTACAAATGAAGTGGTGCCTCCAGGGGGGTATTTATAGTCTTGAGGAGTGAGGGGGTACTTATAGGGGGCAGCCAACCGACCTAGGGTTAGGTCAGGTGGCGGCCGCCAGTCCCTTGGCCGTTGGATGCACCGGCTTTGATCCTACGGCCTCCAGGTGGTTGTCCAAGGCGGTTTGGAGGTCGGTTGCATGTCCTAGCAACCGCCATTCGGCTTTGATCCACGGCACTCCTTCCTGAGTCGTCCGATGCCACTGACCTAGTGATCAAGGGCCAAGATTTGGCCTTGGGGAGGTCACACGGATCGATGACGTGGCAGGGAGTGGAACTTGGGCCAACCCAAGTGGCGGGCGCCACCTAGGGATGGCGGGCGCCACCCCCCTTAGGCCCATTTGGGCCCTGCTGAGTGGGCTTGGCCTCTGGTGGGTCCATATGTCCAAATTTGTTTCAAATCCTGCATTCAAATAAAATTCTATGGACATGTGGAATTTGGTTAGTTTGAAACCTATTTGACTACATTTCATGCCTTTTTGGTGGACTTTAGGGTCAAATATTGATGGTAAAACAGGTGTTTAAGGACCATCAACAGGCATTCCCCATCCTGGCTAATAATACATATGTGCCGGCATAGGTGTAGGGCACCCACACCCCTTGAGGACCCCATTGCGGTGGTGGCGAAATAGGAGCGGCCCATTGATGGTAATACGGGCCAGCTCTTGGTGCCGGATACGTCACCTGAGACACCACCATTTGTTTGGATTTCTCATCCTCATGTTTTGGAGGAGTAGATTCTCTCTTTTTTAAGGGCCGATTCTGGGAATCGGCCTTTTGTTGCTTGTATTTGGCCATGAGCTTGTCAAAAGTACATGGTTCTCTAGCGACTTTCCCCTTGCTCCTGTCCGCATTAGTCTTCCAAGTGCCAACTTCAGGTTTTTGCAGGACAAAAGTGCGAATGACACGTTCTCCGAAAGGGGTAGAGTCTTTAGAAACGGTTACACCGACTGTATCAGTCGATTTATTGACCTCACTGGAATTGGCAGAGACCAACTTTACCTGATCGGCCTTCTGTTCCGGCTGCTTTGAAGATGAACCAGACTGGTCGGCCTGAGGACCCGACCTGGTCGGCCTTTGTTGTGCCGCCCTAGTCTCAAAATACCTTTGTCTATGCAAGTGTCGTGCTGACCCTGCGGTGATTGTGAGTTTACTCTTGCCATCATCACTTTTCTCGAGCACCACCTTGCGCCCCGAATCGTTTTCCGTATTCGGTGCCACCCGTAGTTCGCCGATAATAACGTTTTTTTTCCTTTGGTCGTATCGGCTTGCTCCGGATGAATCAAAACAGCAGGGTTCCCCGCTTCCACCATGTGAACTGGGAAAGGAGTAGTACTATTCTGCATCTCAGTTAGACTCAATCGTCCTTCATTAAGGGCCGATTGGACCTGTCGACGAAAAACATTGCAGTCGTTAGTAGCATGAGAGAAAGAATTATGGTATTTGCAATAAGCTCTCCTTTTTAGTTCGTCGGGTGACGGCAAGGTATAATTAATTTTAAGATAACCGAATTTAAGTAATTCATCAAATATTCGGTCACATTTAGAAAAATCAAAAGTAAATTTTACCTCCTCGCCCCGATTCTTTTGAATCGGTTTAAGAGAAGGGCAAGTGACTACTTTATTTTGTGCTGGACATAAAATTTCGGCAGCGTAGCAATCTTTAGACTCATCGTTGGAACTATCAGAACTTATTTCAGCAATATGTACGCCCGATCGATGAGTCTTATGAGGATCATAGGGTTCTTTAAAGCGCGATTCTATCGAAACGGCCTTTTGCAATAGTTGATTTACATTAAAGAAATCATGATGCTCAAGTTTATCCTTGATTTCTCGACGTAAACCAGCGAGACATAGGTCCGTTAGATCTCTGTCGGAGATTCTCAAATGGAAACATCGGTTTTTAATTTCTTTAAAACGTTTAAAGAAATCGGCCACCGACTCGCTACGTCCTTGTCGAACCGATGTAAGATGTGACAACCTAGTTTCTTGGACTCCGTCATAAAAGTGATTATGAAATTTTTCTTCTAATTCAGCCCAAGAACCTACGGTGCACTCTGGTAGTGACGTAAACCAGGCGAAAGCCGTACCAGTAAGAGATAAAGGAAAATATCGTATATTCATAAAGTCTAAAGTACTGGCTTCGCCCATTTGTGCGAGGAACATACTGACGTGCTCCATAGTTGTTTTACTACCGTCACCACTAAACTTATAAAAATCTGGTACCCTCCAACCGTCAGGTGCTTTCATAAAATCGAAATATGAAGGGTATGGTTTAGAATAGGTGGTCCTGGTAGGCTTGAATTGAACCCCTAAACTAGTCTCAAGCGACCTAGTTATTTCTTCCTTAAACTGATTTATGGCTCATCCAAAATCGGTGTTGGCGAGGTCGTTGGTACCACCATGCATGGGATTGTGGCTTGGTGACTTCGGCGGATTGGGCAGCATTGTTCCCTGTCCTCCCGAAGTCCTGTTTGTCGATGTACCCTGGTCGGTCTGCATGGTCCGACCAGTGCCGTGATGAACGTGATTGGTAGTTGTCGAGGTACCGGCTTCACTGCCCCTGGTCTCAGCAGACCCTAGTTGTCCGAAATTAACGTGTGAAGTCTGCCCCCTAAAAGAATTAAAAGGCATGACGAACTGTGGTTGCCCAGTTGGGACTTCGGGTTTGACAGTTTTACCTTCTAACTTATCCATGCGATCGCTAAGCAATTTAAATGAATGTTGAATAGTATTGGTAAGAGTTTTCGAAGAATCAACCAGCATTGCAGAATAATCAGCATGGGTAGGGTAAGGATCTTCAGGTACCTTAGTTTTTACCTTGTCAGTAGTGTCTTCAGCGTTCGTATTTGTCGTAGTAGGGACGATCTCGCTGAAGTCTGGCTCCTTGTCCTGAGTGATCCTGCCGCGCCGATCCTTTGAGCAGCTTTCTAGGAAAGCCTTCAATACGGCGTCGAGCTTGGCCTGCTCCTGTTGCTTCAACTCGTCTGGGAGCTCGTCAATGCCCGCGGGACGGACGATGTTGTCCTTATCGGTAGCACCGTCTTTGCCGCCCATGTTGGTAGTAGATGAGATTTTAATCTTCCCCAGCGGAGTCGCCAAAAAGTGTGTTGACGTCGGAAGTTATCCGAATCACACACCAGCAGGGCTAGAACGCCCGTAGAGGTTGCGGTCCAACCTGAGACAGCACGGACCCTGGCTAAACCGACGAGAACCGATCTAGAGACCGGTTTTGATCGATCTAGGGTTTTGGGCTCCTGTGTTGATAACTCTAGAACTCCTCCCGGGAAGACCCATCGGGGAGAAGCACGTAGAGGTTGTTCTAGGACCAGCAAGGCCGCCTAGAACGCCGTCGAATCTCGCCGGGAGATGCGCCGAACAGCAAGGTAGAAGGGAAAAAAGGGTAAAAGGGATAGTAGATTGGTTTTGATCGATTGATGTTGGATGCTTCAATCGGCCATGATCCTCTCACATATATAGAGGGGGTGGTCTTATCCCAATAGGAAACATCTCCAGATACGATCTCCAAGTTTCCTATCCGGACTCTATCAACATGTAGAATCCAATCCGGACGTGACAAGGTAACTCTGATCTCGCCAATCCTTAGATCGACCAGATCGGTCTAATGGGCTTTATCAACCCATACTGATCAATAAATCATCCTTACAAGAGAAGGATCTACATACATAGCGTCGGACTCAGCATTCATCACGATCATAAGGTCTCCGACCAGGTCCACCTTGTCGGACGTAACACGAGTGATCGGAACCCCAAAATAATCAGACCCACTTAGTTTAGAACATCCGATCTCTTACGAACACAAATTCGACTCTAATATTATAGACCGAATATTTCTTCTAAGTTCATCTTTACTTGTGACACTTTTGAGTGTCAACATCCACTCTCTCCAACCTCCGGCATAGGCCGGAGGGGGGAGAGAGGGACCAACGAAGGACGGCGGCAGCGGCGGCGGCGGGGAGCGAAGGGCCACGGAACTCGTACCCAAAACCGGTTCCGTCGCGGAGCCTCTCGCACTCGGACGCGGTCGAAGCCACGGAACTCGTATCCAAAACCGGTTCCGTCGCGGAGCCTCTCGCACTCGGACGCGGTCGAAAGGGTGTGATGCTTAAGAGATAATATAACGAACATTGAGCCCAGACCAGCGCACCATATCCGGCTGAAGCTGAAATCTCTCACATCACGCGCGGTTGCAGGAGTTCGTAAACATTTTTTCCTTTTTTTTTTGAGCAAAACAATTTTTCCGTTTGATAACATAGGAGTTCGTAAAAATGTTGGTGGGAGCAACAGCCTCCTCCTACTAGGCAGCAGACACAGCAGGCAGGCAGCAGCTGTTGTTTCCAGAAGTTTCTGACAAAAGTACTGTAGCACCTTCGTTATTATTTGACAAATTTTATCTAAATATAAACTAACTAGGTTCAAAAGATTTGTCACGACATGTGCATACTAAAATTACAATTAGTTATTTTTTATCTATATTTAATGCTTCATACATGCATCTAAAAATTGATGTGAGGAATTTAGAAAAAAAAAATTTGCTAAATTTAGAGAACTAAACTTGGTTCGGTGATGTGGGAGCAGTTTTTTTTTTTACAACAGTTGGCATCAGTCCCGACTCCCGACTTGCTACCACGCGCCGACGCATCCATGCGCAGGCTTTGCCTTGGATACCACCCCCGGGTCTTCTGCTGTAGTTGGACCACCCATCGTCCCAACTGGATCAGCCTTGTTTAGAGCATCTCCAACAGTTCCCTATTTTTAACTTGCTAAATCCTATGTTTTACTAAGTTGCTAAAATAATGTGACAAGTTAAAAAGAAGCTCTCTCTAATAGCTCTCTATTTTTAACTAGGCAAAACATAAAAATAGAAAGGCCCACCATATTAAGTCGTTGACAGGTAATCTGATCTCCCGTCGCGACGCATCTCCTTCCTCTTCTCCCGTCGCGCGAGGCGTCCGTCCCCGGCTGCCTGCTCGATTACTCGCTGCTACTAGTCTTGGCTAGGTTGGTCTACTCGATTGCTCGCTGCTACTAGAGTACTAGTTCATTTGCGTGATGTTATTCCATTAGAAAATATAGAATATACGTGTATAAGTATAACATACAGTGGAGTACTAGTTCGCCGCCGGTGTCACGAACTCATCTACCAGGAACTGATGGACTGACTGCTGAATCCTAGAAGGAGTATTCGGATCAAGGAAAAGAAACATGGGGAGGACGTACCTGGTAGCACGCGACAGCAGCCCAAGACGTAGGCGTGGATGAACTTCTCGCGCAGGGGATCGTCCTAGCGCACGGCGTGTCACACCCGGTTTTAAAAATAAAACCAGGTATACACCATATGTGAGCCTAGGAAGTCAAATCTCACATATAGCTATAAATAAAGGGTAATATCGAAAGACAATGCTCATATATAACGTATATATAACAAAGGACATAACCTTAAAGAGCAGACAGCGGGAAGACACTCCGATCTTCAGATGGAGACACCAACTTCACAGGGACAACTGACTGGTTGACCACAAGCCTAAGCTTCTCCAAAGCTTAACACCCTGAGGTGTGGGGAAAAGCAAGAGTGAGTCCATGTTGAACTCCACAAGTATAGCAACAAGTGATATAGATCCCAAGTTTCATGATCAATGTAACATAAATAATGAATAGCATAAAACGGTAAATAATAAACATGTTAACCAACAAAAGTCATAATCTTTACGTCTTCAAGGCCGCTCGTGTCCTTGAGCAAGGCTGATATATCAGTTTAATAAACTTTGTGCAAAGGTGTACACTTTCACTGCGAGACGTGAATTGCCCTTTTGCCCGAGGTGATCAGCCTCTTAACCCACTTCCAAGGAAGGTTGACAGGGTTCACGATGAAGCCTTTCAAAGGTTCGTCTAACAAGTTAGGGCCGCCAGTTCTTAAGGCAAGGGGATGTAGAGCCCTCCTTCCAGGTGGCACAATAACACGTAGCATATACACACGTGGACAGAAGCCGCACTATACCCGTCTCGTCAAGCGCCTTATGCGCCCTTTCGGGTAACCACTAACAAGCTAGAAAAGGTCCTCATACTGAGCTAAAGCCATAGCCATATAACCCCCAACAGTTGCACTGTAAATCCCGAAGGTGCTCGTACAGATAATTTCTTAAGTGGCTAATAAGTCATTTTTATCATTCGATGCATACATTAATTAAGTAACATGATCATGACTACGAAAAGAAACCTCGATTGCTATACTTGCCTTAAACTCAAGATCCTTCTTCTGTTGACTTATATACTTCCAAAGGTTGACTCTTGATCTTGAACTCTTGATCACGAACTTCTTCTTGATCACCAACGTACAACTCACCGACTGGACATACGATCACAGAACACCACACATGCATCCAAAGGCAATCATGCAAAGCAAACATAGCCTATAATTAGAACAATACATCAAACATAAAAAAAACAAAAATAAAGAGCTTTGAAAACTGATCTACGCTTCGCTATGAACACACAGACGCGAAGATCACTCTAATCGGAATTGAAACGAAAAAGATATGAACTAAATAAGATTAAAGACACTAATTACTACGTTAGATTTAACTCAAATTTTAATTACAGAAAACAGTGGTGAAAGTTATATATTTTGAAAGAACTTTTCGAAACAAAATCTAACGCAAGTTGAACGGACTAAATCGGAGTTAAAACAAAGAAGTTATAAGCTTTTGAAATTAGTGGCAAAACTGTAAATAAATTGAATTTGATTTTGCAGATTTAAATAATTAAAACGAAATTTGAAAACTGGCTGGACTGCACCTCATTTAGGAGAAAACGTAGGGGCCTGGTTGTAAGATTTCATAGACTTAGTGAATAGGACGAGGTGGATGGCGGGTTGAGGCATAAAAAACTTGGGGGTCTCTTTTGCAAAACGGGAGGACGAAGGGGTATCAGGCTCTTTGGCGCGTAGGTTCTTAGATGGACGGCTCAGATTAGACGGGTGCGGGGCGGGCGGCGCTGACGCCGGAGGAGGGGACGGACGTGGCGGTTCCTGGCGGCGCCATGGCCGGAGACGGCGGCGCTTTTGGTTTTCGCGCTATAGGGCGGTAGAGACCACGGGAGGGGCACCAATCGAAAGGGGAGCTCGCGGCGGACTCACCAGTCACGAAGGGCACGACGGGGATGGCTCTAGGAGAGAGTATTGCTCAGCGAGGTGGTCGGCGGAGCTCTGCGAACGACGACGAGGTCGGGTCAGGGAAAAACCGAGAGAAAACGAAATTAAAAGGGTCGAGCAGCTTCGCCTCGTCAAGAAGAAGCTTGTAGTCCACCTTAGCAAGGCTATCGAGCCCCAGGGAAGGAGGACAACGGCGGCGGGATCCGGCGGGCGGCGGAGCTTGCGGCTTGGTCGAACTAGGGCACGAGAGCTCGTGATTTTGGGAACAACAGAGGCAGCAGAGGGTCACGAAGCTTTATAGGGGCTCGGGATTAGGCAACAAGGCAAGGAGGAGACGTGGGCGCAACAGATTCGAGCTCGGGCTCGTAACCGAGCAGGAGTCGGAGGAGGAAGACGACGACTGACAGGGCGGGGCCACCGGTCTTAGAGAGAGGGGCGCGGGCTTGCAGCGGCTCGGGCGCAGACGCCGACTGGGCCGGGGACGCGGATGCGGCCCAAACGCGGAAGGAGGAGGACGGAGCGGGCCACTGCAGGGGGAGGAGAAAGGCCGGAGGGGGAGGGGAGGAAAAGGCCTTCGGGCTAGAATCAAGGAAGGAGTGAGGGAGAGAAATAAAATGCTTTTCATTTTTTATTTCAGATTTTCAAGGGGATTTTTCAAAAGGGATTTGACTCATTTTGAATTCCCTTGAAGTTTGATTTGGATCTTTGAGAAAAGAAAGTTTTTGAAACTTTGATCTTTTCCAAACTTTTGAAAAACAAACAAAACCTTTATTCATTGTTTGAAATATTTTCAAACCATTTTGAACTCAATTTAGATTTTAACCAAAACCACACATCACAAAAACTCAAATGCACCGACATGAATGCACAAACATGTTTCTAAACCCTAGGATAAATTTTAATTTAGAGAAAAAATTTATTTCCCTATATTTTATGAGCACAAAAATTCATAAATAAATCATTTTAACTCTAATTTAAGAAATGAAAATTTCAGCGTGTGACACGGCGGCTCCAAGGCGTCACGGTGTTTCATGGTCTTCCGACTCAGGATGTGGCGGCTGTTGGGTATTTTAAACGCACACAGAGAAATCCTCAAGCGCACGGATACCGATGTAGCTTTCACCTGAGAGTATTCCAGGGTATCGATTTCTACGGGGAACGTGAAGTGTAATAGAAGAATTAAGAACGTTCCAGAAAAGAATGGTAATGTGGGTAGAGAGAGATATATAGGGTTTTCTAAGCGGGTCTATTTAATTAAAGGCTTACTATACTTTACTTACTTCGGAGCAACAGTACCTTTCCGATTCTCGAAAAAGACTGGGAAAAGGGTAATCGGGAGAAGGCTGCCAAAAAGCTCTACGAAAACACCAATCCTAAAGTGGTGGATTATAACAATCTATAAAGTTGTCACCCCTGTAGCTACCACAACTAACCAGAGGATTAGGCGCAAACTCCGGTAAACACTAGCCTAGACACTGCGTCTACACCATGGTTTTAAATAGCGAGCTAAAGCTAAAGTGTTTAGCGTTTTATAAACTGTAATTAGCGGACTTTAGCGGCAAAATAGCGGCAGAATTGTGCATGAACGCAAATAGCGGCACAATTTTTTTCAAGCTATTTCGGGCTATAGCGGCACAAATAGCGGGCTATTTAATTCCATGGTCTACACTAATGATTACTACTCTAATTACCATGAATAACTAGAGCACTCAATACGAGCGGACATCCAATAAATAAAATAAAGCAAGAATTGAAATTAAATAAAATACTTAGAAGTGATAAATGGAGTACCTGGAGATTACTTGAGGACGAACCAGATGCTGCACCATTACAATGTCGAGGAAGATCCGACAGATCCGGCTCCTCCTCAGCTCTCTCCTCCTCCTCTCTCTAATCCGATCTCTAATTACAACAAGATGAACTAGACAACTAGAACTAGACTAGACGAACTAGAACTAGAACTAGATCCAATTCTAGATGAACTAGAAGAGATTCATCTAGAGAGACCTCTACTTCTAATTGAAACCCTAGTTTTTGATGTGGAGATGAATAATGAAGATGGAGATGCCTGGAGAGGGGGTCTGGGTCTGGTTTTGTAACCCGGAGCGTGGAACGTGAGCCCTTGGATCAAACCGACTTCAGGGACGCTGGAGATGCATCCTAGGAGGCGGTGGAAGAAGGTTCCAGAAGGCAGAGGAAAAACGGCATCCGTGGCCGACCGATCGGTCATGGGGTGGGACCGGTCGGTCTGGCCCAGTGGGCCCACATGGCGGGCCGCCTCGTGGTGTCTTCTGGTGTCTTCTAGATCCTTCTTTTGCAGATTTCGTTACGAAATTAATATCTTTTAATCCGGGACTCCGAATATAGCAAATGATATGTTCGTTTCGATCATCTCGATGAGCTCTTCGCAATGGTATATTCCAATTCATCACTTGAGATACTTTTATATGGTGAAATATTGATGTCCTACAAAATAAGTGAGAGCACCAAAACTCGTGGAACTTGTTAGTTTCAAACCCTACAACTATGCTTTGTAATTCATTTAGTGTCATTTCATGCAATAGTTGATGGTTAAATATGAGCATTGGTGAGCGTCAACAAGTTCCCCCAAGCTTAACCTTTGCTAGTCTCGAGCAAAGCCAAACTCAACGGTGGATCAGGAGTTGCTGCAATATCTTCACTTCCAACAAGTACACAAGCATTCAAATAAAAGTTCTCATATGGAATAGAAAAAAGTATCATAGTATTCATCACGGGGCTTAGTACTTTACCTTGAATCCTGAGTAATTGAAAGATAGAATGATCAAATCAAGCACTATGTCTCTAGTTCTTTCACTTCACCATTATTCCGGAGTTTTATGAATTTCCAGAAAAGATTAAAAACATATGTTGACAAATTAAACAATGGATCCAAAGAGAAAGTCAACCACACCATTGAATCGAGAAGTGCATGTGTATGGAAAATGGAGTCGGATGCTCTTTTGAAATATATCACTCCCTTTTGTTTATCAGAGACACATGGCTATCAGGCTAATTCTACTGATGGGCACGTGCCCATTTTTTTTCTGATATTCTCTTTTTTTCTAGGTTCTGTACACTTGTCCCTTTTTATTTCCTCGGGATCTATCTTTTGAGGTTTCGGACACTTGTCCCTTTTTATTTTCTTGGTTTTTTTTCTTTTCTTTCTCTCATTTTTTTAATAGCCACATGCTTCCAACAAACTTTTGAGAGGATAACACTAGATAATCATGAGCATTTATACGGAAGATGGATAAAATATGTAAGTGATCTCAATTCAATAGCATGATAACTTCTCATAGGGTCAACAAAGCTTAATTTAACTCAATGCAATTATTAGACATATTTATATTGAGAAATCTCCGGAACTCTAGTGTTGTTTAGAACAAGATAATAGCAGCTCAGATCATCACATATCACATCTGTCAATTACCTAGACTCTGGATAAAGCATTTGCTACCCATATATTTAATTTCATTTTTAAGCATGATTATTAATCAGGAGAACTCATGCTTTGAAGGCTAGGTACTTGAAAGAAGTTAGATAGAGCAACTATTCATCATTTCCATGTAAAAGATCAGAGAGAGAGTTCTTCTTTTATTATTAACTTCTTAAAACAATCTAAGCAAACTTAACGCAGTATTTATTTAAACTAACACACTTTATTATAAATAACTAAGATAATGAATAAGACATACCTGGATCACGACGATAACGAGGGTGCGTCTCCCCCAAGCTGGTTCCCTTAATAGCGTTGGGCCTTCATGTGCCCATATTTTTTTTCTTTTTAATTAATGGTGAGCCTTCATGTGCCCACATATTTTTGTTTTGTTTTATATTTTATTTTCATTTATGTATAGAATAAAAACTTAAGAGGATAAGGATACTTACCTGGATACACGGGGGTGCTTTCCCCCAAGCTGAATGTTATCATAGTCGTTCAATCTTGCCGTGTAGCGGACTGGCGGTGGAAATGTGTTTCCTCTGTCGGAGCTTTGATTGATGTTGATGGTTGTGGAAACAGTGCTCCAACAGTGGATAGAACATCCACTTGGTCGTCAGCTTTTCTTGGTCTTTCAATCCTGTGAAACTCAAATAGACAACAAGACTTGTGGAACAGATTAAGCGTTAGTGGTTGGCCACTTAAGCCTTAGTTGTCTAGAATTTCAGTAAGATCTCTTTCTCAATATTTTTGTATTTTATATTTTTACGATGCAAGAGAAAATGCACAGGATGAATGCATGCATATTTATTATTATTATTATTATTATTATTTTATGCCACCACAGTGAATATTCCTGTGGGTTTTTACACATCATAGAATTATTCACATGGGACTTTATGATGCAATGAAATATTTTTATTTTATTTTCCAATGTAATGCAAAAATTAAAATGTGTTGTGAATTAAATATGATGATACAAGAAATGGTTATGGATTAAATATGAGAAATATGCAGCAAAGTAAATATAAAGATAACTACCGATTTTTACCTTTTGGTGAAGGTTCGGATATTTAGGTCCGACGAACCGGACCTTCCCTTGGTTCAGACCTCCCAAGGTTGTTAGACATTTGTAAAGTTGTTATTGATTGTAGCTCTTAGGTGTGGACTTTTTCTTCCATACTTTCTTGGTCTGAGTTTTCGCTTCCTGTGGTTCACTGTCTTGAGGTTTCTCTTCTTTCTTTTCTGGGACAGTGTCGATAGCTTCTTCTTCGTGATTGGCCTCTCTGTTCTTGATAGTTTGTCTTCTTTGGCTTTGAGAGCGACGTCTTTCACTTCTATTCTTCTTGGGTGCTTCATTGGGCATGTAGTTGATGAAGTTGCATCATGCCTTTTCTCTAGGAAAGTGAAAATGGATTTCCTCTTGTAGATGATTGTACTTGTAGTGTAGAGGAATGGTCTTCCTAGGAGGAGGTGGACATCATCGTCTTCTCATGTCGAGGATCAAAAAGTCTGTGGGGACTTCATGACCTCTAATTCTGACTATGACGTATTCCATCATTCCTTCTTGTTTATGCCTCTTGATATGGTGTCACTCATGTTATTTGTTCGTCGAGTAGTTTGAAGAGAAGCGTTAATTGTGGATGCTGGCAGCATCTTGCTCAATGTGCATGTTCTTGTCGATCTAGGACCTTCACTCTGTAGAATGTGGGAGTTGACAAACTCCTTCGTGTTTTGCTCAAGAGTGTATCCTGCTCATAAAGACATGGTAGAGATCAAGTGCATAGGCTCTGTTGGTGGAAAAACACCAACAGAACCAAAAGTTTTGTTCATTCCTCTCTAACCTTAGGCACATTGCACAAGATAAACTTGTTGTTTATGTGTTCTATTCAATATTAACATGAGTGATAGGATTAGAGGATGAGCATGAAAGTAGCATCTTAAAATATTTAACAAATCAGATTGCTTAACCCAAGGAAGGATAATCTATGCATAAAGTGTTGATCTTTTCATGATTGTGATATATCATCTTCCAAAGGTTAGATGCATAACATTTTAGCTCATTGGTTAAGATAGTGAGATTCAAGAGAGTAAAGCTAGGAACAAAGAGTAAAGAACTGAACATGTTGAGTTGATTAGGTTGGATCAAATAAGGTGCAACTGAAACATGTTTGGTTCTTATTTATGCACATACCAGAATTAAGGAGAAGCTTTTAAAGTGATGTCACATACCTTGAGATGTTACCTTTATTATTGAAGAGTGATGTGTTGAACCACCTTGTGAAAGTTTCTCTTGTCTGGCTGGTTGTTCTTCATGAATAGCTTGTCTTCTCTTACTTATCTCATAGTGAGCCAGCTGAGTCTTGTCCTCAACAGATCCAGATGATGAAGACTTTGTCAACTATTTTTTTTTGATTTGTAGGCTTAGGTACTGTCTCTCCATCTTCTACTTCTTGTGGTGTAGTGGCTTCATCCTTTATGATATCCCCTCAATTCCTGGCAGTTGGTTCTTCCTTTGTCGGTTGAGTCAACGTCTTCTCTTGATTTTCTTTGGCTGTTCATAAGTGGTGTAATTGTTGAAGAGGCAGTGAACCTTTTGGTCAAAGATCCAAAAGTGGATTTCTCTAGTTCCAACATAGATGACAACATTGAAGGTTTTCAAGAATGATCTTCCAAGAATGAGTGGTGGATCATATTTTTCTTCTTGATTGTGATAGCGTCCAGTGGTCTGTACTGATCAAAGTGTTGAAGCTGGATTTCTCCATCCTCCCCTTTAAGCAGATCTAGACAACGGAATTGTGTATCCCCCAAGTTGGCTTGTGAGGAAGGTGGATGCCCAAATTTCTTCAACAACATGTTCATGTGTTGAATTTGTAGACCTTGGTGTTGTTGAAGTTGTTCCACTTCATCCCCCAAACTAGCTCTTGTGTTAGTGAAAGTGCATTCGCCCCCATTGTGGGTTTTGGATAATTAATGACAATCAAATTAGGGACTAACGGATCTATAAAAGCATGCATGCAGGTGTTAGTTCCTTAGAAAGATTTGAAATGTTGAAATATCGTGAACGAAGCACGTTGGATACATTTGGACTTAAAGATACCTAGCTCGAGTGGTGGTTTAAAAGTTTAATTCTAAACTTGAGTGATAGGTAAGCCGGACTATCAAGAGGGTCACAAATTAAGTTGGCTAGATGTGGAGAAAAGTGCTCAAATCGACTAACTAAAGTTTGCTTGAGAGACACCGCACAATCACGAACACTTAGAGGGTTTTCTGTGTGGGCGGTAGTACCGACCATGGGTGGTCGGTAGTACCGCCCGTGGCTGCTCTGCGCGCTGCTCTAACATCCTCTCTGTACGCGCTTAAAATGACCTGGTGGTAGTACCGCCATAAGGCCGATACTACCGCCCCTCGGTGGTACCGCCCGCGACCGGTAGCAAGCCAATCTTTACAACCTCTCTGGATAAGCTCTAAAATGACCTGGCAGTAGTACCGCTATAAGGTCGGTACTACCGTCCTCAGTGGTACCGACCCAGATCGGTAGAAACCTTAGTTTCGCAGACCTCTCTATTCGCTCTCAAAAAGACTTGGCGGTAGTACCGCTATAGGGCCAGTACTACCGACCCTCGGTGGTACCGACCCTGGTCGGTAGAAAGATAGTTTTGCGAAGCTCTCTGTGTTGATCGAAAATGGCCTGGCGGTAGTACCGCCATAGGGCCGGTACTACCGCCCCCGGTGGTACCGACCCAAGCCGGTAGTAAACCAAGTTTACAGGGCTCTCTGGACTCGCTCAGTTTTGACTTGGTGGTAGTATCGCCATAAGGCCGGTACTACCGACCCTCGGTGGTACCGACCCTGGTCGGTAGTAACCGAGGGACCAAGTCCCTTTTCTGCGGAGCTCTCTGTTCGTGGCCGTTTTGGCCTGGCGGTAGTACCGCCATATGGCCGGTACTACCGACCCTCGGTGGTACCGACCTTTGGTCGGTAGCTGACTTTTTGGTCAGATTCAGATCTGTGCGTTGGTCAGTGACTGGTCGGTACTACCGACCATGGGTGGTCGGTACTACCGACCAGCCTTGGGACTGAGGGACTATTTATAGCCCTCCACTTGACTTTTGATGGTTACCCACTCATTCCACTCATTCATTGCGACCTACTTTCAGACAAAGCTCTCTCCAAGCATTGACTACTCCCCTTTCTCTCCCCCTTTGCTCCTAGATTCACTCACTTGCAAGATTTGAGCTAGGGAAGTGAGATTAGAGAGTGGGAAGCTTCGATCTACGACTTGAGCACTTGGTTTCCATTTAGCCGGCTTTGTTTGTGTCTATTACTCTTGAGCTCTTTGAGCTCTAGCCGGTTAGGTGTTCTTCGTGGTAGCCCGTATTGATTCATTTGTGAGGGCTCCCCGAAGCGTTTGTATTACCCCTGTGATTTCTAGTGGAGAAACTCTAGTAGCCTTTGTGGTTGCTTGAGTAAGGCTAGGAGTAGAAATAGACTCCGACCTTTGTGGTCACCTCAACAACGAGGACGTAGGCACTCCTTAGTGGATTGGCCGAACCTCGGGATAAATCACCGTGTCTCGTGTGCTTGTTGTTGTCTCTACTTTGCATATTACTTGTGTTCTTCGTGTTCTTCCTCTCCCTATTTCTTTCTTAGGTTGAGAAGGCTCGATTCACACCGTGGAAAGCAACTAAGGCTTGGTAAGACTAGAATCGCTGTGTATCTTACTTAGGGAAGTGGGGTTCATTCTTGTATTACACTCGTAGCTCACTTACATTGGATTTGTAGTTCCTTCTTAGGATCCCGGTAGTGCCGTTTGTTTGTGTCGGTAGTACCGGTGCTTCACCCCGGTAGTACCTACCCAAACAAACTGGCAACACTGGTTGTTGTCTAACTACATCTTATAGAAAGTTTTAGATTATCAAAAATCACCTATTCACCCCCCTCTAGGCTGATTAGATCCTTTCAGTTAGAAGACAGGATAAGTTCTCACTGCTTGTGTTTGTACTGTTTGATCTGAGGGTTCAGAGACGAGTGCCCCAATGATGGTCTTTGTCTTCTAGTGGCCCAGCTTAGACTTGTTCATATATTTCCATGGAGTGAGTGCTTTGATTATAGGTATTGTTTTGTGGCACTCATCTTTTGTCTTGTTCTACGGATCTCATTTCTATGTCTCCCTTGCGCAAGTTGTTGAAGTTCATGTGTCTCTTCTTCTCCAAAGTGAGTTCATCTCAGGACTTTCCCAAATTGGTATTGAAAGTATTCCTGCAGGGGTTAGTCCAACAAAATATCCAACATCCACTATAGCATACTATCGGCTCAAAAACCAACCTAGACACCACGTCTAATTTGATTTAGGAAGGCGTTTCAACCTAAGCACCATGCTTAATTTAAAAGCCTTTGAAAGCAAGATCATCACTCCTAAACTAGGCACCATGCTTAATTTAAGAGATGTATGAAAATACATCAAAACCAAAGAATATACTATAGCAAAAGAGGGTAGCATTAAAGCATTAAAGAGATTTACTCAAATGGTGATGAGAGAGCATGATTATTGTATAGCACATGAGCATATCTTAAAGGTAGGGCAACCAACATAGCAACATGGTAAGAGATGTTCTTACTAAGTATAATCCCAAGCTTGGTTTTTTGCAAAAATCAAGATTGGACAAATGTAATTCAATGTTGCATGATGATTGGTTGGACATACCTTGTGTTTGTCATTCCTTCAACCTTTTTGTTCCAGACCTACAAAGGTTAGTGGCAAGAATACCCGAAGGAATATTTTAACAGTTATATCCCTATGCTCATTACACAAAGGCAGTGTAGCAGGAGAGTGAACACTGATCTAAAAAGTGCTTGTTTTAGGACACTGAGCTTGTCTTTGGGAAACCTTCAGAATGAGATTTGGTGAAGTGGTTTCCCCTACAACACCAACATAAGAGCACAACGACATCTACAAAATTTGTGATAAACATATGCATCGACAACCACCCTTTTGAAGTTTTTGTAAACAGAAAGTTTGAGGGGGTTGAAAATCTCGAGTGTGGCAATTGAATCAGGAGATGTCTCATATGAGCATGGATTTAAAGAGGTGTTTATGAAGTAGCTCCCATGCTCTTTGATATCATCTTCCTCGATTTCAGAGAAGAACACCGAAGGGTGGGGTTCATCATTTTCTAAAGTGTAGGGTGTTTTCTCCAGAGAAGGTTCTGCGAAAACCAAATTATTAGAAGGATTTGAAGGAATTTCAAATTTGGTTGGGTGTTCCTCCTCGTGTTGGTCGGGGTTAGGCTCGACTTCTTCTTCTGGGAATTCATCAAAAGTGCTAGTGTAAGGAGTGTTTTCAAGGATTTTATCTAGGATGTCTCTTCCTTCACTAACAAGTTTATGTGGGAATGATCCTCCAGAAGCTAAATCGAGATGTAGAGCAGCTTCCATGCTAAGACCATGATAGAAGTGAAAGTGTAGGACATGGTCAGGTAAGGAAAGATTTGGGCCAAAATTGGTAAGGTGTTTGAACCTAGCCTAAGCTGCTCCTAGTGTCTCCTTCTCTTTTTGTTTAAAGGTAAGGACTTCGATTCTAAGATCCGTGATTCGAAAAAGAGGGAGAAAAGCAAGACAAAAGTTGTCCCAAAGTTCATCCCAATTTCCATTTATGCCCCTTACGGAATGATCATACCATTTTCTCGCTCTTCCCAAAAGGGAGAACAAGAATAATTTCCATTTAATGGTTTCTTGTGTCATGTCGGTAATAGTCCGACAAGAACATAACTGCTCAAATTCCCTAAGGTGGGTGTATGGATCTTCGTCTTCTGACCCAAAGAAGGATTTCTCCCGAACCATGGCTATAAGAGCAGGGCGAAGCTCATAGCCATCTGTAAGAATGGGGTGTGATGATGGTGGAGGCTCCAACAAGTCACCCTTTGGAGCAAAGAACTTATAGATAGGAGTGAAATCCATGTGGTGATGTGGTGGTAAAAGAAAAAGGTGGTAAAAAGGGAAAGGTGGTAAAACGAAAAGAAACGCGGACGAACTTGGCTCGATTCTAGAACAGCTACCGTTCCCTGGCAACGGCGCCAGAAAGCTTGTTGGGTATTTTAAACGCACACAGAAAAATCCGCAAGTGCACAGATACCAATGTAGCTTTCACTCGAGAGTATTCCAGGGTATCGATTTCCACGGGGAACGTGAAGTGTAATAGAAGACTTAAGAACGTCCCAGAAAAGAATGGTAATGTGGGTAGAGAGATATAGGGTTTTCTAAGCGGGTCTATTTAATTAAAGGCTTACTATACTTTACTTACTTCGGAGCAACAGTACCTTTCCGATTCTCGAAAAAGACTGGAAAAAGGGTAATCGGGAGAAGGCTGCCAAAAAGCTCTACGAAAACACCAATCCTAACGTGGTGGATTATAACAATCTACAAAGTTGTCACCCCTGTAGCTACCACAACTAACCGGAGGATTAGGCGCAAACTCCGGTAAACACTAGCCTAGACACTGCGTCTACACTAATGATTCCTACTCTAATTACCATGAATAACTAGAGCACTCAATACGAGCGGAGATCCAGTAAATAAAATAAAGCAAGAACTGAAATTAAATAAAATACTTAGAAGTGATAAATGAAGTACCTGGAGATTACTTGAAGACGAACCAGATGATGCACCATTACAATGTCGAGGAAGATCCGACAGATCCGGCTCCTCCTCAGCTCTCTCCTCCTCCTCTCTCTAATCTGATCTCTAATTACAACTAGATGAACTAGACAACTAGAACTAGACTAGACGAACTAGAACTAGAAGAACTAGAACTAGATCTAATTCTAGATGAACTAGAAGAGATTCATCTAGTGGGACCTCTACTTCTAATTGAAACCCTAGTTTCTGATGTAGAGATGAATAATGAAGATGGAGATGCCTGGAGAGGGAGGTCTGGGTCTGGTTTTATAACCCAGAGCGTGGAACATGGGCCCTTGGATCAAACCGACTTCAGGGACGGTGGAGATGCATCCTATGAGGCGGTGGAAGAAGGTTCCAGAAGGCGGAGGTGAAACGGCATCCGTGGCCGACCGGTCGGTCATGGGTGGGACCGGTCGGTCTGGCCCAGTGGGCCCACATGGCGGGCCGCCTCGTGGTGTCTTCTGGTGTCTTCTAGATCCTTCTTTTGCAGATTTCGTTACGAAATTAATATCTTTTCATCCGGGACTCCGAATATAGCAAATGATATGTTCGTTTCGATCATCTCGATGAGCTCTTCGCAATGGTGTATTCCAATTCATCACTTGAGATACTTTTATATGGTGAAATATTGATGTCCTACAAAATAAGTGAGAGCACCAAAACTCGTGGAACTTGTTAGTTTCAAACCCTACAACTATGCTTTGTAATTCATTTAGTGTCATTTCATGCAATAGTTGATGGTTAAATATGAGCATTAGTGAGCGTCAACAGCGGCCATGAACTGAACAGCAAGGCACCGATCGGGATGGGATATATGGCGGTCGTCGAACCTCCGAGCGGGAACGGGACGAAGGAATTGCTTGATGGCGCGGGAACGCGGACGGGAAACTTCATCTTCGGCGCGGGAAAGCCTTCGGCGCGGCGTGGGAAAGCCTTCGCCGCGGCGCGAGGACAGATTCGCAGTCGTCTCCGCGCGCGGTAAAGTACGCGCTGGGACGGGCCTTTTAGCAACTTGGTATAATTTCCAAAGTGAAATACCAAACTGTTGGAGAATATTTTTTGCATGTTTTGCTAAATTTCAAAGAATACCAAGTGATATACCAAATTGTTGGAGATGCTGTTAGCCGTAAAAGTTTTTTACCCATCACAATAATGGTTTAGACATATCTATAAAATATTAAACGTAGTCTAAAAGACAACTAATTATATAAATTGTATATAATTTGTGAGATGATTTTTTGAAGTTTAATAAATTTATATTTTGATAATATTGTGCTACAATAAATATGTGCTAATAATATATTAATTAGTCTTAATACATTTGACTCATAGTTTGCAGACGAAATATGTAATTTATTTTCTTATTAGTTTATTTTTAATAGATTAAATAAGTGTTGAAATATTTAATGTGACATGGAAAAAAAATCCGCGTCCTAGCACGCCGCAGTGCAGTGCTGATGTTCGTGCATGCTGCAAAGATCCGGATCCCCATGCTGCTCCTCCGCTAGTCCGCTTGAGCTAGTGTTGGGGGAAGGGACCCTCGGCAGTGACGTCACGCTGGCTGTCACGGGAAACGACCCTCGCATGCCCTGCGTACCATCGTAAGGACCTTCGCCACTTGTGAGGTCCCTTGGGTTATTTTTCTGACCTTTGGTTGTTAGTGCAACCTTCGGGATATTTCTCTGTTCCTTATAGGTAAGAGGCGTGGAGAGCACGATGCGAGACCCGCGCGCGTTCTGCACACCTTCGGAAGAAACGTCAGGCTCAGCGGACGGCAAGCGAACGCGGGCATCGCGACTGAAGCGATGGTCCCTTAAGCCGAAGGTCTACCCTCGGGTTGCTGCGGAGGGGCGCAGGAGCCAGGTGGCGGCGGACGCGTGGAAGGCGAGCTAGCGTTTTTCGAACCGCCTGTGTTTGTACAATGCTGCCCTACCGCTGTACAGCGCTAAGGAATCTTTCTTGTACCCTTTTATAATTTGGTCAGTGTCCATGGGCATTCCCTATAAATACCAGGGGATGAACAGTGCATACGGACGGGGTTTTTTGGGAATAGAGCTACAGCACCATTGTTCCTGTCTTCCTCTGTATCCTCGCATTTGGTTTTGACGATCGGCCACCTTCGTTGCTCCCCTGCACGTGTGCGGGGGTAAGGCAAATGTGTTTCCAACAGTTTGGCGCCGTCCGTGGGGAGGGGCCTCTTCGGCCGAGGGAACCTCTTCAACCAGAGGAACGTCCGTAGAGCCGTGCACAGGTGCGGCCTTGGAGCAACCAGCAACATCATCAGTCGCAGACGACGAAGGCATCGCGTCCCTCCGAGCCTGCAAGAAAAATGCGGGGGGAACATAGAAATGAATAACTAACTACATAAATAAAACAAAAATTTAAAATTTATTCCAATATCTCAAACCTGACGTGTAGCTTCGGCAGCCTCTTCGAAGGCAAGTGCACGGCCCCCACCAGCAATCCAGAATCTGCGGAGCAAGCGCATCGCACAATTCCGAACCTCCACATCATCAACCTTCATTTTACGCACTTCGTCAACCGTAGGAAAAACTTGGCTCGGTTTCCTAATCTTGCGAAGGTGCTCACAGTCAGCTTGGCAAAGAGTACCGGCCATAGCTAAAGCTCCGGCATAGCCCCAAAGTCGGCTGCGTTACCAACTAATGAGCTAAAAACATCAAGCTCATTACTTAGCCAACCTTCGAAGGCCTCCGCGTTAGCAGCAGGCAGTGGCTCCCCGGCAGAGCCGCCGACTTCAGTCAAGCAGGTCTCAACTTTGTCCTTAATTTTTTCCATGCTCTTCTGCCACGCCTCTGACCGAGAAGCCAATTCCGAGGTCAGTTCCTCTATGCGGCTCTTCACGGAGATCAAGTCTTTGTCCTTATCATGGCAGGCAGATAACAACTCAGCGTTACGGCTCACAACCTCCTGCGCTTCCTCTCGGGTTTTCTTAACCTTCTCAAAAGCTCCTTTAAGCTCAATTTCTTTGTTCTCCAAACTTCACCGGAGGTCTTTATTTTCTTTCTCAACCTCGGCCAACCGGTTCCTTAAAAAATCATCGTTTAAACCAGCCCTTCGGCGCGCAGAGCGACTGAGAAGCATCAGCTCAGCCAACTTAACGTCAATATCATCGTGAAGCTCGTCCAATGGTTGGTTGACTAATCGAAGCTCGGCTTCCGGCACACAAACCCGACCAAACACACGTCCAAGAAAACGCCTTTCCTCCGGAGCGCATTGCAAATGACACTCTCGAAGGTCAGGACTCGTGAAAAAGCTCTGTCGCCGGATCCGAAACTCCAACCTTCTTGGCAAAGTAAGGAAGGCTGGACCGGCTAGCTTCGCCATATGGCCTCTTACCAGGGATTCGTTCCGATTCAAGCTCACCCCTCACCTCAAAACCGTCAACCCAGATGTGTGACCCCATGAACTCGGGCACTAACCCTCGCTCGGGGCTCTCAGGCTCGAGGTCCCGTAGCATCTCATCAATGCTATGGGCAGCGTCAGCGTCAGCGCTCGACGAGACAATCGCTTTCCCACGGTCATCACCAATGGACACTTCTTCATTTGAGTCACCCTCATTGCCGGAGGTGTCACTGGCCTCATCAGATGAATCGTCCTCAGTATCGCCCCCCTTCTCGACCTCTTTCTCTTCCTCCTTGTCATCGTCATCGGAGGCGCCTTCGTCGTCCGAAATCTGGATCATAGCTCCAATCCCGCCGACGCGCGGTACTTGACCTCCGACCCTCGCGACACCTCGGCCACCTGCCACCGATACTATGGCTGAAGAAGAGGATGTGTCGGCAGCGCCCGGAGCCACAGCAACCTTCGTCGCAAGCATTTTCACTCGGCCGACGCCAGCGCCGCCGTGGCCTCGACCACGACCCCTCTTCGGCCGTGAGACAACCTCTTTCTCCCCCGTGGACATGTGTTTCCTCTTTTTCGGCGCATCCTCGCTCGAAGGGGTCGGCCAATCAGGGTACGTAACACCAAGCAAGTCAAAGAGCCTGTTAACCCGACCACCGCTTCCAATTGCACTGTGGATAGCTTTTACTTCCAGGGCCGAGAGTTTTCCAACAAGATTTTCAACAGCCTGCTGCACCCGCTTAAGAACAGCTTCGACACCAGCTTCCCGATTGGAGAATTTCCGAAGGGGTTTCTCCCAAATCTTGTCCAAATCAAGCTTGGGTTTCTTCAAACCCCTAGCCTCGTAAGTCGAGTTCTCCTTAACCTCGAACCATGGTTGCTTCCGACTAAGGGCCAAAACCTTAGCGCAACAATACTCTTCCACCAGGTCTCGAGTGCATTGAGAGCGACTGATTACCCTCAAGCAGTTGACAGCCGCATGCGCCTCTCCGGTCATCAAGGCTTCGGCAGTCACATCCCCAAGGGGACGAAGCTCGCCAAAAAGTTCAACAGCTCCATCAAGCTTGTAATAAAACCAATTCTCTTGCCACCCACTCGTCCATTTATTCTTCTGAGCCTGCACCGGAAGCTCCGACCCAACCCGATGGCAAAAAGTGTACACTACAAACTGACCAAAACTGACGTTACCCTCGCTGTCAGTTATTTTTCGTGGCTGCGTGTGGACTCGATGAGTTCTCACAAAACCTTCGACATGCGGAACCACACCCTGAGAACGGCAAGCCCACACAAAGATAGATAGCTTCGTAAAGCAAGAAGGCGTCAGCTGATGAAACTTCAAGTTAAAACGTTGAAGCACCGAAGTCACAAACGAAGTCGCCGGAAAACGAAGTCCAGCTTCAAAAAAATTCTTCAAAAATGACAACTTCATTGGCTTCCGGCTTGGGAACAGTTTCCCCAGTGCTGGCCCTCGCTTTTCCTTCCTCGATCCAGGCTCGTCTGACGTAAGACGCCAGATCTGAGTTGCAGACCCGACTGAGCCCAAACTCGAAAGTTACTCCATCACCCGCCACAGTCGGAGACGCAACACGAGCAGTCTGCTTGGACCTAGCCATCTCACCAACTCAAAAAGCTTCGCAAAACGAACAACTCACTCAACCTTCGAAGCAAACCTAAAAAACCTTCGCAACAAGCAAAGCAAAGCAGCAGGATGTCTATAAAAGGAGGATGCACAGTTTCAAACTCCCCACCAACCCCACATATTTATAGATCATTGTACGAGCCACTCGACCTGACAAAATCGGCATGGCCCCCGAAAACACGGCACAAAAAACGAAACAGACAAAAACAAAACAAAAATGACGGTCCGACCCACAAGCAGCCGCGGGCGTCGCTGCCGAGGGACACGTATCGTTTCCAAACAAAGGGCACTGCTTGGGCCTAAAGATCGTTTTTAGATCCAAGCCGTCGAGGGGCTACTGTTGGGGGAAGGGACCCTCGGCAGTGACGTCACGCTGGCTGTCACGGGAAACGACCCTCGCGCGCCCTGCGTACCATCATAAGGACCTTCGCCACTTGTCAGGTCCCTTGGGTTATTTTTCTGACCTTTAGTTGTTAATGCAACATTCGGGATATTTCTCTGTTCCTTACAGGTAAGAGGCGTGGAGAGCACCATGCGAGACCCGCGCGCGTTCTGCACACCTTCGGAAGAAACGTCAGGCTCAGCGGACGGCAAGCGAACGCGGGCCTCGCGACTGAAGCGATGGTCCCTTAAGCCGAAGGTCTACCCTCGGGTTGCTGCGGAGGGGCGCAGGAGCCAGGTGGCGGCGGACGCGCGGAAGGCGAGCTAGGGTTTTTTGCACCGCCTGTGTTTGTACAATGCTGCCCTTCCACTGTACAGCGCTAAAGAATCTTTCTTGTACCCTTTTGTAATTTGGTCAGTGTCCATGGGCATTCCCTATAAATACCAGGGGATGAACAGTGCATACAGACGGGTTTTTTTTAATAGAGCTACAGCACCACTGTTCATGTCTTCCTCTGTATCCTCGCATTTAGTTTTGACGATCGGCCACCTTCGCTGCTCTCTGTATCCTCGTATTTAGTTTTGACGATCGGCCACCTTCGCTGCTCCCCTGCACGTGTGCGGGGGCAAGGCAAGTGTGTTTCTAACAGTTAGCCTAGCAGCTCCTGCTCCACGCTCGATTTGCGAGCTGAACAGCCTGCCAAGTACTAGGTTGCCAAACAACTACTCCATATGCCCCTAAAGGAATGTCGTCGTGGGATGCGTGTCATAGGTTTGACTCAATTTATAAAAAATACGTGCAACATTTAAATTTTCAAAAATATTTGTTAAAAAACTAGATTCAAAGATCTTTCTAATGATACTAATTTTGTACCACAAATAATAATATTTTTTAATATATAATTAGTCAAAATCGTTTCTCGGGAAACGAAGCGATAGTCTTTTAGGGACGGAGGGAGTATGCAACATGCTCGGATCCAATACTCCAATAATGCAAAACAAGCGACATAGGAGTACCTGATTACTTGACCTGCCGTACTTAAATTTTTTTATTAATAACACTTTTAATAAGATTTCTAAATTTAATACTATTTTTTTCTAAAACTAATTCTTTTGTCGCGTCATGTACGGTGGCATGACAAAGCTGATCGAGATCTAGTCGTACTCTTCTTCTTCCTTCTCCCTCCCTCGGTCACTCACCGCCAGCTCGCTGCCTCTCCGCGCGCCCCATCCTCCGCGCCCTCTCTTTGCCCCTCCTTCGTCCCCACCCGCCCTCCCCGTGCCCTGTCTTGCCCCTGTTGCCCCTCCCTACCGCTTCTTAGACCCCATGCAGTGGGCAGAGGGAGGGAGGGCTAGCAAAGATGCTCGCCGGTGGTCAGTGCTATGACGTCGTTTTGGTCTTGTCATGTAACATTGGGACCCTACGCTAAGTGTCGGTATGTCTAAAATATATAGAGGACAACCTAAGGATGTTCAAAGACGTCCACCTCCTTGGGCACCACTTTAGGAGGCCAGCAAGGTCATCCAACCCAAGTTGGAGGCACAATTCGTGTCAAGTTCGAGTCCGTCTCGGGCTCCAGGAGCAGTTAATAGTAAAACAGACGCACAGGTCGCATACAAAGTTACAAACTCCGTTTTCGATGATCTGCATATGGATGAAAAGATAATTTGATAAGCTAACAAATGGCTTTTGTTTGAGGTCCAAATTCCATCAGAATCAACAAGAATCGTCGTAACAAATTGATGTCCAGAATCTGTCAAGGCGTTGCGCTGCTGTTTTTTTTTTTTGAACCGTTTGAGCTTTGTAACGTGTTGAGAAATCATCGAAACACGTAGAACTACCACTTTCTAAAGTCCATATATAAATCTATCTCAAATTCATACGATGGGAAAAGAAAATTATTCTATAGATCACCGTACTATATTTCTACTTTATAACTTTTACCACTCTCTTCAACTCACTCCCCTACGGTAGAAATGCAATACATGAATTTCTCTCTTACATAGTCAAAAATAATATATAATTATAATTTATATACAACCATATTAGACTAATTAATACATATATCTAAAGTATAATTTTTAAAATAAATTTAATTCCAAGTATCCAAATATGCTCTAAAAGTTTTAGATTTTTTATAAAGGAACAAAATTGTAGATAGACTCTGATCCTGAGCATCCGTTTCTGTCCAAACAGTCAGGCCACGAACGCTTGGATCTAGATCCTCTGCAGTCAAACTCCTCGATTGTTCTCTGCAGTCGTTGATCTATCCCGTCCATTTTCCATCCAACAGTGAGAGAGTGAGGCTGCAAAACTTAATGCCTGTAAGCATAAGGAAGAATTATTTATTTGACCTCAAAAATACTCTAGTTACTTATGTGGCCTTTTTATTTTTAAAGTTGTGTATATGGCCTCAAAACGAAACTTTATTACTTATTTGGCCTTCCGTTAGATTTGAGGGCATAACGGTGTTAAGTGTTGGGTAAAAAGACCATTTTGCCCCGCGTCTAAAAAAATAAAAAGCAGTGTATAACACAGTATATATAATATATATATATAAACAGTTTATATATTATATATACTGTTTATATATAAATATATTATATATATACTGTTTATATAGGACTGCTATTTGGAGCGCTGCACTCTAAATAATAATATTTAGAGCATATAAAAAAACACCGCATGCAGTAGTAATTTTTCTCTCATTGAAAGCCAGTGAGAGTTTAACCCGTAAAGCTCCGCCATTCTGGAATGATTTGTTATCTGGTTTGTGCATTTGCAATGACAATATACCATGCCGAACTTTGTGCAGACCAAACATTAACTACTACCTTCACTCCATTTTTACAGTTGTGGACACAAAATTTTTATTCTTCTTTCATCTATACAGTTGACGAAGCAATTTTATCCATGGTTTATGGTCAGGAATATTTTATATCCGAATGAAATATTTCTGAATTCAAAAACAAATATTTACGTCTGACTGGTATTAGAAAGGATAAATTATAACGGAAAAATATTTGAGTGAAATATTTCTAAATTCAGAAACAAATATTTACATCCGAGTGGTATTAGAAAGCATACATTATAACAGAATTACGGTGGGCGAAAAACTATAGAAGAAAAATCTACGGTTAGAAAGCATCTACCAACGTCTACTGCAGCTTTGTCAGACTAGTTTTAAGGTTTAGAAAGCATCCACCGATGACAGTAAACTTTACGGTAGCGGGTCGATTTTTGCGATGGGATGCTATGGCGCTTTTTAGGGTTGCGGTAGCGTGTGATTGGTACGGTCAGCAACTACAATATACTTTTAGGGTTGTGGGATCTGTCGACCAACAAATTTACGGTTGCGGACGTTAGAGCTCTCGCTGGTTCGCTCGTGACGCTCTAAATGTTATTTAGAGCGCAGCGCTTCAAATAGCGTTGTCCCTGTTTATATATATATATACACACACTGTTTTTATTTTTTTTTAGACGTACGGGCAAAATGGTCTTTTTATCCAATACTTAACACCTTTATGCCCTCAAATCTAACGGAAGGCCAAATAACTAACAAAGTTTTGTTTTGAGGTCATATACACAACTTCAAAAATAAAAGGGTCACATAAGTAAGCAGAATTTTTTTGAGGCCATTATTCTCCCTAACCATAACTACCGGTCATCTCAGTCTCAGCTCAAGGCACTCTGCCTTCTTCTTCCTCGTTTGCAGTCGATCATTTCTTTCGCGGTGCGGCACGTATGCGGCGAGGGAAGTGGCCATTATTGACGTGGTGTCCTGTTTCATGGGCCTTTTTTGACAACATGTTTCATGGGCTTTTTTTACAACATGTTTCATGGGCTTTGATGGGCCGCTAGCGTGGTAACACCAGTGCCTGTGCAACAGCTGAGAGCGCTTGGGTGCTGATGGACGGCGATGGTGCGTCGACTGCCGAGAGCTGTCGAGCAGGTCGACGATCTCAATCCGAACATTTCCCGCCCTCAAACCCAAACCCCCACCGCTCACCGCCGCTGACGGCCGCGGCGATGGACCTCTCCGCCGCCTTCGAGGAGCGCGTCCGGCAGATGGAGGACGCCCGCAACCACCGCCTCGCTCTCCTCAACGTCTCCTACGCCGCACCCCTCCTTATCTCGAATCCCCTCATCTTTCTCCTCTCCCAATCCCTCCAAACCCTGACTCCCCGGCCTCACCGCGGCGCCTCTTTCCTCCCCCGTGCCCTGATGCGCAGGCCGAGAAGGAGATCCAGGCCGCCAAGCTCCGTATTCTCTCCGCCAAGCTCGCCGCCACGCGCCGACTCGAGTGCCGCCGCCTCCTCCTCGAGCGCCGCGCCGCCGACCTCGCCTCCCGCGCCCTCGCAGCCCGCGCCGACATCGACGCCGCACGCGCGCGCCGCCTCATCGTCTCCCGCGACCTCAGGTGAGAAAGGCAAAGCCAACCGTGATCCGCCCGTCTCATTTTCTCTTCCTCCACCTGAAACTCCGGGCATTTCGTTTTTAGTTAAGATTCAACATCTGCATGCTCTAATCGGGCGCGCAGCTCGGTGAGGGGCGAGATCGAGGAGGCCGAGAGGAGGGAGGGGGACTGGGACCGCTTCTACGAGGCCAAGAGGAAGGAGATGGAGGAGTTCCAGGCGGAGTCGCGGCGGTTCGAGGCGGAGACTCGCGAGGAAGTGCAGAGGCTGAGGGATTCGGTATCTCAAGTATGGTCCCGATACTTTGCATCCATAAACTATGATCTATTGAGCTCATCACAGTTCCTACTTCCTATCCTGTTTAACCTAATTGCAACCGGTAGCTTGGCATGGTATCTGGGTGAAACTGGTAAATTGTTAAAATTCTGAATTTCTGTTCGCTTTGGCATGCTCAAATCAAACGGCAATAATATGGGCAGAGGTGTTTAATATGCTTTGGTCTCTATCTAGTAGCATGTAGCCTGTCTTCTTGGTTAAAAACTAGCCAGTAGCCTGTAGTTTATTGATTGAGCTTTGTTGGCTTGCCGCTTGTCCAATGGAATGGACCACAGGGGAAGCTGGAAGCTAACTATTGCCATCTAGTCAAATTGTTGCCTTGCCATTTCATTGCATTTCAGATGGACCGGATCAATGCGGGTGATAAATTCTTGGGCCATGGTTCGGTTGTTGCCTCCCCTGAGAAGGATTTGAATTATTGCCAAGCCCGTGTTGGTCCGCACCAACATGTGTGGCTTCACTATTCAAACAGCGAAAAAGAGCATGGTTATGTGTTGTGATTTATGTGAAGATCAATAAAGGCTAACCTGTATTCTATTGGGTCTATCTATCCCTTACTAAATTATATGAACACTAAACAAGAATGTATGTGTTATGAACTTAGTGTCAAATGGTCTGCTGATATATTCTAATGTCTATCTTATGTGTGTCATGGTAACATCGAGAAGGATAGGGCATTATTTATGGTTGTACTTGGATCATAAGTTATTGTTGATAGGGCGTTATTTTTAAGGGAGCGTATCCTGTACAACCATCATTCGTGTGCAACCTTTGCAACATCCAACCACAGTCACAAGATCTGCATCCGATGGCCAGATTGAGAGGTGGGTAATTTTAACACTTAAATCCCCCCATCTGCATCCGATGGCCAGGGATTTAAAGAGGAACGGTGCTGGGCAATTTTGTTCTGTTAGGCCTAGGTAGAAAGAAATAGCTGTTCATGGAAGCTCTGTGTACATATTTTCTACATCTTGGTGGATTCTCTATTAGTCTATCACTCTATCTTATCAAGTAGCTATTATCTTACTTGCCCGATGCAAGAAAACAATTCATGGGGAGTCATGGACCATGGTCTGCACATAACCATTAACTTCACAAGCATCCAAATAACATTAATATGAATTTAAAAGACAACCTGTTCTTGCATATAAGAGTCTGCTCTCCTAAGAAATTGTTGATTGGTCCATTTTGTTAGGTTTGCAGTGCAATAATATAGCACAGTAGTGAGGCACTATCTCAAATGGCATACAGTTCAAGATCTACTGACCCGAGCCAACGAATAGAGTGCCATTTCTCAGGATCCCACCAAGCACTTACAGCTACATTTATTTTCTTGCATTGCTTGTGTCGCTGTGCCTTATAAGGCCGAATTACTGTTGTGCTGATGTTGTGAATCTGTATTTGTTTCTGATTAACGGATGGTTCATGTAATGGCTACAGCTGAAATCTACACTGCAAGAGCTGCACAGCAGCGCGATGTACTCCAACAATACGGAGATTGCTGCTGCAGAAGCTAGGAAGTCTGATCTGACTGCTAAGAAGGCAAAGCTGGACGAGAGCCTGGCTTCAGCCCGCCAGTTCAGAGCGCTGCTTCAGCAGCAGCTCCAGAAAGCTTTTCAGTCACAGGTGGACGATGGGGATCAGAGAGCAGATCAAGCTACCATTTGAAGTACACTACTACTTGAGGTCCAATCATGCACAAGGAAAGCGAGGGCGCCTGCATTGGTACGCTCAATGACTTCTTTCGGTTTCATGTTCATGCATGCTTGATGCATCGGTTGTACAGCTGGACGAAATCTGGTAGGGTCCAACAAATGCCGTCTGTCATTTTGGTTGTTCACCGAAGAACACCCCGTATGGCATTTTTTTCACGGCAATGGAAGCATGTTACTCAACTGTTACTTCATTGCAACGCTTGACTAGAACTCAGGCCGGCCGAGGGAGGCCTGTGCCTTTGCCATATGCAGCAAGTGCAAAGCATATATACTCACCACATTTGCTGCAGGATCTTTGGCAAAGCGTGAGCCTTTTTCACCCAGCAACTGCAATGCAAAGTGTGCAGCGTACTCCGCTCATCAATGTGTAGGGCTAGTCGCCCCCATTTGCATATTTGCATGCAGCCCAGAGGCAAAGTGGACGCTTTGGGTTGGTGCCCCCTCTTCAACTACTCACGCACTTGTACCATCTCGTTAAATGCTGCTGCTGCACATGAGGAAGCTTTTCTTGCGACGTCAGGTACGAATCGTCCGTGCATTGTAGGGGTAGCACACAACGAAATGCAGCTGTAATTCATAAATTCTGTCAAATAAATATCGTGTCAGGGGCTGGATGCAAAGAAACAAACAGGGCACAGTTAATAGAGTCACGGTCATGTGCACACCAGTGTGTCTGTCTGAGGTTTAGAGTTCGTCTTCAACGCACCAAATTAGGTATTTAAATAAAAAACTCCCTCCATCCATAAAAATATGTAACTATGGATTTCATGTCCAGAAAAATACTTTACATTTGAGCACATTTCTATTGAATAGTATTAATATTTATTAATTTAAATAAATTTAATATGAAAACACATTTCATAATTAATCTAATGATGTTTATTTGATATCATAAATATTATATATTTTTATCTATAATTGCTTAATTTAAAATACTAAAACATGACACTAGAAAACTGAAAAAACAAAGGGCAAATAGGAGGGAGGCACAATTTGTTGTGTACAGTGACAAATCAATACATTTCTAGCATGGCCTTTCCACAATATATATGGTGATTCTCTCGATAGACAATAAAATATGTGCATTCTAGACTATCGAGCCATCAATTGCTAAGTGTTCCCAAAAAAAAAAGCATCAAATGCTAAGGACGAAGCTAGGCATTTTACCATGGCCTTTGCACAATATAAAGGATCCATTAGATTGAAGGAATTTCGTAGAATTTATACAAGAATTGCCTTTGCACAATATAAAGGCTCCATTGGATTGAAGGAATGTGGTAGAATTTGTACAAGAATTTCACATAAATAAGTTTATTTTTATAGAAAATACATAAAGAAAGCACAAAAAATTCTAGATTCCAAAGGAGCCCTAAACATGCAATAGAAACTTCAAACAAAGTAGTGACTTGGGGTGAGCATTGTTGTCGTATCTTGATCTTTTTTTCCTATCAACAACACGCATAAATATTCATCTTTCAGATATAGATACAAGTAACAATGTACCAATGAGAAACAAGTAATGATGTACACTAGCTAGTTAATTAAAAAAACACCTCAGAGTTCATTCCCATCATAGAACACACATGCTCTTATAATAAGCCAATCTTCCTTTTTCAGCCATATGAGAAATTAAACTATATGCATGCATCTTGTGCTCTCATGTCTCACATCTGATGTACATACATACAGAACCATAGTCAACACTAACATATTCCAAGGGTCCCCTCTCAAGCAAAAATAAAACTAAATGGAACTAGGAAGCACGAAACAAATACAATGCCAACCATTTCCATCATCTATATTTCTGTTATCAAGCGTCCATTATTTGGATAGATAAGTCGTCCTTCATGGCAGCGTCAAGAAAATTAAGTTGTGTGTAGATCCAAAACCACAAAACACTTATGTATCCTTAACTCTACTGTATTTTATCACAGTATATTTCCAACAAAACACTTGTACCAACATTGAACAAATTAAAGCAGGTTTAGAGAAGAATGATATCTTCTTCTTCTTTCCAACTAACCAAAATCATCGTCTGTAATTCACTACTATACATAATCATAAATACCAAATTGATACAATTCCCTTTTTTCATACCACCTAAACTTATTTCATAGTTTACTACACATGCAATAGAAAATAGTTTTTAAATAAAAGTGTTAATTTTGATAGCAATAGCCGCGATTGTGCCGCTTCAAGTTTCTCTTTTGCTTCCGGTGTTGGCTGGTTGAGGCCTTGTGAAAGTCCTTGTTTGGTTTTGGATAATTGATGTCACCTAGAGTACTAACCTTGTCATGAAGTGTTTATGAGCTAGGTTGGTACACTCCAAGTACGGGAGCTAAATGATGATCATGGTATTGGTGGTGATGACCAAAAGATAGATCAAGTGCTCCACATTTGGAAGAAGAAGAAGAGAAAAACAAAATCCTATGGAGATCAAGGCAAAGGTATAAATAGGAATTTTGTTTTGGCACTCAAGACACCGTAGAGGGTGTGAGTGCATTTAGGATAGATAGCCGTACTATTAAGAGGGGAATATCTCAGTGATCACGGTTATCAAGTGCCACTAGGTGGATTCATACATGCATATGCATTAGGACCTAGTGTGCTAACTCGAATCCTTTGAAAATGTTTGTGAAAATGCCAACACACATGCACAAGATGATGAACACTTGGTGGTGTTAGCACTTTTGCAAAGGAGAAGTTGTTGAAGTAGTTTTGGATCAACACAGAGAAGAAAATGAAGTTTTCTGTGTATGGTCGGTGGTACCGCCCATAGGTGCTGCGTGCAGCCTTCTCTGTGTTGGGGCGTTTTTGGCCTGGCGGTGGTACCGCTATAAGCTCGGTACTACCGCCTGCGGTGGTACCGACCGGATGGTCGGTGGTACCGTGGCCCTGAGGAGTTTTGCAGAGCTCTCTGTGTGGTTTTGAAAAAGACCTACCGGTAGTACCGCCATAACCTCGGTAGTACCGCGCCCGGTGCTACCGACCCAAGGCCGGTGGTTGGCAAGTTTGCGGAGCTCTCTGAGTTGAGTGGAAGTTGACCTGGCGGTGGTACCGCCATAGGGCCGGTACCACCGGGCTTGGAAGTACCGACCAGGGGATCGGTAGTTTAAAGGTCTGGAGGAAGTTTTTGAATGTGTTCTGTGTAGATCCGAAAGTAGCCTATCGGTGGTACCGTCATAGGGCCGGTACTACCGACCTCGGAGGTACCGACCAGAGAGTCGGTGCTTCGCCTAAATCAGCGGGTCGTGTGTTAAACGGCTAGTTTGACTCTGTCGGTGCTACCGCCCAGTAGGGGTCGGTACTACCGACCAAGCGCAGAAAAGTAGGGTTCGGGCTGTCGTCCTCCCCTCTCTATAAATTGGTCGTGGCCGCCTTTGGGGATCTTCTTCTTGACCCTCCGACTTCTTGAACATCCTCTTGAGCAAGATCTAATCCCTCCCTCCGATCTCTTTGCTTGTTAGTGCGAATCCAAGTGAGATCGAGAGATCCAAGTGCATTTGCTTGTGAGTTTGCATCTAGTGGCACTTGGCGATTGTTGCTGCTGCGGATATTCTTATTACTCTTGGTGGTTGCCGCCACCTAGACGGTTTGGAGCAGCGGAGGAGATTAGGCACGAGTGGTGATTGTTCGTGGCCATCTCCCGGTGATTTGTAAGGGGTTTCTTGTACCTTCCCCAGCGGAGCGCCAAAGGTAACTCTAGTGGATTGCTCGTAGCTTGTGAATCCCCATCTTGTGTTGGTTGTGCGGCACCCTATTGAGGGTTAGGCGTGTGATGCCTATTAGCGCGTGAACCTCCAAGTGGGTGTATCGCTACAATGGGGACGTAGCTTGCCGGCAAGCAAGTGAACCTCGGAGGAAAAATTATTGTGTCAACCTGTCTCCGTGGTATTCTTTGATATTCATTTATTAATCTCTTGCCGGCTCGGTAGTCACACCTCTATCTCTTGTACTTACATTTGTTACTTTCTTGCAAGTTATTTTTATACCTTGTTGTTAGTTACATTCTCTTATCTTGTGTAGTGATATACATTATTGCTTATTTAGTTGTTGACTAGTTCCTTTGATATTGTGTGACTTAGAGTTTGTGGTTATCTAGAATTGCGAATAGGTGGCTTGCATCTGTGTAGAGCTAGCGCAAACTTCGCTTTGCCATTTAGTTGTCTAACTAGTTTGTTTAAGTGTTGTTGTAGAAATTTTTATAGGCTATTCACCCCCCTAGCCATTTAGGACCTTTCACCTTGTAGTTACATCCTATATATAGCGTTGTAGCAAAAAACATAGCCAATATCGAATGGTCAGTGACTAGGGGTGAGCACCGCTATCATGTCTCAGTCACTCTTTCTATGAACAAATGCAACACGTTTGTCCGGTTATTTAGATAGACCAACCATTCTCCATACCCTACCAAAGAAAGCAAGTTGCTATGTATGCTTATGTCATCAACGAGCACATGATTTGCATTTGTATACAACTCGTGATGAACCATTTACAACATGGTTGCAAGATTAATTATCCTTCCTTTTAACAGGCATGCGAGCAATCCAACCATGGATATGCATCATGAGTTCTCATGCCAAACCTATAGAACCATAATAATCAATATAAACGATAATACATTTGATTGGTCCTACAAATCCATAAAACAAAAAAAATAAGTATGAATAATTGGCAAGTAGAGAAGGAATATGATGTGGCATGCATTTCAATTTACATTTCTCTGAGCATATATGCACATACATTCGCCCTTTTGGATAGATAAGTCATCCGTTACGCCATCATCGATATTGTTTATACAAATCGACAAAAGAGAGACAGATGTATGATTTATATACAAATCGACAGAAGAGAGACTATGCAACTCTAGTTCTATATCTCTTTGTCGTATAGTGCCAACATTAAAACCAGTTCCGCGAAACACCTCTATTTTTTTTTTTGCTAAAGCGGTCCAATTTTTTTTATTTTTTGCAATTCACTCCTGGGGCACACCATCACAAAAATCAAACGGCTAGGCGGCTGCCTACCAACTTCACCTCTTCCTCATCCTCATCAGTGGAGGAGGAGGCTCCACAGTTGTCCGTTGCATTGCAAACCGCGGCCCTGTTGCTGGTGGGGGAGGAAGGGTCCGCCGCCCGGCCTGTCCCCGTTTTATTATAGTAACCGCAACAGCAGGCGGGGAGAGAGAGAGAGGAAGGGAGGGAGGGAAAGAAGGAAGGGAAGCCGTGCCGCAGTCTCTCTCGCAGTCGCAGTCGCAGCACAGCGGCAGTGCAGAAGCTGCTTCTGCCTGCCCCTGCTCGCGTGCAGCTGCAGCGTGCGGCCCGCCCGTCCCCCGCTTCTCTTTTGCTCGCCTCTCTGCAGCAGCTGCTTGCTTCCTTTCCTCCTCCCCCCACCCGCACCGAGGAAAAAACTTTTTTAAAAATCAGTCCCACCTCGCCTCGCCCGCTGCGACAGCGCATACTACGCCCCCAGGGCCTCCCGTTGCGTATACGCCGTACGTATGTATCTACGGTGACTTCGAGGGGCACGCACGCAGTGTGGGTGTGGGGGAGCGACCGAGCGCTAAGGGTTTCGTCTCCGGCGGCTGCAGCGCCAGCGGCGGAGGCGGATCTGGGAGGGATGGGGAACCGGATAGGCGGGAGGCGCAAGTCGGGGGTGGAGGAGCGGTTCACGCGCCCGCAGGGGCTCTACGAGCACAAGGACATCGACCAGAAGAAGCTGCGCAAGCTGATCCTCGAGGCCAAGCTCGCGCCCTGCTACCCGGGCGCCGACGACGCAGCGCCCGGCGGAGGGGACCTCGAGGAGTGCCCCATCTGCTTCCTGGTAAGCACGCGCGGGGAGATCTCCCCCTAGGCCCCCAACCTCACTCCCCCCATCTCTCTCTCTCTCGCTTTCCCCCTCGCGCGAATTTGGCGGCGGCGGCGGCGGCGGCGCGAGTGCCCGGCCACGGGTGACCGACCTGGACGGAGCGGGGCGGGGAGCTTCGGCGGGGGATTACCGGCTGGGTCCGATTGGCGGTTGATTCTGTTGGATTTCCGCGTGCCGTTGTTGCCACGATTCTGTTACTGGGTGGGGAGGTCGATGAGCGCGCACGTGGTTCTAGATGCTGTTCTGTTTCCGGAAGCTCCCTAGGACCAGGGGGGTTTCAGTACGCTTAGCCACGTTTTCTAGCCTAATAGCACAATTTGTCGACTAGTTCTGCAGAGTGCAGTTACAGTGGCGTCGTATTTTTGTTCTGTGCGCATGCCTTGTTATCTTCTGCTCTGCCTCTGTACGTGCATTGCTGTTAGGGATATTCTAGGGGCTGTGTCTCCAAAAGGTCTTAGGACCCCGACCAGCCGAGGTTTATTAGTACATTTCCATGTTTTCTTGACTCGACTGTTTTTGCCTCATACCCCAGAGTTGCCAACAAGTAGTGCAAACTACAGTAACGGCGGCGTCATTCTTTGATCTGTATATATGTCTGCGATGGTATCTGCTGCTCATGCTCTGCTACCACAGCATACTGTATATGTACATTGTGCAAAATGTGCTACCATGTCGTTTATTACACCACATTTGATGTTGTTTGGAGAATTTTCTGCATTTCTTCTGGATGGCTAACTGCTGTGCTATATGCGGTTTTGAGTGCCAGTGTGCCATTGATTTTAATTCCTGGAGCAACATGGCTTAAGAATGTTCTACTGTTCTATACTCGTACTCCTGTATGATGATGGTAATGTTGTAACAGGCTTGCACGTCGCTTGAAATGGGCAGTGGTACTTCTAGATGCTCCTTGGATGGCTGTATTACAAGCCTTGCAAGAAACTGCTTTAGTTCCATACCTCATAATTAGCTCTGTACCAATGTATTGGGCACTTCTGTCTTATGTTTGTATCATTGCATCCCTTGTTTCATCCTCAATGTGAATGTGGTGGTGTCTTGTTAATTGGATTTTTAAATTCATTGCTATTGTAGTACACTCAATGTTTTCAGTAGCTCCTAAAGAAAAACTGGAAATGGCGTTGATTTTGTTTGCATCTACATCGTTTGGTCAGTTGTTTTTTATGTTACTATAGTTGGGAAGGTACTGCAATTCTGTTGCATTTTGATCAATAGCTTCAAAAGTACTTGCGGATTTTTGTCACTGGTAGTGAAGAACAAGATGGTCTATTTTGTTCTTAGAAATATTTTGTCATTCGGGTTAGTTGGCTGTTTAACTAATCAGATAGAAACATCAGTTGCTTTGTGCAACCAGCCAACCACTGTGTTATTTCTCCTTGAGTCATCTCCTAATAAGATTGTTTTCATTTGTTGCAGTACTACCCAAGCCTCAACCGCTCAAAGTGTTGCTCAAAGGGGATATGTACAGGTAATGCATCCATCCTACTGTTGATTTAGCCATCCCACACCTGCAAATAACCTTTGCATATCCTGTTTGACATTTTTACAGAGTGTTTTCTTCAAATGAAACCGACTCATACTGCTCGGCCTACACAGTGAGTATCCTTTATTTCATCTCATTTTAGTTTTGTACTATTTGGTGAACTGCAAGCCTTATGAAAAGAAAACTTTATCATTGAAGGTGCCCATTCTGCAAAACACCCAATTATGCTGTGGAGTATCGTGGTGTGAAAACAAAGGAGGAAAGGAGCATAGAGCAGTTTGTAAGTCTTATGTTTCAAATGCCTGCTCTTCCATTTATGTATTGCCAACTTCTGTACAGTTTTAGACGCAATCTGCATTTGCTGTAGCTTATGTATATCATATTGCAGGAAGAACAGAAAGTCATAGAAGCACAGTTGAGGATGCGCCAAAAAGAACTCCAAGATGAAGAAGCTAAAATGAAAAGAAAACAGAGCAGGTGTTCTTCTAGCAGAACGGTAACCCCAACAACAGAAGTTGAGTATCGAGATATTTGCAGCACATCCTTTTCAGGTTAGCAGTGGATGTAACTAACATGCTCACTTAATAGTGCTATCTTTCTTCATTGTAGTCTTATCACTTACACAGCCATAATGTCATGACCTCTGTAGTGCCATCATATCAATGTACTGAGCAAGGAAATGAATGCTGTTCATCTGAACCTTCTTGCTCTAGCCAGGCTAACATGCGGCCTTTCCATTCTAGGCACAACCGGTATGTTCATGCTATCTCTTTGATGTTTCACATGAAACCTTTCAATTTTTGTATGTTGTAACTTAGAATTTGCAAGGTTTAAATATTACTGAAACTTTAGTTTGACAAGAATTTATGTTTAACTATTGAGATGAAGTCGGCATCTAACAACTATGCCACCTGTTTTTTGCTGACAGTGATGATAATGTTGACATGAATCTGGAGGATATGATGGTTATGGAAGCAATTTGGCGTTCCATTCAGGTTAGTGGACAGGAACTAATTTGCAAGATGTGTGCAGTGCATGACTTGAATAATACATGAATGCTGATTTATATTGTTTTCCCAAAGCTGCACATAGACCAACATTTGCCTAAAATAAAAGTTTACCAGTTTCAACGTGCAGCATCTGTATTTAAAGAAAGCATGGTGAATGCTATATGCTGCATGTTGATAAACTCTTGACCTGTACTGCAAATCTCACATTTGTTTGTTGTAATGCTAATATGTGCAAGTAATTTGCAGACAAGCATAGTCATGCTACTGGGTAGTATAGGGTCTATGAGTTTTTCCTTGTTCTCATTTTTTTTTTTTTGGTGAATAGCCCTTGTCAGCATCAGTTTATCCATTTAACAAATAGTTCATATTAACTTTTAGTCATTTTCTGTGATCCAGAGTTTGGCAGTTCAAGTTTTCACTTGCTACGAAATCTCAGCTCTATCTGTGTTCTCTGTTCTGAATATCAAGTTGAACTGATCGAATTTGTTAATGGTGATTGCATGAGCTAACTTTGCAACTCCAGATTGTTATCCAATTATGTAGATTTCGAACTTGTTTTGTTTTTGGGTGCTAGTTTAGAGAATGGAGTCATTAGCAATATGGTTTTGTGGAATGAATGTAATTAGGTCTGTGGGATAAACAAAATTTTCTTGCCTACAACCACTAATGGCAAAAAAAGAGGAGTACGAAAAAACTTCCCATATCCATAATGCTGGCTAATACAAATCTTTTTTACTTCTGAGGTGGTTAGTTTTGAGTAGTACCATAACGGGGCAATATCTGTTCGATGCATCAATTATTTGATACTCCAGTTAGAAAAGCTAGAACAACTTACAATTTGGAATGGACGGAGTATATGTTACTAAATCTGATGAGCATTCTGGGCTCTGTGCTGTGGGAGTTTGCTTCTGACTGAAGTGCCGGATTTAGTACGTGAAGACACTTTTGGCGCATGAATTAACAACTATGTTTTCTTTCATTTCATTTGAATAGCCTATTTCAGGGCATTTGAAGGTTGAGTAGCTAAACATAAACTGAAACTATAGTGGAATGCTCTGTTTGTTTAATGAGTCTTGTGTACAGTTGTCCTTTTTTTTTATAAAGCCAATAGCTCCCTCTAATAATTGCATGGTGTTCCCAGTTGTGTGCTTGTTATTTCTCAGTGCATGCAAATTGCAAGCGACAACCAATGGCACTGATGCTACTTAACTAAAGACCAATGTGTAACCATACATAGTATCAACTGACATGATCTCTAGGACTTGGCTGGTCTTATCAGGGCACTATCTGTAATAAATGACAAACATATAAGATACTCCTAAGCTGCTTGTCATTATAATAATAAAAATTTCTTTGCATAAAGAAAATGTTCTCATAAAACAGTTAATGGTAAGGTCGATGAGATCCTTCGGGGACACCTTTTGAGTTTGACTTTTTAGTTGGATCAAATCCAAACAATAATCTTGGCTTTTAAATTTATGTATTTGCTAAGTCAAATCAAACTCTATATTTGTTTCTTTACCTTAGCAGGAACAAGGACATCTAGTAAATCCTGTTTGTGGCAGCTATTTTCCTGTAATTGAGCCACCATCACGTGAAAGGCAGGCATTTCTTCCAGCTGCTCCTCTAGAAATGCCTCATCCAGGTGGATATTCTTGTGCAGTTGCGGCTTTGGCTGAGCACCAGCCAGCAAGCATGGATTTCTCTTACATGGCTGGCAGTAGCACATACCCAGTCTTTGACATGATCCGGCGACCATGCAACATGTCCAGTGGAAGCTTGTGCGGCATTGAGAACAGTTCATTAGACACCTGGAGCGGGATAGCACCAAGTTGCAGCAGAGAAGTAGTAAGAGAGGAGGGAGAGTGCTCAACCGACCACTGGTCGGAGGGTGCGGAGGCGGGAACAAGCTATGCCGGATCGGACATCATGGCGGATGCAGGGACCATGCAACCACTGCCTTTCTCTGAGAATTTCACCATGGCTCCAAGCCACTTCCGCCCGGAGAGCATCGAGGAGCAGATGATGTTTTCCATGGCCGTGTCACTAGCAGAAGGTCATCATGGTAGGACGCACGCACAAGGGCTCGCATGGTTGTAAGTTGTAACACTAATTTTGACGCCTCGATGCCTGCCCCTTTCTGTTGAGCTGCCGTTCGACTTGCCCCCTCTGCCTCTGCTTTTTTGCCACCTTGTTTGGCATTTTGCTCTCTCTTTTTTCTTTTCTTTCTTTTTGCATGTGTTGCTTCATGGCTTGATATAGATCTTGCTATAGTCCTCCATTGTCATTGCTTATATGTATGTAAAATGGAATATGTGGAAATAGGAAAGAAAATGGGTCAAAGTTCTTTTGCTGGTGGGATGCGCAGTGTGTTTTCGCATTGCAAAGCATTCTAAGATCTTGCGAGTTGCAGGTACTCCTGTACCCCGAACAGGCATTCTAACTATTCTGTATTCTACCCGTTACCTGCTCTTGGATCTTGTATGAGTAGGCTACAGCAGGTGGGGTGTAAAGATGTTTGTTTGCATGGACCGATCGAGGCTAATTTTCAGACATGCTTCAATCTTCTGATCTCTTGTAGAACTAGTTTCAGTTGTGCTAGAGCATCTCAGCAGTCCCCCTTTCCTCACACCCAATGAGAATAAATTGTTATATTGAAGATTTGGTAGCTGCAGTGGTTTTTCAAACCTAATCTCAATGAGAAATTTTTTTCTCAATCCCTCAAATCATAGCCTCTAACCTCTCAAATAAAGGGCCCCAATCCACTATTTTTCTCATTGGGTTGAGATTTTCTAGAGAGGAGACTATCAAAACTTCAAGACATTTTGTGTATCTCCTTCAATAACTAGTTTTTAAGGTTTAATTTTTCTAGAGATGCTCTAACTTGTCACTTGCCGGGCAGGCAACAGCAACAACAATTGATAGTTTTGGCTCTGGTCGCTTGAATTTATCAATCGTACTTACGTCTTATTCTCTGAAACAAGTTCAAGTGAACGTGCCTTTTTATATCCCGACATACTGAGGACAGTGGACAGATATTGTTGCACACGATTCCGGATTCCAAGCCGTGAGGTTGACAAAAGGAGGGAGGTTCCCTTCTCGGAGAGGAAGCATCTTGACCTGCTGCCTCGGTTTCTTGCAGCAGCCGCCAGCAAGCGAGCGGGTGAGAAACCTCGGATGCCGACGCCAATATGCAAAGCTGGCCGCCGGACCAACAAAACATGGAAGTTCCAACTTCCAAGTTTGGTGCGAATCTTGTACGGTTTGGCCTGATTTTCCATAGAAACTTGCGAAGATGTGTGTGCCCGTGAGCCGAAGGCCAACCATGCCTTACGAAACCGTTTTTGGGTAAGAAATGAATGCGGCCCATCGATTGAGCCACCGTGTGGGCACTTTGCAGTTGCAAACCGGACAGCGACTAGCCGGTGACTTGTCAAAAAAAAAAAAAAAAAAACACCTCGACTACCCTGGTGCACGCGTGAGGTAGACGTTCTAGTCTGGAACTCTGTCTGAACTCAGGGTGAAAAATACGAGAAAACATGATGCGGGCATCAGATGGAGATCGTTCTAGCCTTCTAGGACCACCGTCTACAGCTTTTGTTTTTTTGTTTTTTTTTTCGACACCCAGTTACAGACGCAGACGCTTACAAACACGAGCACGCATTCACCCTACCCCTACTATGAACGCACGCACGCACACCCTACCCCTATTAGCACCTCCGAAGAACCGAGTTGGACCGACAAATCTTGAGATTGACGAAGTCACCACAGACGCCTCGCTGTCGACGGGCACGTCGCCTACCACTGAAAGAATAGCGCCGTTAAATCCTGGAATAAATCCAGGAAAATGCGAACACCCATCCTACGGTTTAGGTGTTTGAACAATTTTATCTCTGTACTTCTATAAAAAATGATATTATTTATCTATATTGTTATTTGCGATAATAGATTTAGACCGTTTGATAAAAAATTGATGTTTGTTAGTCGTCGTATGAATAGATACTATATTTTTGAAATATAGTATATCTTTTTTTTGCATGGCTTATGTGCTCTAAAGAATCTCTTGGAACCAGCCATTTCTTCTAGCTCTAAAAAAAATGAAGGAACAGAAATTCTTTGGGCTAGAGCTATAGGAACATTAGAGATATTTAGTTACACAATTTTGATAATATTTTAAATTAAAAGTTAATTAAATTCTTTATTTGATCCTACAAACTCTCAAGTGTCAATGTTGTCAATTTCTCTTCTTATTGCATATATAATTATAAGAGTAAAGTCCACCACTGGTCCATAAACTTTGTACTACTGTGACATTCCGGTCCCTAAACTCGGAAATCGACCGTTTAGATCCTCAAACTTGTTCGATTATGTCATCTCGGTCCCTAAGTTGCAAATCACTGATTTAGGTCCTTAAACTTGTTCAGTTATGTCATACAAGTCCCTAACACATGGTTTTGAGTCTCATTTAGGTTAAAATAAGGTGATCTAAAAGCTTTCTGTAAAAAATAATTCATAACTTTTTAAATATGAACTCGAATGAAGACAATCTTTATATCAAAATTGAAGCTCTCGTGTGATCTACAACTTTGCAGTTCAAAAGTTTTTGAACTAAAACTGTTTAGGGTCCCAAAACATTGTTGTATATTTATAGATTTTAATTTAAAAATTAAAATTAATTTTTTGGATACTAAACAACTTTAAATAAAAAAATTATCTATAACGTTGTAGATTGTATTGAGAACTATAACTTTTATATAGATCATGCCAATATTCAAGTTTGTTTGATAATTTTAAATTTCAAAATATATAATCATAAAATAATATTTTGGGACTCAACAATTTTAATTCAAAAACTTTCAACTACAAAGTTATAGATCACATCATGGACTACAATTTTGATATAAAGCTTGTCTTCATTCGAGTTCATATGATGAAAAAGTTATAAATTATTTATTGATATAAAGTTTTTAAATTACCATGCTTAGATCTAGACGAGACTCAAAATAAAGTTTACGGATCAGGATGACATAACTGAATAAGTTTGAGAACCTAAACGGGTGATTTACAAGTTTAGCGACCGGGATGATACAACCGAATAAGGTTAGGGATCGGGATGACACAGTTGAACAAGTTTAAAGACCTAAACGGTCGTTTTGCGAGCTACCAGAATGACCGTAGTACAAGTGTTTAGGGACCGATGGTGTATTTTACTCTAATTATAATAAAGTCTGCTTGTAGAGTGGATAACAGCTTCGGATTCCTGGGCGGGTATGATCCTTTAGATTTGTTAGACTCTTGCATTTTTTTCCACAGTTGAGAATCTCAAAATGCACTTGATGCCATTGAATTTAAGTCCAAATTATTAACGCGTGCTCTTCACAAAATCCAAGCGGGACTAGGTCCACTAGCTTGCGATTGCAATCTAGTGCACCAATCGTGGGGCTCCATTCTCGGTTTCCCCTGCTCGTAGCACCATCATCACGTTACCAAGGAGCTGCTGGTACGTTTCTAATCTACGAGTGTGCCCAAGATGATGACACTTTGTCCCATCCGTGTACCAAAGTCGGAGAAAGCACGAAGCCTACGGCGCCTTTATATATTATTACATGGCAAACGAAGCCGATTTGGCTTTGTTCGCTTGAAGTTATTTACAGTTGATTTTAGTTGTTTTAATAGTATTATGTGGAACAAAATAAGCTAAAGTACAACTAATAAATCAGATGATAAATTCAAGCAAACAGAATAACAATCCCAAGCATGTTCATGTTCTACATGTCCCATCATATTCTCATCATCTAGCAAATTAAAGAACAAAACTAAAAATAGAGCGAAAACATGAGTGGGTTGCTCGGATGGGTACCTCCTACCTTGTCGTGGCAATGTCAAAATTTGTCTTGTGTGAGCATATTATCTTTTATCCAAAACGTCATATATGAGCGTCAATGGGCCGTTTCCCTAAAAAATATCGCTACAAATATAGAAAAGAAAAACTGGTCTCTCAGTTCTCATCGAATTATTTAAAGATGGACTTAAGTTTATAAAAAATATCTGTAATACGAAAAATATTGATATGTTTATGATAAATCAAATGTTTGTATTATAAAGATATATTTTGCGATGAATATAATCATATTATAAGTATTGACATGTAGTATAGCCTTGATTAAAGTTTAAATAGTTTCACTTAGTTCTCTGGTACAATTTGGAACAGACGGTGTCGCTGGTTCTTCTTGTAATTGTTTTTTACACGAAACAAGAATTGTATTAAATTATAGTTGTGTACATCATCGTATTACAAGTACTCTGGAAAAAACGTGTATCCAGAAACTGATTCTCATCTATATTATACCCACGTGAAAGGCTTAAACTCTCAAATCCAAACCTGTTTGACGCTTCGTATAGATGACCGCACAGACAAATACTCGGCAACAATTGTTTTCGGTCTGAGAACAGATGCACAACGGACGGCCAACATTCATGCAGGCGGAGTTGAGAAACTTCTTCTTCGTTGAGAAACTTCTTTTTTTTGTGTCTTCTTTCTTCTTCTTTCTGCCACCGAAGAATGAGGAAGACCGATCTGAAAATTATTCTCCCTAGTCCTTCATCATGGCCAGATCCAACCACAACAAAACGAAGAAGGGATCGGAGAAAATTATTCTATGGTTGTTCCTTATAGTCTTGCAAGCTCCTTGTTGTTCCTTATAGTCTTGCAAGCTCCAAGTGAATACACTTCACCAGAAGAAAGCTCTTCAAAAAATTTCTTAAGCACCTTACATCCTTCTAGCAAGCCTTACTTGCCCGACATCGACTTCGCCTGCTCGGACAAGCTCAAGACGGCGTCGCCAACGGATACAAAGTGCTCGTGGACTAGCTGTGGGGATATTACCTCCGTATACCCACATGGACATACTTGGGCCCTTCGTCAAGGACAGCCCAGCTCGAAGGCCCTGTGGCACGCGACCAGACTGTCGTGTTCGCCAGGGACTCTCACGAAGCCTTGCCCGCCAAGGAAGATCCTAGAGTTAGATCCGGATTTCTTGCCTTAAGGAACCGTTTGTAATCTGTTAGGACTCGACAACTGTAACTCTGCTCTCCGACTATATAAGGCGAGCAGGGACCCCCTCTCATCTCACCTCAGATCATCTGATCTCATTAGATTGGAACGCATCTCATCAGATAATACAACCACCAAAACACAAGACGTAGGGGTATTACGGCGACTTGCCGGCCCGAATCTGTCTAAATCGTCGTGTCTCGTCCCTTTGTTTACGCTTGAGCAGTCGTCTCCACACCTCCTCAAACTAATCTACTACCTTGGACATACCCCTCGGTAGACTATCGATGATATTTTATCGACAGCGACATCATCTCCGTCTTGATGCCGAAGCCCGGAAACAAAAGTCTCCATGTTGTCTTGTCGATGTAGATATTGACGTCGAAATTGTCGCTCTCATCTTCAACCGAGCCACCATGGAGAGACCGGATCCACCTTACCTCTTCGCCGTCGCCGGGAAGAAGAAGGAGGAAAAACACCCCCAATACCAAAGCCCTTGGCATGGAAAAAACCTAACTCTAGATGACTCGATCTACTAGAAAACTTATTAAAAACGAACGATGGATCCCCTCTCCCTCCGACTTCCGGCGAGATACTAGAGGGGGAAGGGGTACAACGGTAAAGAAGAGGGAGGCGGCGACGACGGCGGTGCTTTTTGTAATTGTTGTATGCAGGCAGGTTCCCCTTAATGCGGTGGCCCCCGCGGAAGGCCATCAGTTGAGGTTGAGGACGTCTTTTTTCTTTTCTTCGCGTAAACAGCACGGGTCAACGGCACAGGCCTGTCTCTGTCTAGTGTCTGCATCCTACTCCTACAGTAGTCCAACTATCATATGGTTGGCCGCTGCTCTAATCTATTTTGGCTGGCTAATCAGGTGCGCATAATGCAGGGAATCTTTTTTCCCCACTATATGCGCTGCCATGTTGTTGACCCCATCCACGTCACTCGTGTACCAAAAAGAGTTTAATACGGTTAAATTTCATCCCAACGAGTCCGCAGGGTATCCTAGCAACGCAAATTGCTACGGGCACACACCCTTTTACTAAGAGTAGCATTTCCCTCATTGTCCTAGCGTTTTGAAGGGAACCTATATGCTCTCATAATACATATTGGAAGACAAACCAGAACAATTTTATGAAACCATTTAGCTAGTAGATTGAATTTCAATTCATACAAAGAAAATAAGGCTTTGTTTAGTTGGAGTATGAAAAGTTTTTGCATGTCACATCGGATATTCCGACACTTATTTAGTTTATTAAAAATAAACTAATAAGAAAACAAATTATAAACTTATTAAGACTATTTAATCCATCATTAGCACATATTTACTGTAGCACAACATTGTCAAAATATAAACTTATTAGGCTAAAAAATTATCTCGTAAATTACACACAATCTGTGTAATTAGTTATTTTTTAGTCTACGTTTAATAATCCATGTACTCCCCGTATAGGAAAAAGAAAGTCGTTTTGGACAATAACACGGTCTCCAAAGTATAACTTTGACTCTTGTTTTTATAAAAAAATATTTATTGGAAAATAATATATGTATACTTTTATAAAAATATTTGTCAATACAAATCTATTCATATAACTTTTATATTTTAAAACTCAATAACTTAAAAGTTATTCATGATTTATATTCCCAATATTTGACCAAAACCTTGTCCAAAACGACTTCTTTTTCCTATACGGAGGGAGTATGTGTCCAAACATTTGATGTGATGGGTGAAAATTTTTTACGGTGGGGCCTAAATGAAAACGTGCGTCACAAAAAGAATCTAACTTTTGTTGGACGAAGTACAAGTTCAATACAACCAACCCATTTTAATTTGCCCCACTTGAAAATGTTTAATTGAAAAAATATGAAGATGACAAGGAAGAATCTAGAAACCACATTTTCAGGGGTCGTTTGGCAGAGCTCTACGGAGCGGATTCTTAGCGAGAATCACTCTCTAACTGTCAAACGTATTTTTCAGTGAGAAGTGATTCTTTGTTGATTCTGTAAAGTGATTCTCTGAAATGAACTAGGAGTCTGAGAGCTAAAAAAAGTAGCTTCACTGGATTCTATGAAGTGATTCTCTATCCTGATTTTGAGAGTTTAGGCTAAAGAATCAAACAGAATCTACTTTCAGCCACAAAATCACTTCACCAGAGAATCTGGGAACACAACTGGAGAATCAGGAAGCACAGCTCTGCCAAACAGGCCTCACCATACAAAAGTACAAGACATTTTGCTCTAGAATCACTATGTCATTTCTCTGTTTGACACCTATTCTCACTGTTTATCACTAGAAATGGGAGTGAAATGATTGAAAAATATGCCATACAATATCTTAGGGCATGTTCTATCTTACAACATCATAGGACACGTATCGCGTTGTGTGGTTCCATGTCCATATATGAAATAACTACATGTTTTGCAGGGTAAAAGTGCTCCTTCTACATGAGGGTATTTTGTGCGGCTTCACCTGCTTTACATAAAGTTGGTGGAGAAGCTGATGTGGAAGCCGCACTAGACAAATCCTTAGCCTCTGTTTATTTTGGCAACAGATTGTACACTATAAGTATCTATATAATTCATAGTTGAAACAAATCATAGATCTTGATGTCATATTTTAGGGTCCATCTTATTGAGATCCTACAATCAACAATCTGTTGGAAATAATAGCAATTTAGTGAGGCATAAATTAATTCTGACAATGAAGAAAGGGTAAACAGCATGCATCGTAGATGTATAATCTACCACTAGCAATATGATCCGAGACATATCCAGGATGTATACCGCTAATAGCATGAAGAATATGAAATAGAAGAACAGTAAGGTTCAAGACATGCTTACAGTGGGGTTGTGAAAGTGCATTCGCCCCCATTGTGGGTTTTGGCTAATTAATGACAATCAAATTAGGGACTAACGGATTTATAAAAACATATATGCAGGTGTTAGTCCTTAAAAAGATTTGAACTGTTGAAATCTCGTGAACAAAGCACGTTGGATACATTTGGACATAAAGATACCTAGCTCGAGTGGTGGTTTAAATGTTAAATTTTAAACTTGAGTTATAGGTAAGCCGGACTATCAAGAGGGTCACAAATTAGGTTGGCTAGATGTGGAGAAAAGTGCTCAAATCGACTAACTAAAGTTTGCTTGAGAGACACCGCACAATCACGAACACATAGAGGTGAATCTGTATGGTCGGTTGGGTGGTCGGTAGTACCGACCATGGCTGCTCTACGCGCTGCTCTAACTTGCTCTCTGTTCGCACTTAAACTGGCCTGGCGGTAGTACCGCTATAAGGCCGGTACTACCGACCCTCGGTGGTACCGACCTTGGCCGGTAGCAAGCCAGTTTTACAACATCTCTGTATAGGCTCAAAAATGACTTAGCGGTAGTACCGCCATAAGGTCGGTACTACCGCCCTCGATGGTACCGACCCTGGTCGATAGTAAGCTGGTTTCTGCAGACCTCTCTGTTCGCGCTCAAAATGGCTTGGCGGTAGTACCGCCATAGAGTCGGTACTACCGACCCTCGGTGGTACCGACCCAAGCCGGTAGTAAACCAAGTTTGCAGGGCTCTCTGTGTTGGCTCGTTTTTGACTTGGCGGTAGTACCGCCACAGAGTCGGTACTACCGACCCTCGGTGATACCGACCCTGGTCGGTAGTAACCGAGGAACCAAATCCCTTTCTGCGGAGCTCTCTGTACGTGGTCGTTTTGGCCTGGCGGTAGTACCGCCATAGGGCCGGTACTACCGCCCCTCGGTGGTACCGACCTGAGGCCGGTAGTTGACTTTAGGTCATATCCAGATCTGTACGACCGTTAGTGACTGGTCGGTACTACCGACCATGGGTGGTCGGTACTACCGACCACCCTCGGGACTGGCAGAGTATAAATAGCTCTCCTCTCCTCGTTTGACAAAAAACAACTCATTCCACTCACTTATTGCGACCTAACTTCAGACAAAAGAGCCTCCAAGCATTGACTCCTCCCCTCTCTCTCCCCCTTTGCTCCTAGATTCACTCACTTGCAAGATTTGAGCTAGTGAAGTGAGATTAGAGAGTGGGAAGCTTCGATCTACGACTTGAGCACTTGGTTTCCATTTAGCCGGCTTTGTTTGTGTCTATTACTCTTGAGCTCTTTGAGCTCTAGCCGGTTAGGTGTTCTTCGTGGTAGCCCGTATTGATTTATTTGTGAGGGCTCCCCGAAGTGTTTGTATTACCCCTGTGATTTCTAGTGGAGAAACTCTAGTAGCCTTTGTGGTTGCTTGAGTGAGGCTAGGAGGTGAAATAGACTCCGACCTTGGTGGTCACCTCAACAACGAGGACGTAGGCACTCCTTAGTGGATTGGCCGAACCTCGGGATAAATTGTCGTGTCCTGTGTGCTTGTTGTTATCTCTACTTTGTGTATTACTTGTGTTCTTCGTGTTCTTCCTCTCCCTATCTCTTTCTTAGGTTGAGAAGGCTCGATCCACACCGTGGAAAGCAACCAAGGCTTGGTAAGGCTAGAATCGCTGTTTATCATACTTAGGGAAGTGGGGTTCATCTTGTATTACATTCATAGCTCACTTACTTTTGATTTGTAGTTCATCCTTAGGATCCCGGTAGTGCCGTTTGTTTGTGTCGGTAGTACCGGTGTATCACACACGGTAGTACCTACCCAAACAAACCGGTAACACCGGTTGTTGTCTAACTACATTTTCTAGTTTGTGAAGTTTCAGATTATCAATAATCACCTATTCACCCCCCTCTAGGCTGATTAGATCCTTTCAATTGGTATCGGAGCCTAACCCTTGTGTTAGCGCTTCACCGCGTAAGGGAGAATCATGTCGACCCTAAGTCAAGAACAAATTGATGACATTGTCAAGAGGGTTTCCACTCAGCTGCTAGAAGATCAAGCAAAGAAATATGAAGATCAAATGCAAAAGATGAGAGATGAGATGGAGACCATGAGGCAAGCTTTGGCCAACAAAGGCGAAACATTCGGAAGCGGAGAAAATCCGCCACAACCCAAATAAGATAAGAAAAAGGAAGATGAAGTGAAAGGCAAGAGGGAGAAGGAGTTCTCTAGCATGTCTTATGACTATATCCAAATGGGCAAAGTCATTCAATTGCCTAGCGTCAATCTAGGCAAACCACCCTCCTTCGATTGAATCAACTACAATGATTGGGCACACAAGATGAAGCTACATCTTCTTGCCGCAGGAGCTTGGGAGATCGTTGAGAATGGACCAAGTCATGTTGAAGGCGAAGAGTTCACCAACAATGATGTGATTGAGTTCCAACAAAATGTTCAAGCCGCATCATTGATCCTATCATGCCTCAAGCCCGAAGAAAGCAACAAGGTACATGGAATGGAGATTGCCAAGAAGATTTGGGACACTCTCAGGATATCATATGAGGGTGATGCAAGTGTGAGGAAGTGCAACATAGAGCTTCTTTAAGGAAAGATCGAGAACTTCAAGATCAAGAGTGGTGAGACCACTCAACAAATGTTTGATAGATTCATGACATTGATCAACAAGATTAGAGCTCTCGGAGACACAAAGTGGGATGATAACTCAGCTGCAAGAAAGCTATTGAGTGCATATAGAAAGAAGAACAAGACACTTGCGTCAATCATCATGGAGAGACCCAACTATGAGAGCATGGGACCTCATGAGATGCTTGCCAAAATAAAGCATCATGAAGTCTTGGATGATGAAGCTCTAGAAGATCAAGAAGAAAGCCACAAGAAGGTGGTAGCTCTCAAGGCGAACCAAGAAGAAGGAAGCAAGGCCCAACATGACTCATCAAGTGAAGGGAGCGATGATTCCGATGATGAGATTGCTCTCCTTGTGAAGAACTTTAGAAGATTCATGAGGAAGAAGATGTACAAGAAGGGCAAGGGTGGATACTTCAAGAGGTCAAAGAAGAGAAATTGTTATGAGTGTGGTGCGGACGATCATTTCATCGCTGATTGTCCACAAAAGAAGAACAAGAACAAATATAACAAGAGTGATGATAAGAAGCAAAGAAGAAGAAGAGGTGGTGAAGCTCATCTTGGTGAAGAATGGTTCTCCGAAGATGACTCGAGTGATGAAGAGAAGAGCAAGGGCAAGGAGAAAGAGAAGGGAGCAGCTAACATTGCCATACACAAGACTTCTCCAAGCCCCCTCTCCAACATGACTACCTCGACCACATCATCACGCTTGTTCGAGGACCTCACCGACGATGAGGATGGCGTCACTCATTCTTGCTTCATGGCTAAGGATGAGAAGGTATCACCTCACTCTCCTACTTGTTCTAGTGATGAATTCAGTGATGATGACATGGATGAATTTGAACTAAGTATCATAAGAAAGTTTGGTAAGAAAGGTGGACCAAAAATATTAAAATTGCTTGGTAAATTGGAAAGTCAGAATGAGAGTCTTGTTTTGCAAGGGGACTTGATCTCTCAAGAGAGAGAAAATAACCTTGCATTGGAAGCCTCTCTTGCCGAGGAGAAGTTGAAGGTTGAGAAATTGACCGTGGAACTATCTTTAGCTAACGACTCTAACAAGAAGTTGGCTAAGGAGTGTTCCACGAGCAATGACTCAATTGCTAATCTAAAGAGTAAGATTAGCTTGGTTCAAGAGAGCCTCACAAGCTCTCAAGATAAATATCAAACTCTTGAACTAAGCTACAACACTCTTTGGAGTAGTACCTCTTCAACTACTCCTAAGGATTCCGACAACTCTAATGCTTCAACAAGTAATGGTTGCAATAGATGTTATAAAGTTGATATCAATGCTTGTGCAACTAACATTGTTGAGTTAGAAAAGAAGAGCAAAGAGATCCAACGGTTGAACATGATCTTGAGGAATGGTTGCAAGTGCAAGATGGAACAACCAAAGGATATCCTCAAGACCGCAAGACATCCATCCATCAAGGATGAGATTGGGTACAATAGGTATGGTGGCAAGGCCAATGGAAGGAAGATGGTCAAGGGGGTACCCTTTGTTAACTTTAACAAAGGGGTTCCTCTCTTTGACCTCATGAACAAGGCCAACGAGGTTGCCAACCCTAAGGCTCCACTTGCTAATGGTAAGATCAATAACGAGAAGCAAGTGGAGGTCCCCAAGCAACAAAAGCTTATATCAAGAAGCTATACATGTGATTACTTGTGTTGTTGGGGAGAGAATGGCAAGATAGTAGTCAAGTATGTTGGTGCCCTCAAGAAGAGGGAGATAATGAGAAATGTTTGGGTGCCAAAAGTTTATGTGACTAACCCCTTAGGACCCAATCTCACTTGGGTACCTAAATCAAGAACATAATCTTGTTTTGTAGGAATATGCCTCCGGTGGGTCAAGTTGGGTGTTGGATAGTGGATGCACCAATCATATGACCGGGGCAAAAGAAATGTTCTCCTCCTTCCAACCAAGCAACGACTCATGCAACAACATTGTGTTTGGTGACAATGGAAAAGGAGAAGTGCTTGGTTTGGGTAAAATTGCTATCTCAACTGACAATTCCATATCTAATGTATTACTTGTGCATTCGTTGAGTTATAATTTGTTGTTCGTTTCTCAACTTTGTGAAATGGGCTACGATTGTCTCTTTACGAATAAGGGTGTGACCGTCTCTAGAAGAAGGGATTCCTCTATTGCATTTAAAGGCATGTTGAAGGTAAAACTTTACCTAGTTGACTTCTCAACTAGTAAGGTAGAACCTACAATATGTCTAATGGCAAAATCTAGCATGGGTTGGCTTTGGCATCGCCGACTAGCTCATGTTGGGATGAGGAACTTGGCCCAACTTCAAAGGGAAGGGCACATCCTTGGACTAACCAATGTCTCGTTTGAGAAAGATAGGATTTGCAGCGCATGCCAAGCCGGAAAGCAAGTTGGAGCAAAGCATCCAATGAAGAATGTCATGTCAACTACAAGACCATTGGAGCTACTACATATGGACCTCATCGGACCTGTTTCTTACCAAAGCATCGGCGGTAACAAATATGGTTTTGTTATTGTTGATGACTTTTCTCGTTTCACTTGGGTGTTCTTTTTAGCAGATAAAAGCGAGACCCAAGGCATCTTCAAGAAGTTTGCTAGGAGGGCTCAAAATGAGTTTGAGCTCAAGATCAAGAAAGTGAGAAGCGACAATGGGACCGAGTTTAGGAACACCAACATAGAAGAATATCTTGATGAAGAAGGAATCAAGCATGAGTTCTCCGTTCCATATACCCCACAACAAAATGGGGTTGTGGAAAGGAAGAATAGAACTCTTGTTGAAGCCGCAAGATCTATGTTGGATGGATACAAGACGTCCCATGGCTTTTGGGCGGAGGCAATAAACACAGCATGTCATGCTATCAACCGCCTCTACCTCCACAAGCTAAGGGACAAGACGCCATACGAGCTTCTATCCGGTAACAAACCGAAGGTGCATTACTTTTGAGTTTTTGGCTGCAAGTGTTTCATACTTAACAAGAGAGCCAAAAGTTCAAAGTTTGCACCTAAGGTACACGAAGGCTTTCTACTTGGTTATGGCACTAACGAACACGGCTACCGCGTATTCAATAATGCCACCGACACTATTGAGTTAACGGTAGACGTGACTTTTGATGAATCTGACGGCTCCCAAAAGGAGCAAGTCAATGATGAGCTTGTAGGTGATGACATGTCTCCATCCGAAGCAATCAAGAAGCTTGCAACCGGTGATGTGAGACCTATTGAGATTCAAGATGATGATGATGATCCGTTGCACACTCCACAAGATTCAAATGTCCATCATGTGCATTCAAACGTACATGGTGAAACTTCCGCAACTCTGATAGATGGAGGTGCAAATGGTGGTCAAATGCAACATCAACTTGATGATCAAGCACAAGCTCAACATGAAGACCGACAAGATGATGGGGACATCCCCACATGTGACGAAGATGATGAAGATGGACCCATCCAAAGGAGATCACTTGTGCCACATCCTAAAGTGCATCATACGATTCAACGGGATCATCCCATTGACAACATTTTGGGGAGCATACGACGTGGGGTAACGACATGTTCTCGTTTAGCAAGTTTTTGTGAACATTACTTGTTTGTCTCCTCTTTGGAACCTCTTAGGGTGGAAGAAGCACTTGATGATCCGGACTGGGTGATGGCTATGCAAGAAGAGCTGAACAACTTCACCAGGAATGAAGTCTGGTCCTTGGTGGAAAGGCCCAAGCAAAATGTGATAGGAACCAAATGGGTCTTCCGCAACAAACAAGACGAGCATGGCATGGTAACAAGGAACAAAGCACGGTTGGTGGCTCAAGGTTTCACTCAAATCGAAGGTTTGGATTTTGGGGAAACCTATGCACCCGTAGCTATGCTTGAGTCAATTCACATATTACTTGCCTTTGCTACTCACCATGATTTCAAGCTATACCAAATGGATGTGAAAAGTGCATTCCTCAATGGCCCCCTCTCCAAACTGGTGTATGTGGAGCAACCACCGGGTTTTGAGGATCCAAAATTCTCCAACCACGTCTACAAGCTCGACAAGGCGCTCTATGGGCTCAAGCAAGCCCCTAGAGCTTGGTATGATTGCCTTAAGGACTTCCTACTCAAAAAGGGTTTTGAGATAGGGAGGGCCGACGCTACTTTATTTACTCGCAAAGTCGATAATGATATCTTTGTGTGCCAAATATATGTCGATGACATAATATTTGGTAGTACTAATGTGACTTTCTGTGAGGAATTTAGTAGGATCATGACTAAAAGGTTCGAGATGTCCATGATGGGTGAGTTGAAGTATTTCCTTGGATTTCAAATCAAGCAACTCAAGGATGACACGTTCATCAGTCAAACCAAGTATACAAGAGACATGCTAAAGAAGTTTGAGATGGACAAGGCCAAACCCATCAAGACCCCCATGCCTACAAATGGACATCTTGATCTAAATGAGGATGGTAAGTCAGTGGACCAAAAGGTATATCGCTCTATGATCGGTTCATTGCTTTACCTTTGTGCATCTAGGCCTGATATTATGCTTAGCGTGTGCATGTGTGCAAGATTTCAAGCTAATCCGAAAGAATGTCATATTATGGCCGTTAAGAGAATCTTTCGATACTTAGTGCACACTCCTAATCTTGGCTTGTGGTATCCCAAGGGCTCCACTTTTGATCTACTTGGCTATTCCGATTCGGACTATGCCGGTTGCAAAGTAGATCGAAAGAGCACTACCGGGACTTGCCAATTTATTGGAAGGTCTTTGGTGTCATGGAGTTCCAAGAAACAAAATAGTGTTGCCCTATCCACCGCCGAAGCCGAGTATGTGGCGTTCGGTGCTTGTTGTGCTCAACTACTTTGGATGAAGCAAACACTAAAATATTTCGGATGTGAGGAAAACAAGATTCCACTTTTGTGTGACAATGAGAGTGCCATCAAGCTAGCTAACAATCCCGTGAACCATTCTCGCACAAAACATATTGACATCCGACACCATTTCTTGAGAGACCACGAAGTCAAAGGAGATATCTCTATACGCCATGTGAGTACCGAAAAACAACTAGCCGATATCTTCACAAAGCCTCTAGATGTTTCAAGATTTTGTGCTTTGAGGAGTGAACTAAATATCATTGATTCTTGTAACGTGGCTTGATGTCTTGCACATATTTGTTTTCACCTAGAGATCTAGACAAATGTTTATCAAATATTGCGTGTGATTTCAAAATCTATTTTGCATGCTTCTCTTGTGTCCATAGCCATGTACTGCTTATATGAAATCTGGACATGATTGAAGTGTGTGTAGTATACCACACAAGGTTCTCCTAGAATAGCTCTCTGCCCGCTCTGTAAATGAACGATCGGTAGTACCGCCATAGGGTCGGTAGTACCGACATCGGTAGTACCGACCCCTATGGGCGGTAGTACTGACCGGGTTTGACCCAGGTATAAAAGGCCACGGTGAAAAACTCTTTGACCGTATCTGGTCAGGTTTTCACTGCGCCGCCGCCGGCTCAACCCGCTCTCCGCAGCCGCCGCTCGCGCCCTGTCTTCCCGATCTCCCTCCTCCTCCACCCAAATCCAAATCCCTCCGGTGGGAAGGTGCGTTGGAGCAAGGAGATCGTCTTGGTGTCGTTCGTGAAGCCCGGAAGTTCCTCCTACATCGGATTTCGGCCTCTTCTTCTCGAGTAGCAAGGTACTAGGGTCTTCATGCCCGATCTCTCAATGTACCTTGTTCTAGGTCGATTCCTTTGGTAGGATTGCTCTATCTAGTGTGTAGATGCTTCTTGGATGTATGGTTTGCAAATTTATGGGCGATTTGGTTGATTGGATTGAAGTGGACCGCACACTACAGTGCGGTCGGTAGTACCGCCCGCTATGGTCGGTAGTACCGACCGCGCGCAGCGTGCAGTTTTCTTCCCCGATCTTGATCGTTTCCCTCCTTGCTGCATCTGTTGAAGTTGTCTTGCTATCTTTTTCACTGACTTAGGTCTATGCGTCTATGCTATCTTTTTCTAGATGTCGCATAGCCGGAGGACCTCTCGTGATGTTCGTCAAGCTAGTGATGATGATGAGGAGGAGTATGCTGCCTTGGAGCAAGGTGGTCTAGAGCATGGAGAGCCGCAGCGTCGCAATCCCGGGCGTCGTGCTCGGCCCGGTGGGAGCAGCGAGGATGTCACTAGACAAGTTCGTGGACGTTCGTCCACGGGCCGTCAAAGTGTGGGCAGTGACAAAGGTGGTGGCAGAAGTGGTGGTAGTGGACATGATGGTGTTAGTGGTGCCGGTGGCAGTGGTGCTGGTAGCAGTGGTCATGCTGCTCCTCCACCACCACCGCCCCCTGTCAATGGTCCTCCCGGGCGTCTGCACAGCGTGATAATGGGAGGAGTGGCTCAGGCGGCTGGTCCTGAGTGAGAGGGTCATTCCATCGATCCTCGCGTTGGACCCCCGTCCCCTCCAACATCCGGTTTGCTGATGATCAATCGGGTGTTTCATTTGCATGGGGAGGCTGGTGCTCTGATGTCATCCCCCGCCTATCCTGGCAATGTCATGAACTATTCTGACAGGAAGCGGGCTAATTTGTTGAGGACCCAGAGGTTGGAGAATCCATATCTGTTTGTCCGTGATGATTTAGTGGACAGGAGGTTTTGGTCCCATTTTCAGCAGGATTACTATGTCTCTGTCTGCTGGAAGGGTTTCTGCTCCAAGGGACATCCACCTCTCTTTGAGCACAAGCGGCTGGCAATCCGCTCCTTGACAGACAGGGATTCAGAAGAGATTCAGGCCTTGGTGCAGAGGCTAGAGGACTGGAGAATAATGGGGCTGATAACTGGTGAGCGCAGTTACAATCAGGAAATCATCTGCCAATTCTGGGCCACCCTCTTCTTTGATCAGCCTGCTCAGGTGCTGCATTGGATGACCCAGGGAATGCACTATAGGTGCAACTTTGTCACCTTTGCCAGGTTGTTGGGGTTCAACAGTGAAGACGGGAATGCTCCTCATTTGTCTGAGATGTATGGTGGGGGCATGTATCCTGAGCATCTGGAGAACTCTGGTATTTACATGGATGGCGCAGTGGTAAACTTTAAGGTCAATGGCCTGAAGCCTGCCTACTTTGTGCTTAACAACTTGATGCTCCTTACCCTAGACCCCAAGGTTGGAGACAACAATAATTTGAGAAATGACGCTCCAAAGGTCCTTGTCCAGTTTGCTCTGCCAGATGGACATTTCAGCATCTCTCACTTCCTTTGGCAGAAGATCTCGGACGTGTACAATGACCCGCACAAGGACCTGCCTTTTGCTCCATACTTAATGCATATCATTGAGCATGTTGTTGGAGCCACCTTTGAGTATGACAGGAGCGTGAAGGAGTACAGTGTTCGTAAATTCTCTTCTACGGGCAAGGACAAGGTTGATGAAGGTGGTGAGATTCCAGCAGCAGCAGCTCCTGACGAGGCTCATGGCCAGGAGCAGTCTCGTGAGGAGGTGCCTCCTGCTGCCGCTCCTCCTCCGTGTCATGAGAGGCGTAGGAGTGGCGTTGTTCGCTACACCCTCGGCAAGTTCTTCCAGCGGTGCTGCTACAAGGCCGAGCGCAATGAGCGACATCAGCAGGAGGTGCGTGAGCACCTTGGTCTTCCTCTGCGTTCGCCGCTCTGACCTTTCCCAGACCCCTTCGCCGAGTATGACGCTCAGCCCAGGCGCGATGATGATGATGATGATGATGATGATGATGACGATGACGATGGTGCCCAGCAGCAGCCGCAGCAGTCGGCAGGTGGTGATGAGGCAGGGATCTTCTCCTCAGACATGTATCAGCCTCTTCAGCCGCCGCCCTCGTACCAGCCTCCTCCCTACTACCCTGACTATGGTGGTTTGTCATTTCCTAGCGGATCCACATCATATCAAGGTGGTGGTGGTGGCTCCTACATGGGCTTTGCTGCCCCCGATGCCGATCCAGCTGGGAGTGGTGGTTTCCGCGACCCTTCTCCTCCGCTGGATCCTTCTACCGCTCCTTCGTCGTCGTATCCAAGTGGTGATGTTGGCACTAGTGCTTACTCTTCCATCTTTGGTGGCTTTGGTGGTTCGTCTGGTGGCTACTATTAGCTTCTGATGCTTCTCTTGGCCTACCTCTTTTGGCATTTGATGTCAAAGGGGGAGTGTTAGGCTTATCTTGATGTAATAGCTAGCCCGTGAGAGAGAGTTAAACTTTGAGAACTAAGTGTGGTTATGCTACTTGTTTATTTGTGATGTGATGAGGATGTAAAACATTTGAGCTTTATGTTAAATTTATGTATGATTCATCCTCTTTATTTCTGCTCATGTCATGGTTGGTGATTGTTGTTGGCTATCTCTTGTTATGATATTATGTGAATCACCATGCCATCTTGTTTATGCATCACAAATTGATATATATGATGTTTGTCACACACTTAGGCACCCCACTGTTGGTAGTTCTTAGCTTCACTAAAGATAGAGCTAGGCAACTATCCCCGGTAACGGCCCAGAAATGCTTGTTGACACTAGCCAACGTCGTTACTAGGAGCAGACTATGGAATCTATTCCAGGCAACGGTGTCAGAAGTGCTTGAAGCAAGTCCGGTCACTATACTTAAAGGAGTGAAGCTAAAGCAGCTATCTACTAATGCCAAGCGGGGTTGTCAATCCCGACACTAGTAGGAGCTAGCTAGAGAGATTACAATCTACCAAGAGGAGATTCTGCAAGCGTACAGAACTATCATAGTAGCACTTCGCCTGGGAGTACCAGGTGTCGATTTATTTGATCCCAAGGGAAGGCTAGGGTTGTGTATGAGTCGAGTCAAGGAGGGGATGAGAGTCGAAGAATAAGAAAAAGGAAAGGAGAGAGGAGATGATGAAAGGCTAGAAAGAATATGTGGGTGGATAGGTAAGGATGAAATGGATGGTAAGGTAAGGTGGATAACTAGATAGATAGAATGTGATAACTAAGGATAACTAACTAATTACTAACTACTAACTACTAACTACTCCTAGATAACCACAGAGCAAGATAACTGCGAAGCAAGACAGGCAAATGTCAATAAAGCAACTATGTTAAGTAAAGTTTTATTCCTATCTTATCAAGTATCGAGGCGTACTAGCCTTTACCACTGACTTAGGTTGAACGCTAGCACAACGAGCCTTACTGTTAAACTGGGCCAGCTACGTGGTGGAATTCAAGGCGCACAGGGTTGTCACCACCTGCTTGCTACCACAACTATCCGAGGGTCCAGCCGTATCTGAAGGTAAGTCTATAACTAAGCACCACGCTCAACTATATTCTAACTATCTCTACCCTAGCTTTGAATAGAGACACCCTTGCGGACGTCAGAGCAAATACTTGACTTAATAAGATAAACACTAAACTAACTAAGCAACCTATTGACAAAGATCAAACACTAAGCTCACTAGAGATTAACTACTATGGCTAAGTGAATTGATCTGTAGGATAGCTAGGCACTCAAGCAATCAATCAAGTATACCACTCAATACTGATAAGTAGAATAAAGTAATACTTGAAATGATGAAATAGAATATAGTAAAGTGCTTGAGTAACAAGAGCAAAACCTGAACTGGAGATGAAGGAAGACTCTTCCCAGCTCCAGGACCGATCACTCGCACGCCTCTACTCTTGAGCTAAGCCTTGAGCAGCGCTTCCGCGAGGGCAAAGATGTCTTGCTCTACTAGCTGCCTACTTGCCTAAGCTCTCTGAGCTTCTAACCTAACTCTCACTTGCTTGTGTTGCTTCTTGGTGTGGTATGGGATGGTGCAAATGAAGTGGTGCCACCAGGGGGTATTTATAGTCTTGAGGAGTGAGGGAGTACTTATAGGGGGCAGCCAGCCGACCTAGGGCTAACCCTATGTGACGGAACGGCCCTAATCTCATGGCCCACGTGTCCCTGTCAACCTCTGACAGCCGAACCCATGTTCCATGTGATTAAGACCTGTTCGCCACCGGGCTACATCAGTGCCCAATGTCCGCAGGATCATCTCACAATTCGGTTACAGCATTGCATACTTTTACAAATAACATCGGAATAAAGAGCGGAAGACTTAAATAACAATAGTTTTACAAAGCAGGGTTCCAAATAGAAATTAAGGTGCAGTTATTACAAACCAAGTTCTGATAATAGAGATAGACATAGGCAACATAGTGGAGAACAACAAAGATACTTATAATCACCCAGCCCGAGGGTGTACAACTATTCTTCGGCCTCATCGGCCTCTTCCTAGACGATGGTCACGCAGCAGGGTGCAAGACACATCGGGGACTCTGTCATACCTGCACCATGGGTAACAAACCCTGAGTACTGGGGTACTCAACAAGACTTACCCGACTAAGAAAAAGGGAGAAGACTCAGGAATGAGAGGCTTAGGGTAGTCAAGGTAAGGTTTAAGCAAGATCAAGTATTTTGCAGAAAAGCATTTTTGTAAACCTTATTTTATTTTGGAAAGATTCAGCATTCCTCAATTCTTCATCGTTCATGATTCATTTTACATTTCAAAACATTCCTAGTTGAGAACCACTCTCCGTTGACAGTCAGTGGACCAAGTCTCCATAACCGAGGAGCAATGTTAATCTGGATAAATAATACTCAGCTGAGGATCCCTATCCACACTGCATATGTCGCACCCAAGCTTGCATATGCCAACTCGTCTACCACGATTCCTCCAAGATTGGACCCGGTCCTACGCCACCCGAAAGTACAGTACACCACTCCTATCCAGGTACGACGACCACGTGGGTACATGCTACTTCCGCCATCTCTCCACTCCCAGTGCGCGGTTGTCGGTCCAATAAAGGATTCCTCGGAGCCAGAGCTTTCCGAAGTATGTGAATAGTTACAAGTCTTGACCAGCAGGCCCCCATACGGATGGTCCCTAAAGTTTTTCCGTCAGCAACAAGCACCTCGGGACTCTAACCCAAGAGTACAGGTCCTGTCGGTTTTTCAACCCTGTCCCTGTCGGTGTCAACTGTTGAGTCCCGGACTACAACATGACGGCACCGTACGCTCGGACAACCTCTCCTCGCCGTTGACTAGGTATGGATCAGATACTTAGCCAACAGGCAGGGAGTAAAGCCAAATGCCCATAAATGTTCTTTAAGTGATCACACTTTTGAAAATGGCATTTTATTGCAAAGTCTAATTCAATAAGCATTGCTAAGCATTTTTTAAATACTTTTGAAAAGCAGGTATCGGGTGTATCAGTGGTCAAGGTGGGTAGTGCATCAATTAGGATAGCACACAACTCCTATAAACCTAATGCAATAATTTAACTCAAAAGCATTTAAGGAAAACATTTTATAAATCCAAGGAAAGGGGTTAAATGCACCGGGGCTTGCCTTGAAAAGCAAAGAGGGCAGGCTCGAGGGCGGCAGGGCAGTTGTCGGAGCTCGGGGTAGCCTCAGGGACAGGTTCGTCGGCGGCTGCCTCGATCTTGACGCCTTCTTCGGTGACTATACGAATGCAATGATGCATGCTCATGAGTATGCTAGTATGAACAATGCAACACAGGGCATACAACATGAACCTTAATCACCTTTTCTGTTTTTCTTAATTATTTAAAAAGGTCATTTTATGCAGTTGCTCCAAAAATTACCAAATTAATCACATAAGTTCATTATGGTGTAGATAGATGGCAAAACAAATTTCATAATTTTTGGAGGTCATTAAGGTGCTCAAATAAAATCAGACATCAATTAACAAACGACACTATTTAACAATTAAAATAAAGGCTCAAAAATCAACTTGTTCCAAAAGACTTCAAAATTTCACCAGAGACTAAACATGGCATAGGAAGCTCACAAAAATTTATCTCATGATTTTTGGAGTTATAAATGATTTTCTAAAAATCCAAAACCATCCATTTATTAATTAAAAGAGGGATTTTACATTTTCAAATTCTTGCAGAAAAGTCAAGTTTCATATTTTTATAAAATACTACATAGTATAAAGACTCAACTGTAAAATTTTCAGAATTTTTAGAGCAATACAGAAAATCATACAAAAAGATGAAATAACAAGACTATTCATATTTCTGAAAAGGAAAAGAGCACTGAGCTCGAGTCGGAGCGGGCTCGATGTCGAGGCTCGAGGCTCGGCTGAGAAAACAGAGGCTGGGCTCACCGAGAGTCAGAGGCAAGGCTCGGCGAGGCGGATGGATAAGAGGGCTCGACGGCGAGGCCTCGGCGGGTTCTCTTGCGGCTAGCCTCTCGAGGGTGGCCTCGGCTCACTCGAGGCTTGGGGCTCGGTGGAAGTTGCGATTCGCCCGAGGCTGAGGCTAGACTCGGCTGCTTCGAGGGGCGGGGTTCGAGGGTGTGCTCGAGGGTGTGGCTCGGGAACGCGCTCGAGGGTAGTGCGATTCGCCCGAGGCTTGGGGCTCGATACGGTCGAGGGTGCGGCTCGAGGAAGGAGACGACCGCGGCGGCACTCCGGCGATCCGGCGACCCTGTACACCAGGCACGGCCACCAGTAGTCGGTTAGGGGCACAAGAAGGCAAGGAAGATGAAGCAGGGGTCAGAGAAAAATGATCATGGCCGGAGAGTGGGGATTTCCCGAACCCGAGCTCACCGGTGTTTCGCCGGAGTTTGGGAAGATGGGGTTACGCCGGGCGATTGGAGGCGGCGGAGGTAAAATTGAGGGGCTGGGAAGCTTCGCGAGCTCAAGGCGGAGCTTCTGGGCTAGGTGGTGGAGCGGCGGAGACTCTGGAGTGAGCTGGCGACGATGGTGGGGTGAGTGCGGAGCTCTGGCCGGCCGGCGGGCCTTTTATAGCCGCGGCCAGGGGCCGTTAGGGAGCGCGCGGGGGTGGATAAGAATGCCCGTGGCGCGTGCTATCGATCTCATGATGAAGAAGGGACGAAAATCAGTTTGGGACCCGGGCGTCGTGCTTGCCGGCGACGGCCACGCGGCGGCGACGTCGGGGAGCAGTGGGGGACGGGGGCGGAGGTCCGCGCTTGCGCGTGCGGGGGCAGAATGATGGCGCGGTCACAGGCGACAAGTCGGGGGCGGGCGTGCGGCTGCCAGGCGCGTGGCGCACGCAGCTCCGGCGAGCGGCCATGGCCGGGCCCCCTCCCTGCTCTGCTCTGACCCTAGGTAGGAGATGAACAGGGCTAGGTCTAGGGTTTGACTTTCTGTATTTTGCAAATTACTCCCAAAACTTGAACTGCACGGGAAAAACTCAGAATACCAAAGTTGTGCAGAAAAAGGAGATCTACAACTTTGTCAATAAGAACATTTTCAAAATCCAAACAGTTTTTGAACTATATTTGAAATCAAAAAAGGGGACACTTTTGAAATTTGAATAAATTCAAAATTACTTTGGATTTTAAACTGAAACTTGAAAATCTGCAAATATGAAAGTTGTTTCTTTTGTCAAAACCTACAACTTTGTAATACACACTTTTTCTGAAACTCATTAGTTTTTGAAATAATTTTGAAAACTCAAAAAGGGACAAAAACTGGAGTTTGAATGAATTTGAAATTACTTCAAATTTTGTATGGAAACTTGAAAATTTGTAAATACCAAAGTTTCTCATCTTGATCAGATCTACAACTTTGCTTTTTGAACTAACCCCAAATTTTGAATAGTTTTTGAATTAATAAGAGAGGGGTAAAACTATAAATTGGAAATTAGGGTTTTTTACAAAAGGAAAACCAATTCTCTTTTGAATTTTGAACTTTGATTAACTCAACAAAACATCAGAGCACAAATCTGAATAAGAAATACATAGAACTAGACACAGAAGTGAAATTACCATTTTGCCCTTATAGGGAGATTTGGGCACTTAGGGTTTTTGAAAATGGATCAATGCATAGCAATTAAGCAACACAAATGCATGGCAAGCAAAGATTAATGATTAAGGATGATGACATGTCAGGTTAATTACATTTTTAACACCAGAGGTGTTACACCCTAGTGGCGGGCTCCAGCTCTAGGTGGCGGCCGCCACCCCCATCACCGTTGGATGCACCGCCTCTGCTTCAACGGCATCCAGGAGCTCCAAAGAGGCGGTGGTTAGGTCGGTTGCATGTCTGAGTAACCGCCATCCTGCCTTGATCCACGCCATTCCATCCTGAGCCATCCGATGCCACTAACCTAGTGACCAAGGGCCAAGATTTGGCCTTGGGATGGTCACACGGATCAGTGACGTGGCAAAGGGGGAGAGTTGGGCCTCTCCATGTGGCGGGCGCCACATATGGGTGGCAGGCGCCACATATGGGTGGCGGGCGCCACCCCACTCGGGCCCAAATGGGTCCTGGTGAGTGGGCTCGTCTCCTGGTGGGTCCATTCTCTAAATTTGGTCCAAATTCCTGCATTCAAATAAAATTCTATGGACATGTGGAATTTGGTTAGTTTGAAACCTATTTGACTACATTTCATGCCTTTTTGGTGAATTTTAGGGTAAAATGTTGATGGTAAAACAGGTGTTTAAGGACCATCAACACCCACGGATTGCAAAATTTAGGGGGAGCTCTTGTTCTTATGTATGCAACCTTGATTTAAGTCAAGGTTTGAAATTCATATCCAAAGCATACACTAAGGGGGAGCTCGAACTAAATTTTGGAATTCAAAAGCGTCAATTCTTTCTATTCCTATTGTAAGCCTAAGTTGGTTGTCATCAATTACCAAAAAGGGGGAGTTTGAAAGTGCATTCGCCCCCATTGTGGGTTTTGGCTAATTAATGACAATCAAATTAGGGATTTGTTCACGAGATTTCAACAGTTCAAATCTTTCTAAGGAGTAACACCTGCATATATGCTTTTATAAATCCGTTAGTCCCTAAGTTGGTTGTCATCAATTACCAAAAAGGGGGAGTTTAAAAGTGCATTCGCCCCCATTGTGGGTTTTGGCTAATTAATGACAATCAAATTAGGGACTAACGGATTTATAAAAGCATATATGCAGGTGTTACTCCTTAGAAAGATTTGAACTGTTGAAATCTCGTGAACAAAGCACGTTGGATACATTTGGACATAAAGATACCTAGCTCGAGTGATGGTTTAAATGTTAAATTTTAAACTTGAGTTATAGGTAAGCCAACAAATTAGGTTGGCTAGATGTGGAGAAAAGTGCTCAAATCGACTAACTAAAGTTTGCTTGAGAGACACCGCACAATCACGAACACATAGAGGTAAATCTATATGGTCGGTAGTACCAACCATGGGTGGTCGGTAGTACCGACCATGGCTGCTCTGCGCGCTGCTCTAACTTGCTCTCTGTTCGCACTTAAACTGGCCTGGCGGTAGTACCGCTATAAGGCTGGTACTACCGACCCTCGGTGGTACCGACCTTGGCCGGTAGCAAGCCAGTTTTACAACCTCTTTGTATAGGCTCAAAAATGACTTGGCGGTAGTACCGCCATAAGGTCGGTAGTAAGCTGGTTTCTGCAGACCTCTCTGTTCGCGCTCAAAATGGCTTGGCGGTAGTACCGCCATAGAGTCGGTACTACCGACCCTTGGTGGTACCGACCCAAGCCGGTAGTAAACCAAGTTTGCAGGGCTCTCTGTGTTGGCTCGTTTTTTGACTTGGCGGTAGTACCACCACAGAGTCGGTACTACCGACCCTCGGTGATACCGACCCTGGTCGGTAGTAACCGAGGAACCAAGTCCCTTTCTGCGGAGCTCTCTGTACGTGGTCGTTTTGGCCTGGCGGTAGTACCGCCATAGGGCCGGTACTACCGCCCCTCGGTGGTACCGACCTGAGGCCGGTAGTTGACTTTAGGTCAGATCCAGATCTGTGCGACCATTAGTGACTGGTCGGTACTACCGACCACCCTCAGGACTAGCAGAGTATAAATAGCTCTCCTCTTCTCGTTTGACAAAAAACAACTCATTCCACTCACTTATTGCGACCTAACTTCAGACAAAAGAGCCTCCAAGCATTGACTCCTCCCCTCTCTCCCCCCCTTTGCTCCTAGATTCACTCACTTGCAAGATTTGAGCTAGTGAAGTGAGATTAGAGAGTGGGAAGCTTCGATCTACGACTTGAGCACTTGGTTTCCATTTAGCCGGCTTTGTTTGTGTCTATTACTCTTGAGCTCTTTGAGCTCTAGCCGGTTAGGTGTTCTTCGTGGTAGCCCGTATTGATTTATTTGTGAGGGCTCCCCGAAGTGTTTGTATTACCCCTGTGATTTCTAGTGGAGAAACTCTAGTAGCCTTTGTGGTTGCTTGAGTGAGGCTAGGAGGTGAAATAGACTCCGACCTTGGTGGTCACCTCAACAAGGAGGACGTAGGCACTCCTTAGTGGATTGGCCGAACCTCGGGATAAATCTCCGTGTCTCGTGTGTTTGTTGTTATCTCTACTTTGTGTATTACTTGTGTTCTTCGTGTTCTTCCTCTCCCTATCTCTTTCTTAGGTTGAGAAGGCTCGATCCACACCGTGGAAAGCCACCAAGGCTTGGTAAGGCTAGAATCGTTGTTTATCATACTTAGGGAAGTGGGGATCATCTTGTATTACATTCATAGCTCACTTACTTTGGATTTGTAGTTCATCCTTAGGATCTCGGTAGTGCCGTTTGTTTGTGTCGGTAGTATCGGTGTATCACACCCGGTAGTACCTACCCAAACAAACCGGTAACACCGGTCGTTGTCTAACTACATTTTCTAGTTTGTGAAGTTTCAGATTGTCAATAATCACATATTCACCCCCCTCTAGGCTGATTAGATCCTTTCAGGTTGTCGGTGCTAGGAACTTGCGCAAGAGTAGACGAAGCAGACCATCGATGAAGATCGGCGAAGTCAGCGTAGAGGGAAGAAGACGTCCAGCGAGCAGTCGCGACGGCGCTTCCCAAAAACCTTATACGTCCCTACCCCGTGCAGGGACACGTGGAAACGTAGGCTTCAGAGATCCTGCTCTCTCGACACCGATGGCACGTCGGCGGCGGGATGGGGTTGACAGCAGCAGCGCAGCACTAGGGCAGAAGAGGAGGATAATGTGTTGTTCAGAGGACGATGTCTCATCCCTCTTTTATACACACGCCGCAACAGTATCTTTAGAAAGAGACAACCGCGTAATCACAATATTAATGTGATTGAACCTACCATTAGTGTATGAGTCAATCGTCATTAATACGAGAATAATTGCTTGCTAAAACAGGCCAGCACAATTTTGTCCATGCATGCAAAAATATCGAGTGGCAAAAGGAAGCCGCGCACCCGCAAGGCCTCGGTCGGACCATTCACGCGCATGTCGTGCGCCCCTGCGCGAGTCGCCGCGCCACACCACGCCACGCCACGCCCGGCGAGGCGAGCGGGGGTTTCTTCCGGTTTCTTTCTTTGCCTCTCCTCAATAGCTTCAACCAGTTGGAGATAGCTCAACTATATAAGTTGGTCTCCCTCCTTCTGGAATAGCAATGTGGGACTAAAGTCCCCCACCATACCATGCATGTGTGAGTGGGCCTTTGAGATTTATTTGGAATATTTATTTGGGCCAAACTCAAATATTCTAACACAATCTACCAAAAACACAACTTTTACCAAGTATTGAGCCCCATAGGGTTATTTTGGTTCCTTTACCAAAGATTGTTTACCCTTGCTGAGAGTGAATGGAAACATGTGTTTGGATTGTTAGCAAGTCTATCTCGATGTCCATGCTAGCAAGGATTTATGGGGTAATTTGGATCTTTTACTAGTTAATGTGTAGCCTAGATAGACAAGAAATTAACAATGGATAAAGCGTCACGATGTAGAGATATCTTGTCTCGTGGATTGTGTTTTTTTCAACCGTTTCTTGCCAACCCAATCAAGCCAAATTGGCTCTCCAGCCCTAACAAGGCTAGTCTTGCCCAGACAAGTAAAGTAAAAGTCAAACGAACCAATCAAATGCGTCCCACCTTGCTGTAACAAGAGATCAAAAAACACCCACTTGGTTGACTAAGATTTGTCTAGTCTAACATAGCAAGGCAAGACAAAGTAACCAGTGAAGCCGACACATGTATCTATTCAGGTTGCCATAAACAATTGGTATGTTTATTGCTATATCACTGAATTGTGACAAAAAAAAACACTTGTAAGTTGTAACCGATTTGTGTCAAAAAAGAAAAGTACTCCTCCGTCCACAAAAAATGTAATTATTACATTCTAAGTTAAACATTATAAACATTGACTAAAATTGTATAAAAAAATATTAACATGTATGATACAAAACAAGTACCATTATATTAGTTATAACATATATTTTTATAATAAATTTATTTCTCAAGATATAAATACTAATACTATTTACTATAAATTTGGTCACATCTAAAATAATTTGACTGGTATGCTTTTTATAATCGGTAATGCTATGAAACGGGCGTCCGGACAGACGGATGGATCACTCTGCAATGAATATTATATACATACAAACGTCAGATGGATGAACACGACTCCCCAATAGCTATCGCGCCTCCACTCGTTCTCTTGTTCCTATATAGCTCGCTCTCCCGTCCAAGCCTAACTCTCCTGTTAAAATAAAAATTCTCCACCATGAGGCACGGTCGTTCCAGTTCTCCACGATGAGGCACGGTCGCTCCAGCCAGCCTTCACCATGTTGTCCACTCACCGGGAGTGCCTCCACCGTCCTACTCGTTTAGCACAGCAGCCTCGACCGAGCTTGCCCCATCGGTGAGTTGCCTACACTGTTGTCGCGTCGTTAGGATCCATGCACTACTGCCGAGCTCCGCGGCCATCGCCCTCGCTCGACCGTTGTCGTTCGTCGAGACGGAACGACCCGCTCACCTGCGTTGTGTATCGCGCACCTCTCCACCCATCCACGCTGAGCGCCTTCACTGGTGTCGTCGTGCGTCGCGTGCCCACACCCGTCCTCTGTATGCCACTGCCTCTGTCGCCCACATGTCCTTTTGTGTCATCACGCCTGCCCCTGCCCTGCCCACTGCGTGTCAGTGCCCATCTACATGCAACTCATGCATCGTTGCCTTCTGCGCGCTGTCGAGCTCCCCTTTATTAGCGAGCTCCATGTCACTAAGATCCGCTCCACAGACATCCATGCCACCGTCGAGCTGCACACATCGTCGTCAAGCTCTGCATGGCGATGAGCCTCCAGTCATCCAAGCAGAAGGAGATGTTGCTCTAAAAAAACCTATGTTACAAGACTACGGCTTGAATGTTTCACGTGTTTCGAGCATATATTGCACGTGCTTTTAGGTGCATGTTACATGTGTTATCTTGTGTAACACTCTGGTGTTAAGCAGACTAAAACTTGACATGTCATCATAAGCACTGGCATTTCATCTGAGTTGATAACCTAAGTATGCATTCGCTAAAAACAAGTTTTATTCTTCATGCTTGTGCTTAGTGGATAAGGAGTGTTTAAGTTGAAACCCTAGTTTATGTTTTCTTATGTGGTGATTAATGCTTTTATGCTATATAAGGGTACTATGGTAATTTCTATTATAGTATTGGAATCTTTACCAAATCTTGGTATTGTGTGTCAAAAGTGTATTTGGAACATGTTTCAAGTCACCATTGAGGTATAATTCAAATTTGGTTGGAATTCAATTAAGTAATGTAATTAATTCGAAAATCCTATTTTATCCCTTTTCTTACCTATAAAAATCTAAAAAGAATTTGATTATGCTTCAAAAAGCAAAGTTGCTCCATTTTTAATAAGGATCAACTTTGATGTTTAAAGATTTTCAAGTTCTTATTCAAAATCAAAAGTAATTGTGAAAAATACCCTTTTGCCCTAATTGTCCCCTTTAGATTTGCAAACCCTAATTCAAAATCTAAGCATATTCTGCTTATGTTGCAAAAATAAAAGATGTTCAGTTTTGAATTCTGAGCATTTGATATTTTAACATATTTTCAACTTATATTAAAAAATCTTAAGTAATTTCAAATAAACCGAAAGGGTATAAAGGAGAAGGGGGAGATAAGTTCAGTCTCCTGTTCATGGCGGTGAGAAGCCGAGCTTTGATCGGTGTTGCCGGCGCGATAAGCATCGATCTCTCCTGAATAAGCTCGCAACCGTGTTCGTGGCGATGTCAAGCAGCTGCTGGCGCTCTCCCTCGCGTCGTGGCACCTCCTCCTGCGCTCGCCGTCGCCGTCTTGCCACCTAGGGCACCGACGGGCTTCAGCTCACCCAATCCTCAAATGCACCATCTCTGAGCATCCTCATCCAAATTCACCGCGGCTATAACTCCCTTACTTCCTTGTGTCTCTCCGGAACCCATCAGTTCTACCTCTACTGCCCCAGAGAGTTCGTGCTCGCCATTCTTCTTCCCGCCGGGTAAAAACACCGCCGAGCTCGACCTCACTGTGGTCAGCCCAACTGGGCACTCCTCTTCTCTCCCTGTCTCGTGTTTTTGTTTCATCTTGATCCCAGGATGCTCATCGGCTTAGTGGTTTTCCTTTTGGTGCTCAAGTCTCGCCGGAACATCGCTTGCCTCGCCGGAGTTCGCCGCCGCGAGCCACTGCTCCGTGGACTCCTTCTCTCCGTGCATCCTCCGCTTGAACCAACTACGTGGCCAGCATCAGGGTGAGCTACTGGAGCTTCCTAGCCCCTCCATTCTTCTGTTGCTAGCCTAGGTTCGCCGGAACAGCTCCGCCGCGGTTCGGTCCGCCGCCGTGCGTGGCCAGACCTCACCGGAGCAGTAGCGTTTAGGGTTAGGGGTCCTATCGGCTGCGGATGACTTGCTGGTGCTTATGCTCGCGTCCGTTAGGTCTCTACTGGCCGGAGTTGGCCGGCGTAAGGCTCGCCGGCGCTCGGTGCGCCGCCGTTCGCTCGGGCCAGGGTCGAGGACCTCCCGTTTGCGAAGACAACTTTTTACAGGGTGTTGGTTGCAAAGTCCATGACTCAGTTAAATAGTGCCATGGACTGCGGGTTAGTTTCGTTTAAGCCGAAGGGCTTTTCTGCAAAAGTACCAGAGCGCGCGGGCGGGAGCCAGGCTGGGCCGGCTTTCGCGTGCGTCGGGCCGCGTTGGACTGAGCCGAAAGCCCAGTTTGGGCTAGAATGACGTTTTTCTTTTTATGGCTTTATGCACAGTAGCTAGTTTTGTTATTTTTGCTATAATTTTTCTATAGCTCTATTAATTGTGAAATTTGACATGATAGATGATAGCATATCTGTGCTAATGTAAAAATTATGAAACTTGTGTTTGGAGCACTTTTGCTATGCCAATAAAATCTGTGCTTTAATTAATAAATGCAACTTTGATGAATTATGTGATTTTCTGTGTTTCTCCAAAAATCATGAAAGTTGACATGTGAGTTTGTGTCACTGAAATTTACCTTCATGATTAATTTTAGCTCTGTTTGAATAAGCATGAGTTGTGTATAAATAAAGGGCTAATTAAAATGACTTATAAAATAAAAAGAAATAGTTAATCATTTTAGATTTGTGTGACTTTTGGAATTGTTTGACAACCAGTGGAAAACTAGCAAGATTTGCTCCCTGGTTATGGATTCCTTTATGCTAATGACCTTTTATTGCTTGTTAGTTACCTAACCTTGCTTAATAGAGATAATAAAATTTGCTTAGTAATAATATGAAGCTTAATAGCTAAAGTGGTTTTGTTGCTTTGCAACTTACCGTGATAAAAGATTGTACGAATATATGTCTTCAGCTTAGAAAATTTCCATCTTTACCATGATCATGTCAAAAAGCATCTCATTGATCATGCATATGCACTTCTACGTGTAGATCTCGTTTCAGAAGGACCGGATCCTCAGTGGGTTTCTCCTGAGTGTGTGGATCCTTCTAGCTTTTTAGAATCTCCGGACTTCGCTAATCACCAAGGCAAGCCCCGGACATTAAACCTATCCTTGTATTTTACAAAGTTATTTATCTCACTTGAGTTAATATGATGCATTAAGTGAATAGGAGTTGTGTGAGCCCTATTTGATGCATTACCAACCTTGATGATTCTAATACTTAACCTTGATACCGTTTTATGAAAATGCTTAGTATGCTTAGTCATGCTTTACTACTTCATTATAGTAGGTGCTTTTAAAAATGGTTGCTATGTTGTGGAAATCATGAATCTTGAGATAACATGATAATCAAAGTAACTTACATCAAGAATGGAGTCTTGTTGTAAGGTTACTCAACATAGGACCTTATCGTTGTTGGCCTGCTGTGATTGAGACCTTTGAGTACAGCCCACATGCGGTGGTAAGCCTCGTCTATAGCTATTCCGATACTTGAGAACGGCCAACCGCGTACTGGGAGTGGAGAGACGGCGGGAGTAGCGTGTACCCTCGGGGCTATGAGATAGTCGGGTTCGAGGTGTACTGTACTCTCGGGTGACGCTGGACCCGTTCTTGTATGGGAGGATCTATAGATAGGGTTGACATATGCAAGATTAAGTTCTACATATGTCGTGTGGTACTGAATCCCCAGCTGGGTTTAAACGATTCGAATCGCCGTGTTTCCTCGGATATGGAGCCTCAATCCACTGACCCGCACCGTAGTAATGAATGGGATCTTTATGGAATGAGAACGAAGGATGTGGTATGCTTATGAAAGTTTGAGAATCTTTGGGTAGTTATAAAGTTTAATCTTGAGTTAAAACTTGAAAATAAGCTTTACTATTAGTAAGCTTTTATGCAAAAGAAATGTTTTGATCTTGCTAAAGCCTTACCTTGAATCCTTATAGCCTTCATACCTGAGTCTTCTCCTCTTTTCTAGACGGTTAAGTCTTGTTGAGTACTTTTGTACTCAGGGTTTGTTAACCTTTGTTGCAGGTGAGTTCATTGATCATCCTTTTGGTGGTCAATGCTTCTTCACTCTTGTGGATGAGAGTGATGATGACTCTGATGTTTGACCTTGGGCAAGTAACAAAAGTTGTGTGGTTTATATAAAGTTCCGAACCTTTTATGTAATAAGTATTTATGGGTTGTAAGCTTTTAAACTTAAGTTTCAATCTATGTTATATACTCTTTCCGCTTTACTCTGATTTATCTTATCTATAAAACTGTTGTAATACTGGGATGCTTGACGAGGGAATTCCTGAAAAGAATGTAACGTGGATGATTCGGGTTTCCCGAGGACACCTGACAGATCTCTTGAGTCATTTGGAACTCGTGCACGCCGATCAGAAGTCTTTAGGACAATGATGGGTGCAAGTGAGCCACTTAATTCAGGAGGTTCTGCCACATCTTGCAAGGAGATGTTGCTCTAAAAGCCTATGTTGCAAGATTATGTTCTAGTTGTTTCAAATGTTACGAGAGTATGTTGCAGGTATTGTGTTTATGGATGTTGCAGCAACGATGTTGTATATGTTTCAACATTAGTCTGTGCATTACGAGAGTAGTTGTGATAATGTTTTTTACGTGTTTCAATAGTAATCCAGACTTGTTTCATTAGCACATTGTCGATGTTGCAGTGGTGGGTCCGAAGTGCGTCCGTGCGGAAGCCAACATCCTCCCCGCGCCACTACCGTCGCACCCGCACCTATCCTCTGCATCGTCGTCACGCGCCCACCTCGCCCTCAGCGTGCCATACCCCAACCGATCTCTGCACCATTGTCGTGCCCCACCTTGCCCTATGTGTGCGAGAAGCGAGGCGGGCGTGAGCGGTCCCATGGATCGCCGTAGCGTCCTGTGTCCCATCCCGCCCTCTGCGCACACGAAACGTGACAGATACGAGCGGTCTCTACGGAGCGGCAAGCGAGCAAATGCAACAACTAGATTAGCAAACAGACGTAGCAGGCCGACAAGTAGATGATCAAATGCAGCAAGCCAGCAGGCGGATGATCAGAAATAGCAGGCTAGCAGACGGACAATCAGATGCAAGCAGACATGCAAGTAGACCAGCGATCAAATATAGTGAACGAGCATGCAGAGTATACAAGCACACACAACACACCAGCAACCACGGGCGTCCGGACACACGCGTATATCCGGACGTCCGGGTGCTAGACATGCCGATTTATAATTGTATTATTTTGTGAACACGAGAGTAGTACTCTAGAACAAAAGTACTAGTAACAAAAAAAAAAGGAAAACACGTACGGAGCACATTCTAAACACAACGCTACTGCTCCTAAACATGTGGGAGATGTGAGATGGGGGCATTCAACGGTCATGGCTGCTGGACCATTTGTCTAGCTGCTCTCCCAACTGCACAAGCATTTAATAGCTCCCTTTGTAAGGTTGCTGCCTTGCCTGCTGCACTGACGGTGGTTTCCCTTGAAAAAGCGAGCAGGGAAGGGAAACATCATGGGGATGGGCGCAGTACAAAATTGCAAGGGTCTGTACCAGTGCCGCCTTGTTTGCATCTTTTTGTTCTTTTGAGGAAGCAAGCAAAAACATGTGGTACGCCTACGCACAGCCGCGCGCCCCCCGTACAGAATCATCACCGCTAGGTCCAGGTACGGCACAATTAATTTTTCTCCAAACAAGCCGGTGAGCCCAAGCTTGGATGCGTTGCAATTTTAATTTTCTTTGTTCTTTCTCTATTCATCCATTATCCATCCATTGGACAGGCCTGGTTCAGTTTGGTTATTATACAGAACTTTTCAGGAAATCATCATGCACTTTTTAGCATAATGTAGTCTTCTGATTTCTTTTTAACTACCGCTCTCTCCGTCCGGTCTAAAGTATAAGCTCGTGAGATTCACATGATCTTATGGCTTGCTCTATAGTACTAGTACAATGATGATATTTCTTTCTAGGATTCAATTCAATAGCAGGTACAGAGTACCTCACCTAAACATCTGCACATACAATGTGTAAAAAAAAATGAGACTGAATACCTGATGGATGTTTAATTAATGTCTAAACAGTATCTAGTCAATGGTTCCTAAATTTATATCTTGGCATTTAAAATGCACTGAACTCAAATTAAGTTGACTTGTTTGATATTTGTATCTTGATAATTAAAATACGGTGAATTTAAACTAAGGCTCTGTTGGACAGGATTTATTGTGGCTGCGATTGATTTTTTAGAGCTGTTTTGTTGTGAGAGAAAAAACATTGTTTTATAGCTAAAAAGTATGGCTGATTCTGGCTGAATAGCTCAAGCGAACCAAGCCTAAGTTCACTCACTTAGGGAGTGTTTGGTTGCCCGCCGACGTCCGCCACGCCAAACATGTGGTAGCCACAGATAACCAGCTAGTGTTTGGTTTCCCGCTAAAGATCGCAACGTCCAAGATGTGGCTCGCCAAACAATAAAAGACTGTTGTTTGGTTGAAGCCAAAGCTACGACATCCACAACCTTTTCCTTCTCAAAATTTCGCCACAGATGTGGCGTGAATTTTTGAAGCCGCGACTTTGGTGCCATTACAATTGGGTGTGGTTGCATGTGGATGGCAACCATGGACTTGCGCGGCGCCACACCTGCTGTGGCAGGAGACTAAATAGCCCTTAATATTCGTTTTTTTACAAGACTTAATATTTGACTTTATAGAGCTCTAAAAACTTCAAAGCACTCAGCTCAGTTTTAAGATCTAAAACTCTAACATGAGGTGAGCTAAAGTTTAGAGTTAACTTTAGATAACCTATTTGGAGACCTTAGCGCTGAATTTTAGAGAGTTTTAAAATTAGAGGAGGAGATCCAAACATCCATATAGCATCTTTGCAAGGTGAAACAAATACAGTACTCCATTCATTCCAAATTATAATAGCGTGTTTGGTTTACGGTGCCGCACGGTCCAGAACGATCCGATCCAAAAACCGAAGCTAGCAGTGCCGTTTGGTTTGCCTCACTAGATGGACCCATTTATTATCTAGTAATCCATCTGCAAGTCATTTTTTTTTGCGGCAAACTGGCTCCTCAAAAAATGGCGAACGATCACGTTCTCCATAAAGCTGTCTATCCGATCCTAGACAAAACGGAAACATGTTGGATCGACCCATGTCACGTGATATGGTTCTTTGAATCCAAGAATCCTGTAGAGTCGAAGCATCCAAAGTTTACCGAGATTTGAAGTTGCCTTGATTGTATCCTTGACCTAATTCTTTCTACTTGGGGCAATGCAATGCAGCGTGGCTCACCTCTCATTGCTAGTTGGACTGTAGTATCCTTTGACCTAGTTCTTTCTGCTCGGGGCAATGCAATGCAGTGTTCGCACATCCCCCCTTGACTTGCTTCGTACTCCTACAACGGCTCCAGGTCCAGAGGATCAATCAATCGGGCAGGTAGAGATAGTAGAGAAGAAATAAAACAAAACCCCCTCCTTTCTACGATTTTATCTCCACCGCCCGATCGTTCCATCGGACGGCCGAGAAAATCCCTGGCGCTCCCTCGGATCCTCGTTTCCCTTTGGAAGCCCAGCAGGTGCGCTGAGCGTAGCAAATTCGCCACACCCCGATCGAGACTCTCTGCTGGACTGGAGCGCAGAGACGGCAGAGAGCACAGTAGCCAAGCGACTGGAGACTCATCACTGGAGAGCATCCGGAGGAGAGCCGCCCCCGCCCCCGCCCCCAGTGCTCGCGGACACCACCGCTCCCGATTCCCAACCCCTCCGCCCGCCTCCGCCGCCCAAGGGGTGCCGCACCGTCTCCCGGCCTCGATCCCTCCCGGACCCGCCCCGCCGCCGGCCGCCGGCAGCCGGCCCTGCCTCCTCCTGCGTCATCTTGGCTGGAGATCCGGCCGGAGTGGCATTCCTGCTCTCGGTAAACCCTAGTCGCTGTTTCTCCTGCTCTCCTCCCATGTCTTTGCTGCGAAAAATCGAGTTTTTAGGCCGGGGGCCAGCCCGCTTCTTGCGCAAGTTTGTAGTAGCTTGGGAACCAATGGAATCCGGCCGTTTTTTTCTTTTCCTTTTCTGCGGGTGGTCGTGTCGGTGGGGTCGAGCGGGGAATTTCAGTGGCCGTGTTGGCGGCCTGCGGTTCAGTGCTGGGGATCTGGGAGCTTCTAGGGTGCACATTTTGAGATTAGGGCCTGGGACACTCTTGTTAGAAATCTCTCGTTTTGAACTCTTGCTCTTGTGAATGTTCTGCCGTGTAATACATGCTAGTAGTTTTTTTTGGTCCCTCTGTCGATTTCTCAAGGTGCAGGTGTACGAGTGTTTGTACCGATTTCACGCTCCGGAGCTGCTGTGCTCTGCTGAGGATAATATCTGAACACTAGGACATTCCATTGTTTTGGGAATCTGGATGTAGTATGCTGGATAAGACCAGACCATGGGCACATTTCAGGAGCTGTTTCTGTTACTTGGTCCAGCAACATTGCACGGGCCACAGGGAAAAATGTCTCTGTTTTTATGGATGCCCTTTCAGGTTTCTTATTAGTGTCTGATTCATGTGAGAATATTGGGGTATTACACTTGAAGTTGTGATGTAAACAATTTGTGACTTTTGTTAGGTTTCCAGGTAATCAGCCAATTACAGTATGTAGTAGAGGTCTCAAGTTCATAGTTTTTCTATTTTCTTTCATCTAGTTTTAGGATCTTGGTTTTAAGAAGTTAAGGGCCTTTGCAAACCTAGCTTCATCCTATGGGCTTGTGAGCTGAAGCCCCAAATGTTGGGATCATCATATAAGGTTAGGCCAACTTTGTCCTAGAAGCCCCAAATGTTGTAAATCCAGCACCAGCAAACTCCTGCCACCCCTAAATGAAGCCCCAGTCATTTTTCTTTTCAAGAAGCCATTTTGTGTCTGTTGCAAAAATAACAGTTTATTGGAGAAGCTTAAGCTGGGCCTTGTCCCTAAAATCTTTGGAGGCTTTAGCTTTTTCTTGTTTTTATTCCATTTTATTTATGGCAGAAGAAAATGTAGGCTTATTTTTTGTTCTCTCCTGTATATGCTTTCCTGTAGGTCAATAGGTATTCTGGAATGTTTTTCCGAGCTCAAATAGAGAACTTCTGGAGCTGGATATCAGTATTCTGTTAGGGACATGCTCCAACCAAGGGAAGCTGATGTGCCTGCACTCTTTCTTGTCTTCATTGTACTTCCCGTGGTAGCTTATTTTCTTCTTGGGAGATGGCATGATGCTGCAAGTAAGAAGACAAGGGTAAGTGTGCTTGCACAGCGAGCTGCAGAAGAAGCCTACAGAGAGGAAACAATGGCGTGCCCAGACATTATTCCACCAGGGCCTTCCTTGAGAACTATGCCCTATTTCAGACCTGCGCCTTCATTAAGACAAGAATACCATGAATGCGCAACTTGCCATGCCCCTGCAAAGACTCGGTGCTCCAGATGCAAATCTGTTAGATACTGGTAAGTTCTTTTTTCTTTTCTTTTCTTTTCTTTTCTTTTCTTTTGTGTTTCTATTTCTATAATCACTTTATTTATTGAAAGAAACCAGCCTGATCAGGCTTCTTTGAAATTCAAAGATCTGGCCCACCTCTCATCCTTTTCCAGTTTATCTAACCTGTTCCACATAGCAATAAAAACCATTCTACTGAAGCTAGTTTTGATTTTCTTGCTCTGAGATATTAGCTTATGGTATACTGACATAGTGGGAGTGCAGAGTGTCATATTCTGGTAGGTGGCAAACTAATGTCATATAAATGAGCACCATTTTTAAAGGAATTTCTGATTTCTGTAATGAAGGTGAGCTTTTTTTTAATTAATATCCTGGCTTTCCCAATCTAACTCCTCCCCACCACAAACAGGAATTTCTGATATGTGTAATGAAGGAGAAATTGTCCCCAATTTTAAACATTCATGTTATAAGTTATTGGCCATGTTGATAATGTAATGGTCTAAGCTCATGGTTCTCACTCTTCCTAGGATCAAAATAGGAGCACCCTTGATTTTCATGCGTGTGATATGGATTCCTAATCAAGATCCAACCCGTTTTAGACAGTAGCTTTGTTGAAAAATCATGAAATATGATTCATTGGCTCTTTAATCTCTAATGCTAAACAATAGCAATGGGATTTTTAGATTGAAAAGTTTTAACTCTTGATTTATCTATATATCGAAGTTGTATACTTGTATGTGCCTTACTGTGTAAAAGGACCATGCTTATTATGCCAAGATCTATACAACCCAGTCAAGTTGGCATAGTATGACCAACTTACCACTGACTTGTGGGTTTGAGCAACTAGTCAACAAACTTTGTCTACAAATAAGCACAATTGCAGCACTCTATTGGTATTTTGGTCGACTTAGACATCAGTGGCAGTACTTGTGGTTCTTATTTTCACCATCACCAGGTAGTAAATAGGTTTCCTGATTTAGTGGCCTATTTCCCTATCGAAAGACCATGCAAAACATTATGTTGTTTAGATAGCCATGGGCTCATGGCCAAGTTGAAGCTTAGGGACTGACCTGTTTCTGTGGATCTCAGGTTGATATTTAGCAATAGGCTAGGGTCTAAGATTTTTTTTTTGGTCTTTCTACTGCTTTAGCCCACCAGTGTGTGGCATGAATCTCTCCTGGCTATAATTTGTATTAGACCTAGTAAGTAGACTTGAACTGATAATTTACTGACTAATTATATTGAATTCACCTTAGGCTAGCTGGTCAAGATGTTAAATGTGCCTACTAAGCTGCTAAAATTATCATCTCATCATCACAGTAGATCCAGTACACGGTTAGAAGTTGCATTGCATATATAAGCTCTTTGACATAATGTGATATTCTTTGTGACTGATTGATTGAATTTGTTCATGCACCATTACTGTGTTAATTATCTTCATTGTGTTATAACTACTGTGTACACTATCTTGCCCCTATTGTCAATGACACCTCATAAAGTCATAATGCCGTTTTGAATGTTCTGCAGCTCTGGGAAGTGTCAAATAGTACACTGGAGGCAAGGACATAAGGAAACATGCCAAAAATGGCTTGGTAGTGGTTCTAGCAGCTTTGGTGGATCTAGCACTGAGGCTACTGAACAGATGCCGTTCTTGACTAACTTAAGTTCACCTCTTCCTAGTGGTGACATTCACTTGCGTGACATGAACTTCGATACTTTATCAGAACCATCCTTTCCCACAACTGATGGTTACAACCTAGATACTGATCCATTTCCGTCAGACAGAAGCAACATGAATAGATCAAATCAAGGTATTCATATGAGTGAAAATGGTGTTGTTGGTGTATCTTTTGAAAAGAATAATTATAATGCTGCTGATGAAATCCACTCTCCAGAGATTTTATCTGGAAACAAGGTAATTTAAGCAAACACTTACAATTCACTTGTCATTCTTTAGCCTACATGCTTGTATTAGATAATTCAATCATTTGCCTTATGACTGCAGGTGCCAAACAACTATTTTGGTTCAGATGCAATGAATGGAAATGGGGATGCAACTTATCCTGCCAAAAGTAATGCACAACAACCAAGCAGTTGTGCTCCTGACATGAGAAAACAGTCAAAAGCAAGCATCACAGTTTATCATCCTGACATGGGTGTCTATTTAACTTCTGACATGGTCAGTCCTTGTGAGGGGTCATATGCTTCTGCCAGTGAGCCACTGCAAAGGAGCTTGTCATCTGGAGGAACTATTGGAAAAGGAAATGTGGTGAATAAGAGGCCTCCATACCCATCAAGTAAGGTGGTTTCAGCACAGAAGTCACAGGATAGGGTGTCTACATATCAAAATGATAGCCATGAGAAGAATCCTTGCAACAAAAATAATCAAAGTTAGTAAAGAGTTCTCAGATAAAATGGACTAGCTTTATCTTGTAGTGCTACTTTTATCTCATATAGTTACTGGATTATTCAGGATCTACCCCCACATGTGAATCAAGTCAACCAACAAGCAACAATCTACAAAAGTTTGGAGCATCCAAGGTTGAAGTTTTAAAGAAGCCTACAAAATTTCTCAAAACCAGCCTTGTGGGATTGATCAATGATAATAAGAGGAACAAGGTTTGGAATAATCTATGCACTTTCCTTAAATCATTCCTGTTTATTAAATTAAGGTTTTCTCTGTAAATGGCACTTTAGGTATTGTTCCCATATGAAGATCTTGTCAAGTTTTTTCAGTATGAAGCACGGGGTATTTCCCCTAGAGGACTTTTCAATTGTGGAAACAGGTAATAAATTGTGCTTTTAGTGATAGTTCACACTCACCTAATTATTTCTGTTGCTACTGTGTACTTTTATCAAGATAAATACTTATAAGTGACGATGGGTGCCTTTTGGTACTCGACTTGAGTTGCAAAATAAGAAAAAAAATGCCAAATGGCACGTTTGCACTCTCTGCAGAAGGGATGGGGGAACTTAAACAAGTAGAGCAGCTGAAAGGCCCCTGCTAGTCTTGGTGCATGTGCACACTACTTATGGGACAATACGAGCCTAGAGCAGATATGCCTGACGTAGGCGTATACGTAACAAGAGTGAGATTCATTCAGTATTCACCTCTACATATGTATATGAATCCCAGTATATGGTGTGGGTTACCAAGAGTAGAACAGTGGATTAATAGGAGGATAGCATAGCATCTGGTACACATTTGGCAAAGAACACTGCCCAAGGATATTAACATATTTAATGAGATTTATTTTGAAATAAGAGATGTGTCATAGTTTGTTTCTTTATTGAAAAGGTTTGCTGATTTGGAAATTAAAATGCTGCAAGCTGAACTAAATCCTCTTTGCTGTACAATTGATCATTATATAGCATTCTTACTTCAATAAAAGGACCTTACAAAGTATTTGTTTGAGGGAGTCACCATGATGAAGGTAAACCTGCCAGTACGGAGGATGGCCTGCTAGTCATCATCAAGTTATTACCATGTCAGCGTTGGTGTGGTGTGATTAAGGCTGGATATCGAGCCGAGCCGAGCCGGCTCGGCCGGCTCGTTCTGGCTCGTTAAGATAACGAGCTAGCTCGGTTCGGCTCGTTATCTTAACGAGCCAGAACGCCAGCTCGGCTCGGCTCGTTAAAAGCTTGAGCTGGCTCGTTAAGCTCGCGAGCCAAGTATAAAAAATATATAAAATATATTATTTATATTTATCTAAAGCCTAATAATAGTAATAATATAAAAGTATTAAAGTAACATATCCAACAACCTTAAATCGAACTAAAAATTAATAAATATTAATATATATACATGTATAATAACATATAATATTATTATACCATATATTCATTAGAAATAAAATGATAAAGTCATAATAATCATAAATTTATAGGGTCTGTCATCAACCAATTATAAAATATAAGATACGAAGTAATACAAAAATTTATATAAGATTTGTTGTCTTTTTCCACAGAAGCTTGGCTCATTTGGCTCGCGAGCAGCTCATGAGCTGGCTCGAGTTAGCTCGTTATAGTTAACGAGCTAAAATCTTGGCTCGGCTCGGCTCGTTATCATAACGAGCCCAGTCGAGCCGAGCCGAGCCAGCCACAAGCCGAGCGAGTTAGCGAGCTTCGAGTTTTCCGTCCAGCCTTAGGTGTGATGTGCCATGTCTACAAAACTGCCCTCTAAAACCATATTATGAGATTATTTAGATGGTTTTACTTGGTTTGTGTATGGGTGGTTGTCCTTTGTTCCCATTTGTGCAACTTACACTTGCTTGGGTACTCAGCATTGTTAATATTTTACATTTACCTACTTAATAAGCCTCATCTCTTGATTAACTTCCCTTCCTTTTGCAGCTGCTATGCTAATGCTGTTCTTCAATGTCTCATGTGCACAAAGCCACTGATGATCTACCTTCTTCTGAGATTGCATTCTAAAGATTGTAATACTATAATCTCAAATAGCTAGCCCCACCCCCTCCTCGAAATATTGATGTGTACTTTGTGTTTCTTTTTTATTTTTTGACTTCAGTTACTATTTTTTAGGTTCTTCAAAAAATTGGTGCCTTATGTGTGAACTTGAGCAATATGCTTCAACTTTACGTGAAAGTGGTGGACCCTTATCTCCAAGTAGAATTCTTTCTAATCTGAGGAATATTGGATGCCGCTTGGGTGGTGGAACTCAGGAAGACGCTCATGAGTTTTTAAGGTATTGTAACTGTTACATGCTTGTTTTTTGCTCCTGTTGCTTTTTGGTCGCTTGCTAATGTTTTACTTACTGCAATAATAATATGGCTTCTGTATGATTCAGAATTAACTCTTCTAATACCCAACAGAAACTTTTGCTTCATATTATTGCTTCAGTAATCACTTTTTTCTTTCAAAACATTCTAGAAAAGCAAATTTTTGTGGAGCAAAAGTATCTGCAGCATCTAAAGTTATGAGTCGTGTAAAAGCTGATGAAATTACTTGACCTTGAAAGAAATTTATGTCCAGCTTATTCTTTAGTTTTTTTTTAACTAAACACATGTTTTTTTATGTTTTAATCAGACATAACTTACCATATGCATAGCTTATAAAATAAAAAATGATCACAACTCACAAGGTAAAGTATCATGGCATGGTAATGTGTCACATAAGGTGTGTGGTAGCTGGTGGTGATATAACATCACTACCTTTTGCACTAATGGAAATCACTAATGGAAATACATAGCTAGCTTGGTACTTGCCTTGTGAGATACAATGTTGTCCTAGTGAGTAATCGATCTCTGTATTGCTATGCTTGGAATGGTGATGTACTGATAACCTATGAACATTCAAAAGGATTTTACCAAAGTATTTTTTTTGGGAGGTTCTCATGCTGTAGTATTTTGGCACTTTAGAAGCCTGTTAAGAGATGAAAAGCACAATCATAGAAGTTTAAGTTTTTTTTTATTTTTTATAAAGCTATCATTCCCTCTTGAACATACATGTTCATTTGTTGACACTATGCCTTAATTTGAAAACGACCAGGCATCTTGTGATGTCTATGCAAGCAGCTTGCTTGGATGGGTTGGGTGGTGAGAAGCATGTTGAACCAAGTTTGCAGGAAACAACACTGATACAACAAATGTTTGGTGGCCGTCTTAAATCCAAGGTAACTCAATAAATCTCAGATTTCTGGTTGGGCTACATTTATTGTATTTAGAAACTGTTGCTAATTTCTTTAGTGATATACTGTACTTGTAGCTATGCATTTTGTAATGAATATGTTTTGCTTCATTTGTGTTGAAAGCAAATAGCCACTTGTATTGCATGCTTCATCTTCAATTCATGGCAACCCTGTTGTTGGTTTATCATACTGAGTCTACGACTCCATCTTGGTCTATGATATACTAATTAGTTTTGTTTATGAAACAAGGTTAAGTGCCTCAGATGCTATCACGAGTCTGAAAGATATGAGAATATAATGGATCTTACTTTGGAGATTCATGGCTGGGTAGAGTCTTTGCAAGATGCTTTGACACAGTTCACTGCTCCTGAAGATTTAGATGGTGATAATATGTATAAATGTGGAAGGTAGTGTTGCAACTTGTGGCTAGAATCTTGTTACTGTCATTTCAGTTGGACCACAATAGATTGAAGCTATTGAAATTTTGAATCTTTTAATGCAGGTGTTCTGCCTATGTTAAAGCTAGGAAGCAACTGAGTGTGCATGAGGTGCCAAACATATTAACAGTTGTTCTTAAAAGATTTCAGGTAATTGTTTTTTTATTGAATTTCATCATGCAATACTGGTTGGATCTGATAAGTATTTGTGCTGTGTGCAGTGTTCGGCCAATTCTTTGAGGCATGCATTAACATTTTTTAGACCCACATTTGTTGGTACAGGGTAATATTAACTTCAAAATGCTGAAATTACCAAGCTGTCCGATTAATCGTGATCAATTGTCCTAATCAGTCCTCGACTCAATTAGGGTGACCAGAAACAAGAAACCTGGTTGTCTGATTAGTCGTCAACTAATCATGATCAATCGTCTGATTAGCTGTGTTGGATGACTAGGCAGGCAATTGTGAACTGTGCTACATCAGGTCAAGGTCACTGGTCTAGCTGGTTTTTCTTTTATACGCCCTCCACTGTTATTCCCTCACCCATGACCTGTGAGAAGCACCCTCAGTCGCCAGGAGCTTGTGCCAAAAGTGCTTACTAGCGGCTGCCGGCACAACCATCCCTGACATTACCGGTCTTCCCCTCCTCCCTTCTGGCCTTCCCTGCTGCTGTGCCACCTGTTTCCCACTGCTGCTGCTGCTGCTGCTGCTGCCTCTCTTCCCTGCCTCAGCCGTCCAACATGCAAGGGAAGCTGAAGGCTTCTGTGCACTAGCGGAGTCAAGCACTGCTGGATATAGAACCTGCCACCGCTGAGTCACACCTCCATCAACCCAGGTCTAAGGGAGAATGCTGATGAACTCCTGCTCTGTGGGTTAATCATTGCTGGGTCACACCTCAGCAGCTTGTCTTTGCTTGAAGCTTGATCCTCTGTTTTTAGTAGCAAGAAGCTAACAACCTAAGCAGCACAGATACGGATACGCGTATCGATATCGGAAGGATACGGATACGGGGATACGACAATTTCCTAAAAAAACCGATACGTGGATACATTTCACTATTTTTAAAAATACATAAATAATGGCACATATTAAAATTGTGAAAGTAGTAAATACAAGTAGCAGTTCAGTACATCACCTTCAACTCTGAAGTAGAAAGGAGAGGAAGAGGACAAAGGAGCACAGGTACAGGTACAGCCACAGGGGACATTCTCAAATTAATCCCATTGGATGACTACCACACTTGCGTCTACATGCCGCTGGCTCCTAGTTGTCCCATTCCGCCGTCGACAGCGCACGTCTCTCCCGTCCTCCCTCAGACTTTCTCCTCCCGTACCTAGGTCCCTAGCCATCTCCTGCCGCTCCCACCACGCCGCTGCCTTTGCGCCGCCTGCCCTCCTCCCCTTGGTATATTGCCTCCCAGCACCGTGCTGTGCAGGCGAGCAGGCCTCGTCGCCGGCGAGCCGGGATGCGGCGTCACCATGCGGGGATGCGGCGCGAGGTGAGGGCATGCGGGAGTGCAGCGCATCGGAAGCTAGGGCGTCGGGACAGAGGGACAAGGGAGTCGACTGTTATTGGGTTGGGCCGTATCCGCAAACCAGATACGTATCGATTGCCGTATCCAATATTCATGAAAAAAAAGAAGAATCAGATACTCCAATGATACGTATAGGAGTATCCAACACGTATCCGTATCCGTTACGTATCCGATATGCATGTGCTCCCAGTGACGTATCTGTTTAACAGAGCTAACAACTAGGTCCTCTGTTTATACTATCTAGTATATAGTACATAAGCTCTATAGGTCCTAGTATATATAGGACACAGATGACTAGAGTCAACCTGGTCGTCGACTAATCACAACTAGTCGCCTGGTCAGTGCCATGGCAACTAGGGTTGACTGGCTGATTTAATAACATTGATGACTAATGTATAGGCCATGATGACGATGCTTGCTCGCACCTTTCCCCAAGTTGTAACCAAGTGCATATAAATAAATGCATTCCTACATTTATGTTTTGGAATGTTTATAATCAAACTTTCAAAACTTTGGTTACTACAATACAAAAAACTGTTTAAATTCGTGCATAGAAATTATATTAGCACAAATCATAAAAATATTGCTTCCATATTTGCCTTTTTTATTTTACTAATGTGTAACTAGAAAAAAATGGATGTCGAAAACTGTAAGCGTATATTTTATGATATCAATGTCTTTTAAAAAAAAACAATATATTATCAATGTTTCATAAGTGAAATCTGAGCTATCTAAGTGAAATCTGAGCTATCTATGCTATGGAAACCAGCCTCCTGTGCAAACTATAGAAACTCTAATCAAGACCACAAGAATTTAATCCGATGGTTAGATGAGAAGGTGGGTCATTTTAGCACTTAAACCCCCCTACTGTGCCCACGCCTGTTTTGATTAGGATGAGATGAGTGGAGGGGTTTAAGTGTTAAAATAACCCACCATCGGATTAGATTCCTGTGGTCTTAATTAGAGTTTCTATAGTTTGCACAGGAGACTGGTTTCCATAGCATACGTTCCCATCTAGGGAACAGGGTGGGGGTAATGAAACATATTTGATGAAATTTTCATATAAGCTTGTTGGTTGGTTGACTTGGATCAGTTATCACATGGCTCATGTTCTATGCTCGAGCTGACAGTTTTGTACCACTTGAACGTTTCTTGATGGAAGAACTAATTGCACTTCATTTTATTATTTCAGTCAGGAAAATATGGCAAGATAAACAAATGTGTTACTTTCCCTGATATGTTGGACATGGTTCCTTTCGTGACTGGTTCGGGTGACAATCCCCCTCTTTATTTCTTGTATGCCGTGGTTGTACATGTGGATACAGAAAATGCATCATTCTCTGGGCACTATATATCATACGTCAAAGATATGCAGGGTACATGGTTGAGAATTGATGATTCAGAGGTACGTTTTACAACAAAGTCTACTCCTGTTAAGCAGGCTAAGAATGTCGTACCTACATATGAATTGCGAGAAATTACTATGGTCTTGTGACATTGTGTTTCAAGATTAAAAGTCTAGTTCAAGGATAGTGAACGTTTCCATGAGCAATTTTTGATTATAAATGTTGTCTCCTTGATGAAGTTTTGGTGTCAAAACTTCTTTGGTGCGCATAAATACATAATCGTTCATTGTGTAATTTACTCTGTTTGCATAGGAGTGTTTTGTGTGGATTACCAATATCATGTTTATTAGTATGTGCTTCGCCTTTGTAGGGTTATAGGCTCATTGAAATGAAATAGGAAAAGGAACAAAACAGAACTTCAGAGAGTTTATGATATTTTGTGGTGATTTATGTTGTTCCATATGTAGGTCCAGGTTGTATCAGTGAATCAAGTTATGTCAGAAGGTGCATATATGCTTTTCTACTTGAGGTAAATATAGCCAACATGTGATGTAGTCTACCTAAATTGTCATTTGGAGCATCTGTACCTGCACTCTGCATCAATCTCATATTTGTAAAATATTATTCAGGTCTTTTCCCCGACCACCAAGAATATACATTGAGAAGGGGCTGCCTGTTACATCTGTAAAGCGTCACACGTCGAAATCTTCCAAGGGCTCTAAACATGAGCGCAAGCAGACAGAGTTACTCTTTTCTGCAAATGATCAAGCATATGGTGTTTATGATTTTAGACCCGATGGCGAAGGCTACACGCAAGATCAGCATGCAGAGTTGAGATCCAGAGATTTCCATCACGGTGATGATGCCTTTGCAGACTCAGTTAGCACAGACTTCTCGGAAGCTACATCAAGTGAATGGTCACTGTTTACCAGCTCTGATGAGTCCTCGTTTACCACTGAAAGCACAAGAGATTCATTCAGTGTTGTGGACTATTTAGACAATGCTGGCCTGGATCCAATTTCCTCAATATTCGGGCCAAGTTATGCTCCGGAGCATCCTCCTTGCAATTTCGTCTCATGTACAAGGTTCTCACCTTCCAATCCACAAACAAGGTACTTTTCAGAGAGCACAGGCTTCGTCTCGGACTCTTCCATGCCGGCCCACCCTAGCGGCATTGTACATAGAGGAAGGTATCCAGATAGGGCATGCGCCTCTTCAGCCGAACCGCCTGCTTCGGCGGCGCATCAGCGGAGTGGGCACGGTCGGTACCCCCTTAGTCGAGATGGTTTTGTTCAAACATCTGGGTTTTGCCAAATGTAATCGGCTCACATTTCATTCCATAGTTGTAGCTGGTGCTCGGCAGCTGCGGTTAGCACTGCCACTAATGCTGCCTCATGTTCTTTTATTTCAGATGAGGCATATTAAATTTAGCTGCATATCATTCCTAGTGGTAGCTCGATTCAATGTAGCGAAAAAAATAGATTATGTCCATATATTCAGGTGAAATTTTAGAGGGCACGGTGACAGGCCCTGTGTCAGCCGTTGTTCAAGCAAAACCGGTCGAGCATTGCTTAAAGTTATATAGGATTGAGAGTTCTGCTCGCAATACCTGATAAATGGAGGGAGCACGTTTTTTTTTTTTTAATTAGATTCAGATGCTTTCGAACTGAACGCTTCAAAACCTTGGCGCCGCAATGCCATTACGGGAAGGTTACAATCTCTTTTCATTTCTGAAAGCGACGCAGACTGATACGGTTCTTCTAATCTGATCCAAATAAATACTCCTGCGTTAGTTCATCTGAACCAAATACAGACTGCTGCAATTCATCTGAACCAGTAAATTACACCAGCAGTCCTATGGCCTGTTACAGCAGTATCTGAAAGCTTGCAGATTGATCAAGTGACCTGCACACTGTACTGCCTTTTTGGATGCAGACGTGAACTGTCCATTGCCTGTGGCGCCCCATGGGAAAGCCTCCACTAGATTATTTCATTATAAGGGCTACATTCGTTTGAACCTACCAGCCGTGTTACAGTTTATTCTCTCTCATAAAATATTATTAAAATAATTATAATAGAGTTAAAAAAGATCATGAATTTTTTTGTGGATGAGAACTTCTCTTATACTCATCTAGTCTAGTTCTAATAATGGTAAAGTGCATATTTCAAACCTCAACTTTGATTTTCAACTTTAAACTATAAAAATTGGGTACAAGACATACTCCAACTACCGAAATCAGACAAATTTAGTCTTTTAGTTGGTTTTCTACTTTATCAAAATAATAAAAATCTAGTTTAACTTCTAAAAATTCATGAATAATCTATTTTAAATCATAAAAATATGAAACTAATACCATTTTTTTTCTAAAGAAAAACTATTTTTTAACTGTTGGTGATCTATTTACAGTTATTTGAAGTGTCCATGGGCTTATAGAGTTGACACGAAGCCCATCGAAAATTTCCATGTGTCGGGGAAAAAAAAGGTTGGATATCCAGCACAAACTGCACAAGGGCACGAGGAGGATGCAATTGCAGTTGCAGCATAAAAAGATTCTCGCTGCACGACGACATCATCGAAGAGCAGGAAGGGCACGTGAGAGAGATCAGATGATGGATGAGCGTGGCAGGATCCACCTCCACACATCTCGCCATCTACTGTGCTTTTTATTAGTAGTAGAAGATTGCTCACACACACAACCCCTGCTCGTAGTTTTTCTATCGACGATGAGCATCGCTAAACAAATAAAATCTTCCTGTCACCTGATAAAAATTTAAAATATGTCTGCAATTTTTTCATGTGCCATGCCTGTTGCGCGACCATAGTTTTTGTGACGGCAAGTGGTTTCCAAGACCAAGAGGCTTCGTGACTGAATATTTAAGTAACTGATGAATCACGTCTGGAGCTTAGCATACGACATATTCGCAGCTGATGCTGTCTGTCCTGTGCCCTCCGTCACGGACATTTTTTTTGGGTCTTATTAAGGGCTTATTAAGACGTTAAGTCCATGCCGCCAGAGGCGTCAAATCCCAAATCTATCTCCCCCAAGTTCTCGGAACCTTCAGAGATTTCTGTCGGGCAGGCACTTTCGACTTCCCCGTGGAAAACAGGACTGGTGACTGAAGAAAGCTTGAAAAAAAATAAATAATAAACTAGACTCAAATCATGGCACGAACTCGACCGGTTATCTTAGTCAAAAAGATTGACCAAAACCGATATTTGCAGCCCTAGAAAACATGCATGGCATGCCCCATTCATACATGCATGGAGAGAGAGAGAGAGAGAGCGAGCAGAACAGAGACCAAAAAATTCCAAAGACGATTAGAGAGGATGCTAGTATTCCATGACAGTGCCGGCACTATTTTAATTTAGGGAAAAAGATCAGGAGGAGGAGGAGGAGGTTTGACTACTATCTCTAGCTGGTAAGGAAGTCTTTGCAGAAATGAACTCCCTTGGAAGTGAACGGTGGTGTAGAAGTAGAACCTCTTTCAGCGCTGCATGCGTCGTCCGAACAAAACATCTCTCTGAATGATGCTCAAAAAACAAACAAACAAACAAAACATCTCTGAAGAACCCGAACCCGACGGTGAAATCTCCCAGTGACATCAGCGATGGCCGATGGCGTCTAGCTGATTTTGGTACCTGGCTGTTTCAGTCTCAGGCTCTCTCAGCTTTACGCAAGACATGTGGGTTGCTGACGTGGCGTCATTAGTCTTTGCTGATGTCTGTATCCTGGATTGTCTTTTGTGTTTCATATATTCTGTCTGTTTCATGGTCCCGACTTGAAAGGCTGACCATAATAATATTTTGATAAGTGCACATCATATCAAAAGGGAAACCACCAGAAACCCTGCCCGCCCCTCTTGCTGTTGGGTTGCCGGTTGCTTGTATAAGACGAAGCGCGCTGGGGAACGATATATCTTCCTCCGGTACCATTTGCCGGAAGAAAACGCCACAACGGCTACGGGAAACGCCTCCGCTATCCTCCAGGGCGGTCGCTCGTCCACCAAATGAAGCAGGCATAGCGGACGTCCGCTATGCGCCAACGTGGCTGGTGCCGGTGCGGAGAGCGAGGACGAGGAGAGAGAAGGAGGGCTGCCAGTGCCGATGCCTGCCCGCCGCCGCTCACAAGGACATCGGTGCCGGGGCCGCCGCGCGCGCCCTCCGCTCCTCCATGGCTGCCGCAGCAGCAGATGCGGCGCCGCCATGACCGGGGGGGGGGGGGGGGGGGGAGGAGGGCCGGGGAGGGAGAAGGAGGGCCGCCCCACGCGAGCCCGTCCTGCCGGCGGTGGAGACTCCGTTTCTCCATGGCCGCCGCGCGAGGAGCCGCCGGATCCGTGCCTCCACTCCTCGCCTTGCCGCGCTCGAGCTCGGCGGCGCCCATGGCCCCGCTCGCGGCGGTCGATGCGGGGTGCGGGGGAGAGAGAGAGAGAGTGGGACGAGGGAGGGAGGGAGAGAGGAGGGGATAGTATAAAAAATTTGACAAGTGGGTCCAAAGTGGTATAGAGTAGAAATATAGATGATGGATGAGTGCGGGAGAAAGTAGTATAGAGGAAAGAATCTCGATGACTAGGCTAGAATATTCCTTTTAGAGGATGAGTTTAGAGTAACGCGAGTGCGGATAGTCTGAGACCGAGCCAGGCTTCGCTGTTGGATGCAAAAGTGCTTCTTTAACCTGGCTCTGGGATGAGTTTCATTTTCATTGGATGGGAGGTGGGTGGCGGCACCCAGCTAACGACGTGATTAGTCCATATTAAACATTATTTGTGTATTTAAGAGCTAATTAAGGTTTATATTAAGAAAAAAATAAGATACTAAACACACATATATATATATATATATATATATATATTGCGTAAGTATTTTTACTAATATAATAAAAAGTATATGCTCTTTTGAAAATTTTTGCATAAGTAGGATTTGAAAAATCTTAAAATAAGTATATAAACATACTCAAACTGATAAATAAGTATATACACATACACAATATGGTTTATTGAAGATAGGAGTAACTACTCCTGGGAGTATAGAAAAATTACCCTGGGTAATTATTTCATACTCCTAGGGAGTAGTTACTCCCATGTGTATATCTCTTAATTTATGAGGTTTATGACCGGCCGAAGTATATGTAGACAAAGTATATGATCATACTAGACATTCTAGATTATCATACATGTTAAGTATGCAAGCATACATAGAGTATATGTTCATACTTATTTTATATACTATTATAGTGGTATTTTAGTAATATAATAAAAAGTATATGCTCTTTTGAAATTTTTTGCGTAAGTAGGATTTGAAATATCTTAAAATAAGTATATAAACATACTCAAACTGATAAATAAGTATATACACATATACAATATGGTTTATTGAAGATGGGAGTAACTACTCCTAGGAGTATAGAAAAATTAGATCTAAATCATCTTGTATTTTTCAAATCCCGTGCCCTGCTCTAGATGTCTAGATGTGGCGCCTGCAATAAATTTTCCTGCTTTCGACACACATCCTGCATCCAAATGCTCACAGGTTCAGGTCATTCAAAAGATATGGCATCCAGACAAATAGCCATGGACTTGATTAAGCAAAGGATGCAGGGACGTACCAACGGGCAAGGCCCCACATCCATCTTCTGCTTTTGCAATCAGGCACATAGGGCTGTTTGGTTCTCGGACGAGATCAGCCTGGCTCGCATGGAGAGAGCCTGGTTCTGGATAGCCAGGCCCAATGCATGCAAGAACGTAGTGTTTGGTTGTCTGTATACACGAGACAGGCTGTGATGAGAACCTGTTTGGTTGCTCGTATGAGAACGAGTTGCATGAGATAAAAATATATAAATAATCATCATCATGACATTTATACGGGCAACTATTGTCTTATAACACTTAGTTTACCTTATTTCTCCTTAATGTAATTTAAAATATATTAATATCATTTAATATATGCTAATAATATATTAATAACGTCATTAGATGGCTAATTACTTGCACCGCGCGAGCCTGGCCCGGCAGAAACGGCCGATTTATGCGTTCCTCCAGAGCCAGGCTGCGGGAGAAATCTTGCACGAGCAGAGCCTGGCCAGACAGATACGTGAACCAAACAAACGACTGTTCTCGTATCTATAGAGCCTGGCTGAGGGGTGGTGCAGCCAACCAAACGCACCCACAGTGTATTTGCATCCTGTGAGGAGATGAGGAGCAAGCTGACTCGTGAGCAACCGACCTCACCTGGGAGGCTGTGACGTCTCGGCCTCGGCCTGTGGTGGAGGCAAATTGACGGGGCGAGAGGAAGATGGCGGTGCCGGGCGGGCTCGCTGGGCAACAAGGCAAGGTACGAGTAGCAACCGAGGGCCTAGGTGCGGCAAGGTTGCTGGTGCCGAATCTCTGGCAATCGCCCCTACCCGACAACACCACTGATGAGGATGGCGCCGTCGAGGCTGTAGAGGCAGGCAGGCGCCGATGGCTCGCGGCTCGCCCTATTCCCGCCGAAGACGCTGCACGCGTCTGTCGCCGATGCAGCCACCCTAACGAATCGAAATACTCCTCGAAACCGCCGTGACTCCTGCCAAAGCCGCCCTGAGCAGCCATAGGCCCAAGTGCGGCGAGGTCGCTGGCAGTGCCGAGCGTTGCCAGCAATCGCGACCAATAGTGACGGTGGTACAATGGGATAAGTGGGGGAGACGGTGGTGGATGGGCCTAGACGACGTTGAGGACAGAAGGCTGTGCGCAAAAAGGTGCGGCGGCGGTTGTGGCGGTAGTGAGCTGCGGGGGCGGCGCGACCTAGGCTCAGGTGGCGGCGGCGGCGGCGACAGCAGCCAAGGAGAAACCGACATCTCCCACGATCTATCGAGGTTATTAGATTATTACAAAGAAAAAAAAACAGAAAATGATACAAAGGGTGTGGATGCGGAAGAAACGACCGGCACACCGCTCATGGGTTGGCTCGGGTACGGAGTATTGTTCACTACCCACGGTACAATATAGAATACCTCACCGCGCTAATTAGTATCCAGGGTATTGAATATTATTCAGTACCCGACCTCTCAGGACTGTCCAACGATTTCAACGAGCCGCGTTCGCAACCGATGGCCACCTCGCTCGAGCTTATGCCGTTTTTTTCCTAGCAACGATTGTACCCTTTTTCTATGTGTTGCAGGGTCGTCGTTAGTTTTTTTTGTCTCGTGGCGACTTTTGTAGATTACTTTTTCTTTGTTTATTGTGGCCGATTTTGTTTTATTTTTTTTGTCGTGGTCAGATTTTTTCTAGGCTGGTGTTTTTTTTTAGAAGTGAACATTTAAGAAACATGTGTTTTGTTATTTTTGGAAGGTAGATTTTATCTTTTGAGATAGTTGAGGCAACAAACAAAAAAGTCTCCAATTGGAACATCAACAAATTTGATGTATTTATATGATGTTACAAATCATAAAACTTGGATTTTAACGGTAAATAAATCATACAGAGCGTATTTTAAACCATAAATTGACTCATGAAAGAGGATTGCAATACACTTTATGGTATGAATACACTTTGTGACTCTATATAGGTTATTTGTGACTCTATATAGGTTATTCCACAAAAGCACATACAATTTATGGCAGCTAAATAACCTTCATATGGATCATAAATACTACGGTTCCAACAACTCATAGGCCATTTGAGGGCGGGGAACTAATACATCCCTCCTTTTCAATACATCCCTCCTTTTCTTGTGCCTCTAATGGTCACCAATTGCTTCACCTGTTAAAAAAAAGTGGAACAAAATAAATAAAACATTAATAAATAACATTTATGATTAATAACAAAGTAAATCAAATAGATTTGCAGATCTTATAGAGGAAACAATAGTCGTAGTTTTAAAATGAACATTTATGGTTACACTTTGGAGATAGGCCATCGTGGATCATAACTAGAAGAAAACTACAAATTTAATGCAGCACATCTAGTAGTTTCAAGGTAGACATAGGGAGACCTACAATTCTGGTAATCAACTGAAAGCATTGATTCAACATAAGGCCTCGTTCGTTTAACAAGGAATCATTTCCAGGCAAACGGTCTCTTCACCATTTTGTATAGCATCGAAATCATTCTAGGCCTGGAACGCTCGGTTCTGGAAGAACCGAACGGTGCCTAAGGGTTTTTGTTTGCAAAAAAACTATAAATTTGGTAATAGAAGAAATGAGCAATGAATCGACAGCTCAGAATAATTAGCATGTTTGTATAAAACTTCGAAGGAACATGTCACATATAATGAGGAATTGAAGCAATAAAGAGAATTTAGCAGGACCCATGAATAACGAGGGTTCTCTACTGCACATGCTGATCTTAGATAAGTAAATTCAGCTGAATTGAAACCATGAGATAGAGTCTAGTTGATAGTTAACTCTATGTACGAAAAGGTAAAAATGGCAAGAGCAAACTGGATGAACACGAAAACAATATTTCACTTGATATTATCCAAATAACATGGCATATATTCTTCTAGCTCAAACAATGCAAGTGGGGTCACTCCAAAATATAAAAAAATGCACTATTTTATCTAATGTGACATATTCCAATGCAAGCATCTGGGCTTTTGTGTCTATGACCACGTGAAACACGGCCATGAGCACTATCACTTTCCTTACGATCGACTTGAGTAGATTTCTGAATCGAGCTAGATATCAACCGTCTCTCTCCTCGTGGTCCATGCTGGGGAGGATTAGCAAGCAAAGGCCACAATCATGAACATCGTTGTTCTCAGCAAACATTAGTCATTAGGTATGTACTACTCTAGGAAACACACTATATATATATATTAACCCAAGACAAGAAAGAATGGACGACCCAGGCATCTAGGCAGAACACACAGATATATAGATCGAAAACAACACAAAATTAATTAGCTAAGGATCGATCAAGCAAGAACACGTACTACATACAATGGCAGCAGCTCAGGCCCCAACCCCATCATCATCCACTGTAGTTCCCACCGACGCCGAGCTGCTGCAGGCACAGGCCGATCTATGGCGGAACAGCCTGTGCTACCTCAAGTCCATGGCACTCAAGTGCGCTGCCGAGCTCGGCATACCCACTGCCATCCACCGCCTCGGCGGCACCGCCTCGCTTGCCGACCTGACCGCCGCGCTGCCACTCCCCGAGGCAAAGCTGCCTTTCTTTGCCCGCCTCATGAGGCTGCTGGCCTCGTCAGGCGTCTTCGCCGTGGCTGCTGGGTCAGCTGGGTCCACCGACGACGATCACCATCACCAGGCCGCCGCCGTCTGCTACTCCCTCACGCCGCTCTCATACCTCCTGGTGGACGGCAACGGCATCGCCGCCGCGGACAGTAACCATAATCACATGGACCATGCACCGTTCCTGCTGACGGTGACGTCGCCGCGCTACATTGACCTGGCAATGGACCTCGCCGGCTGGCTCAGGCAGAAGGAAGCCAAGACGCCTCCTTTCGATCACAGGCACGGCGCGTCGCTGTTCGAGGAGAGCATGGAGCGCGCGGACCCCGGGTTCCACGCGATGTCGATGCTGGGCCTGCTCGTCCACGACAACTTCGGAACCGGCATCGCCGTGCGGGAGCACGGGGAGATCTTCCAGGGGGTGAGGTCGCTGACTGACTGCTGCTACCATGGCGACGGCACGGCGGGGAAGGCCCTCGCCAAGGCCTTCCCGCAGATGAAGGTCACTGTGCTGGACCTCCCGCAGGAGATTCGCAAGATGCAGCAGGCTGATGATGGTGTTGTTAGTTATGTTGGAGGGGACATGTTTGAGTCCATCCCACCTGCTCAAATGGTGACACTTAAGGTATATAGATAATGGGACGAGCTTCGCCGAGTGTTGTTTCTTCATATTAATATAATCTCTATAATCTTGTTGAGACATTATTATTATTCCATTTCCATGGCATGCATAGATGGTGCTGCACCACTGGAGTGACGAGGACTGCGTGAAGATCCTTGCCAATTGCAGGAAGGCGATACCTTCACGGGAAGAGGGAGGGAGAGTCGTCGTCGCGGATATTATTCTTGACCCTGCCTCGGGGCCAGTGATGTTCGAAACTCAGCTCCTAATGGACGTCTGCATGATGCTAATGAAAGGAGGCCGTCAACGGGATTTGAATGACTGGCGTCACCTCATCCTGAAATCAGGGTTCAGTGACTATAAGCTGCTCAAGAATTTTGGAGCTCGTGGTGTCCTGGAGATCTATCCGTGAGACTGCTTATCTCGTTATCCTCGATCTTTATATTGTGTGTGGTTTCATTTGGTGTGAAGAAATCTACATATATAATACAAAAATAAATAAAGGCAGCAGTGTGTGGGTACGGTCTCATAGTTTTCTGAATGATCGTTTCATGGAACATAGATCGAGTAGCTAGCTGTGACAATCAGCTTTGGTTGCTCCACGATCTGTGTAACTTTCATTTGGAGATGTATCAAGGCACATTATTATAAGCTGTTACATGATGTACCACCGTCCAGGCGGAGTTGGATATATGTACTACTTTGTAATTGGTATTGTATACAAGTGACTAAGTGAGCCTCTTCATATTTGCCCCTGTATGCATGGCTGTATCTTGGAAAGCAGGAGCAACTACTGATACCAAATACATATAAATAAAACACCAGGAGAGAGAGTACGTCTCTCAACTTTTTTTTTTTTTTACTTCCTTAATTCGGTCCAAATAATTGCACATTACTTTTTCGAGAAGTTAAACTTTTTTCAAGCCCGGTGACAACTATAGTTCTACTGAATCATCCTAGCTTGGATCTTTTGAGTGATGAAACATGATGATGGCAGTTGGGCTAGAGGGTCAAACTGCTTTCAATTAGACTATGCCCGTCATTCTGGGCTTGATTTAATTAATTTATATAATGACCAAATTATTCAAAGAAATGTTGCTTCTTTCTGCTTCACTTTTTTCCACAAATTATTAGTACAGTAAATATCTTCTGAAACTAAAATGTTTATTTTTATTTTATTTATATAATACATTTTTATTTTTTTATATTATCATCAAATCAGGTCGTCGGTTTGCTGTGTGCGATACTGTGCTCTTCTTGACTATGTTATATATTTTTATAGTATTGTTATCTTATCATATGATTTGTGTGTTTTTAGTATATAAAAGTTTAGTTGTCTCATACACTACAGCAGAATCATTTTTTGCCGAGTGCTGGCAGCACTCGGCAAAGAGCCTTTTGCACTCGGCGAAGGTTTCGCCGCTCGGCGAAGAAAATATCGGCAAATGGTTCTTTGCCGAGTGCCAAATATCGGGCACTCGGCGAAGCCTTTGCCGAGTGCCAGCCTTCGCCGAGTGCTGACATATTTGGCACCCGGCAAAGAAAAAACGAAAAAAATCCAAAAAAATAGAGAAAGGGCCGACTAGGCAGCGACCCACCCGTCTCTCCCTCGAAATCGCAAGTCCTGGTAATTTTCAAGCAATTTTCTCTCACGCAATCAGTAGGATTCGAACTCAGGACCTCTCGTTCGCGCGGAGCCTCCTCTACCACTGCACTACACTACACACATATACGTTGTATATCCGTTTCGGTTACTCATATATTATACTAAACCGAGTGTAACTTGCTTATTTGAGGCCCTAAACGAATTCAAATAAAAAAGTTGTCAACTACAAAGTTTTTCCATCTGAGGTCGTTTATAAAAATTTGAATTTCAAATTTGATAATTTGAAACGTAGTTTTCGTTGACAAGATGATTTCAAATCAAAAGGTTGTCAACACCAAAGTTTCATAACTTTTCGAGATCTACAACTTTCATTTTGGTCATCTCTCCATCCGAGATATTTTAAAAAATTCGAATTTTAAATTTTTCAAATTCGAACGCAGTTTTGCATAACTAGATGACTTCAAATTAAAAAGTTATCAACTACAAACTTTCATAACTTGTCAAGATCTACAAGGTTTTTTTGGTTGTTTGACCATTTGTGCATCCGACATTGTGGTTCTAATATTATTCACAAACATTATATATCACTCTTGTAGTTTTATAAACTACCAGAGAGATATATAAGATTTATGAACGAATTTATTTTAAGTTTGTCAAATGAAAAAATCACCAAAACAAAAATTGTTCATCTTGATAAGTTAACCAACTTTGTAGTTAAAAACTTTTTCATTTGAATTAATTTACTGCTTCAAAATGTAATTTAAAAACTGGCTTTGCCGAGTGTCAAAAAAAACACTAGGCAAAGAGCTCTTTGCCGAGTGCCACGTGGCTGGCACTCGGCAAAAGCACCTCTTTGCCGAGTGCCAGCCACGTGGCACTCGGCAAAGACCCGACCACGTGGCACAGTTCGAGGCCACATTCTTTGCCGAGTGCCACGTGGCTGGCACTCGGCAAAGAGGTGCATTTGCCGAGTGCCTTTCTTTGCCGAGTGTTGGATACTCGGCAAAGCATCCTTTGCCTTGTGTTTGCGCTTTGCCGAGTGCCACGTGGCCGGCACTCGGCAAAGAGGCTCTTTGCAGAGTGCCTGAGTGCCCGAAATTTGGCACTCGGCAAAGCCCCAGGCACTCGGCAAAGCGTGAGTTTCCCGTAGTGGTAGTAACCCACGGTTACAAACCTAGTGACTAATAAAATATCAAAAGTGAAAGTGAAACTATGCATTCATGATGTCGTTATGTAACTAGAGCTTATATTAGTCTTAGGTTCTAACTAAGTACATAATAAAGACTGTGAATACAAGCTTGATATGTGCCCTTGTGGTTCGACCTTGTGACGAGTAATTGTCAACAAGCTCACGGGTTGGCGTGAGTGCGCGACATGTCTCTTGGCTGTGTTGTTGTGCAGTTATGGAGCTCAGAGGCAATGGTCGATGACGAGGTGGAGGTCAAGTAGAGACGTGTCGTGCCAATGGACTGGGACTGCCGAAGGGCGGACGTGAGGCTTAGACTGGGGGACTAGGAGGTCGGAGGACCAATTGCAATAGCTGAGACTTGGCATCGGCAAGCAAGAGTACATGAGGATGAAGACGACATCAGTCTAGTCAAGAGGAAGGCGATGGCGTATGACGCCTGGCGGAGGTCAGAGACGAGCTGGAATGGGAGATGCAAGTGTCGTCGATCGAGTCAGGGACGAAGACGATGGCGTCGTGGTTGGCAGAGGCTGCACATGCGTCGATATCAGTGTCGGGAGACAGGGCGTAGGACCTATGCTCCTTCTACTGCGTGGGTTTGATGGTTGAGCCTCAAAAATCACCGGTGATAATTTCCACGTTTGGGCCTCAAAACCATGATGACCAATTTTTGAGTTTCAGCCTCAAAACTCAAGTGGCGGGTTTGTTAGTTCGGGTCTCAAAACCTGGTGAAGGTTCCGAGGAGGAACGGGGTGGTACGTAACGACATTGTGAGGCTTGCGTCAAGGCGAAGCTAACGGTGAGAAAGGTGTGTGGCCGTCGATGAAGAAAACTTATAAAGTTGGATTGGAATGCCCCTGAGCTAGCTAGTTTGCTCTTTGTATTCAAGGGATAGAAGGGGTATTTTGTAATAGACTATAAATAAGGAATGACACTCCTCATCCTTTTCTGTCACACATAAGTATCACTTCAGACTGCTATTTTTATTCCATCTGTTAGGTTCCCCTTCTCGTTGCTGCTATTGTGATCTGCAGCTCTGTGTACATGGATTTCATAAAAGGTGACCGCAATCACTTTGCAGCTTCGTTGACTTTTGGGCTAATCTTTTGTTTTTGTGGTTTGTTCTCTGGGTTCTTGTGTTTCCCTTCTCTTGGCTTCTCGAGATCTTTTATTTTGAGGAATAACTTTACGAACCGATTATTTTTGCTTGTGCTAGGACGAGAGAGAATGGTTTCTACTGAAGGATTTGATTGATTCCTCACGAGCATACAAATTGGACCACTTTTGTTTTGGATCTTGTTTTGTCTATTCTTCATCGATTTTCCTTGATTCCCCAAGTTGCACTTAAGTTTGAGCCATGTTCTTGTAGGAGTAGCTTACTAACTTGCTTGTGATCCCTTGTGCAAAGTTTGAGCCCAAGCGATTGAGATTTGAGAGAGATCAGGTCGATTCGGTGAAAGAACTGTGCTGTTTCGAGACATCAGACGCTCTTGATCTTAGCATTAGACGCGTCCAATGCCTGTCACTATGCTATCCAGATCTGTGTAGGTATAGTGACATCAGACGCTCCACGCACTGGCATCGGACGCGCTAGTCCAGAGTTCAATAGTCATATAGAGAGTTCCAAAATCTCTTTGATGTATGGACGCACCAGTCCAGAGTTCAATGGTCATACAGAGTTCTAAAATCTCTTTGAGTACATCAGATGCGCCTGATCAAGTGGCATCAAACGCTCAGTGAGTTTGACGCAGCGTCCGATGGAACCCGACCCTCTTGTTAGTGAATTTTCTAATGTTGCTACTGATCAGGGGAGTTTTCTACCTGACGCTGGTTATAGGAGTTTTCTATCTAAAGCTCCCGCTTGTGTGTTTTCTAACATTGCTACTGGTTACGAGAGTTTTCTACCTCACACTAGCTTAGTTTTCTTGTGTTATACCTTGATTACCGGGAGTTTTAAATTTGTTTTTAGGACTTCTCATTTCCTGTACCTGACGCTCCTGCTGTTGAGTTTTTTTGTTTGTACCGTTATTATGAGTGTTGTTCTTGGAATTTCTCATCTCCCATACCTAACGCTCCCACTAGACTTCCATAGACTACAAGTCTTCTGTGTGAGTGGATGAAGTAAGAAGCACATCCCGACAATCTGTATATTTTTTCTTGAGCACATAAATTCCACCGTATTCACTTCAACTTATGAATCCTGTCCTGATTCTTGCGTGCATAGGAATAGGGAGAGAAGGTCTTCGAAACCAAAGCCATTGTTAGGTTCATCTGCTTGGGTGATGACCGATAATCAGGTTTTTGGGAGCATTTTCTAGGGAGACATGACTGCTTAATCTTCTTCCTACTACTTCTTGATGACTTGGAGACTTCATCCTGCTACTTTTCGATGTTGTAATGAGCGGGGCGTACATCAACAAACGCTATGTCGACTAGCGAAAACGGCTCTAGTGACGCTACTTATGATACCGTACAAATACTCTTTCTATTTTTTGTGTTTAAATCTATGGTTAGTATCATGCTCATTAACTTACTTGAATTGCCACTAGGGGTAGATCTAAGGCCGGCTCGGTGGGCTCCAGCCCCCTTACAGCTAGTACATCAATATAAAAATAAAGAGGACGAGGAAAAAAAAATAGATGGACAAAAGAAGGAAAAATAAAGAAATAGAGGGAGAAGAAGACATCAACCCCTCCTTTGATTGTGTTCTGCATCCGTCACTGATTGCGACTAGTTCACACATGCACCTTTCTGATGTCATAAACATGTTGCTAATATTTTTCTGGGGACTAAATTTATCTAAATTTCTAATATTTACAAGTTTGTTTATTTTAGAACAGAGGTAGTATTTCTCTCAACATGCAAACTATTTACCTTATCAATTCACTGTCGATCAGATGCATTTATGTTCACACTAGCTATTTCTCTCAACATGCAAGCTATTCATATCATCGATCCACTATCGGATGCATTTATTACCAACTAACATTTGTAATTATGATCTACATATTAGCAAGACATATTATCCACTAATATGTATTTAGTTATCCACATCAACGTACCACATAATCTACTAACATTAACTTACAATTATTTATTTCTTGGTATAAGTAACTTAGTTCTAAATCATCAACAATTTTCACAGCAATGTGCGGGACATTCCTTTAGTATATTATTATGGAGATGCCTATTTGAATTGTGGTGGAGTATTTGAATGACATTTTGTGAGGCTTGACCACCAGCTAGCATGACGCACAACGATATTAGACTATCCGCACTCACGTTACTCTATTTTCATCCTCTATACTGTCTGGTCATCAAGATTCTTTCCTCTATACTCATTTTTTCCGCATCCATCCATCATCCATATCATCCTCTATCCACTGTGGGTCCACTTCTCACTTTATCTAAATATATCCATGAGAGATCTAGTTTTGAAGAATAAATTGCAACAAATTTAATGGTGCAATCGAAATTTAATTTGGATTTTCGATTTGTCAGATATAGTGTTTTTTGTTGTAAAATAAGGTAGGGCCCACCACTACTCTCTCTCCGTGCGCCTGATAGCGGAGATGGCGCTCGCCCGCCAAATTTGCCGCCTGCACAAGCTTCCTGGGAGATAGAGCAGGTGATAGCGTATGCCATTGCACATGTTTTTTTTTACTATACCTGTGTTTACCGGATGAGGTAAAGGAGGCCAATGCGAGTAGTCTTAGACTGTCTGCATGATATACCGTAACTAATCCTGTATAGCATTTGACGTAAAAAATCTGGTGCAGCGGTATACTGTAACCCGTCCGCTACCCGCTTTCATCCTCCAAATTTAGAGGCATAGCGGACATACGGTACCACATGACTCTACCATCTCTGCGCCAGCGCATGCATGCACGGGAGCAGCGAGCAGGCCTGCTGCAGCGCGAGATGGAGGGAGAAAGTGCAACGCGTGGCCTCTATCTTTTCTAGTAACAAAAAAAATACTACATCTCACAAATCGTAAATTCAAATTAAATTTCGATTGGATCATTGAATTCGTTTCAATTAATTCTTCAAAACTAGATCTCTCATAGATATATTTAGAGAAAGTGACAAGTGAGCCCACTATAGATAGAGGTTGATATAAAAGATGGATGAGTGTGGAAGAAAGTGATATAGAGGAGAGAATCTCGTTGACTAGGATGTATAGAGGATGAATTTAGAGTACGAAAAGTGCAGCTAGTCTTAGGACGTGGCATTGAGGTTTAACATACCTAGTTGGAGGCTTATGAGAGCACAACAAATAGCAGCAGCAAGCCAATCGAGTAAGCGCCATATAATACGGCAGAGGCTATCTAAATCTAATGGGTTGGCAATTGGCATCACGCTGCGCAGACCAGTCTACATGTAGTTATCTGCCGCTCTACGTCTTTATATATACTCTCCCTCCGTCCAACAAAAACATACAACTATGGATTTTGTGCCACTAAAAGTAGTTTACGTTTGTCTAAATTTCTAGTGAATATTATTTATATTTATGACCCCAAATTAATTTATTAAAAAATATATTTCGTAATGAATCTAATGGTATTTATTTGATATCATAAATATTAATATATTTTTACCTATAATTAATCAAATTAGAGATACTAAACCATAACACTGTGCTAGAATTGCATGTTTTTATGGATGAAGAAAGTACCTTAGGAGAGCCTCGTATCTTCACTATAGACATATGGTCCACCTATCTCTCTCACATATTTTATTGATTCTTACTCCATCCGTCCCTAAATAAGTGTCGTCGTTGGTGCACGTGCCACGTGTTTGACTCAATTTATAGAAAATATGTGTAATATTTATATCTCCAAATAATTTTGTTAAAAAACTAGATGTAAAGGTCTTTCCAATGATATTAATTACTTAACATAAATATTAATATATTTTAATATATAATTGCCAACAGTTTTTTCTCGGGAAGTGAAAACGACACTTGTTTAGGGATGGAGGGAGTATGTCTAAGCTGGCTATATAGCCCGCTTCTTTTCTCTCTTTTTTACTTCAATGTTCAGCCTTCTTGCATAGTTACGCCCCTCTATTATACTTGCACTGGTGATCAAATAGCCCCAATATGGGACCACCTACAGTGGCATGGTGGACCAGTAACTTTGACACGCTCTACACAGTCCCTGCTCCCTACGTACGTCTCCATGCTCAATTGGCCATACAGCATCAGCTCCATCCGACTATCCGAGCCAACGTAGGAGGTAGCGATTTTCTGGGCAGGCTCACAAAAGAAAGATGCCTTTGCTGTGGTAGGTTAGGCTTAGGCCCGGTCTCTCTCTAGATAGATGGCCAATTCTGAGGAGCATCTGCAGCATCATAGAGTTGAAGTTTCAACTACTCCGGTATGGAGTACCACGGGGTGTGATAGCTCGGGCTAAAGTTTATTAGCTCTATTACATTAGATATTTGATATTAATTAGCAATATTAAATGTAGAATAATAACAAAACTAATTGCATAACTTCTAGACTAATCGCGAGATAAATCTATTAAGTCTAATTAATCCATGATTTGATAATATGGTGTTGCAGTAAATATTTGCTAAAGATGGATTAATTAGACTTAATAGATTCGTCTCACGAATTAGTCTTGGACTTCGACAACTAGTTTTGTAATTAACTCATGTTTAGGGCACTCTCAACCATAAAACTAGATGATTTCCATCTTTATTAATTATAGTGTCAACTAAGAGGGTGTTTGGTTCCCACCCCCTAGAGTTTAGCTACTAAAGTTTAGTCACTTTTAGTCACTAAAGTTCCAAACACCCCCACTAAAAGTCATTTTTAACACTACATCTCTAGTGATCTCCACTAAACTTTAGTGGCTAAACTCTAGGGGGTGGGAACCAAACACCCCCTAAGTAAAAAGATGATGTGGCACCCTAATTAAAGAAGAGAGATAAGGAAATGGTTTCTTAGACAAGAAACCATATCTACACGAGAACCAAGATATAAGAAGATGTGACTGGTAGAGAAGAGAGAAAAGATATGTGATTGGACAAAAAATAATTTTATAGAAACCATCCATTGAGACCATAGTTTTCTACATGTAGTGTATACATAAATTAAATACGCATAGAAACCATGTGTAATTTCTAACATTGGGACTGCCCTAGTCCTCCTAATCAGCATCCGAACATTCGATGTGATAAGAGCTAAATTTTAGCTAAGACTACACATTCAAGCATTCATGTAACACCCTAATTTAATTTTTCCCCAATTTAATTAAATTAATTAGAAACTATATAGGTTGGCTAATTTATTACAGGAGGAAAATAAATTTTATTTAAGTTTGTCATGTTGCATTCATGTCATTGCATATTTTTATTGAGTGGTAAATGTTTTATTAAACCCGTATAGGGCGAATCGAGTTTATTCTATTTAAGAAAATAAATAAAAAGAATTATAAAAGTTTTACAAAACCAACCTCAAGTTTTGTTTACAAAACCTAGGGAAACTTTTTTTTTGAAAAGTTTTGCAACTTGAATTGATTTCAAACTGGTTTTTGAAACAGATTTACAAATGATTTTGATTTGGATTTGAAACAAAAGAAAAAGAAAAAGGTTTGGATCTGGGCTCCTCTTTCCCCTTTCACCCCAACTCCCCACCGCTCGGCCCAAGCCAGCCCAGCGCCTCCTCTCCTCACCCACGCCGTCCTCAGGCCCATCCTCCCCTCCCCTCCCCTCCCCGCGCGGCCCAGCACCGAAGCAAGCCTCGGCCCAACCACGACCACTCTGTGCGGCCCACGCAGACGGCCACCGCTCGCCGCGCGCGTCCCCTAACCGCAGTCGCTGTGGCTCAGCCCCACTCGCCAGTGCGCCCTGTGCGGCTGACCGATGGACCCCGCCTATCGGGGTTATCCTCTTCCCCCTCGCGCGCGCATCCTGCACCGCGCATCCACACCACCGCCACCTGCAACGTCTTCCCCCCGAACCCTCCGGCTCTCTCCCACTCATTCGGGTCGAGCCGCCACCCCTCCCTCTAGGCCTACAAAATGCTCCGCCTGTGCCCTAGCTTCCCCCTTTTCCCCTCCGAGCCGCCACCGCCATTGCCCTCCCTCACTGGAGCTCACGGGCACCTCGACGACGCCGTGAACCGCCACCCCGAGCCCTCCTTCGTTCTCGCAAGGACGCATCGCGCCCACAAGATCATCTCCGGTGGACTCGACGCCCGGGAGCGACGTCAGGGGACCACGCCAGAGCTCGGAACCACAGCGACCACCTTCATCGACGAACCCACGTACCCGGGCCTTCCCCGACCGCGCAAGTCCCCTCGGTGAGCCCGCCGTGACCCCCTCTCCCTCCTTGTGTGGTCCGTTGGGTTAGTTAGGTTTCGTAGGCCATGATCGAGATGCGCCAGTGAGCCCCACGACCTCATCTATGGCGCCGCCGCGAACAGTCTCTGCGCCACCGCCCTCGGCCTCGCCGGCGGCCAAACCCTGCCACCCTCACCATCTGATCCAAAACGGATGGCCTAGATTAGATCTAGCACTGAACCGGTATAGATAGGCAACATAAAGTATGTGGACTTAGTCCACCGGCACTCACCCCCTCGCGTCCACTGCACTAGTGGCACACTGACCCAACCGCTGCGCGCCACGCGGCACCATGTGGCGTCCACGCCAGCACCCACGCTGACGCTCGACACTCTTGCTAAAGAACCCTCGTTTTTGTTCCGAATCAACCCGCAGTTGTAAACCCCTGTACGGTGAGTCTTGGAAAACTTACCGCTTCACCCCTGAGCTTTCGGAAAAACGAGGCGCAGTCCACCCTTCACTGCACCACCGTGAGCCCAGACCACCGCGCGAACGCGCCCCCGCCCATGGCACAGTCCATGCACCCGGCCAGTAGAACGCCGCCACGCGGCACCAGTGCCAGCGCACGCCTGCAGAACCGCGCACAGTTGCAGAAAACCCCCTGTAGTTTGCCAAAATCTACCCGCAGTCCTGATAAACTATGCTCTGAGTCTGCGCATTCTTGCGAGCCAGCCCGTGTGTTTTCGGATAATTGAGGCCCGGTCCAGATCTCTTTTAAATCACAGATTTGTTTTATTTAAATTCAAAATCGAGTTTGCATTAATCAAAGAAATGCCATCCATATTCAAAATCTCATAACTTGCTCATTTTAATTCTGATTCGACCCATTCAACTTGCGTTAGTTTCATAATTTCGTTCTCTACGCAGTAGATCTATTTGTTTACTGTTTTACTACTATTGGTGTACTGTTATTTATTTTTGATGTATTGTGCCATGTATGTTGCTTGGGCCAGAGAGTGCGGAGTTCGAGGACGGCCCCGACTTTTCCTATGATCCTGCAGTTTCGACCCAGCCCGCAGGTAAGTGTTCTTGAACATCTTGCACCTATACTTTATTTTACTTTTGGTATTAGAGTAGTTAGATCCTGTAGATGCATGCTGGTTTACTAGATTTTGCTCTATTATCCTTGTCGCCTGGTTTGGGATGTTTTGGGTAGAGTATTGCTTAGCCATGCAGTCATATCAGGATGGGATGGTGGTCAGTTATTAATAATATTGATTAATGAACTATGGAACGAATGTGGACATGGTAATTTTTGTAGTAACATGGTTTTTAGGTAAATCTGGCAGGATGGATCGTACTCGTGGTTTTGTGTCATGGATTTGGCAGCTCTTATTTGTTTTTTGGTTCTGGGCTTGTGCTAGATTATCCTGTCTGGATCCCTAGGACCCGGTTCTCGAAGCCTGTAACCTGGCTTAACAGCGCAACCATGAGGTCTGGATGGGCTGGACCTGGCTAAGTAATTAATTGCCTCCAAGTTGAGGGTTTACACGGGGTCGGATTTGTGGCACAAGAGGGGGCTTCTGCAGTGGTGTGTATATCCACTGTTAGCGATGAAACCTTAGTGAACGTGTAAAACGGGCTTTGAGGGAATTTTGTAACGGCCTTGTAGTGCGACCCCGCTATGCACCTTGGCAGTGTTTAGCGTGATGGGGAACACATGACTCATGGGTAACGATGTGCAACCTCTGCAGAGTGTAAAACTGATATATCAGCCGTGCTCACGGTCACGAGCGGCTTGGACTTCTTCAAGATTAGTTGGTGGGTTGGTTCTGGTTCGTTAGGGAAGCCTTATGTGGTCATTAGTCCCATATGACATGGGTACAAAAGTTTCTTTTCTACGCGGGTTATTGCTTGGTACGGGAGACCGCTCCCAGGCTCGAGCGCAGACCTGGTGTTATTATGGAAGGTAGCTTCTATGTCGTGACATATGGAACTAATACACATAGGGGGACTCGTGTAACGACCTTGTGGGTGGCCTGATGGACTTCGGGTGTGGTTTGCCTGATGGACTTCAGGTCTGGGTTATGCTTGGTGGACTCCAAGTGTGATTGCTTGGTGGATTTCAAGTGCGATTTGCTCGGTGGACTTCGAGTGTTCTACTTTTCTACAGTGTCTGTGTCTATAACCTAGTAAATAGGTGCATAGGATTAATAGGAATAATAGGATGTGTCGCTTTAGGCGCTTGAGTCAAACAGAGTCAGCCTACCTTTGTTATTAGCCTCATAAGCATATATTTCCTACACTTGCCGAGTACATTTCGATGTACTCACCCCTCCTCTTTGTCCTCCCTGCTACCCCACCCAAACGCTGGAGACTACGCATACGAGGAGCAGGAGTACCCCGAGGACGGCGGCTTCGACCCTGATGACCTGTACTATGATGGCGCTACCCCCGGTCGACCTTCCTGTGGAGTGGAGTCCAGATCTTCCGCGTCTTCGTTAGAGTTTACCTTAGAGTCAGTTTCATGAGAGTCTGTACTTTTCTTTCAGACCCGAGGGTCATTTATATAATAATGTTCGAGATATTAATAAAAGTATTGTTTTGATATTTACTATGATGTCAATATATGTATGAATATTGATCCTAGCATACATATATTGTGCTCTAATTTTGTTCTTAAAATTGGGGTGTGACAGAGTGGTATCGGAGCCGTGTTGACCCTAGGACGCTACCCTAGTCAGGTCGTGTTGTTTATAAAACTATTTTTAAAAGCCTCACCCTATTTTCCCACTTCTGTAGTCTATCTCTGCTCAAAATTCAAACTTTGGTTTAAACTAGGTCCTCCAAACTCGTAAGGAGCCCACCATAATTGTGTGACCACGTAGGACGTTGTTGTTGGTAGTTCTTAACTTCACTAAAGATAGAGCTAGACAACTATCCCCGGTAACGACCCAGAAATGCTTGTTGACACTTGCCAACGTCGTGACTAGGAGTAGACTATGGAATCTACCCCTGACAATGGCGCCAGAAATGCTTGTAACAAGTCCAGTCACTATACCTAAAGGAGTGAAGCTAAAGCAGATATCTACTAATGTCAAATGAGGTTGTCAATCCCGACACTAGTAGGAGCTAGCTAGAGAGAATGCAATCTACCAGGAGGAGATTCTGCAAGCGCACAGAACTATCGTAGTAGCACTTCCCTGGGAGTATGTGACACCCCAATTTTAAGAACAAAATTGGAGCACAATATATGTATGCCAGGATCAATTTTCATACATATATCGACATCAAAGTAATATCAAAACAATGCTTTATTAATAAATCAAACTTTATTACAAAAATGACCCTCGGGTCCAAAATAAAAGTATAGACTCTCAACAGACTCTGATGTAGTCTTCGCGGAAACTGGACGCCATCTCCACAGGAAGGTCGACCGGGGGCTGCGCCATCCTAGTACAAGTCGTCGGGGTCGAATCCACCGTCTTCTGGGTACTCCTGCTCCTCGTCGTAGACTCCAATGTCTGGGTGGGGTAGCAGGGGGTTCAAAGAGGAAGGGTGAGTACATCGAAATGTACTCCGCAAGTGTAGGAAATATATGCTTATGAGGCTTATAACAAAGGTAGGCTGACATAGTTTGACTCACGCGCCTAAAGCGACACATCCTATTAAATCCTATTTCCTATGCACCTATTTACTAGGTTATAACCACAGTCTCCATCTGTAACAGTAACCACACTCGGAGTCGCACCGAGCAAACCACACTCGAAGTCACACCGAGCAACCAACACTTGGAGTCACACCAAGCAACCACACTTGGAGTCACACCAAGCAAACCCACACCTGAAGTCCATCAGGCAACCGCACCTGAAGTCCATCAGATGACCCGAACCAGAACCAAACCACCAACTAATCTCGAAGAAGTCCAAGCTCGCTCGTGACTATGAGCACGGCTGATATATCAGTTTATTTACTCTGCAGAATTTGCACATCTTTACCCATGAGTCGTGTTGCCCTTATGCTCGAGGTAGCTAGCCTCTTGACCCACTTCCAAGGTGAGTCGGCAGGGTTCACTACAAGGCCGTTACAAAGAGTTCTCCTATGCGTATTAGTTCCATATGTCACGACGTAGAGCTACCTTCCATAATAACACCAGGTCTGGCGCCCGAGCCTGGGAATCACTCCCGTACCAAGTAGTATCCTGCGTAGAAGAAGCCCTGTCCCATGTCCATATGTAACTAATAACGACATAAGGCTTCCCTAATTAATTAGCCAGTCCTAGAGCCATATAGGCCTCATGGTTTGCGTTGTTTTGCCGGGTTACTTGTCCAAGAACCGGGTCCTAGGGATCCAGGCAGGATAATAAACCACAAACCCAAACCAACGCCAAGTCCCATGGCAAACCGTAACGCCGAGTCACACGACAACTGTACGCCAAGTCACATGGCACCACACCACCAACGGTCCATCCTGCCGGATTTACCTACTCACCATACTACAACATTACCAGCCACATGTTCCATAGATCATTAATCAGAATTAATTATTAACCATCCCATCCCAAGACAGCAAGGCTAAGCATGACTTCTACCCAAAATATCCCAAACCAGGTGTCAAGGTTAATATAAACAAAATCAAGTAAACCCTATCATGGGATTCAAATTTAGACACTACATGCATCTACAGGATCTACTCTACTCTAATACCAAAAGTAAAATAAATATAGGGTGCAAGATGTTCAAGGACACTTGCCTGCGGGCTGGGTCGGAGCAACGAAGGCACAAGGTTGATCCAGGGGTTCCACGTAGCTCGCACTCGCTGGATCAAACACCATCACATGGCCCAAACAAACAATAATAAGCAACAATACATCAACAGTATAAAAACAGAATGTAAGTAGATCTAACGCGTAGAGCTCGGCGAAACGAATCTAACGCAAGTTGAACGGGTCGAATCAGAGTTAAATCGCGAAAGTTATGGGGTTTTGAATCTTAGTGGCAATTCTGTAAATTTGTTAAACTCGATTTTACATTTAAAATAAAACAAAACTGATTTTAAAGACAGGCTGGACCGGGCGTCATTTAGGTAAAAGTGCATGGGCTAGAACGGAAGAAATCCAAGACTCAGTGAATAGAAGCATTGGACAGCGGGTTGATTCAAAGATAGATCGAGGTCTACTTTGTAAAACACGCACAACTGGTCGGGTGGACGCTGGCGTGGCGCCTCGTGGCTGAAACGTGGTGCCAGCTGGTGCTGACGAGGCGCTGACAGGGCTGTGCAGCGGTCCAGGGGACTGCGCCTCATTTCCTCGAAAAGACAGGGGCTAAAACGAATGTTTCCCATGACTCGGTGAATAGGACAGATGTAGTGCGGGTTGATTTAGGTAAACATGGGGGGCCTTTCTGCAAAATGGCCAGCACTGTCGGCGCGGGGCTGACCGGGCGCTGGTGTGGCGCTGACGTTCACCACGTGGCGCAAGACGATTGGAGCGGCTCGCCAGGTGGACTGTGGGCACGAGGTGATGTCGTGGTGGACTGGGTCCACGAGGCTATGAACTGGGCGCATACCCCTTCGATTCATGTTCTAATCTACACCGTTGGAAGGAGATCCAATGGCACAGAAGGGATGGGAGGGAAAAAGGGCGTCGCGGCGGCGCTGTGCACGGCGGCGATGCCGTCCAGAGCGGCGCCATGGCTGGTCCACCGCGGAGAGCTCGGAGGGGGCCCTAGAGTGCGGTAGAGGATAAACCAAGGGGTTCAGGAGGGAGAGGAGCTCACCACGAGTTCTCTGGTGTAGATCTCAGCGCGGGGCGGAGTCCGGAGGGGGTCGGCGAAGGAGAGCCGCGGCGGCGGCCGTCTGGATCTCCGGCGACGTTGATCCAGACGCTTCCCGGCTCGGATTACGCCCCGAGAAGAGGCTCCTGGGTGCGGTGTGGCTCCGCGAGCTCGATGGAGGGCGGAGGATGGGCGGTGGCAAGCTCTGGAGGGGAAACTCGAGCTTCTGCCGAGCTCGGCAATGGAGGTGGCGGCTCTGGTTGCGCTGCTTGGCGAGCGAAATAACAAGGGGAGGGCTCGGTTGGAGGCGGCTGCGGTGTAGGGTTTTCGAGATGGAGAGAAGGGTGGCGGCTGGGTCTTGTAGCCAGGTGCGCACAGGGCATGGGGGAGGGGGCCTGGCGATCTGCGCGCGCGAAGGGCGGACAGGAGGTTGGGGATGACGGACTGACGCGTGGGTCCCACAGTCGGCGGTTGAGGGGCGAGGTGGCCGCTGCGTGTGCGTGCAGTGAGCTGGAGCGCGCACGCGGTGGGTTGCCGCGGCGAGCGGGCTGGAGGGGTGGGAGAGGCTTCACGGGCCGACGCCGTGTCGCTCGCGGGGAGCGGGAGGGTCGCGCGCAGAGGGAGCGCCCGCGGTGGGCCGAGTGCGCGCAGTGGGTCGCGACAAGGGAAGGGTGGGGAAGAGAGAAGGGAGGTCGGCTGCACGCTTGGCGGCCGGTGCGGGAGTGCGGGCCGGCGCGGGTGGGCCAAAAGGAGAAGGAGAGGGGAGCCCAAGGCCTTTCCCTTTTCTTTTCTTTTTAGTTTTCTTTTCAAATGCTTTTTGCAAACTCTTTTGAAATCTTTGAATTCCAAATCAAATTATTTTGAAATCAAAACTAGTTTTAAAACTTTGAAAATGTTTTCCCTAGATTTTGAAAATAAAATTTGAGTTTGATTCTGCAAAAATTTTCATAAACCCTTTTTGTTATTTCTTAAATAAAATAAAATGCGATTCGCCCTATCCGGGTTTAACAAAAATCTCTACCACCCAATAAAATTATGCAACAGCATGAATGCAACAAACATCTGGTTAGGATTTTCCTCCATCTAGAATTTTGGCCATTTTCTAATTAAATTCTAATTTATTTTAATTATTTAAAAACCCGGGGTGTTACAGAGTACCAGGTGTCGATTTATTTGATCCCAAAGGAAGACTAGGGTGGTGTATGAGTCGAGTCAAGGAGGGGATGAGAGTCGAAGAATAAGAAAAGGGAAAGAGGAGAAGAGAAGAGATGAGATGAAAGGCTAGAAAGAATATATGGGTGGATAGGTAAGGATGAAATGAAATGACTAAGGTAAGGTGGATGGATAGATAGATAAGGGGAATAGGATAACTAATGATAACTAACTAGTAACTACTAACTACTCCTAGATAACTACGAAGCAAGATAGACAAATGTCAATTAAGCAACCAAGTTAAGTATAGTTTTATTCCTATCTTATCAAGTATCGAGGCGTACTAGCCTTTACCACTGACTTAGGTTGAACGCTAGCACAACGAGCCTTACTGTTAAACTGGGCCAACTACGTGGTGGAATTCAAGGCGTACAGGGCTGTCACCACCTGCTTGCTACCACAGCTATCCGGGGGTCCAGCCGTATCTGAAGGTAAGTCTATAACTAAGCACCAAGCTTAATTATATTCTAACTATCTCTACCCTAGCTTTGAATAGAGACACTCTTGCGGACGTCAGAGCAAATACTTGACTTAATAAGATAAACACTAAACTAACTAAGCAACCTATTGGCAAAGATAAAACACTAAGCACACTAGAGATTAACTACTATGGCTAAGTGAATTGAACTGTAGGATAGCTAGGTCACACTCAAGGCACTTGATAAAGTAATACTGAAAGTAATACTAAAGTAATATTGGAATAATGATAAGTGTACCTGAGGTATAAGAGAGCAAACCGGACCGGAGACGTCGGGAAATCAACCGACCTCCGATGCCAGTCACTCGCACCCGCTTCTCTCTTAGCAAGCTCTACGCTACTATACCACTGGTCAGGGCTGAGCTGTGCTAAACTAAGAGCCGCGCTGCAGCGAGGGCACTAGAGCTATGCTCTCTCTACTAGCTAACCTACTTGCCTAAGCTCTCTGAGCTTCTAACCTAGCTCTCACATGCTTTCTTGCTTCTTGTGTGTCTTGTGTTGCTTCCAATGAAGTGATGCCTCCAGGGGGGTATTTATAGCCTTGTGGAGTGAGGGGGGTACTTATAGGGGGGGAGGCAGCCGACGTAGGGCTGAGTCAGGTGGCGGCCGCCACCCCTAACCGTTCGATTGAACCGCCATTCATCCGAGGGCATCCATGGGGTCCTCCAAGGCTGTGGTTAGGTCGGTGGCTCAAACCCTAACCGCCTCTTGTCCAATCCAGGGCACGATCCGCGTCACTTGCCTCCTGAGCCGTCCGATTCAACCGAGCTAGTGACCAAGGGCCAGGATTTAGACCTGAGGTGGTCACACGGATCAGTGACGTGGCAGGGGGGAGGTTTGGGCCTCTCCTTGTGGCAGGCGCCACCTAGGGGTGGCGGGCGCCACCCCACTAGGGCCCAAATGGGCCCTGCTGAGTGGTCTCGGCCCCTGGTGGGTTCATGCTCCAAATTTGGTCCAAATCCTGCATTCAAATCAAAATGTATGGACATGTGAAATTCGGTTAGTTTGAAACCTATTTGACTACATTTCATGCCTTTTTGGTGAATTTTAGGGTAACATGTTGATGGTAAAACAGGTGTTTAAGGACCATCAACAAGCTCCCCCAAGCTAACCTGTTGCTCGTCCTCGAGCAACAATGCGGTTTAAGCATTGAGCATAAAATAGATAGCTACTTAAGATGTATACAAGTGCATATTGTATAGTGAGAAATAACTTAGTATATATCATTAATCATAGCAATGTGGGGATTATAGCTTTTCACTTCAAACATGCAAGAGTGGAATAAAGCAGTAGATAGGAAACTTTTATCTTGCTTAGGTTTGACTAGGATTATGTCTAGAGGTTTTTTAAGGTTTTCAAAAGATAAAAACTTGCTTAAGTCCTCCAAGATTCACTCAATCACTCAATGGTGTTTAAATCCTCACTTAGGCCAAAATGTAGCCTCTCCTTTTTCTAAAGAATGATATGTGGAGTTATAGGTAGGCTAAGAATCATGAGCAAATTGCCTAATGTTTATTGCTAAGCTAGACACTCAGATCATAAGGAGTAGCAAATCATAAAAAATGATCAAGATGTGCATGTGTGGTTATGTGGAAGTGTATAGAGAGATATTTCATAATCCTTCCTAGTTAATTTCTGAGGTCTAGAGCTAATGATAACTCTCTCTGTCTCTCTTTTTTTTCGATACATAGTGAGTAGACAAAAATGTGTCCTCATATTTTCTTAGGACATAGTCCGCTCTTGAGCTACTTTGCTCACTTTTTTTTTATTTTTATTTTTTTATATCTCTCTTTTTTTAGCTCTAGATTTCCCCAGATCATCTATAGGAAAGGATTTTAGAAATGAAAAGGGGGAAGAGAGAGAAATGCTTATTCCCAGTGTAGGAATAGCATAAGGCTAGCAATGGGACGTTTGGCAAGGTATTGCATATCTCCAGTGTAGAGAATGAGCAATTTATTTGGTGGTTGCAAACTTCCAAAGTGGAGAGTAGGCAATTTATGGTGGGTGTGTGAATCTTGATCAAAAGATATGATAAGCTTCTCTACTAAGATCTATGAGGTCTAACAAAGCTCAACACAGACAAAGCTCTTTGTGGTTTTGACTAACAAATATTTGGCTAGTGGTGGAATGGGATAAAATCCAGGAGGAACTTTTAGCAAGGTTTTCATGATTTTTTTTAAAAAGAAATCCTCCAGATTAGGTCCTAATTTCACCTTAGCAAGTTTAACGAATTACTCTATTTCTTACTAACTTTATTCACTAAGCATGATTTCAGTTAAAGCATGTGCAACCCACAAAAACTACAACTTAGATAAGACCAGTTATTCTAACTATAACAATAGCATTTGCATGACATATTTCAAATCTTATTCAAGTTTCAACTTGTTTAAGCAGAATTTATCATTTTTATTCTTGGGATAATTACTTAGGCAAGCATATAACATTCAAAAGATATAGAATTTAAGAACCGAACGTAAAGAGTAAGGTTGAAACATACCTTATTGGCGCGAGGATCTCCCCCAAGCTGGCTTCTTGCTTGGTGAAGGGTCTTCATCTTTCTCGGTCGGAGCTCTTGTTCTCATTTTATTAAAAGGGAAACTATCTAATGTTGTGAAAAAGGGAAACTATCCTATGATATTTTATTGTTCTAGCTAAGTTAACATATACTTATGCATACAACTAATGATAACTGATTTTTTTAGTTACATGCATGACATATGTTATTTATTTGAAAAAGGGAAATTTGAAGGGAAATTTTAAAAGTAAATCCATACCTTAGATCCATGGAATTTCATCCTTTGTCGGGTGGATCTTCTTCCTTGGGTGCTTCTTCTTCAAGTACTTCATCGGGTTCTTCTTCTTTTGGCACCTCTCCTTTGTCATGTGAATTACACAACTCAGGAGGAGGTGGTTCTTTCTTTCTGTTCTACCTTGTTCTTGGACGCCTCTTCTTGGTTCGAACGGGTTTTGTTTCCTGCATGTTAGCGGCATATGCGGGACCACGGGACAAAGAGAATATTTCCTTCCTCCCTCCTAATGTCATTTGCATTTTACCATTCCCCACATATATGCAAGCATCAACAGTGTTCAAGAAAGGTCTTCCTAAGATTAGAGGCACATCTTTTCTATTTCCTATATCTAAAATCATGAAATCAGCAGGAACATAGGAGCCTCTAATTTGAACAGGTAAATCAGTTACTATCCCTTCTATATAGCAAGTGGATTGATCAGCTAGCACAACATAGGTAGATGTGGATGACATGGGTGGAAAGAACGAGTTTTCATAAAAATCTTTAGATAGAATGTTCACACTCGATCCTAAATTACACATGACATTTTTAAAGACTTCACCAAAGATTGAGCATCTAATTATGGGACTACCAGGATCACCCTTTTTAACAGTCATGGTTTGATCTTCATAATAGTTAAAATATTTTATTTCAACCATATTTGCAATTTCCATGTCAGGTTTAGCAGGAATTTTGCCAGTTTCAAAAGATGGTATGATAGCAGCAAGTTGAGCTAATTGGGTTTCTAACATCTTATTAAAACTTAATTGATTTTTCAGAGCAGATGATAAATCTTCCAATTTAGCATTTATGTTCTCAAGCATTTTATCATTTGACATTAATTTCTTATTCAAAAATTCAGTAGTTCTACCTTGAGAGTAGACTAGATTCTTTAAGAACGAGAAATTATCAGTACTTTGGAAATTAGAGCGAGGGAATGAATTGTTACCTTGAGAATTTGCAGGCTGATTCCATCCTTGATTCTGTTAACGGAAACCGTTGTTGTTGTTGTTGATGATGAAGTTCAAATCTTCATGTAACTCGGGGTAGTGGTTCCCAGAATGTCTGGTTTCTCCACAGACTTCACAAGTCATGTAGGATTCCAGAGATTGGACATTCTCTTGTTGGTTCATCTTCTCACAGCTGTCCAGCTTCTTTGCCAGCAGGTCCATCTTGGCCACGATCATGTCGGCCTCCTTAAGGGAATGCATACCTCGCTTACGGGGCTGCAGTCTCTCGTCAGTCCATCCTTGGTTCGACACCATCTTCTCTATGAGAGCCTTAGCATCTGCAACATTCAGAGAAAAGAATGCACCGCCGGCGGCGGCATCCAAATGGCTTCTAGAGAGTGGGGTTAGGCCATGGTAGAAGTTCTGGATCAATAGCCAGTCCTCCATACCATGGTGCGGACAAGCAGCGACGTACTCTTGCATTCTCTCCCAAGCCTCGGGAATAGATTCCTCGGCTTGTTGCGTAAAGCTGGAGATTTTGTTGCGAAGAGCATTCGTCTTGCCCATCGGAAAGAATTTGGCGAGAAAAGTATTGGAACATTTGTCCCATGTGTCTACAGCGTTGCGACTAGTATATAACCATTGCTTCGCTTTTCCTAGAAGAGAAAAGGAAAAGAGACGAAGACGGATGGCTTCTTGTGTTATCCCCTTAATGGTGAAGGTGCCGCAAATCTCCAAAAATTGTTGGAGGTGAGCATTGGCATCCTCATGAGCTTTGCCACAGAACGGGCTAGCTTGGACCATCGTGATCAGAGCCGGTTTCAACTCAAAATTGAGGGTGGCATCGATCACGTCTGGTCCTGTCGCTACATTGGCGGCAGAAGGAGCAGAAAACTTATGAATGGTCTTATTGGCCATCGTGAAGATAGAACGAGATAAGAAAGAAAGAAGTTGAAGAAGATGAAGGAAAAAGATAAGAAGGACTAAGGAAAGAAAGAATGGGTAAAGATGGGATTCGCTAAGCGGGAGCTTAAGCGAAGATAAATTCGACACGGACTCAACCGATACACCGATTGCCTTCCCCGGCAACGGCGCCAGAAATGCTTGTTGGTAGTTCTTAACTTCACTAAAGATAGAGCTAGGCAACTATCCCCGGTAACGGCCCAGAAATGCTTGTTGACACTTGCCAACGTCGTGACTAGGAGTAGACTATGGAATCTACCCCTGACTACGGCGCCAGAAATGCTTGTAACAAGTCCAGTCACTATACCTAAAGGAGTGAAGCTAAAGCAGCTATCTACTAATGTCAAATGGGGTTGTCAATCCCGACACTAGTAGGAGCTAGCTAGAGAGAATGCAATCTACCAGGAGGAGATTCTGCAAGCACACAGAACTATCGTAGTAGCACTTCCCTGGGAGTACCAGGTGTCGATTTATTTGATCCCAAAGGAAGGCTAGGGTGGTGTATGAGTCGAGTCAAGGAGGGTATGAGAGTCGAAGAATAAGAAAAGGGAAAGAGGAGAAGAGAAGAGAGAAGATGAAAGGCTAGAAAGAATATATGGGTGGATAGGTAAGGATGAAATGAAATGGCTAAGGTAAGGTGGATGGATAGATAGATAAGGGGAATAGGGTAACTAATGATAACTAACTAGTAACTACTAACTACTCCTAGATAACTATGAAGCAAGATAACTACGAAGCAAGATAGACAAATGTCAATTAAGCAACCAAGTTAAGTATAGTTTTGTTCCTATCTTATCAAGTATCGAGGCGTACTAGCCTTTACCACTGACTTAGGTTGAACGCTAGCACAACGAGCCTTACTGTTAAACTGGGCCAACTACGTGGTGGAATTCAAGGCGCACAGGGCTGTCACCACCTGCTTGCTACCACAACTATCCGGGGGTCCAGCCATATCTGAAGGTAAGTCTATAACTAAGCACCACGCTTAATTATATTCTAACTATCTCTACCCTAGCTTTGAATAGAGACACCCTTGCGGACGTCAGAGCAAATACTTGACTTAATAAGATAAACACTAAACTAACTAAGCAACCTATTGGCAAAGATCAAACACTAAGCACACTAGAGATTAACTACTATGGCTAAGTGAATTGAACTGTAGGATAGCTAGGTCACACTCAAGGCACTTGATAAAGTAATACTGAAAGTAATACTGAAAGTAATACTAAAGTAATATTGGAATAATGATAAGTGTACCTGAGATATAAGAGAGCAAACCAGACCGGAGACGCCGGGAAATCAACCGACCTCCGATGCCAGTCACTCGCACCCGCTTCTCTCTTAGCAAGCTCTACGCTACTATACCACTGGTTAGGGCTGAGCTGTGCTAAACTAAGAGCCACGCTGCAGCGAGGGAACTAGAGCTATGCTCTCTCTACTAGCTAACCTACTTGCCTAAGCTCTCTGAGCTTCTAACCTAGCTCTCACTTGCTTTCTTGCTTCTTGTGTGTCTTGTGTTGCTTCCAATGAAGTGATGCCTCCAGGGGGTATTTATAGCCTTGTGGAGTGAGGGGGTACTTATAGGGGGGAGGCAGCCGACCTAGGGCTAAGTCAGGTGGCGGGCGCTAGCCCTAGGTGGCGGCCGCCACCACTAACCGTCCGATTGAACCGCCATTCATCCGAGGGCATCCAGGGGGTCCTCCAAGGCGGTGGTTAGGTCGGTGGCTCAAACCCTAACCGTCTCTTGTCCAATCCAGGGCACGATCCGCGTCACTTGCCTCCCGAGCCGTCCGATTCAACTGACCTAGTGACCAAGGGCCAGGATTTGGCCCTAGGGTGGTCACACGGATCAGTGACGTGGCAGGGGGGAGGTTTGGGCCTCTCCTTATGGCGGGCGCCACCTAGGGGTGGCGGGCGCCACCCCACTAGGGCCCAAATGGGCCCTGCTGAGTGGTCCCGGCCCCTGGTGGTTTCATGCTCCAAATTTGGTCCAAATCCTGCATTCAAATGAAAATCTATGGACATGTGGAATTCTGTTAGTTTGAAACCTATTTGACTACATTTCATGCCTTTTTGGTGAATTTTAGGGTAACATGTTTATGGTAAAACAGGTGTTTAAGGACCATCAACAGTTGTTTGACTTGTACTTGTGCATATGCAATGATTTGGCTCTTTGTAATAATTGTTGGTGTGTTCTGGTCGTCAGGTTGCAGCGACATCATTTGTTTTAAAAGTTTTTATTAAATGAAATTAACTATATAAATCAGGGTTGTTATATCTATCTATCATGTCTCACTTTTACTCCTAGAAATGCAACATATGGCTAACACCAGGAGGAACGCGGGTAACGCTAGCGAGAACGAGGCAGGTGCCAACTAGCTGCCTCATCCACCTCCACCACCTCCTCCACCGCAACTGCCGCCTCCACCTCCACCTCCACCTCCGCCTCCGTACGACCTAATCCAGATGGCCCAGATGCAGAACCAGATGATGCATAACATGCAGCAGATGCCCCAGGGTGCTCAGGGTGGAGTAGCTGCACAGCCACCCCGACAAGAGGACTCTCTCAGGAGGTTCATGATGACGCACCCTCCAGTTTTCCGCCACGCGATCGAGCCGATGGATGCTGATGATTGGCTCGAGACCATTGAGAGCAAGTTGCAGCTTGCTCATGTTGAGGGCCATGATAAGGTCCTCTACATCGTGCACCAGCTTCAGGGTCTAGCGAAGAACTGGTGGTCTGCCTACACCGCCGCTCACGAGGACGCCGACACCATCACTTGGCGGGAGTTTCGCAAGGCCTTCCATGACCAGTACGTCCTCTCCGGCGAGATCAGGGTGAAGCGCCGAGAGTTTCAGGACCTCAGGCAGGGCACGATGTCAGTGCGTGAGTATCTCACACAGTTTAGCCAGTTGTCTCGCTACGCCCCAGGTGATGTGGACACTGATGACAAGAAGCAGGATTGCTTCAGGCAAGACCTCTGTCAATCTTTTACATTAATTTATCTTTCATATATCCTTGTTCATTTCTTTCGCTACCTATCAAGTAATTAACTTGTTGTCTACTTCAGGCATGGGCTTAACCCTGGACTCCGCTATGCCCTGGCTTCGAATGAGTATTCCTCATTCAAGAAGCTGGTTGACAGTGCCTTCACGGTGGAGAAGGAAAGGAAGGACCTCGATGCAGATCACAAGAGGAAGATGGCCTTCCAGGGATAGACCTCAGGCATCTCCACTCGTCCCCACAACGCTCACCTGCTCCAGCTTCTAGGCTGATCCCTCAGCAGCACCAGCAGCAGTACCGGCAGCCAGCTCCACAGTACCAGGCTCCACACCCGTAGCAGCAGCAGCAATCTCGCCAGGCTCAGGCACCTCACATGGCCCTCCAAGCTCCACAGCAACCCTGTCCAGCACAGGGGGCAGGGCAGCTTGGTCCGTGCTACAAGTGCCACCAGATAGGATACTTGGCCAACCAGTGTCTGACCAGGCAGCAGGCTCCACGAGCACCTCGGCAGCAGAACCAGAACAGGAATGGTGCCAGAACTTCAGGCATGGGAAGGTGAACCATGTGGCTCTGGAGTCAGCTCAGGAGGCTCCTGATGTGGTGATTGGTACGTTCTCCATTGATTCATATCCTGTTACTGTGTTGTTCAATTCTGGGGCATCACATTCATTCATATCAACACCATGCATAGCAAGATGTAATCTGCCTAAATCTTTGTTCAAAAACAAGCTGCTAGTCAAGTCTCCTGGAGGAGAGATATTATCAGAGTATATGTGCTCCAATGTGAGTTTATTCATAAGGGGGTAGTCTTCCCTTCTCATCTCATCGTCCTGGAGTCGCAAGAGGTGGATATTATTTTGGGTATGGACTGGTTGAGCAGATATCATGGGATTATTGATTGTGCTCAGCAGACCATCACAGTGAAGCATCCAGATGGCACAAAAATTTCATATCAGGCACCGCCGAAGATGGTGGAAGCAACCAGAGTGTATCAGGAGTTGTGGTGCCAGATATTCGAGTGGTCAAGGAGTTTCCTGATGTCTTCTAGAAAGTGCCAGGTATGCCACCTGATCACGAGATTGAGTTCTCTATTGATTTAGTTCCTGGCACTGCACCTATATACAGGCGACCATATAGAATAGATGCTGAAAAGCTAGCTGAGCTGAAGACGCAGATCCAAGAGAAGCTAGAGAAGGGGCATATTTGTCCTAGTATATCCCCGTGGGGAGCCCATGTGATCTTTGTTCCGAAGAAGGATGGAGGCAGACAGATGTGCGTTGATTATCGCGCATTGAATGAAGCCACCATCAAGAACAAGTACCCTATTCCTCACATTGATGATCTGTTTGATCAGTTGAAGGGTGCTCATGTGTTCTCGAAGATTGACCTGCAAACAGGCTATAATTAGCTGAAGATTCGTGAAGCTGATATTCCGAAGATTGCATTTGTGACTCGATACGGGCTTTATGAGTGCACAGTGATGTCTTTTGGTTTGACTAATGCCCCTGCTTTCTTCATGTATCTGATGAACAAGGTCTTCATAGAGTTTCTAGACTTGTTCATCGTGGTGTTCATTGATGATATCCTGGTATTCTCGAAGAATGAAGAAGAGCATGAGAAGGATCTGAGGTTAGTGCTGCAGAAGCTCAAAGAGCATCAGTTGTTTGCGAAGCTGAGCAAATGTGAGTTCTGGCTGAAGGAGGTTGCATATTTGGGGCATATTATCTCGGAAGGTGGTGTATCTGTTGATCTAGGCAAGGTCCAAGATATATTGGACTGGAAGGTACCTGAGAGTGTCACTGAGATTCGGAGTTTCCTCGGTATGGCTGGATATTATCGCAAATTCATTGAGGGATTCTCCAAGATCGCAAAGCCGATGACAAAGCTGACTGAGAAGGGTGCCAAGTTCATATGGTCCCCTGAATGCCAGGATAGTTTCGAGGAGCTGAAGGCGAGATTGACTTTTGCTCCTATTCTTGTCATGCTAGATGTACAGAAGAACTTCACCGTTTATTGTGATGCTTCTCGTCAGGGCCTGGGATGTGTTCTTATGCAGTCGTGTGATTGTCTATGCCCCGAGAAAGCTCAGGAAGCATGAGCTGAATTATCCTACACATGATCTGGAGTTAGAAGCTGTTGTTCATGCTCTGAAGATCTGGAGGCACTATCTGATGGGCAAGAGGACAAAGATACACACTGGTCATAAGAGCCTGAAGTACATCTTCACCCAACCAGATTTGAATCTCTGCCAACGGAGATGGCTAGAGTTGATTAAAGATTATGATCTGAGTATACTATCATCTGGGCAAGGCAAATATTGTAGCAGATGCCTTGAGCAGGAACGTCTACTGCAATGTGTTGGAGATCAAGGAGCGGCAGCCCGAGTTGCGTGAGAAGTTTGCGAAGCTCAATCTGTGTATTCTTGGTCACACTGATGCAGTAGCCTTGGAGGTTGACTCAACCTTGGAGCGTGATATCCAAGCGGGGCAGCTCACTGATGAGTATCTTCTAGAGATCAAACAGTCGATCAAGGAGAACAAAGCCCTAGGATTCACAGAGGATGATCACGGTGTCTTATGGTTCAGAGGCAGAATCTGTGTTCCAGATGTGAAGGCTATCAAAGAGTTGATTCTGAGGGAAGCTCATGATTCAGCCTACTCTCTTCATCTAGGCAGTACCAAGATGTACCAGGATCTAAAGCAGTAAAACTGGTGGTATGGGATGAAGAGGGAAGTAGTAGAGTATGTGGCCTTGTGTGACACATGTCAGAGGGTTAAGGCCCAACATCAGAGACCAGTTTGTTTGCTACAACCATTGCAGATCCCGGAGTGGAAATGGGAAGAGATCAGCATGGACTTCATCACTGGTTTGCCCAGGGTCATAGTTGATCGTTTGATCAAGGTGGCTCACTTCATTCCTGTCAAGGGGTCATATAAGGGAGATAAGCTTGCAGAGCTGTACATGTCCCGCATTGTGTGCTTGCATGGAGTGCCTAAGATCATAGTATCTGACAGGGGTACACAGTTCACATCTAGATTCTGGAAGCGGTTGCATGAGTCTATGGACACCCGCCTCAGTTTCAGTTCAGCGTATCACCCTCAGACCGATGGTTAGACAGAAAGGGTGAATCAGATTCTGGAGGACATGTTGAGAGCCAGTGCACTCTAGAACAACCAGAGTTGGGACTTGAGTCTGCCATATGCGAAGTTTTCTTATAATAACAGTTATCATGCCAACCTGAAGATGTCACCATTTGAAGCACTGTATGGCAGGAAGTGCAGAACCCCTCTGTTCTGGAATCAGGTTGGAGAAAGAAAAGTCTTTGGCCCTGAATCTATAGAAACAGTTGAAGAACAGGTCAGGGAAATCAGAAGCAACCTGAAGATAGCTCAGTCTAGACATAAGAGTTATGCAGATGTCAGACGATGAGAGCTGGAATTCCAGATTGGGGGACTATGTCTATCTGAAGGTGTCACCCTTCAGAGGTCTTCGAAGGTTTAATATCAAAGGGAAGCTATCTCCGAGTTTCATTGGCCCTTTCATGGTGATTAACAAGAAAGGCGCGTTTGCTTATTAGCTGGAGTTACCTGCACGGCTGGCAGGTATTCATGATGTGTTCCATGTATCCCAGATGAAGAGATGCCTCCGAGTTCCAGAGGAGTCGTTGCCACTTGAGGAGCTTGATTTGAGAGATGACTTGAACTTCTCTGAGTCGATCAAGATTCTGGACACTATGAAACGAGGCACTCGCAACAAGAGGATAAAAATTTGCAAGGTGCAATGGAAGCATTACTCCGAAGAAGAGGCAACCTGGGAGAAGGAAGATGATCTTCGGGCAGATTTTCCCCACCTCTTCGCCGACTCTTCCTAATCTCGAGGACGAGATTCTTCTAAGGGGGTAGGTTTGTAACACCCTGATTTATTTTTTCCCTAATTTAATTAAATTAATTAGAACTATATAGGTTGGCTAATTTATTAGAGGAGGAAAATAAATTTTATTTAAGTTTGTCATGTTGCATTCATGACATTGCATATTTTTATTGAGTGGTAAATGTTTTATTAAACCTGTATAGGGCGAATCGAGTTTGTTCTATTTAAGAAAAGAAATAAAAAGAATTATAAAAGTTCGCCGTCCTCAGGCCCATCCTCCCCTCCCTCCCCTCCCCTCCCCGCGCGGCCCAGCACGGAAGCAAGCCTCGGCCCAACCGCGGCCACTCCGTGCGGCCCACGCAGACGACCACCGCTCGCCACGCGCGTCCCCTAACCGCGGTCGCTATGGCTCAGCCCCACTCGCCAGTGCGCCTTGTGCGGCTGACCGATGGACCCCGCCTATCGGGGTTAGCCTCTTCCCCCTCGCGCGCGCATCCACACCACCGCCACCTGCAACGTCTTCCCCCCGAACCCTCTGGCTCTCTCCCACTCATTCGAGTCGAGCCGCCACCCCTCCCTCTAGGCCTACAAAATGCTCCGCCCGTGCCCTAGCTTCCCCCTTTACCCCTCCGAGCTGCCACCACCATTGCCCTCCCTCACTGGAGCTCACGGGCACCTCGACGACGCCGTGAACCCCACCCCGAGCCCTCCTTCGTTCTCGCAAGGACGCATCGCACCCACAGGATCATCTCCGGTGGACTCGACGCCCGGGAGCGCCGTCAGGGGACCACGCCGGAGCTCGGAACCACAACAACCGCCTTCATCGACGAACCCACGTACCCGGGCCTTCCCCGACCGCGCAAGTCCCCTCGCTGAGCCTGTCGTGATCCCCTCTCCCTCCCTATGTGGTCCGTTGGGTTAGTTTGGTTCTGTAGGCCATGATCGAGATGCGACAGTGAGCCCCACGGCCTCATCTATGGCGCCGCGAATAGTCTCCGCGCCGCCACCCTCGGCCTCGCCGGCGGCCAAACCCTGCCACCCTCACCATCTGATCCAAAACTGATGGCCTAGATTAGATCCAGCACTAAACCAGTATAGACAGGCAACATAAAAGTCTGTGGACTCAGTCCACCGGCACTCACCCCCTCGCGACCACTGCACTGGTGGCACACCGACCCAACCGTTGCGCGCCATGCGACACCACGTGGCGTCCACGCCAGCACCCACGCCGACGCTCGGCACTCTTGCTAAAGAACCCTCGTTTTTGTTCCGAATCAATCCGCAGTCGTAAACCCCTGTACGGTGAGTCTTGGAAAACTTACCGCTTCATTCCTGCGCTTTCGGAAAAAGGAGGCGCAGTCCACCCTTCACTGCACCACCATGAGCCCAGACCACCGCGCGAACGCGCCCCCGCCCACGGCACAGTCCGTGCACCCAGCCAGTAGCACGCCGCCCCGCGGCACCAGTGCCAGCGCACGCTTGCAGAACCGCGCACAGTTGCAGAAAACCCTCTGTAGTTTGCAAAAATCTACCTGCAGTCCTGATCAACTGTGCTCTGAGTCTGCGCATTCTTGCGAGCCCGCCCCTGTGTTTTCGGATAATTGAGGCCCGGTCCAGATCTCTTTTGAATCACAGATTTATTTTATTTAAATTCAAAATCGAGTTCGCATTAATCACAGAAATGCCATCCATATTCAAAAGCTCATAACTTGCTCATTTTAATTCCGATCCGACCCATTCAACTTGCGTTAGTTTCATAATTTCGTTCTCTACACAGTAGATCTATTTGTTTACTGTTTTATTGCTGTTGGTGTACTGTTATTTATTTTCGATATATTGTGCCATGTATGTTGCTTGGGCCAGAGAGTGCGGAGTTCGAGGATGCTCCCGACTTTTCCTGTGATCCTGCAGTTTTGACCCAGCCCGCAGGCAACTGTTCTTGAACATCTTGCACCTATACTTTATTTTACTTTTGGTATTAGAGTAGTTAGATCCTGTAGATGCATGCTGTGTCTAAATTTGAATCTCATGTTATGCTTTATTAGATTTTGCTCTATTATCCTTGTCGCCTGGTTTGGGATGTTTTGGGTAGAGTATTGCTTAGCCCTGCAATCATATCGGGATGAGATGGTGGTCAATTATTAATAATATTGATTAATGAACTATGGAACGAATGTGGACATGGTAATTTTTGTAGTAACATGGGTTTTAGGTAAATCTGGCAGGATGGATCGTACTGGTGGTTTTGTATCATGGATTTGACAGCTCTTATTTGGTTTTTGGTTCTGGGCTCGTGCTAGATTATCCTGCCTGGATCCCTAGGACCCGGTTCTCGAAGCCTGTAACCCGGCTTAACAGCGCAACCATGATGTCTGGATGGGCTGGACCTGGCTAAGTAATTAATTGCCTCCAAGTTGAGGGTTTACATGGGGTTGGATTTGTGGCACAAGAGGGGGCTTCTGCAGTGGTGTGTATATCCACTGTTAGCGATGAAACCTTAGTGAACGTGTAAAATGGGCTTGGAGGGAATTTTGTAACGGCCTTGTACTGCGATCCCGCTATGCACCTTGACAGTGTTTACCATGATGGGGAACACATGACTCATGGGTAACGATGTGTAACCTCTGCAGAGTGTAAAACTGATATATCAGCCGTGCTCACGGTCACGAGCGGCTTGGACTTCTTCGAGATTAGTTGGTGGGTTGGTTCTGATTCGTTTGGGAAGCCTTATATGGTCATTAGTCCCATATGACATGGGTACAGAGGTTTCTTCTACGCGGGTTACTGCTTGGTACGGGAGACCGCTCCCAGGCTCGGGCGCAGACCTGGTGTTATTACGGAAGGTAGCTTCTATGTCATGACATATGGAACTAATACACATAGGGGGACTCGTGTAACGACCTTGTGGGTGGCCTGATGGACTTCTGGTGTGGTTTGCCTAATATACTTCAGGTGTGGTTTGCCTGATGGACTTCAGGTGTGGTTTGCCTGATGGACTTCAGGTGTGGGTTATGCTTGGTGGACTCCAAGTGTGATTGCTCGGTGGATTTCAAGTGCGGTTTGCTCGGTGGACTTCGAGTGTTCTACTTTTCTACAGTGTCTGTGTCTATAACCTAATAAATAGGTGCATAGGATTAATAGGAATAATAGGATGTGTCGCTTTAGGCGCTTCAGTCAAACAGAGTTAGCCTACATTTGTGATTAGCCTCATAAGTATATATTTCGTACACTTGCGGAGTACATTTTGATGTACTCACCCCCCCTCCTCTTTGTCCCTCTGCTACCCCACCCAGACGCTGGAGACTACGCATACGAGGAGCAGGAGTACCCCGAGGACGGCGGCTTCGACCCTGACGACCTGTAGTAGGATGGCGCTACCTCCGGTCGATCTTCCTGTGAAGTGGAGTCCAGATCTTCCGCGTCTTCATTAGAGTTTACCTTAGAGTCAGTTTCACGAGAGTCTGTACTTTTCTTTCACACCCGAGGGTCATTTATGTAATAATATTCGAGATATTAATAAAAGCAATGTTTTGATATTTAGTATGATGTTGATATATGTATGAATATTGATCCTGATATATATATATATTGTGCTTCAATTTTATTTTTAAAGTTGGGGTGTGACAATTCAAGACAGCAATAGCATGGAAGCTATTCTGAATCCGAAAACGGAATATAATGCTCTGCAGACATGAACAGCTGGAGCAAATGCAGCTCGCTTTCGGCTCCTTTCTCTCCCCCTTTTGGTTGTCTGTTGTGGACATAAAGTTCTTGCCTCTGCAATACTCGATTTGATATATTGGCGGACCTACTCCCTCTGTTCTTCAAAAAATAACTTTAGAAAAATATATATTTAAAAATATTAATATTTATTATACATAATTAAAATCGTTGAAAAGATTTTTGAACATATGGAACTATTTGGTTCTCAGCCACAACCTGCCACAACTAACCTTAGACAAAGTGTAGCAAGCCATAGAAAGTTTGACAAGTAAAACTGTGGCCACACTTTTCTTGCCTAAGAGAATTTTGTCATACTTTTTCTACTGTATGACATGTAGAGCCAAGAAGAATCTTGGCTAAGATCAGTCATCAACCAAACACTTATTAATCTGGTCAAACTTGTCTAAGATGAAGTGTGGCAAAGTATGACTAGCAACCAAACCACCCCTATTTACTTGAAAATACAAATGTTACACATATTTTTTTATAAATCGAGTTAAACTTTGTGGCACGAAAATTAAAAGCGATAAATATTTTGGGACGGAGTATATAGGAGTTGTGAGGCTATATGTGAAATGTTACCAGAAACGGTAAAATTCCGTCAACTAGTTGGATTATGTCTTGCACCGGACCATTTGTCTAATTATTCAGAAACTAGGAAAATATGTCCGTGCGTTGCAACGGGAGAGGGGAAAACACCAAATATTTATGAAAAGTGATGATATAGGAATGTTACATAAATTATATATTTATGTTTTACTTTTTCACGAAATTTAATTTTAAAGCTATAATTTATGGTTAACAGAAAAGTGGTGAACTTTTCTATAAAATATTATAATTAACACAATAATAAAACTGTATTTTTTACATGAAGTATATGGTTCATGTAAGAAGACTATTGATGGCTTATCGTCCCACCAGCCACCACAAGCATTCCTCTCAGGTCTCAGCAACTCAATCACATGCGACGTTAGATCCTTATCGCTGTAGCATTCATCCTATCTGTCTCTCTCTCCCTCCCTCAAACAAATAATCCCCGTCCAACAGCGCTCTTGCGCTTGTTACGTCCACCTCCAGCTATCAAGTATCAAGCGTCTCCGTTTGTTGGCTTAAATCACCGGCGCTAAGCTCAATATAATCGCCTCGAGTGTGTGGCTGAGAGGATGCTTGTGTCCCGCTTGACTCGAGCTCAGTCGCCTGGACAACCTCAATCGATGTCCCATCCACATCTAGGCTCTCCCATCTCCCCTCTGTTCCTTTTCTTTTGGCCACAGCTTGATCTGAGAAGCACGATGGTCTTTCCCCCATGGAGATCGAAGCTTCCCATTACAGATCTTGCAACAAAACGATTGGTGACACCACATGTACAGGTCTGTTCTTCTGCCTGGCGTCCTCTTCTCACTTTGCGACGCCAAGTTTGCACGGTAGCCTTTTGCCTCGACTTGTGTCCACGAGCTAGGCAGCACGCGTCCTGAGTGCAGTATTCCCACCATCACGGACCCCGGCGAAGAAAATATGTACTCCCTCCGTTCAAAATTACAAGTCATTCCAAGAATCTTGGAGAGTCAACGTTTTTCAACTTTGACAAAAATTATATAACAAGATAACAACATCTATGATACTAACTAAGTATTATTAGATTCTTCATTAGTTATATTTTCATAATATACATATTTGATGTCATAAATCTTTGTGCTCTTCTCTATAGCTTTAGTCAAAGTTGAAAAACTTTGACTCTTCAAGATTCTTGGAATGACTTATAATTTGGAACGGAGTGAGTAGCTGGCAGTGAAGACTGGTTGTGACCGGCACCAGATTCACCGATTCGGCGAGGAGACCGATAGGCGGTAGCAACGCGTAACTTAGTGCACGTGGTATGAAAAAAAGACTTCAACAAGCAGTGGACCTCAACGCAGAACCATGATTAGTTCTCATGATATAAAACCTCATGCAGTTATATATGACGTGACAATTGCATCGCTGATAGATGTTCTCGAGGACTTAGGGCCTGTTTAGATGTCAAATATTTACAAGATTCTCCATCACATCGAATTTTTAGACGCATGCATGGAGTATTAAATGTAAGTAAAAATAATAACTAATTGCACAGTTTATTTGTAAATGTCGAGACGAATCTTTTGAGTCTAGTTGGTCCATATTTGGACAAAGTTTGTCAAATAACAACGAAAGTGCTACAGGAACTTTACACTCAAAATTCTTCCAACTAAACACACCCTTAATCGATATGTGGTTCCTTACTGCAAGACCTCGGCCTCAAGAACGACCACATCTAGCACATTGACCACATCACGCTGTCTGCTTTGTTTTGTCCGATCGAACGTACTATGGTTTAATTTATATTCATGATGTTATATGTCCATTGGTGTTCTACTTCTATTCGAATTCCTTTTTTCTATGTTCGTTCACGTAACGTCGGCCTTACACCTTGTTGAATCCCAGTCGTACGAGGCCAAGACCATCTTGGAGTTGGATGTGGCCGTTGAGTTAGAGACGTGTTCTTTTCCAACCGGACCACATGGACACGGACCATGTTGCGATTCTGAACCGAATTAGGCAACGGAACCAAATTGATTACATGGTTGGACGAAAATCTAAGGTTGGTAGAAATTTTGGGTCTTTATTATTATATATATATATATATAATTATAATATTATATATATATAAATAATATATATATATATATAAATTAAAATTAATATTATTAGGTATAGATATAGATTACATGAAATGGTTTCATGGGCTTTTACTCCAAATGATCGGGTGCCCATCCATGCAAGAATCCAAAGTCAAGCTCCCATGAAATTGCCTATTGCAATCGTGACACCAACTATAGCATATCCTTACTCGTCACGCAATTAATTATATATCCCATGTATCCTAAAAGAATCTAAATATTACTTATAGACTCTTATTAAAGGAGCATCCACATTATTAGTTCTTATAGGATGCCTTATTAAAGAAAAAAAATCTAAAATCCTCATAGAAAATATAGTCCTCAATTTGATAGAATCAAATCATACGTCTAAAATAGCCATAAGATACATTATAGTTTTCTAAAAAAATTCCCACCTCTATTGTTATAAAAATACAAAGTAACCTCTAAACTTACATATAAATTACTCACCACTACCATTATGAAAGATAATTTAAATAACCTTCTAAATTTGCATATAATATCCATCCCTACCATTTTGAAAGATAATACCAATAACGCTGACAATTCTCTATGACAATACATTTTGTAGGTAGTTTAATAAAGTTATATATTTCAAATGAAATATAATGACACATCTATATTGATAGTTTAATATATATAATTCTTCAATATAGAAATTTTAGCCTTTTAAGTGTCATGGTGCAACCTGAAATAATTGATTACGTGGATCCAACATCTAGCTATTAATTTGGTCGCATCTAATTATCATAGAGATTAGAGAATAATAACAACATGATCTATTTTATTTTCTTCAAAAATCACCAGCTTTGTCGTTATTTGAAGAAATACATAGTAACCCCGTGGATGTACATTTAAATTACATACCTCTGTCCTTATGGTAGATTAAAACAATCTCAAAGTTTGCATTTAAATTATCTGCATTGCCATTGTAAAAAAAACTAAAACATCCTTAAATCTATGTCTAAATTATCAATATAAAATATTATAACACGACAATAGAAATACATTATATTTGTTCTTAAATTACCTAGTTTTACTACTATTGCACCCAAAGTAATCATGAAGATAAGGTCAGTCTCAGCGGTGGATTTTATTTTCCGGTTTCCAAGATTGTCATATCAAACAAAATAAAATAAAACTTAAATGAAACTATACATTGAGGGTGATAGTTCCATTCTAGAGTTTCATAAACATTTAATTTCATGACTCACTACAGTTGGTAACTGTGCCAGGAGAGTGTCATCTCCATGACACTCATTTTTTCTCTACCTTCTTAAATACTCTTAAGGACAAGTACATTGCTACACGTCAGCTGTCTCGTACATCGTCTCATGCAGTGCCACATAGGATTTTTGCTGATGTGGAGGAAAGAGAGAAGCGAAAGAGAAAGAGGTCGTTGTTTCGCGAAACAACCACCTCATGAGCTAAAATTTAGGACTATGAGACAACTATTCTACCATTGTATGAGTTGTTGTTGTCATGCAACTCACAATTTATTTTTATTCTATCCATAAATTAAGGAATAATGAGTTGCTACGAGACAACTTAAAAAACAAACTATTGTACATGTCGTCTACTAAGTCGTCTTAAAATTACGTGGCACTATATGAGACCACCTACGAGACAAGACCAATGTACTTGCCCTAAATACAGTGCCACATCATAAAAAACGCCTACATGACAGCTTATTAAATGAGAATGAAACTGCCAGGCCTAATATTTCCTTAACAAACCAAATACCCTTGACATTAATAACTCATTTTGAATTATATTAAAACTCTTGGACAACAAATTCTATAAGACTAGTGTCAATGAAAGTTTCATGACCCAGTTTCCAATATACTCATATTTTGGAAATAATGAGAGGAGTTTCATCCCCATAAAACTCTATATGCTCCTATAAAACTCTTATCATCTCTCTTTATTAATATAGTAACACGTCAGTATATTTAATATTCATGAAACTCCATTGAGCCTGGCTAAGTTGTTAGCAGAAAATGAGTTCATAATTTTGGTCTCAACCGTACTCGACATTCTGCAGTGCATTTAAGGTTGACATTAGGCCCCGCCCCTCAACGTGTTTAGTGAAAAACGAGGAGGAAAAACTTGTGTTTCAACAAAATCCCTTTTGAAGTTCGAAAAAAATCTCCAATGACGATCTGTACTTGACGTGTCGGCGTGGAATTTTTCATATATGCGTTGGACGCCCCTTCCAAGGATGCATCAATTTTGCACAAACATCTCTCCCCTGTGTGGGCACGTAATCTCTAGGATGAATTTGACGCGCACATCTCCATCCATCATGAAATAGTAGCTGCTAGTTTTGTCCGTGGCAAATCTCTTTCCAGTAGCCAAATATGCAAAGATGGACGGGGACGGCTCGGCTCCTGTCAATCACATTGTGTGGCCGCTCCCTTTTGTTCGTAATATAAAGAATCATATAGTTTGTACATATCTCACGATTAGCCACGTCCCTCACCCAAAGCTAATGTGTCTTGTCCAATTGTCTTTTTAGCGTCCTATAGCAATTTTTTCCTAAACTTTTTTATTTTAACCTAATATTTTTATCATAGTCAATATTTGGTAATATATGAATTCCATGATTTTTAAGACTTTTTGTGTCCTACAAATATATTAATAAATTAAATTTGGTTAATTTTATCTATTTATGAGGTGGGGTAAAATGATCATTTCAGTGGAAAATAATATTTTATCATATAGTTCCTATCATGTAGAGTGTAAAAGATTTCATAGTATAATTTTCTGGAGCCTTTTACTTGTATGCCATTAAAAAAGATGGTGTAATCGTCCATGTCCCTAGAAGATGGGCTCTAACACTCTTGCCACTGGGTCTGAAAACTTTTCTCTCCCACGCCATTCTGTTCGTTTGAACCACTAACGGTGTGAACTGTGTGCGGAAAAAGACATCAATGCCCCTCGGAATTTATTTTACTCATGCACCACTGAGCGTTGGGCGCCAACACCCTGGCTTCTAGCGCCAACAAGGTTGGCCTTGGCGCCAACTGTCCTGCTCTATTTATAGCCAACCCCTCTCTTCCATTAACACTCACCTACCTCACTACTCAATCCCTCTCCTCTACCCTCTCCATCGCCATGTCTGAAGCTTCAAGCTCCATGGAGAGGCGGCTGACCAGGCGTGTATTTTGCCCCAACTGTAGGGTGCTTGCCAATCGCTTCACCTCGAGGACAGAGACAAACACCAGTCGTGTCTTCCACAAGTGTCCCTTTTTCTCGGTTTGTTCCTCTTCTTTGTTCATTCATGCTCTGGTCTTGTTTTTTCTAATATGTGCTCGTGTTCTTATAATCTGTTGCTCAAGCTGGTGGGTGCCAGTTCTGGAGGTGGGAGGATGAGATGGATGTTACTCCATCACAGGCAGGCTATGCTACTCCTTTGCCTATACAGGCAATGGCTCCAGTCGGCATGCAAGCAGTGGCAGCAACACCTACAGCAGGTTCAGCTCCAGTGACCAGCATGAACGAAGCTTCCCAGGCGGCTGACAGGGTAGATGGAGTTATGCAACAACTTAAATGGATTGAGAAGTTGGTCTTTGTTGCAATATTTCTTGCCTTGTATGCAATAATGAAGAAGTAGGTGTGTGTGTGTGTGTTTGCCAGCTCATGCATGTGTGGATGAACAATCAATCAATGAATGAAGGTTGCAATGGCATTTTAGACCAAAACAATGTTTAAATATGAACCAACATGAGCAACAAGAATTTGTCCAAACTGGATGAAACTAGCATTAACTTGTCCAAACATTACATGACCAACATAACTAAGTTCAGTTCACCAACATTACATTACATCACATCACAAGTGACATCTCAGTAGTTCAACAAACCAAAAGATAAGGTGTTCTCCAACAAATTTGCATCCAACCAAAAGATAATGGTTTCCCCACATCACAAACATGTTCTCAGGTTTACCCAGCAAAAGGACATGGGCTGGAGTCACCTGTGCTTCAACCAAGTTGTAGCTTCTTCTTGCCTCTGGTATTAGCAGCTGGGCTGGAAGGGTCAGTTGCAAGTTGGCTTACATTTGCCCTGACAGGACTGACAAGGTCACCCTTTCTTGGTGTGAGCTTCTTCTTCACAGCTCTTCTTTTTTTCCTTGGAGGACTGGCAACCTGGACAGAGTCCTGTTCGTTCAGTGATGCCATCACTGTGGCACTGCCTGCAGCTTCAGTGCTTGCCTTGTAAGGGGCTAGGAACACAGTTTGGAGAGGACGAGGTTGATTGGATCCAGTTCCAGATCTTCAAGAAAAAGGAGCATGCATACAAAGCAGTTACAAATCAGTCACAAAGCAGTTCTAGACCATTTAAAAAGATGCATACAACCATACCTGCTAGATAACTGATTCTGAGTTGAAGCTGATGTAGATGAGGACTTCCTCTTCTTGACACTTGATGCAGATGTAGATGAGGACTTCCTCTTCCTTTTCTGGACCACTGCATTGTCCACAGCTTCATTTGGTGGGTACACCATTTGAACAGGTTGTGTAGCAACCACAATGCTTGTCTCTGTGTTGGCCAAAGGTGCTTTCTTTTGCCTCTTCTTTGGGAGACCCCTGCAGGCAACATTAACAAAATTTGGTCAATATTACAATGTGCTCAAACAGCTATGTCTGCTGGAACACCATTTTTACAGTCATGATGTCTACCTTTCCTGTTCCATTGCAGCTATGTCTGCTGGATCACCATTTTTACAGGTGTACTAGTGGTGCCCTAACTGGTGACATATAGGGCACTCATGCCTCTTTATCTTCTTCTTGCTCCCTCCTTCTAGTGCTCCCTTGTGTCTGTTCTTGCTTCTTCCAGCTGTGGACTTCAATAATGGTGGGTGCATAAAAAAGTCATGTGTGGCTTTGGGCCACATGGTCTTGTCTGGAATGGATGGGATCACACCTTCATATGCAGCTCTAAACCTCTCCACTGAGTAGCAGTCATCTACATAGTCTTCTAGCTTTGCACCTGGAATGGAGGTGATGTAGGCAATAGCATGCCTACATGGTATCCCTGTCCCTTGCCACTTTCTGCATACACAAGTCCTCTCTTGTAAGTTCACCACAAACCTGAATGCCCTGTCACTGCTGCCCTTTGCACATAATTCTGCAATTCCATCACCTTCAGTAATGACATCAATCTCTAAACCAAAGCTATCCTCTCTTAACTTCTTAACAATGTGAGGTAGAATCTTCCCTTCAAATTTCTTTGCAACTTTCTTCCTGATATTCCATTTAATCAACAACTTCTGCCTAAAAGTGTCTAGCAAGTCATCAATGTGCTTGCCTTTGTCTTTCTTTATCCAGTTGTTGTAGGACTCTGCCAAGTTGTTGGTTACATAGTCAACTTTGCTGCCAAACCTAAACTGGCTCCTACTCCACAACTTCTTGTGATTTTGTTGTAGATACTTCATTGACTCTGGTTTAGCCTTGGCCATTGCAGCATAATGCAAGTCAAACCAGTACAATGACCAAGAATAAGAAGCTGCCCAGAGATTATTATCAAAAATTTTGCCATTGTACCTCTTCTTAAAGTTCTGTACTAGGTGGTACATGCACTCTCTATGTTCTACAGCTGGAAAAACCTCACTGACCCCATGCATCACTGCCTGTCCACAGTCTGTACTGATGCAAAGACCATCTGGGATGCCTATTACTTCCTTCAACCTCTCCATGAACCATACCCAGTTCTCATTGGTTTCAGAATCTATGATACCTACAGCAACTGGGTACATCCAGTTGTGCCCATCAACTGCACATGCTATGCACAACTGCCCCCTGAACCTACCAAACAAGAAAGTGCTATCTACTGCCAAATAGGGTCTACAACCCCTAAGGAAGCCATCCACACAGGCCTTCAATGCAAAAAAAAGCCTGTTGAACCTTAGCTTGTTGCCTACAATGTGGTTATCAATCACAACAACTGACCCAGGACTCTCACTCTCTATCTGTGCCTTGAATCTATACAGGTTGTCAAAACTTTTATCCCATGGTCCATAAAGCTTGTCCATGGCAAGGTTCTTACCATAGTACACTCTCATGTAGGGCATATTGACTTTGAAATGTTCCTTGAGCTTCTTAATCAACTCAGTTGCACCCAAAGTTCCATCTTCTTTTAGCCAGTCAATCACCTTCTCACAAACCCAATACTTCGTGCAGCCTACTGGAACACCAAGCCTCTTCTTACTCTGACATTCATGTTTAGATGGATTCTTCTTAACCTGCATATGAAAACAACTATGAAAATGTCAAGTATGAATATGAAAACAACAATGCATTATCTTATTACAATGGCAGAGGAAATCACCTGAATTGTTTTGCCATCCCTCATGGTTGAAGCATGCATTCTCCAGGGGCAACCGTCATCCCTCCAGATGCAGTACACTCTGTACCTCCCTGTATCACTCTTTTGAATGAAATACCGATTCTCTTTTATTGCAGCATGAGTAGCTAAAGCCATCTTAAATTCAAACATGTCTGGATACATGCTTCCAACACACATGGGGGGGTTATTTTTGTCATAATCAACAGGTGCCATGTAGTCAGGCTCATGATCCTTCACCATTTCATCTGCCTCATCGGGGTCCATTTCAGTATCATACTCATCATCAGAAACTGAACTAGCATCACTGTCAGTTTCAAATTGTTCATCAGGCAAAGGACTTGGCCACTCCCTTTCAGTGGCAGATGAAGGTGTTGGCATCTCTGATTGGATCTCAGCTTCTGCATCAGGTGGTGAGACCTGACCTGGGAGCTGTGCTATTGGAGATGGTGGTGCAAGGTCAGGCAGGTACAGACCTTCATCATCAACACCCACATGCTCATTCTCTGGGTTTGGGTTAGCTAGCAGGTCATCATCTGCACATGTTGTGCTCTGTGTCTGGGATGGTTCTGCAATGCTAGGAGGTGGATTGGAAGGAATGGCATTGGAAGGAGTGATGGGGGGTTCAACAGATTGCTCAGCAATTGGATCCCAAGAAGGGATGACAGGAGGCCCTTTGCTGGGTAGATAGTAGGCTAAACTCATCAAACAACACTTGGAAGCTTCATTTTTGGCAAACATTTCAACTAAATCATGGTCATTGGTGAGGGGGATGTTCTTCTTTGTCTCATGGCACCAGTAAAACAAACTGTAAGCATCCCCATAACGCCCAGGATACTTATCCACAATACCTAGAACCACATTGTCGTAGTTTGCCACATCAGCATCCACAACTTCACTCACGCAATACCACTTCCCCCCACGAGTATTTTCAGCAATAATCCGAAATTCTAGGTTGTAGCTACTATTCGGGTCCATCCTACAAATGAACAACAGCTCTAATCACAAAGGGAAAACAAACTACGAAGAGCAACAATCACAAAAAGACTAAGTGCTACCACTCAACAATCACCACCAACAATCAAGAAAGGGAAAAGTGCAACTCACCCTTCTCGGAACCAGGAAGGGCGCTCGGTCGCCGCCATGTTCGTCGTCGATGCGGCTCACGGTACCTCCCTTGCTCCACTATCCCATGCGACCGCCGGCGCAACCACGGATGCGTCTCTCCCCTCAGCCGCAGCAGCCCGCCGACACTCAGTCCTACGCCGCCGCCCGCAATTGCCGCCCGCAATCGCCGCTAGGGTTCGAGACCTTGATTTGGGAGTCGAGCGAGATGAGAGTGAAGAGGGGTCAATACCAGTCAACACGGCCTCTTTGTTGAGTCCGTCGGCCAGAGGCAGCGCCCAGGGGCAACCGAGGTCAATTGCCACAGCGGGCCCCACTCGTCAGGACTGCCAAACGACGCAAATCAAACAGAAGACGAACGGAATGGCGTGGGAGAGAAAAGTTTTCAGACCCAGTGGCAAGAGTGTTAGAGCCCATCTTCTAGGGACATGGACGATTACACCATCTTTTTTAATGGCATACAAGTAAAAGGCTCAATTTTCTAGCGCTTATGATTTTATATTTATTTTGTAAAAATATTTTATTGTGCATGGTGTCTATCAGCAAATTTGACAAGAAACAAAATGTCCAGCAATAAACTGCTTCATTTTGCATATCCGCTAACAAAGAGAGGTCACTTTCAGTGTCTTATAGCCAATTTTGCCTAAAGTTTATAATAATAGTATATTTAGCATGACTGAGTTATAGATTTATCTTTTGTCAAACTTAATTGATACTTATTAAACTTGCGGATACATGGGTGTATGCCGGATCTTGAGATGATGAGTGATTGTCAACTGGTATGATGCGCATGTTCTTTGGCTTGTGTTGTGCAGGTGTTGAGCTCGGATACGGTGATCAAGGGCAAGGTGAAGGTCAAGTAGAGACGTGCCGTGCCGATGGACCCGGAGCGGTGAAGGGCGTACGTGAGGCTTGGAGTGACGGACCGGTGGCCTGAGGATCGGCCGTGGTGGCTGACAGTCTAGGACAACAACAAGTGAAGACTTGCGGGTGGACGTGGTGCACGAGCGGTGCATCCCTCTACGGCGTCGGTTTGGTGGTTGAGCCACAGAAAAACCACCGAGTGGACGGTTTCCAGGTTTGGGCCTCAAAACCTGGGTGCGGCCGGTTTCCGAGTTTAGGCCACAAAACTCGGGCTGAGGACGGTTTCCTGGTTTGGGCCTCAAAACCTGGGCGCTGGTGGGTTTCTGAGTTTGGGCCACAAAACTCAGGCGACGGTCGACAGGTTTTCCGGTTTCGGCCTCAAAACCGGGGGATGGCCCAGGTTTCCCGGTTTTGGCCTCAAAACCGGGGGAGGTCCATGAAAAGGACAAGCGGCGTAGTGGCGGCACGTGGCGGCATCCGGTGAGGTCGCGTCGAGGCGAAGCTACCTGATGTGCGGGCGTGGCCGTCGAATCAACATCAACCTTGAGTTGGTCAGGAATACCCTTAGGGTTAGCCTGCTCGCTCATTAGCTGTAAGGGTAGAAGGGGAATAATTGTATTAGGCTATATAAGGAGAGGCCACCCCTCCCTCCGGACTATCTCAGCCATTGCTATTTTCATTCTAGGGTTTCTTGTTCTCCCACATCCCTGCTGTAGCTACTGAGATCCGCAGAGACGGGTTAATCATACCTCTGTGTATTTGGATTTTGCGGAAACGGGACCGGATTCCCGTTGTCTCCTCGTGGGGACGAATTTCGGCTGGCAATTGAGGTTGTGATTCGCGTTCTTGTGGTTGCTCTTCGCGTTTTGCTTTTCTCCTCAAGTTTCCCATCGATTGATCTCTCTCCACGTTGTTCCGTTTGCAAAACCGTCTGAATCAACTTGTTTTTTGTTGTGAGGAGATTGTTTCCACCGCAGGAATTTAACTCAATCCTCACGAACAAGTAGATTTGTTGGTTTTAGTGTTTGGATCGGTTTTCTTTCCTTTGCCCCCAATTTCTTTCGATTCGCCGATTTGGAGTTAGGTTTGTCGGTGTTTTTACCCTAGGGGTCTGACACCAACTAGTAATATGATCGCGTGCTCTCTTTCTGGATGGTGATGCAAGGGGACACAAGATTTATCCTGGTTCGGGCAAAGAAGGCCCTACGTCCAGCGGGGGGAGGAGGTTCTTGTATTACTTGCACCTAAGTGCTTGTACAGGGGCAATACAGGCTCAATGAGCGTGGACCGGAGTCCGGACTCGTTTGTGTGTGTGGTGTGGACTTGTGCGGATTCGTGTGTCTAGCCGTATATGTGTAACCGGGGAGTGAAGGTCCCTGGTGTCCCCTTTTATAGAGCAAGAGGAAGCCAGGGTTACATAGGTGTGATACAGGAGTCAGGATGTACAGTTCCCAATACAGCGGAGAGTAGGAATCCCGTCTTGTCGATGCCATTGGAGCCGACGTGGGGGTTGCTGTTGAAGCGTCCTTGAAGCATGGCCTCCCTCCCGGGCGCGGACGTGGAGGCGTGGCGACGTGAGGCCATGCAGCGCCCATTCCGGCACGTACATGACGTGGCTGGGTCCCTCCGAGTCTTGGGGTACCTGTCCTCCAATAGCATGAAAGTAGCCGGGGCTCGAGGGGCTCAGAGCCGGCCTCGAGGTGGCGCCTACGAGGGGCTCGAGTCCCCGCAGGTATGGGCAAGTCCTGGAAAACCCGATTGTGCAGCAGGTATCCGGGCCTCGAGACGTGGCTTGGACGTGCAACAGTGTAGGGTATGGCTTAACAGTGTTGTACGTCCACTTTTGACCATGCCTGTGGTGAAAACGAGGCTTGACCCTGACTCTGGCTCGCTGTAACACGCATCGTGTGCCAGAGGATATGACCGGAGTAGGTGAAAGCATTAAATGCGCTGCGTGGGGTTGGTACGGTCGTCAGAGCTAGGGAGCGGGAAGCTTCCTCTTCGTGGGGGGCTTCGAGGGGTAGTGGAGCGCTCGCCCGAGGCCTGGCACGGAGGGCTCGGGTGAGCGGAGGTCGGGCTCCAGTTCGAGGCCCGGGGTGCGTCGGGCCTCGAGGGATAGGCTATCGTGCTGGAGAGGCTCGAGGTCCTTGCGCGGGGTCCCGAGGGGCGGTGTACGGCTGTAGCGGGTTCGAGGCCTATGCGCCGGGGCTCGAGGGGTAGGCTACCAGGAGGCGGTTGGTAGGGCTTTGGCGAGCCCACGCTCCCAGGCGGTGGGCCAGCGTTGCAGGCCTCGAGGGGTTGGTTTTTTGGAAGGTTAGTCTAGCTGGGTTTATTAATTGGTGTTCTAGGTTTAACCTATTTGTTTTGCGTTGATTGGGGGTACCCCTTTTGCGGTCCCCCGACAGTAGCCCCCGAGCCGTTGTTTGAGTGCTGGCACTCGAGCAGGGGCTCTCTACCGGGATCTAGAGGGTTACTAACGGGTTCTCGAGGGTTTTGTTGTTTCGATTCCGTGGGTGTCGTGCGTGCGACACCCGCGGGTGTAGCCCCCGAGGCCACGGGGGAGTGGTTAGGGCTCCCTCGTGGGCTTTTTCACGAGCGTGAGTGTTAGTTGCGTTTTTTAGGTTCGGGAGTGTCGAGCCCTCGAGTTTTTAGACCCTCTTTCGTCGACGGGTGCCAGGCTGAACCGACCGGCCGGCCCTTCGAGCTGTCCGGCATGCCGGTTGCCCTGGCTTGTCATCCCGCGAGTCCTTTCGATCGGATGCGAGGGGGGATGCCTCGTACTACCACGAGCGGGCGAGTATCGAGGTTCCCGGTGAGCTGGTAACGGGGAAATCCAAGTGAGACCTCGTGCCCCGTTCGATAGGGTCGACTGTAGCCCGGAGGCGATCTCATAAAGCATGGGCGCTCGGTCTGCAGGAGTGCCGGGTCCGTTCGATAGGACCCAGTGGCTCGATGCCTCCCTCCGAGCGGATCTCACTGCACGTCGTGCGCCCTGCCTTGGATACACGTGAGGGGCCTCGAGGGCTTGGCCCTCGAGCGATGCTGCGAGTGGCGCCCCTTAGTGTCCCTGACTCGGGTGCTCGAAGCCGGCTGTCGAACCATCTTCGAGGGTCAGCCTTCGCTGCTTCGAGGCTTAAGGCCGGGGCCCGTTTTTACCTTCTTGAAGAAGCCTCCGTCGCTTGGAATCCTTCTGCCCGTTGTGCGCGCCTTTTTAGGCGGAAACAGTCGGGGAGCGGAGATTGCGGCGCCAGGGCGACGAATGCGAAGTTGAAGCGGCGGTCGTGGTGGGCCCAGGTAATGGAGTGAAATGCGAGGCTGCCGCGTGTACCTGTCAACGGCTCAAGATTCGGTTAGGTGGGAGCATTTAATGCGTGTGGTTACCTTTTTTCCACCGTGGGAGATCCCGCCTGTGGGGGTTCTCCCTTATAAATATCGAAAGAGGAGAGAGGAACCCTTTACTTTGCTTTTGCCTTCACCACCACCGCAGCTTCCACACGCCTTATCCTCGAGCCAGCGATTGGCAATCTTCCCGGCCGCCCTTCCGTCGCTCAGAACCGCGCCGCCGTCGCCATGGCTGCTCAGACCCCAGCGCTACCGGCCGAAGACTGGAGCCCGACGAAGACGACACAGCGCGAGTTGGATTCGCTAGTGGTGCAGGGGCTTCTCCGTCCCAACCCGGAGGAGGGACCTGCGTGGTGGGTTGTCCCGTCGTCGGATCACCGGGAGCCGAACCCGCCGGAGGGGTACGTGGTGAGCTTCACCCGCTACCACCGCATGGGGCTCGGCGTTCCGCCGAGCCGCTTCATGCGGGGGCTGGCTCACCACTTTGAGGTGGAGCTACAACACTTCTCCCCCTACTCCATCTCGCACGCCGCCATCTTTGCCGCGGTGTGCGAGGGGTATTTGAAGATTGAACCGCATTGGGAGATGTTCGTCCATCTCTTCCGGGGCGAGCTCTTCCACAAGGCCTTGAAGCCCAGCAGGAGGCGGCTCGTGCGCATGGGCTCCCTCACCATCACTGCGAGGACCGGGACCTCATCGGCCAACGTCCCCCGCGAATACCTCCGCTACAAGCTTTCCACCAACCAGGCGGGTTGGGACGACCACTGGTTCTACCTGCGGAATGAAGGCGATCTCCTTCCGCGGTACACCGGCAGTGTCCTCACTCAGCGCCCGGACAAGTGGACCTGGGGCGTCGCGGCGGACAGGCAACGCCACCTGGTGCCGCTGATGAAGACGATGAGGTCGCTGGTGGAGGACAAGGGGCTGACCGTCCAAGCGGTCATTTGGGCGTTCCATCAGCGGAGGGTCCTTCCTCTGGCGGACCGCCCCCTCCTCATGTTCGAGATGGGGCCCAAGGCCTCGCTCGAGGCGCTGAACCAATCGAGGATGGCCGAGGAGAGGCTGTCTCGGAACGAGGGCGTCTCTCGGGTGTCGATCACGATCCAAGGAACGTTCCGCCCCGAGGAGACCAACCTGATTGCCATGGCACTCGACACGGGGTGTCTCGACCTAGTAAGCCTTCCTCGAGCTAGACTGTTTCGAGCCTCCCCTCCCTTCTCTTTCTTCGATCCTTGCTTACTCCCCTCGCAATTTTTTCATCGAGCTTCTTTCTTCGTAGGGGACGTTCACTTGTCGCGCGTCGAGGCCCCCAGTGAGGGAGGATGCCGCGGAAACACAGGTGAGGTGCCTCTCTGCTCAGAAGGATAAGGAGAGTAAGGATGCCAAGAAGAAGAAAGAGAAAGACAAAAATTTGCGCCGGGCGACTCGGGAGCAGCGGCTTGCGAAGGCTCGTCGTAACCGACAGCCTGGGGAGGAATCCCCTGAGCTCAGTTCCTCGAGCTCGGAGGAGGAAGATGATGATGAGGAAGAGAGTGACGATGAAGGGATGAATGCACGTCTGAGGCGCGCGGGGGTCGTCGACGTCAGGGCTGACCGCTCCTCTATGCAGGAGGATATTCTGGAGGTCCCCCTGGCGAAGGGATCGCGCGGGACGCAGCCGCGGAAGGTAGCGCCAAGCCCGGCCTTGTCGGAGGCCCAGGGCCCGTCGAGCTCTGTGTCGGATGTGCCTCCGGACGCGAAGAAGCCTCGGACCCGGAGCACCGTCATCGCGGCGCAGAAGGAGACCACGGCCGCGTCGACCCAGTCGGGGGGTCTTGAGAAGGGTCGGTTGTGACACCCCAATTTTAAGAACAAAATTGGAGCACAATATATGTATGCCAGGATCAATTTTCATACATATATCCACATCATAGTAAATATCAAAACAATGCTTTTATTAATATATCGAATATTATTACATAAATGACTCTCGGGTCTGAAAGAAAAAGTACAGACTCTCTCGACATCTAACTCTAATGAAGACTCTGAAGTAGTCGCGGAAGTCTGGACTCCATCTCCACAGGAAGGTCGACCGGGGGTAGCGCCATCCTAGTACAGGTCGTCAGGGTCGAAGCCACCGTCCTCTGGATACTCCGGCTCCTCGTGAACGTAGCCACCAGTGTCTCCGTAATCGCCAGCGTCTGGGTGGGGTAGCAGGGGGACAAAGAGGAAGGGTGAGTACATCGAAATGTACTCCGCAAGTGTAGGAAATATATGCTTATGAGGCTTATAACAAAGGTAGGCTGACTTTGTTTGACTCAAGCGCCTAAAGTGACACATCCTATTAATCTTATTAATCCTATGCACCTATCTACTAGGTTATAGACAGACTCTGTAGTAAAGTAACAACACTCGGAGTCGCACCGAGCAAAACCACACTCGGAGTCGCACCGAGTAACCAACACTTGGAGTCACACCAAGCAACCGCGCTTGGAGTCGCACCAAGTACCCACACCTGAAGTCCATCAGATGACCCGAAACAGCAACCAGTAACCAACTAATCTCGAAGAAGTCCAAGCCGCTCGTGACCGTGAGCACGGCTGATATATCAGTTTTACACTCTGCAGAGGTTGCACATCGTTACCCATGAGTCGTGCAGATCCCGTCACGCTAAACACTGCCAAGGTGCATAGCAGGTTGCACTGCAAGGCCTTTACAAAACCCCTCCAAGTCTGTGTTACACGTACTCTAAGGTTTCTCCCCTGTCCATAAGTCAACGACCCCAAGGGACCCCTCTTGAGCCACTAAACAAACCCCGTGTAGCATAACTTAGAGGAAACTAATTAATTAGCCAGGTCCAGCCCATCCAGATCTCATGGTTGCGCTGTTAAGCCGGGTTACAGGCTTCGAGAACCGGGTCCTAGGGATCCAGGCAGGATATGTCTAGCACGAGCCCCGAACCAAAACCAAAAGCAGCTGCCGAGTCCCACGGCACAAAACCACCAATACGGTTCCATCCTGCCGGATTTACCTAAACCATGTTTCTACAAAAGTTACCATGCCCACATCGTTTCATAGTTCATTAATCAGGATTAATTATATTTGACCATCATCCCATCCCAACATGACTGCAGGGCTAAGCAAGACTTCTACCCGAACATCCCAAAACAGGCGACAAGGATAATATAACAACAATCTAGTAAACCATATCATGGGATTCAAATTAATGACAAGCATGCATCTACAAGATCTAACTACTCTAGTACCAAAAGTAAAAGGAAGTAGGTGCAAGATGTTCAAGGACACTTGCCTTCGGGCTGGGTCGAATCTGCAGGGTCACAGGAAGGGTCGGGAGCGTCCTCGTACTCCGCACTCTCTGGCCCAATCAACATACATGGCACATACAAAGCAAAATAAGAAACAGTACAACAAACAGTATGAAAACAGTAAACAAATAGTTCTACTGTGTAGAGAACGAAATTATGAATCTAACGCAAGTTGAATGGGTCAAATCGGAGTTAAAACGCAAAAGTTATAAGCATTTGAAGTTGGATGGCAAAACTGTAAATAGATCAAAGTCATTTTCTGTTTTAAAATAAAAGAAACCCGGTTTTAAATGGCATCAGGACCGGGGGTCATTTTGATGGAAACGGAAGGGCTAGAACGCGAGTTTAATTAGACTCGGTGAATAGGAAGGATGGACTGCGGGTTTATTTGGCCTATCTGGAGGGGCTCAAGTGCAAAAATCGCGAGGCTGGTCGGCTGGCGCGTGCGGGGTGTCTGCGTGGCGCCACGCGTCGAGGCTAGCGGGTTCTCCTCCGACTCGCCCGAGGCTAGCGGGTTCTCCTCCGACTCGCCCGAGGCTAGCGCTCGATTAGCCTCGGCCTTCCTCCTTCCGACTCGCCCGAGGCTAGCGCTCGGTTAGCCTCGGCCTTCCTCCTTCCGACTCGCCCGAGGCTAGCGCTCGGTTAGCCTCGGCCTTCCTCCTTCCGACTCGCCCGAGGCTAGGATTAGATCGGGGGCGGTCGGCTGGCGTGTGCGCCGCGTGGTGCCGACGTGTGCCACATGGCGTACGGGGGCTGGACCGGCGTGCCGCGTGTACGGTGGACCGCTGGCGTGGACGGGGTGAACTGTGTCCACGGCGCAGGCGCACCCGGTGTATACCGGTTCGGGGTTTGATCTAATCTCAGCCGCGGAAACAAGATTGGACGGCTGGGAACGAAAAGGGAGCCAGGGGTTACCGCCGGCGGGGAAGGGCACGGCGGCGCCCGGGCTCTACGCGGCGGCGCCATGAAAGGACTCGCCGGAGTTCTCGGGGAGGGGCCTAGGGACCAGTAGAGACCTAGGGGAGAGGCGGGATCGGACGAGGGCCTTACAGCGGATCCGATGGAGGGTTTTCCGACGACGGGGAGGGCTCGGCAGGGTGGTTTCGACGGTGGGGCGACGTCCGCGGCTCGGAGCTCCGGCGTGATCGATGTCGTGAAGCTCCCGACGTAGGCGTTCGCTGGTGAGGGATCCCCCGGTCGCGGAGCGGCTCCGCGAGCACGATGGCGCTTGAAGAGGGGTCGGAGCAGCTGCGACGGTGGGGAGAACCAAGCTTGCGTTGGCTCGGTTATGGCGGTGGCGGCGAGGTTTCGGCGAGATGCGAGAAAGGTCCCGCGTGGGGATGCTTCAGCTTTTGTAGACCGAGGAAAGGGTGGCCGCGCGTTGAGGTGGTGTGGATCGATCCGGGGAAAACGGAGCCGGGATCGATCGCTTGCGCGCGAAGGGCGGGTAGTCTGGTGCGGTGAGGAGGGAGTGCGCGTGTGGGAGACGGCCGGGCGGCTCGCTGGGCCGTTGCGCAGTGAGGAGAGCGAGAGGCACGGGCGGGCGGTGGTGGGCCGGTGCGAAGGCTCGACTCGGGTGGGGTGAGGGGAAAGAGGGAGGGAGAAGGTGTCGGGCCGAAGGGGTGCGCTGGGCCGCGGCTTGCACTGGCCGCGGGAGGGGAGGCGGGATGCGGCGCTGGGCCAGGGGCGCCGAGCAGGCCGGTTGGGGAGAGAGGGGAAAACGGGTTGGGCTTGGTTAGGGGAGGAAAATTAGCCCGTTGCCAATTCTCTTTCTTTTTTGTTTTTACTGTACAATCTTTTTCCAAATTCATTTTGAAATCCAAATTCAAATCAGTTTGAAATCAAAATCACTTTGAGATATTTTAGAAACATTTTCCCTAGGTTTTGAAAAGAAAACTTGAGTTTAAATTTGTAAAATTTTCATAAATCTTTTATTTGCTTTCTAAATAGAATAAATCCGATTCGCCCTATTCGGGTTTAATAAATTTATTTTCCACTCGATAAAATTATGCAACGGCATGAATGCAACATGAAAATGATAAACAAATTTTATTTTCCTCCTCTAATTAAATAGACAACCTATTTAATTTCTAATTTATTTTATTCAATTGGGGAAAAATTAAATCAGGGTGTTACAAACCTACCCCCCTTAGAAGAATCTCGTCCTCGAGATTAGGAAGAGTCGGCGAAGAGATGAGGAAAATCTGCCCGAAGATCATCTTCTTTCTCCCATGTGGCTTCTTCTTCGGAGTAATGCTTCCATTGCACCTTGCAGATTTTAATCCTCTTGTTGCGAGTGCCCCGTTCCATCGTGTCCAGGATCTTGATCGGCTCAGAGAATGTGAGATCATCTCTCAGATCAAGCTCCTCAAGTGGCAACTGCTCCTCTGGAACTCGGAGGCATCTCTTCAGCTGGGATACATGGAACACATTATGAATACCTGCCAGACGTGCAGGCAACTCCAGCTGATAAGCAACTGCACCTTTCTTATCAATCACCTTGAAAGGGCCAATGAATCTCGGAGATAACTTCCCTTTGACATTAAACCTCCGAAGACCTCTGAAAGGTGACACCTTCAGATAGACATAGTCCCCAATCTGGAACTCCAGCTCTCGTCGTCTGACATCTGCATAACTCTTCTGTCTAGACTGAGCTGTCTTCAGGTTGCTTCTGATCTGCCTGACCTGTTCCTCAGCTTCCTCTATAGATTCGGGGCCAAAGACTTTCCTTTCTCCAACCTGATTCCAGAACAGAGGAGTTCTGCACTTCCTGCCAAACAGTGCCTCGAAAGGTGACATCTTCAGACTGGCCTGATAGCTGTTGTTATATGAGAACTCTGCATATGGCAGACTCACATCCCAACTCTGGCTGTTCTGAAGCGCACTGGCTCTCAACATATCCTCCAGAATCTGATTCACCCTTTCTGTCTGACCATCAGTCTGAGGATGATAAGCTGAACTGAAACTGAGGCGGGTGTCCATAGACTCATGCAACCGCTTCCAGAATCTGGAGGTGAACTGTGTACCCCTGTCAGATACTATGATCTTAGGTACCCCATGCAAGCAAACAATGCGGGACATGTACAACTCTGCAAGTCTATCTCCCTTATATGTTTCCTTGACAGGAATGAAGTGAGCCACCTTGGTCAAACGATCAACTATGACCCAGATAGAATCATAGCCCGACTGGGTCCTGGGCAAACCAGTGATGAAATCCATGCTGATCTCTTCCCATTTCCACTCGGGAATCTGCAGAGGCTGTAGCAAACCAGCTGGTCTCTGATGTTGGGCCTTAACCCTCTGACATGTGTCACACAAGGCCACATACTCTGCTACTTCCCTCTTCATCCCATACCACCAGTAATACTGCTTCAGATCCTGGTACATCTTGGTACTGCCTGGGTGAAGAGAGTAGGCTGAATCATGAGCTTCTCTCAAGATCAACTCCTTGATAGCCTTCACATCTGGAACACAGATCCTGCCTCTGAACCATAAGACACCCTGATCATCCTCTGTGAACTCTGGGGCTTTGTCCTCCTTGATCAACTGTCTGATCTCTAGCAAGTACTCATCAGTGAGCTGTCCTGCTCGAATATCACGCTCCAAGGTCGAATCAACCTCCAAGGCCACTGCATCAGTATGACCAAGAATACCCAAGTTGAGCTTCTCAAACTCCTCATGCAACTCGGGCTGCTGCTCCTTGATCTCAAGCACATTGCAGTAGACCTTCCTACTCAAGGCATCTGCAACAACATTCGCCTTGCCCGGATGATAGTTGATACTCAGATCATAATCTTTGATCAACTCTAGCCATCTCCGTTGGCGGAGATTCAGATCTGGCTGGGTGAAGATGTACTTCAAGCTCTTATGGTCAGTGTATATCTCTGTCTTCTTGCCCATCAGATAGTGCCTCCAGATCTTCAGAGCATGAACAACAGCTGCCAACTCTAGATCATGTGTAGGGTAGTTCAGCTCATGCTTCCTGAGCTGTCTCGAGGCATAAGCAATCACCCGACCTTCCTGCATAAGCACACATCCCAGACCCTGTCGCGAAGCATCACAATACACAGTGAAGTTCTTCTGGACATCTGGCATGACAAGAATAGGAGCAGAGGTCAATCTCGCTTTCAGCTCCTCGAAACCAGTCTGGCATTCAGGGGACCATACAAACTTGGCACCCTTCTCAGTCAATCTCGTCATCGGCTTCACGATCTTGGAGAATCCCTCAATGAATCTGCGATAATATCCTGCCATACCGAGGAAACTCCGAATCTCAGTAACGCTCTCAGGTACCTTCCAGTCCAATATATCTTGGACCTTGCCTGGATCCACTGATACACCACCCTCTGAGATGATATGCCCCAAATATGCAACCTGCTTCAACCAGAACTCGCATTTGCTCAGCTTTGCATACAACCGATGCTCTCTGAGCTTCTGCAACACTAATCTCAGATGCTTCTCATGTTCTTCTTCAGTCTTCGAGAATATCAGGATATCATCAAGGAACACCACGACGAACAGATCTAAAAACTCCATGAAGACCTTGTTCATCAGATACATGAAGAAAGCTGGGGCATTAGTCAAGCCGAAGGACATCACTGTGTACTCATATAACCCATATCGAGTCACAAACGCCGTCTTCGGGATATCAGCTTCACAAATCTTCAGCTGGTTATAACCTGTTTGCAGGTCAATCTTCGAGAACACATGAGCACCCTTCAACTGATCAAACAGATCATCAATGCGAGGAATCGGGTACTTGTTCTTGATGGTAGCTTCATTCAATGCGCGGTAATCAACGCACATCCGCAGACCTCCATCCTTCTTCGGAACAAAGATCACAGGTGCTCCCCACGGGGATGTACTAGGACGAATATGCCCCTTCTCTAACTGCTCTTGGATCTGCGTCTTCAGCTCAGCTAGCTTTTCGGCATCCATTCTATATGGTCGCCTGTATATAGGTGCAGTGCCAGGAACTAAATCAATAGAGAACTCAATCTCACGATCAGGTGGCATACCTGGCACCTTCTGGAAGACATCTGGGAACTCCTTGACAACTCGGATATCAGGTACCACGACAGCCTCATATGCTCTGGCTTCTTCTATCATCTTTGTCGGTGCCTGATATACAATCTCCGGGCCATCTGGATGCTTCACTGTGATGATCCTCTGAACACAATCAATGACTCCCTGGTACTTGCGTAGCCAATCCATTCCCAGAATGACATCAATACCTTGGGAATCCAGAACAATAAGAGAGGTGGGAAAGACTACCCCCCTTATGGTTAAGCTCACATTCGGGCACACATGCCTCGATATCAGTTCTCCTCTAGGAGAATTCACTAGCAGATGCTTTTTCATCAGCACTCTATTCATATTATATTTAGATGCGCAGGGTGCTGATATGAAAGAATGAGATGCTCCAGAATCAAACAAGACTGTAACTGGTTGAGAGTCAACAAGGAACGTACCAAACACCACATCTGGTGCCGTCTGGGCAGACTCTGCCGTCACGTGGTTCACACGACCACGAGTGTAGCTCTGGGACTGGCCTGCAGGACGAGACTGCGGTGGAGCTGGCTGCCTCAACGGACACTTGTTGGCGAAGTGTCCCATCTGGTTGCACTTGTAGCACGGGCCAACCTGACCTGCCCCCTGTGCTGAACGGGGCTGCTGCGGAGCTGGAAGACCCTGGCGAGGTGCCTGAGCCTGGCGTGGCTGCTGCTGCTGCTGCTGCTGGGTGGAGCCTGATACTGTGGAGCTGGATGCCTGTACTGGGGAGCTGGCTGCCGGGACTGGGGCGGGCGGTACTGCTGCTGCTGGGGAATCTGCCTAGAAGCTGAGGCAGGTGGAGCGTAGCGGGGACGAGTAGAGCTGCCGGAGGACTGTCCCTGGAACGTCATCTTCCTCTTGCGATCGGCATCGAGGTCCTTCCGTTCCTTCTCCACTGCGAAGGCACGGTCAACCAGCTTCTGAAATGAGGAATACTCATTTGAAGCTAGGGCATAGCGGAGTCCTGGGTTAAGCCCATGCCTGAAGCAGATAACAATTTCATTATTGATCAGGTAACAAAAGGAATGAACAAGGGTATATGAAGAATATATTTAATATGAAAGAATGACAGAGATCTTGCCTGAAGCACTCCTGCTTCTTATCATCTGTGTCCACGTCATCTGGGGCGTAACGGGACAGCTGGCTGAACCGCGTGAGATACTCACGCACTGTCATCGCCCCCTGCCTGAGGTCCTGGAACTCCCGGCGCTTCACCCTGATCTCGCCGAAAGGGACGTACTGGTCGCGGAATGCCCTGCGGAACTCCTCCCAAGTGATCGAGTCGGCGTCCGCATGAGCTGTGGTGTACGCAGTCCACCAGTTCTTCGCCGGGCCCTGAAGCTGGTGCGAGGCGTAGAGGGCCTTATCAAGGTCCCCGACATGGGCAAGCTGCAACTTGCCTGTAATCGTCTCGAGCCAATCGTCTGCATCCATTGGCTCTATGGCGTGGTGGAACACTGGAGGGCGCGTCGTCATGAAACTCCTGAGGGTGTCATCCGGTCGGGGTGGCTGTGCGACTCCTGCACCCTGAGCACCCTGAGCAGCCTGCGCCATCTGCTGCATGTGCTGCATGATCTGGGCCATGTTCTGCATCATCTCATTCTGCACCTGGGCCATCTGGAGTGGGTCGTACAGAGGCGGAGGTGGAGGTGGATGAGGATGAGGCGGCTGGTTGCCACCTGCCCCGCTCCCGCCAGCGTGACCGGCGTTACCCGCGCTGCTCCTGGTGTCAACCATCTGTTACATTTTCCAGGAGTAAGAGTGAGATATGATAGATAGATATATAACAACCCTGGTTTGGTTAATTAATTCGATTAGTAAAACATTTTAACAAATGATGTCGCTGCAACCTGACGGTCGCAACACACCAACAATCATTACAAAGAACCAAATCAAAGCATGTGCATAAGTACATGTCAATCAACGTGCTACGAATTCAAACAATTATGGTGGGCATCCTACTATTGGAGGACCTACTTTGAAACAAAGTTTGAATTTTCAGCAGAGAAAGGGTCTACAGAAGTGAGAAAAGAGATGGGGCTTTTAAAATAGTTTTGTAAACTCGACGACTGACTAGGGTAGCGTCCTACGGTCAACACGGCTCTGATACCACTCTGTGACACCCCAATTTTAAGAACAAAATTGGAGCACAATATATGTATGCCAGGATCAATTTTCATACATATATCCACATCATAGTAAATATCAAAACAATGCTTTTATTAATATATCGAATATTATTACATAAATGACCCTCGGGTCTGAAAGAAAAAGTACAGACTCTCTCGACATCTAACTCTAATGAAGACTCTGAAGTAGTCGCGGAAGTCTGGACTCCATCTCCACAGGAAGGTCGACCGGGGGTAGCGCCATCCTAGTACAGGTCGTCAGGGTCGAAGCCACCGTCCTCTGGATACTCCGGCTCCTCGTGAACGTAGCCACCAGTGTCTCCGTAATCGCCAGCGTCTGGGTGGGGTAGCAGGGGGACAAAGAGAAAGGGTGAGTACATCGAAATGTACTCCGCAAGTGTAGGAAATATATGCTTATGAGGCTTATAACAAAGGTAGGCTGACTTTGTTTGACTCAAGCGCCTAAAGTGACACATCCTATTAATCCTATTAATCCTATGCACCTATCTACTAGGTTATAGACAGACTCTGTAGTAAAGTAACAACACTCGGAGTCGCACCGAGCAAAACCACACTCGGAGTCGCACCGAGTAACCAACACTTGGAGTCACACCAAGCAACCGCGCTTGGAGTCGCACCAAGTACCCACACCTGAAGTCCATCAGATGACCCGAAACAGCAACCAGTAACCAACTAATCTCGAAGAAGTCCAAGCCGCTCGTGACCGTGAGCACGGCTGATATATCAGTTTTACACTCTGCAGAGGTTGCACATCGTTACCCATGAGTCGTGCAGATCCCGTCACGCTAAACACTGCCAAGGTGCATAGCAGGTTGCACTGCAAGGCCTTTACAAAACCCCTCCAAGTCTGTGTTACACGTACTCTAAGGTTTCTCCCCTGTCCATAAGTCAACGACCCCAAGGGACCCCTCTTGAGCCACTAAACAAACCCCGTGTAGCATAACTTAGAGGAAACTAATTAATTAGCCAGGTCCAGCCCATCCAGATCTCATGGTTGCGCTGTTAAGCCGGGTTACAGGCTTCGAGAACCGGGTCCTAGGGATCCAGGCAGGATATGTCTAGCACGAGCCCCGAACCAAAACCAAAAGCAGCTGCCGAGTCCCACGGCACAAAACCACCAATACGGTTCCATCCTGCCGGATTTACCTAAACCATGTTTCTACAAAAGTTACCATGCCCACATCGTTTCATAGTTCATTAATCAGGATTAATTATATTTGACCATCATCCCATCCCAACATGACTGCAGGGCTAAGCAAGACTTCTACCCGAACATCCCAAAACAGGCGACAAGGATAATATAACAACAATCTAGTAAACCATATCATGGGATTCAAATTAATGACAAGCATGCATCTACAAGATCTAACTACTCTAGTACCAAAAGTAAAAGGAAGTAGGTGCAAGATGTTCAAGGACACTTGCCTTCGGGCTGGGTCGAATCTGCAGGGTCACAGGAAGGGTCGGGAGCGTCCTCGTACTCCGCACTCTCTGGCCCAATCAACATACATGGCACATACAAAGCAAAATAAGAAACAGTACAACAAACAGTATGAAAACAGTAAACAAATAGTTCTACTGCGTAGAGAACGAAATTATGAATCTAACGCAAGTTGAATGGGTCAAATCGGAGTTAAAACGCAAAAGTTATAAGCATTTGAAGTTGGATGGCAAAACTGTAAATAGACCAAAGTCATTTTCGGTTTTAAAATAAAAGAAACCAGGTTTTAAATGGCATCAGGACCGGGGGTCATTTTGATGGAAACGGAAGGGCTAGAACGCGAGTTTAATTAGACTCGGTGAATAGGAAGGATGGACTGCGGGTTTATTTGGCCTATCTGGAGGGGCTCAAGTGCAAAAATCGCGAGGCTGGTCGGCTGGCGCGTGCGGGGTGTCTGCGTGGCGCCACGCGTCGAGGCTAGCGGGTTCTCCTCCGACTCGCCCGAGGCTAGCGGGTTCTCCTCCGACTCGCCCGAGGCTAGCGCTCGATTAGCCTCGGCCTTCCTCCTTCCGACTCGCCCGAGGCTAGCGCTCGGTTAGCCTCGGCCTTCCTCCTTCCGACTCGCCCGAGGCTAGCGCTCGGTTAGCCTCGGCCTTCCTCCTTCCGACTCGCCCGAGGCTAGGATTAGATCGGGGGCGGTCGGCTGGCGTGTGCGCCGCGTGGTGCCGACGTGTGCCACATGGCGTACGGGGGCTGGACCGGCGTGCCGCGTGTACGGTGGACCGCTGGCGTGGACGGGGTGAACTGTGTCCACGGCGCAGGCGCACCCGGTGTATACCGGTTCGGGGTTTGATCTAATCTCAGCCGCGGAAACAAGATTGGACGGCTGGGAACGAAAAGGGAGCCAGGGGTTACCGCCGGCGGGGAAGGGCACGGCGGCGCCCGGGCTCTACGCGGCGGCGCCATGAAAGGACTCGCCGGAGTTCTCGGGGAGGGGCCTAGGGACCAGTAGAGACCTAGGGGAGAGGCGGGATCGGACGAGGGCCTTACAGCGGATCCGATGGAGGGTTTTCCGACGACGGGGAGGGCTCGGCAGGGTGGTTTCGACGGTGGGGCGACGTCCGCGGCTCGGAGCTCCGGCGTGATCGATGTCGTGAAGCTCCCGACGTAGGCGTTCGCTGGTGAGGGATCCCCCGGTCGCGGAGCGGCTCCGCGAGCACGATGGCGCTTGAAGAGGGGTCGGAGCAGCTGCGACGGTGGGGAGAACCAAGCTTGCGTTGGCTCGGTTATGGCGGTGGCGGCGAGGTTTCGGCGAGATGCGAGAAAGGTCCCGCGTGGGGATGCTTCAGCTTTTGTAGACCGAGGGAAGGGTGGCGGCGCGTTGAGGTGGTGTGGATCGATCCGGGGAAAACGGAGCCGGGATCGATCGCTTGCGCGCGAAGGGCGGGTAGTCTGGTGTGGTGAGGAGGGAGTGCGCGTGTGGGAGACGGCCGGGCGGCTCGCTGGGCCGTTGCGCAGTGAGGAGAGCGAGAGGCACGGGCGGGCGGTGGTGGGCCGGTGCGAAGGCTCGACTCGGGCGGGGTGAGGGGAAAGAGGGAGGGAGAAGGTGTCGGGCCGAAGGGGTGCGCTGGGCCGCGGCTTGCACTGGCCGCGGGAGGGGAGGCGGGATGCGGCGCTGGGCCAGGGGCGCCGAGCAGGCCGGTTGGGGAGAGAGGGGAAAACGGGTTGGGCTTGGTTAGGGGAGGAAAATGAGCCCGTTGCCAATTCTCTTTCTTTTTTGTTTTTACTGTACAATCTTTTTCCAAATTCATTTTGAAATCCAAATTCAAATCAGTTTGAAATCAAAATCACTTTGAGATATTTTAGAAACATTTTCCCTAGGTTTTGAAAAGAAAACTTGAGTTTAAATTTGTAAAATTTTCATAAATCTTTTATTTGCTTTCTAAATAGAATAAATCCGATTCGCCCTATTCGGGTTTAATAAATTTATTTTCCACTCGATAAAATTATGCAACGGCATGAATGCAACATGAAAATGATAAACAAATTTTATTTTCCTCCTCTAATTAAATAGACAACCTATTTAATTTCTAATTTATTTTATTCAATTGGGGAAAAATTAAATCAGGGTGTTACATCGGTCCTCAAGGAGCGGCCAACACATCGAGAAGGACTCCGGGACTGACCGCCCCCGGTCGTCGAGGGAGATTTCGAGCCCGCGGGAGAGCGGGCGACGTGAGGGAGCATCGAGCCCCCGCCATCATGAACGTCGAGGGGGGAGTTGTGAGCGCTCCCGGAGCTCCTCACTGCACCGTCGTCGGGAGAAGGAGACCGACGCGGGGGGACGCGACCGCCGGCAGGAGCACCGGAGCAGGTCCCGGAGCCCGCGCAGGGAAGGGCGCCACGAGGACCGCTCGCGGGGGACGCGGTCGCCTCCCCGGGACAAAAGGCAGAAGGAGAGCTCCCCGCCGGGGTTGAGCCACGGGAAGCACCGGGAGCCTTCCCCCCATCCGAGCCACACGGAGACGGCTCGAGGGCATGGCTCGAGCCATGGGTCGGGCTCGAAGCCCCCGAGTGAGTCCGGCGGCTCGGGGAAGAAATCCCGTCATCACTTTGGGTAAGTGACACTCCTTGACTCCGTTGGTTGTGAAGCTCCGCCTTTTTTTTCCTTTGATGACATGTGCCATTTTCCGGCTATCCAGGGAGAAGCGCTCCCGGCAGGAGGCGGACCCTGCGGCATCCAAGCGGGCCAAGACCTCGAGCTCCGCTGGGGAGCAGGCGCCTCGAGGTACGGCTCCTTCTTCTGTTGGAGAGGCCGCCTGGCTGGTGAGGGCTCGAGCGGCCATGGCTCGGGGGAGTCAAATGGCCGCCGTGGATCTCGGTGAGGCTGCCGCCGTCATGCGCAAGGGTCGAGGCTTTTTCCTGGCTCTGACGATGTTGTTCCCTTTTTCAGCAGGGACCGCGGCTCCTGGCGTCGAGCCTGCCACCACCGCGTCTGCCGCCATACCACCTCCTCCTCCTCCACCTCCTTTGGCGGCGCTTACCGAGAGGACTGCTCCTCCCCCCATCACGACGATCATTTTGGGGGGAGCAGCGGAGGTAGGCGCGACTCCGTTGGCGTCCGGGGCTGGAGGGACAGCGGCCCTCGAGGCTTCAATTGACGCGAGCCGGCCCACGGAGGAGGGAGAGGCGTTGGTGGAGAGGGTGCCGACGGTGTCGGAGCTCCTGGGCGAGCTGGAGCAGGGGCCGTCCCCAGTCGAGGTCTCAACGCTGGTGGAGGCGGTCGAGGCGCCGGCTGGGGGCGACAAGACGCCGGAAGACCCGACGAGGGGGGAGAGGCTGGGGACGAGCCACCCCTCAAGCGACCCGCTACCGCTCGAATCCCTGCCTCTACGCGAGGCCGCACTGTCGCCTCGGAAGGGGACGGAGCAGCAGGAGGAGACGGCGGAGGGGCAGGGAGAGCCGCAGCCGGTGTCGTCGGTTGGTGGGCCGCAGCTGGCGCTGCTCGAGCCGGAGGAGGAGGCCCTGCCCATCGTCGAGATTGATCGACCGGTGTGGCCATATCCCAACGCGCCGAGCACTTCCCGCGCCATGATCCCCGTCGGGCGATCGGCTCAGCAGGGAACTCCGCGGGAGGCGGGGTCGATCTTCAGGGAGCTGACCGCGCTCGTGGCGGAGGCGGAGCGGTCCTTCTTGGAGGAGACCGACAAGTCCGCGCAGGTGGTGGCTGCCCTCGCGAGGGCGGAGGTGGAGCTTCGGGGGCTCCGCGCTGAGCTGGGTCGGAACACGCAGATGGCGAGCTGGCTTAACGAGGCACAGGCCGAGGCCCAGGCGGCTCGTGATGAGGCCGCCCAAGCTAAGAGGGAGGCCACCACCACTTTGTCCGCGGTGGAGGCGTCGAGGAAAGAGGCCGCCGAAGCCCGAAGCGAGGCCGCCACCGCCCGGTCCGCCGCGGAGGCGGCGAAGAAGGAGGCCGCTGACGCCTAAAGCGAAGCCGCCACCGCCCGATCTATGGTGGAGGCGGCGAAGAAAGAGGCCGAGGAGGCCAAGAGCGGAACCGCCACCGCCCTGGCCGCAGCGGAGGCAGCGCGGCGGGAGGTGATCCGGAAGGATCTGGCTCTCGCAGATACGGGCAAGCTGGTCGAGGACCTTAAGGGCGAAAGGCTCGACGCGCTGTCTCAGAAGCGTGTAATAGAGCGGCGCGTCGAGGTCCTCACCACCGACTTTGCTACTCTGGGCGTGCAGTGCCAAGGTAATCTTCGCGCTTCGTCTTGCTCTGGTTTCATGACCGTTGCCACGTCGTGGACTTACTCTTTTTTTCTATCTGTTGCACAGACCTGGAGAAGACCGTCGAGGAGCTCCGCGAGACTAACCGAGTTCTCGTGGAGCAACTCCGGGGCGAGACCATGGTGTCGAAGCGCGCGCGCGTCACCCTTGATAGGCTCAGCTCCGGGTGGGGTGCCGACCCGGTGGCCTCGGCGGAGGGCGCGGTGGCTCGAGGCGACGCTTTGGTCGACGCCTTGTGCTTCTTTGATATGGCCGTGTGGGACCGCGTCAAGAGCGCTCTCCACCACGGCGTCAAGCAGGCGCTTGCGGCTGTCCGCTCCGGCTTCCGCTACCCGGTCAACGTCGTTGCCAAGGGCTTCGTCGAGATCGAGGGGAAGGACGAGGAGTGGAACGACCGCCGCGTCGACAAGATCTTGGAGAAGGTGGAGAGGCCAGGGGCGGCACTCGCGAAGCTTTTTGAGGAGGACGTGCTGCCTCCTGATGCGGATAGTGGTGCAGGTGGCCCCCCTCCTCCTGGCCCGGGCGTCGAGGTTGAGCGCGCGGCGGAAGACCTTAGAGAAGAGTACCAAACGGACGAGGAATGAGGCCTGCGTGCCAAATTTGGGCGTCGAGGCCCTTGTAAGGATTTATGTCATGACTTATGGCCCGTCGAGGCCAACATGTGTATATGACTTGTTTGTTTTAAAGAAGCTATTTTCTTTTCAAATTTATTCGATCGTCCCTCTTTGTCGTTAGCTCGAGTTTCTACCGGCTTGGTCTGTGTTCCTTCGATATGCGTCACGAGTTCCTCGAGGGGAAGCGTAGGTAGGGTACCGTAGCCTGGGGGCGTAGGTGGCCGTCTACGTCGACACCTCCCGACTCTTGGAGGCTCGAGGTATTTTCGGACTTAGACGTTGCTAGTTCGCTCGAGGTACGAGTCGAGATCAGGGTCGAATTTTTGAAAAGAAAACGCGCTTTTTTCGGAGTCTGGGGGGGAGATCCCCCCTGTCCGCCCCCGAGGGAGGCTCGACCCTAAGCAAGGCAGGGTCGAGGCTACCTTAAGTTGCTAAGTAATATGAAAGATGGTGCACGAGTTTGCTCATTCATATTTAACATGTTTGTACAAAGCAACAAAATGAACAAGGCCTCGAGGCCCTTAAGGGTAGAAGCGACGTAGTTGAGATATGTTCCATGCGTTCGCCAAGATCCTGCCTTGACCGTCGTAGAGCTTGTACGTTCCTGGCTTGAGCACCTCAGCTACGGTGTATGGGCCCTCCCATGGAGGGGTGAGCTTATGGCGCCCTCGATTATCTTGCAACCGTCGAAGCACGAGGTCCCCCACCGCCAGGTCCCTCTTGCGCACGTGCTTCTCATGGTAGCGTCGAAGTGTTTGCTGGTAGCGCGCGGAGTTGATGAGCGCTACGTCTCGAGCCTCTTCGAGCTGGTCCTTGGCATTGGCAAGCCTCTCGTCGTTGGTTTGTTCGTTGTAGGCTCGAAGTCGAGGGGAGCCGTACTCGAGGTTCGTAGGCAAGACAGCATCGGCACCGTAGGTTAGGAAAAACGGAGTGAACCCGGTGGCTCGACTCGGCGTAGTCCTGAGACCCCACAGCACCGAGGGGAGCTCTGCAGCCCACCCCTTTCTGAAATTCTTGAGGGTTTTGAACAGCCTCGGCTTCAGCCCGTGAAGTATCATGTCGTTGGCGCGCTCGACCTACCCGTTGCATTGAGGGTATGCGACCGAGGCTCAGGTCACGCGAATGTTGTTGTCGTCGCAAAAAGTTGGTGAACTTTTTGCCCGTGAATTGGGTGCCATTGTCGGTGATGATGACGTTAGACACACCAAATCGGTACATGATGTCGGCGATGAACTCGACGGCTTTCTCGGAGGTGGGGTCGCCTATAGGCTTAGCTTCGATCCACTTGGTGAATTTGTCAATGGCTACGAGCACATGCGTGTACTTTCCAGTTGTCATCTTGAGGGGGCCCACGAGGTCGAGCCCCCAGACGGCAAACGGCCAAGTGATGGGGATCATCTGCAAGGTGTGTGCGGGCTGGTGCGTTTGCTTGGCGTAGAATTGACACCCTTGGCGGGCTTGGACCAGGCGCTTGGCGTCTCCGATGGCGGTTGGCCAGTAGAAGCCTTGTCGGAAGGCGTTCCCTACCAGGGTCCTTGGCGCTGCGTGATGGCCGCAAGCCCCCGAGTGCATGTCGTCGAGGAGCCTGCGTCCCTCCTCGAGGGGGATGCAGCGTTGAAGGGTCCCAGATGGGCTTTGACGGTACAGTTCTCGTTTGTCGCCGTAGATGACGTAGGTCTTGGCCCTTCGAGCGATGCGTCGGGCCTCCGTCTTGTCTTCCGACAGCACGCCTTGCGTCAGGTAGTCGAGGAAGGGCGTCCGCCAGTCGAGGGGTCGTGATGAAGAAGAGGCGGGCGCATCAATCTGCATTGCCTCAGCAGATGTCGAGGGGTCATTTTCGAGGGCTGGCGTTGATGGTCGAGCCCCCGTGTCCGGCTCGAGGGGTGGCGTCGAGGGGCCAGCCCCCGGGCCGATTTTGACGGATGGCTCGAAAATGTCCCTTGAGAAGACATCTGGTGGGACGGTGCCGCGCGTGGATGCCAACTTAGCCAGCTCGTCTACGGCCTCATTGTACTTTCGAGCGATGTGGTTGAGCTCGAGGTCGTAGAACTTATCTTCTAGCTTGCGCACCTCCCCACAGTAAGCTTCCATCTTGGGGTCGACGCAGCTCGAGGCCTTCATGACTTGGTTGATGACGAGCTGCGAGTCCCCTCGAGCGTCGAGGCGTCGGACCTCGAGCTCGAGGGCGATGCGCAGCCCATTGATGAGGGCCTCGTACTTAGCAACGTTGTTGGAGGCGGGGAAGTGCAAGCGTAGCAGGTAGCACATGTGGACTCCGAGGGGCGAGATGAAGAGCAGGCCCGCGCCTGCCCCCGTCTTCATGAGGGATCCGTCGAAGTACATAGTCCAGAGCTCAGCTTGGATTTGTGTCGGCGGGAGCTAGGTGTCGGTCCATTCAGCAACGAAGTCCGCCAACGCTTGCGACTTGATGGCTTTTCGCGGAGCGTAGGTGATGGCCTCCCCCATTAGCTCGGCAGACCACTTGGCGATGCGCCCCGTGGCTCCCGATTGTTGATGATATCTCCGAGGGGGAAGGATGACACCACCGTTATGGGATGAGCGAGGAAGTAGTGCTAGAGCTTGCGCCTCATGAGGACGATGTCGTAGAGCAGCTTCTGGATGTGCGGGTACCGGACCTTGGCCTCGGAGAGCACCTCACTGATGAAGTACACCGGCCGTTGGACCGGCAACGCGTGACCCTCCTCGCGCCTTTCGACGATTATGACCGCGCTGACCACCTGGGTGGTTGCAGCCACATAGAGGAGGAGAGGCTCAGGGGGATCGTCACCCTGGGCTGGTCGTGATGGCACAAGAATCGGCGCGGAAGTCAGCAACCCCTTCAGTTTGGTCAGGGCCACCTCTGCTTCGACGGTCCACGCAAAGCGCTCCGTTTTCTTCAGCAGGCGGTAGAGGGGTAGCGCCTTTTCCCCTAGCCTCGAGATGAACCTGCTGAGAGCGGCTAGGCAACCCATCACTTTCTGTACGCCCTTGAGGTCTCGGATCGGGCCCATCCTCGTGACTGCTGAGATCTTTTCGGGGTTGGCCTCGATCCTCTGTTGTGAGACAACGTAGCCAAGTAGCATGCCCCGAGGCACACCAAAGACACATTTCTCGGGGTTGAGTTTCACATTCTTGGCCCGGAGGCACTCGAACGTGGTCTCGAGATCGCTGATGAGGTCCCCGACTTTCTTGGTCTTAACCACGATGTCATCGACGTAGGCCTCGACGGTTTTGCCTATGTGTTCGCCAAAGATATGCTGCATGCAACGTTGATACGTTGCCCCGACGTTTCGAAGGCCGAAGGGCATTGTAACATAGCAATACATACCGAAGGGCGTAACAAAAGAGGTAGCGAGTTCATCGGATTCTTTCATCTTAATCTGGTGGTAGCCGGAATACGCATCGAGGAACAAAAGTACTTCACACCCCGCAGTGGAATTGACAATCTGATCAATTCTAGGTAAAGGAAATGGAACTTTTGGACATGCTTTATTCAGACCAGTGTAGTCTACACACATCCGCATTTTTCCATTCTTTTTCCTGACTAGTATAGGGTTAGCTAGCCACTCTGGGTGAAATACCTCCTTGATGAATCCAGCCGCCAAAAGCTTGTGTACCTCCTCGCCGGTGATCCTGCGCTTTTCCTCGTCGAAGCGGCGCAGGCGTTGCTTCACCGGTCTGGACCCGGCCTGGATCTCCAAGGCGTGCTTGGAGACTCCCCTCGGTATGCCTGGCATGTCCGAGGGGCTCCACGCAAACATGTCAATGTTTGCACGGAGAAAGTCGACGAGCACTGCTTCCTATTTAGGCTCGAGGCTGGCGCTAATGGCCAGCGTCTTGCCATCGGTCGAGGTCGGGTCGACGGGTATCCGCTTGGTGTGTTCTGCCGGCTCGAAGGTGCCAGCGTGGCGCTTTGCTTCAGGGGCCTCCTCGGTGGCCAGGGCTGCTAGGGCCTCGAGCGAATTGAGGTGGACGTTGGCCTCCCCGCGCTCGACGCACTCCACGTCGCAGTGGTACGCGTGCTCGTAGGAGGTGTCGATGGTGATGACTCCTTTCGGCCCCGGCATCTTGAGCTTTAAGTATGTGTAGTTGGGGACCGCCATGAACTTGGCATAGCCGGGCCTGCCGATGATGGCGTGGTAGGCTCCTTGGAACCCGACCACCTCGAAGGTGAGCGTCTCCCGGCGGAAGTTGGTTGGCGTGCCAAAGCAGACAGGTAGGTCGATGCGCCCGAGGGGGAGGGCCTTCTTCCCTGGTACGACTCCGTGGAACCCCCCGACGCTGGGTCGGAGCTGGTCCCTCGAGATCCCTAGGAGGTTGAGGGTCTCGAGGTATATGATGTTGAGGCTCGAGCCCCCATCCATCAACACCTTGGAGAACCGTATATCGACGATGACGGGGTCGACGACAAGAGGGTATGCTCCCGGGTTTACGACATGATCCGGATGGTCGTCACGGTCGAACGTGATCGGCGCATCAGACCAGTCGAGGTACCGGGGGGCGTCGTGGCGGAGTGCAAAGATCTCCCGGCGCTCCTTCTTTCTCTCTCGAGCTGAGAGCCCGACGGTCGGGCCCCCGTAGATCATGAAGCAGTCGCGCACCGGGGGGAAGTCCACGTCCCTGTCGTCGCGTCGATGGTAGTCCTTGCCCTTAGGCACGTCCTCTTTCTTGTCACCGAGCTTGGAGTAGAAGCCCTTCAGCAGTCGGCAGTCCTTCAACTTGTGATTCACGGGGCCCTTGTGATAAGGGCAGGGGTCCTTGAGCATTTGGTCGAAGACAGCCCCGTCAGGGGGGCCTCGAGGCTTCTTATGGTCGAGGGCGCCCATGAGCACTTCTTCATCGTCGTCGTCATTGGCATCGCGCTTTGCCTTCTGACTTTTGCCTTTGTTTTTCTTCTTTTTATTGTTGTTGTTGCTGCGGTTCCTGACATCGTTGCCCTTGCTCGAGCCCTCTGGTGCGGCCACCGCCTTGCCTTTGTCTGTGGAGCGGCCAAAGAAGGCCCCCACTGCCTCATCGCCTGAGGCAAGCTGGTGACACGATCCATCAGGTCCTCGACCGTCCTGGGACGGTAGCGCCCTAGCTCGTGAACTAGCTCTTGGCATGTGGTGCCTGCGAGGAATGCTGAGATGACATCCTCATCAGGCACGTGGGGGAGCTCGAGGCGCTGCTTCGAGAACTGCCAAGCGAAGTCACGGAGGGGCTCGTCTGCTGCCGGTCTGCAACGCCGTAGATCCCAGGGGTTGCCTGGGCGTGCGCAAGTCCCCTTGAAATTCCCGTCGAAGACTCTGACTAGGTCGGCCCAGTCATGGATCCGATCCGGCGGGAGCCTCTCGAGCCACCGGCGGGCGGTGTCCGAGAGGTAGAGTGGGAGCTGGCGTATGATCACGCGGTCATCGCTCTTCGCTCCGCTCAGTTGGCTGCCTAGGCGGAAGTCGGAGAGCCAGAGCTTGGGCTCGACCTCCCCGTCATACTTCACGATGTTGGTCGGTGGTCGGAAGTGGTCAGGGAGGGCTGAGCTGCGGATGGCCCGGCTGAAGACCCTGGGGCTCGAGGGCTTGCCGGTCCTCGTCTCTGTCGTAGCGCCCTCCTCGATGGGCGTTATAGCCACGCTCCTCAGCCCCTTTGTCCTTGCGCCGTCGATTGATGTCGTTGCGGGCGTCATTGGCATCTCGAGGTGGTCTGTCGTCGACGATCCGTTCTCGGACTGGCCTGGCTCGAGGGGCGTCCGGCTGGTGGATGGACATCTCCCGCTCGTTGCGGGGCGCGTCTGCTGGCTTCCCCGAGGCTGCCCCGCGCCGTCGCGAGGCTGAGCTCTCGGCCTGCTGCACAGCGGCTGTCTCGAGAAGGTTCTTCATTTCCCCAAGCATGCGCCTAGCGTCAGGGTTGGAGACGGCGGGTAGATCGCGGAGCAGCATTGCGGCCACCACCACGTTCTGTCTGGCTCGCGGGAAACGTACCTCGGGGCATGTTGGTGCCCCGTCCTCGAGGATCCGCCGGTGGACCTCTCGAGCGTGGCCACGAGCATCGGCGCCTCGAGGCTGGGCTGGTTCCTGCACTAGGGTTTTTTCGAGCTGCAGCAGGCGTTGTCGATCCTCCTCAGCCTTGGCGATGGCCTCCCGCAGCTGCGCGAGCTGCGCCAACCGGTCGTCGCTGTGCCGAGATGGTGCGGCCGGCGCCGGGGGTTCGTTCCTCCCCTGAACGCGTGATCCGCCTGCCGCAGCCACGTCTCCGGGCTCTTCGAGGTTGAGCGTCGGCCTGTTGTCGTCGTCGTGGTCCTCGGTGTCTCTTACGACCCCCTCGAGCTGGAAGCACTCCCTGGTGGGATCCCAGAGGTCAGGGTCGTGGTAGTCGTACTCGTCGGAGTCGGAGCTGTTGACGTCACGCTGCCCTGGCTCATGCTGGGACTGCAGCTCGCGATACCACTCTCCGATGGTGGCTGGCCGGGGTGGCTCGACGACTCGTGAGAAGCCGCGGTCGACGTGCGCGGGGTAGACGACCTCCAGGTTGGTGGTGGCTCGTAGGAGCATGCCCGGACGTTCCTCCCGCTCTGCCGCCGCCCGGCCCTGATGACGCTCGTCGAGGTGGTGGGCGTAGGCAGCTGCGGAGTTGTTGAGGCCGAACGGGGTCCGCTGGCGTCGAGAGCGGTACACCCCGTGCGGGAGGATGCCAGGTGGCGTCAACGGAACACGGCTCGGGGGCCTCTGGCCAGGCTCCCGGTCCATGCGCATGACGAACGCGAACTCGCTGGGGGAGTGCGCGTGCACCCCGGAAGTCTCCGGCCGCGCGCCGGGCAGGTTTCCCCTCTGGGGCTCTGCGCCGGCCGCGGGGAAGTGGGTGTACGCCGCGGGCACCGCCTGTGCCTGGCGGCGATGATGACGACGGCGCCGCTCACGAGGTGGCGACGCGTGATGGTGCGGGCGACACGTCGCGCCCCCCGCACGGGGTGGCGTGACACGCCCTCCGCTCGGGCTCTCCGTGGAGAGCAAAGTCAGCTCGTTGCCGCTGCCGGTGGCCAGGAACTCGAGGCTCCCGAACCAGACGACGGCACCAGCAGAGAACGAGGAGGGGGAGAAGCCATCCAGAAATCAGCGAGAAATCGAATCCGACACGCGAAAACCCCTACCTGGCGTGCCAACTGTCGGTGTTTTTAAACTCGGGGTCTGACACCAACTAGTAATATGATCGCGTGCTCTCTTTCTGGATGGTGATGCAAGGGGACACAAGATTTATCCTGGTTCGGACAAAAAAGGCCCTACGTCCAGCGGGGGGAGGAGGTTCTTGTATTACTTGCACCTAAGTGCTTGTACAGGGGCAATACAGGCTCAATGAGCATGGACCGGAGTTCGGACTCGTTTGTGTGTGTGGTGTGGACTTGTGCGGATTCGTGTGTCTAGCCGTATATGTGTAACCGGGGAGTGAAGGTCCCTGGTGTCCCCTTTTATAGAGCAAGAGGAAGCCAGGGCTACATAGGTGTGATACAGGAGTCGGGATGTACAGTTCCCAATACGGCGGAGAGTAGGAATCCCATCTTGTCGATGCCATTGGAGCCGACGTGGGGGTTGCTGTTGAAGCGTCCTTGAAGCATGGCCTCCCTCCCGGGCGCGGACGTGGAGGCGTGGCGACGTGAGGCCATGCAGCGCCCATTCCGGCACGTACATGACGTGGCTGGGTCCCTCCGAGTCTTGGGGTACCTGTCCTCCAATAGCATGAAAGTAGTCGGGGCTCGAGGGGCTCAGAGCCGGCCTCGAGGTGGCGCCTACGGGGGGCTCGAGTCCCCGCAGGTATGGGCAAGTTCCGGAAAACCCGATTGTGCAGCAGGTATCCGGGCCTCGAGACGTGGCTTGGACGTGCAACAGTGTAGGGTATGGCTTAACAGTGTTGTACGTCCACTTTTGACCATGCCTGTGGTGAAAACGAGGCTTGACCCTGACTCTGGCTCGCTGTAACACGCATCGTGTGCCAGAGGATATGACCGGAGTAGGTGAAAGCATTAAATGCGCTGCGTGGGGTTGGTACGGTCGTCAGAGCTGGGGAGCGGGAAGCTTCCTCTTCGTGGGGGGCTTCGAGGGGTAGTGGAGCGCTCGCCCGAGGCCTGGCGCGGAGGGCTCGGGTGAGCGGAGGTCGGGCTCCAGTTCGAGGCCCGGGGTGCGTCGGGCCTCGAGGGATAGGCTATCGTGCTGGAGAGGCTCGAGGTCCTTGCGCGGGGTCCCGAGGGGCGGTGTACGGCTGTAGCGGGTTCGAGGCCTATGCGCCGGGGCTCGAGGGGTAGGCTACCAGGAGGCGGTTGGTAGGGCTTTGGCGAGCCCACGCTCCCTGGCGGTGGGCCAGCGTTGCAGGCCTCAAGGGGTTGGTTTTTTGGAAGGTTAGTCTAGCTGGGTTTATTAATTGGTGTTCTAGGTTTAACCTATTTATTTTGCATTGATTGGAGGTACCCCTTTTGCGGTCCTCCGACAGGTTCGAGCCATGATCTCTTGGGGATAGCTCACTAACATCCTTGTGACCTCTCAGATCGAGTCTTAGCCCTAAAGCTTTTGATTCGAAGGAGATCTGGTTGAATCGTTGAAGAACAGCACTGCTGTCGGGGGCATCGGACGCTGACGTCGCGAGCATCGGATGCTGAGTTTATCACATCGGACGCTTCGTTGCCACGTGTCAGAGAACTGCGTTTTTGAGTGAGCATCGGACGCTGGGCATCAGACGCTCCGTTGTTCATCGGACGTGCCGGGGCCAGAGCATCGGACGCTGAGCTTTCACTGTAGCAGCGTCCGATGGTCATGCAGTAAAGTTCCAGAATTGCCCTGTTTGCATCGGACGCGTCCGCCAGGTTGGCATCGGACGCTGCCAGCGTCTGATGCAGTGACAGTTTCACTGTTTCGTCCGCAGTTCGTTCGTTCGACTTCGGTTTTGGTTTTCGGTTCTTGTGTTAAGCTTTTTGGGTTGTGTTGTATCCCGTTGTGCTTCTAGGAAGCATCCACCCTACATCTAGGGTCGTGGATACTAGCAAGCCCGTGTCTTGCTTTTGGGGTGACTCTCTGGACAAGGGCCATTCATTTCACGAGTTAAAATTTGAGGCTCTCATTCACCCCCCTCTGGTCGCCTTTTGATAGCACTTTCAGTCCTTCAAAACTTTCTTATTTCGAGCTAATATTTTTAACATAGTGATGATTTGGTGATGTGCCCATTTTATATTTTTTCCAAGATTTTTAGTGTCCTACAAATATTTTTAACCATGATATAAATTTGTTTATTTATGAAGAGGGGCAAAATGGTTATTTTCATGTAAAACAATATTTTACTATGTAGTTCTCATCGTATTGAGTATACAAGATTTTATAGAAAAATTTTCAAACATTTGTATGATTTTATATCTATTTTGTAAAAACAAATTATTGTGCATGCTGTCTATCAACAAATTTGACAAAAATAGAGTGTTCACCAGCAAACTGTTTTATTTTACTTGTCTACTGAGAAAAGGAGTCCACTTTCAATGTCCTATAGCCAATTTTTTCTAGAGATATTTACTAGATTTGTAAAAAATATTAATAATATTTATATCTCTAAATAAGTTTGTCATGAAATATATTTCACGATATATTTAGTGATTTCTAATTTTTCACTATAAATATTAATATTTTCATATATATACTTGATTAGCGTTAAAAATATTTAATTTATTCGAAAGTAAGAATGATATTTACTTTGGAACAAAGGCATACACTTGTAGCTTACTAGGACCTTCCGACATCATTTTTAAAACAAACCAAAGAGAACTGTCGATTATTATATTAAGAAAAGAAAAAAGGCACGAAATGTGCCGTACAAGAATGCAACAAGCAGACAAACTCGTGAACCGGGGGTCAGAATAGCGCTCGCCCTCGGGTCTCCCAGCGCCACCATCGCTGCCGCTTTCATCAACGGCTGGTCCCCCTCCCTTTCAGCTCCAACATCTGGCAGGAGACTAAAGGAGTAGGAATCAATCGTTTTCTAATAAATTAGATTAAATTTTTTTAGAGTTAGAGTCTCTCTATATCAAATTTTTTTGGTATTAGGGATTTATCTTCTCCCTCTTCTCTCTAGAGGATAGAATTATTTTCTCCATAACGGCTTTATTGGAGATGAAGACGACAATTATGACGTCAATATCCTCATCAGTATAACGATATGAAGACCTTTATTCCAGATGACGGCACCAAGGCGGAGATGGCATCGTCGCCTTATCTTCTCCCCCTTCTCTCTAGAGGATAAAATTGTTTTCTCTATAACGGCTTTATTGGAGATGAAGACGACAATTATGACGTCAATATCCTTATCAGTATAACGATATGAAGACCTTTATTCCAGATGACGGCACCAAGGCGGAGATGGCATCGTCGCCATGAAATAATTTTCTCTAGTCTCTTCTTCTCTGTTTTATTATGGTTAGATCCGGCCATGATGAAGGACTAGGGAGAATCAATTTTAGATCAGTTTTTCTCATTCTTCGGTGACAAAAAAAAAAGAAAAAAGACACCAGGAAGAAGAATTTTGTCAAATCTGCCTACTACATGAGTGTTGGCCGTCGTTCTTAGGCATATGTTCTTAGGCCTTTTGCTAACTATTTATCTGTGTGGTCATCTATACTACAAAGCGTTGTACAAGTTTGGTTTTGAGATCTGGAAGCTATTCATAGCATGAGTACAATATAAATAAAAATTAGTTTCTAGATATCTGTAGTGTAATCCAGAGTACTTGTAATGTACAGTATTGATGTATCCAGTTATTTTCTTCAGTCCAAAAAAAAAAGAATGCAACAAGTACGACCAGGGTTTTTTTTACCGATCGGTAACCGGTCGGTTCGGTCGGTTACCGATGTAACCGGTCCGGTCCGGTTACCAAACGGACCGGTTACCAAAATTTGAATTTGAAATTTGAAAATTTGAAAAAAAAAATGCCCAAAAATTCCTAAAAATAGATTACAATCTATGGAGACCAATGGTATAAAATTTTTTGAAATTGGACGTTTGGAAATTGAAAAAAAAAAAGTCGGCCCGTTAAGGCCCATGAGGCCCATTAGGCGCTCACGGGCACAAAACCAGGCATTCACGGGCGGGGGGGCAGAACGCCTCCTTCCCGAGCCTTATCCGCGCCCGCGCCCCCGCCCTCCGCCCCCAGCGCCGCCGTCCGCTCTCCGCCGCCGGCTAACCGGTCGGTTAGGCTCGGTTACCGAGCGGGAGCGGGCGGTAACCGCTCCGGCGACGCCACGTCGGCTAGCCGCGCGGTCAGCTCGGTAACCGAGCGGTTTTGCTCGGTTACCGAGCGGTTTCTTCCGGGAGTTGAGGTAAGTTTTTCCCCCCTTTTCTTGCTATTTTAGTTAAGTATCTATATGTTTTGGGTGTAGTTTTGTGTTAGGATTGTTGTATTTAGGCAGGATCTGTGTTAGATATTAGGATGGATGGATTTAGGTGGTTAGGGTTAGGGTTAGCTTTATGTGTAGAGTACGATTTAATTTAGGATTTGAGGTATGATTTCTGTTAGGATGTATATTTTTCTGTATATATTGTATAGACAACATTTACGTGGGTTTGATTTTGTGTTGTCTGTTTATGCAGGTAGACAATGTCGGGCAGGCACAAAGACGTTGTCTGGGAGCATGGTGAAAATCTCGCTCCCGGGTGGCGGTGCAATTATTGTCACCTGACAAAAGGGGGCGGTGGTGCAACAAGATTGAAGCAGCATTTGGCAGCGCGCGGGACGGAGGTTGTGCATTGTAGCCGTGTGCCACCAGAGGTGCGCGAGTATTTCCAGAGAGAGCTTGACCGCGCCAAGAAGGCGACGGCGGACCGAGCTCGGCAAAGGGTCGCACAACAAAGAGTTGCACAGGAGGGGAACAATCCCATTAATGATGATGAGTATGAGACTCAGATGGAGGCTGCCCTACAACAGTCGAGAGCTGAATATGAGTATCAACAGAGTGTGCAGGATAGAGGCGGTAATTACGAGCGTGGAGGGGGTAGTTCTCGTGCAGGTGGTAGTGGTGGTGGAGGTGGGGGTGGTGGCAGTGGAGGTCCCCGTGGTGGGAATCCTTTTTCGAGGATGTTCAGAAGATCGGGATCACAGAGGGAGACACCTGTGGAGGTGGAAGACTACAATGTGGCAGCCGGTGGCAGGACAAGAATGGTACAACAAAGGATTGATACAGGGCGCTGGACCCAGAAGGGAAAAAATGCAAAGGAAGCCATCGGTAAAGCTTGGGCAAAATTTTACCATCATGCAGGAATACCGGGACGGAATGCGGACAGCCCGTACTTTGTTGGTGCTGTCCGAGAGACGCAGAAGTGGGGTAAGTACCTATAACTACAAACAGGTTTGAACTTATGTATCGTTCCATGTTCTTATTAATTGCTTCTGGTTACAGGTGAAGGCATCTTGTCCCCCACTGGAAAGGAAATTGATGGGAAGTACCTTGATCAAAATGTGAAAGACTTGAAGGAGAGGTACGCAAAGTTTCAGAAAGAGTGGCCCACGTTTGGCGTCTCGCTGATGTGTGATTCTTGGACTGGCCCCACAAAAATGAATGTTGTGAACTTTCTTATTTATTGCAACGGGGTCACATGGTTTCACAGCTCTGTCGATGCAACTGGGAAAAGTCAAGATGCGAACTATTTATTGAGGGTAAGTCATTACAGTTGTCATGTTATTATTTTTAGTTATATTCATGCATATATAATATACGTTATGACTGTTTTCAGGAGATTCGGAAGGTGGTGATGGACATTGGCGCGGAGAATGTTGTCCATGTGATCACTGACAATGGCGCCAACTACAAGAAAGCGTGCAGCTTGTTGAAGCTTGAGTTCAAGCATATTTGTTGGATGCCTTGTCTGGCACACACCATTAATTTAATGCTAAAGGATATCGGTCAAAGGAGTGATCATTCAGGTATGATATCCGCATGCAAGCGCATATCTAATTGGTTGTACAACCATACTCAGTTGCATAATATGATGAAGAGAGCAATTGGTGGTGAGTTGGTCAAATGGAATGCCACTAGATTTGGGACCAACTACATGTTCATGGAGTCATTTAACCGAAGACGTGAGAAGTTCATGCAGTGGATGGCATCTACAGATTTTTTGGAGAGCAAGTGGGCAAAAAGCGAAGAAGGTAGATTTGCTCATGCCAGGTTGTCGAGTCTACAGTGGTGGGAGGGATTGGAGTATATCATCAACACTGTACAACCGATTTACAGGTTCCTTCGGTTCGCTGATGAAGCCAAGCACCCCAACATTTGTGAAGTTGTGTATCAATTCCAGAATTGCAAGTCGGAGATGGAGTCTTTTTTTGGAAGAAATACGCACACATGGAATGAGTACAAAGAGATTTTGGATAAAAGGATATCTGACGTGTACATAGGGACGTACGTGGGGCCAGGTATGAGTTCCTCCATGTTCAATTGAATTCCATATTTACCATATTGAACATTTTCTGGATGCTCAATTCAATTCCATGTTGCAGCTGCCGTGCTGAATCCTAAGCTCTCGTACACACTGGATCCAACTGCAACAATGTTCGCTGGCCTGAAGGACGCATTTCAGGAGATGACAGATGTGCAGAGCGCCGTGCAGGCATTGCAGGAGGCTGAGGTCTTTCGCCAGAAGGTTGGTGAGTTTGGCTCAGAGCTAGCTCACAAAATGGCCATGGATCCAAGAACATCCCCATGTAAGAGTACTTTGTCATTCCATTTAGTTATGCATATTGGAACATGTAGCTAACATAATGTGTTCCACTTGCAGCGGCCTGGTGGATGATCTTTGGTAAAGACACTCCAAATTTGCAGCGCCTAGCTTTGCGGCTTGTTTCACAATGTATGTCCTCCAGTGGATGCGAGCGGAACTGGAGTACTTTTGCCTTGCTGCATACGAAGGTCCGCAATCGGCTATCGCACAAGAAACTGAACAAGCTTGTTTATGTCAATTACAACCTTCGGCTGCGACTTGCGGATGCCAACCCACCAAGGCTTGATGACGACGATTTTATTGACCGGTTCGCCGAAGTCTCATTCTATGATCGGACCACTCCGCTTAGGGAGTGGATGGAGTATGGAAGATCAAACCAGCCTCCACTTCTTGATGAGGATTCAGACGAAGACGACGTCCCTTTGCCATCACGTCTTGTCAGGTACGTTATATGTATATTTATAAATGTGAGTGCGTGTCTAATAATGTACGGTGGGATTGATTTTATTTATGTGATTTATTTGTTTCTGTTGGCAGTGAGCATATAGACCCCGATGATCTACGTCAGGCTACGGGGTCTGATTGCATCAGTGATTGGGCTCGTAGACATGTGGGTCAAAGTCACCTAGGGAAGAGGAAGACGCAAGCGCCGCCTAGGAAGGGGGAGACCAAGCGAGGAAAACAAGTCAGCAGCGATGCGGACACTGAGGAGGAGGGATCTTACCATTCTGACGATGATGATGATGATGATGATGACAGCAGCAATGGTGGTGACGATGACGATCATGATGACAGTGGCGATGGTGGTGGTGGTGCTGGTGGTGGTGGTGGTGGGACTGGTTATGGAATTCGTTTCACAGGTATCCATTGCACTTGCACGTACATACACACATTTATTTTTGTCCATGATTACTAATTATGGTTCATTGCAGGCGAGACCCAATACACACATGCTACGCAAGATCGTGACCATGGACAACCACAGTCCCAGAGGAAATCAGTTTCATTTGGACGCACACACGACGACAATCCAGAGGACTCGCAGGGGAGATCAATTTCTTTTGCACCCACGTACTACGACACTCCAGACTACTCTACTTCGTCCTACAGCGATGCCTCACAACCTTCTTATAGCTATCCCATTCCTGACGTGAGCACGCAGCCTCAGACTAGGTGGGTGTACGAATGGGAAGATCCCAGCTTTTACAGTATGTTGGTTCAAGAATGGGAGACAACCGCAGCTTGGACGGGCCAGACGTGGCAAGATTACAAGGCAACCCTGCTTCGAACCAAAGGTATCGCTCTTATGTCCATCGCCGAGTATGAAATGTCATGCCAACAAGGGGTCTTTCCATACATCTTGCGTAGATGATCATGTATTCCTGTGACTGTGAGGATGTGTTGTTGATGCATTCGTTGGTGTTTTCGAGACAATATTTATTTGTATGCGACTATTTGTTCATGTTTTCGAGACAATGAATTTATTGCCGCAGTGTGCGGTCTTTTTTATATCTATATGTCCAAAGGAAGTACCAAAAAATCATTTTTATCCAAAAAAAAAGACAGCCCACCGGTTTGGACTGGTTACCGATCTAACCGGTCGGTAACCGACCCAAACCGGTCGGTTACCGAACTACAGAGGCATTTGAATTCGAGATTCAAACCGACCGGTAACCGACCCTAACCGGTCGGTAACCGACCCAAACCGACCGGTTTACCGATTCGAAACCGAACAACTGAGGCGTTTGAATTCAAACTTCAAACCGGCCGGTACCGGGCGGTTACCGACCAAACCGGTCCGGTAAACCGCTACCGGTGGCCGGCGGTTACCAGCAAACGGTCGGTAAAAAAAACCCTGAGTACGACAACCCCTAGAGGGGCAAGCAAAAAACACCTCCTAGTATGATTGGACAGTTTTTCTCACAACCGAAATTATCAAAGAGAAGGTGACCTAGCCCTAGCTAGCTTCCAAACCAGCCTCTGACTTTGTTAAATTGCGAAACAGATGAAGAAAATACAATTTTAGAAAAGATTTTGCTTCAGCCAATAGAAACTGGCCTGAGCCGGTTTCACAAACTAGTTTACGACGATTTTTTCAACTTGTCCAAATTGTATACTGGACTTCATCATTGCATTTCTCACGTTGAGATGACCAAAACACATATCGAACATCAAATTAGAAGTCTAGACGGGAAAATCACGCTCTTGGAAAGTTTCGCCCTACAGAAACATGCCCAAACCAGTTTTGGCACGGTTCATGGTCATTTTTTGTTGTCAATATTTATCCTAACCGTTGTTGTACCAGTTTGAATTTGAGTTATTGTTTATGTGATTTGCATGGGATTTTGATCACCCAAAACTTCTCATTATAAATATAAAGGAATCACGATCGATTGAAGTATCCAACACATAATTGAACTAAAAACCAATCTACTCTCTACCTCTTTGCCCTAACTTCTAATCTCTATGTTCTACCTCTCTTTGCCCTAATCTCTATTGTTGGTACCGTAACGACACAGCCCCGCACACGTGCAGGGAGGTGGCGAGGGTAACCGACTGTCAAGCGAAAGAGCGAAGGTGCGAAGCAATCGAATGATACGCGAGGGTGTGGGATAATAGGATGACGCTATTTCACTATTTTTGTCTTCTCCTCTCCCTTTACACTGTTCATCCCTTGGTATTTATAGGGAATACCAGGGGACACTGATCAATTTACAAAAGGGTACAGGAAAGATTCCCCAGAGCAATACAACGGAAGGGTAGAATCGTACAAACACAGATAATGCAAAAACCCTAACTCGTCTTTCCCCTGACCGCCGCCATCTGACTCGCGCGCCCCCTCGAGGAAACGCGGGAGTCACTTCGTGCTTGCAGAGTCGTTGCTGCGTCCGCGAAGGGCCGCATCCGCCTTGGTCCGTCGAGCCCTGTGTTTCTTGCTTGTGAAAACCAGAAGACGACCCGAGGGTCGAGCCAAACGGCGAAGGTCAGAAGATGACCCGAGGGTCGAAAAGACAGCAAAGGTTTTCACTAGGGTTGCTTGACAGCGCGGGGGTTGTTTTTCCGATCATCCCGCGTGGCGTCACTGCCGAGGGTCCCGTCCCCCAACAGTAGCCCCTCGATAGCTTGGATCAAAAAACGGTCTTTGGGCCCAAGCAGCGTCTTTTGTTGGGAAACGTAATGTGTCCCTTGGCAGCGATGCCCAGCTGCTTGTGGGTCGGTCCCTTGTTGTGTTATAGTCCATTTCGTTATTCACACCGTGTTTTCGAGGGTCGTGCCGATTTTGTCGAATTCGGTAGCTCACCCTTTGGTCTATAAATAGGTGGGGTTGGTGAGTTGTTTGAAATTTGAGGCATCCTCTTGCTGTAGCCATCCTGCTGCTCTGTTTTTCTTGTTCCGAAGGTTGCTTGGCTTGCTATGAAGGTTCATTGGCTTGTCATTTGTGTGAAGGTTTTGTGCTAGAGACATTGCTAGGTCCAAACAGACTGCTCGCGTTGCGTCTCCGTCTGCCATGGATGACGGGGTAAGCTTTGAGTTTGGTCTTAGCCGGGTTTGTAACTCAGATCTGACGTCCTATGTCATGCGAGGTTGGATCGAGGATGGGAAGGCGAGGGCCAGCGATGGTGAGATTGTTCCCAAGCCGGAAGCTGACGAGGTTGTTGTCTTTGAAGAGTTCTTTGAAGCCGGATTGCGTTTTCCGGTGATTTCCTTTGTGACTTCGATGCTACAATGTTTTAGCTTGAAGTTTCATCAGCTCACGCCTTCGTGCTTCACGAAGCTGTCTATTTTCGTGTGGGCTTGTCGTTCTCAGGGTGTGGTTCCGCATGTTGAAAGTTTCGTGCGAACTCACCGTGTTCATATGCATCCACGAAAAATAATTGATGGCGAGGGTAACATCAGTTTTGGTCAGTTTGCAGTGTACACCTTCTGCCACCGGGCTAGCTCGGAGCTTCCTGTGCAGGCTCAGAAAAATAAATGGACGAGTGGGTGGCAGGAGCGCTGGTTTTACTATAAGCTCGGTGGTGTTGCAGAGCTTTGCGGCAAGCTTCCGCCCCTTGGGGATGTGACCGCCGAAGCCTTGATGACCGGAGAGGCGCATGCGGCTGTTGACTGCCTGAGGGTGATTGCTCGCTCTCAGTGTGCTCGTGACCTGGTGGTGGAGTACTGTTGTGCTAAGGTTTGGCCCCTTAGCCGAAGGCAGTCCTGGTTTGAGGTTGAGGAAGACTCGACTTATGAGGCGAGGGGCTTGAAGAAACCGAAGTTGGATTTGAACAAGATTTGGGAAAGTACTCTTAAAAAATTTCCCAATCGGAAAGGGGGCGTCGAGGCTATTTTGAGACGGGTTCAGCAAACGGTTGAAAATCTTGTTGGAAAACTTTCGACCTTGGAGGTTAAAGCCATTCATAGTGCGGTGGGAAGTGGTGGTCGAGTCAACAGACTCTTCGATATTTTCAGGATTCCGTACCCTAATTGGCCGGCACCTTCGAGCGAGGATTCACCCAAGAAGAGGAAACACTCATTTGAGAAGGAGAAGGAGGGTGCTGTGGTGTCGAAGAGAGGTCATGGTCGAGGCCGCAGAGGCATTGGTGGCAGTCGAGTGAAAACATTAGCGACGAAGGTCGCTGTTGAGTCGGGTCTCGCCGGTGCCTCATCTTCTTCAGCCTTGGTATCAGCTAAAGGTGACCGAGGTGTGGCTACGAGAGGGCATGTGCCGCGTGTTGGCGGGATTGGGGCTCTCATTCAAATTTCGGATGATGAAGTTGCTTCTAGCGAAGATAGGGGTGGTGAAGAGAAGAGCGCTGAGAAGGGGTCAAGCTCCGAGGTTAGCTCATCGGAAAAAGATTCCGAAACCTCCGGAAGTGATTCGGAGTCCTCTGGTGAGGTGAAGCGAGGGAAAAAGGTTGCTTCGCCTTCTGCAGAGTTGATGGTCTCTGCAGATGTGGATGAGGTTCTTCGGGGCCTCGAGCCTGATAGCCCCGAGTACGGGTCGATACCCGAATTTGCTGGCTCGCATATTTGGGTGGACGGTTTTGAGGCACCTGGTGATCTTGAAGCTGAGCGGGCTCCTGGCAAAAGGCCATATGGTGAAGCGAGTCGTTCGAGTCTTCTGTATTTTGCGAAGAAGATTGGAGTTTCAGACCCGGCGACAAAGTTGTTTACTAGTCCAGACCTTCGGTCATGTCATTTGCAGTGTGCTCCGGAAGAAAGGCGTTTCCTAGGCCGCATTTTCGGTCGTGTTTGTGTGCCGGAGGCTGAGCTCCGCCTTGCCAATCAGCCTATGGTTGATATATTGGACGATGTTGATGTCAAGCTGGCAGAATTGATGCTCCTGAACCGCTCGGCCCAGCGAAGGGCCAGTTATAACATGGATTATCCCAATGGCTGAATGGACGAGCTTGAGAAAGAAAATAAGAAACTTCGCCGAAGCTTGGCGAATAAGGAGATTGAAGTTAAAGGTGCAATGGAGAAGATTGCGAAGTCCCACGAAGAATCTGTAGAGTTGGCGAAGCGTATCCCAGATTTGGTTGCGGCTATCAAAGACAAAGACAAGTCTCTGGCCTCGGCGAAGGATCAAATTAAAGATCTGACTGGGTCATGGCGTGCTAGCATGGAGAGGGTTAAAGCGAAGCTTGATGTATGCTTAACTGAGGCCGGTGGTTCTGCCGGAGAGCCACTTCCTGTTGATGCTAATGTCGAGGTTTTTGGGGACTGGCTTTGCACTGAGCTTGACGTGTTCAGCTCGCTGGTCGAGAACGCAGCTGACTTTGGAGGCTATGCTGGAGCTCTTGATATGGCTAGCACACTCCGACAGGCGGATTGTGATCACCTTCGCAAGATTAAACGGCCGAGCCATGTTTTTCCGACCATCGAAGAGGTGCGAGCACTGAAGGTTGACGATACAGAGGTTCGCAACTGTGCGATGCGTTTTTGCGGAGGTTTTGGATAGCTGGCGGAGGTCGCGCCCTAGCTTTTGAGGAGCCCGCTGAAGCAACCCGTCAGGTGAGAGGGTTTCAAGATCTATCGTTCCTATTTGTAAGTTGTTTATGTTGATTTTATTTGAAGTTGTTAAAGCTATTTTTGTTGTTGTGTATTTTGGTAGGCCCAAAAGGAGGCGCTGCCCTCACCGTCAGTGAACGACAACGTTCCAGGGTGTTCCCAAACTGCGCCGTTGCGGAGCTCTACGGAAGTTCCCCCAGTCGATGTGGTTCCCTCGGTCGAACAAACTCGTGCCACTAGAGAAGCTGTTGTGGAAGAGCCGGCCACGGTCGAAGCGTCTGCTGATGGCCGGTCTATGAGGGAGGCTGCTGTAACTGGCGAGGTTGACGAAGAAAGGCATGAGGAAACCGAGCAGGTGTGAGAAACAAGGATAGATTGACTAGGTTATTTTGTAAGGTTTTGCGAGGGGAAGATGTTGTTGTTAAACACTGAGCCTTTGTTTGACTATTTGACAATGCAGGTTCCTGATGGAACCGTACTTGAGGTGTTTGATGTGATGCCCATCATGTTAAATTATCAAGATACCTTTATAACTGGTGAGTCGTGGGCTCGGGCGAAACTCAAACATCCTTCGCTGACTTTCGAATGTTTTTGGTGGTCTAAGTTGCGGAGGTACGATTTAAAAAATAGGCGTTCGAACTGTTTTTGGCGCAACGCGGACTACACAGACCGGCAAGCTACGCGTTTTTTGTTTGGTTCTTCCTCACATACTCCTATTGATGATGACATCGACGAGAACACGGCTCTGGATTTTTTGTTTGGGCGTAGCAACCTTAGTTTGGGTCCAGACAGTTCTCTTGTCATTCCGAAGGAGGAGCCTTTAAAGAGTAGTAACATAGATCGTAGATATATGTATAGAGCGAGGGTTTTGCCCGGGGAGTTGCCAATTGTTCCTGCGGCTCCTTTACTGTGGGGACCTATTGTTCCGATGGAAACAAGATTTGAAGTGGACCACGAAGGTTGTGATGATGTAACATCAATTGTAAATAGTGAGGATGCATTGTAGCTAGGTACTTTCAGAAGTTTTGTTCCACGTTGTAATGTGTTTGTACTTGTGTAAATTGTGTTTGATTATTTTGCCCCAGTGTGGGTTGGTTTTGAATTTTAAGATAGTTGAATTTTGATGACTCCTGTCTCTTTTGGCGAGACTCGACTTCACTGTTTATGAAAGCTGTTTAGGAGGAAGCAGCGACGCCCCCTGTCTTTTTCAGCGAGGCTCGCTTTTAACATTTATGAAAGTTGAAAGTTGTTTAGGAGGAAGCAGCGACGCCCCCTATCTTTTTCAGCGAGGCTCGCTTTTAACGTTTATGAAAGTTGTTTACTGTTTAGGAGGAAGCAGCGACACCCCCTGTCTTTTCAGCGAGGCTCGCTTTTAACGTTTATGAAAGCTGAAAGCTGTTTAGGAGGAAGCAGCGACGCCCCCTGTCTTTTTCAGCGAGCTGTCTTAGGTGGAGGTGAAGTTTGCAATACAAGCCCCTGGCGTTTTGAGCGAGGGTACTTGATTTTTTGGGACTTCGCGCCTCCCCTTGTTTAGGTGGAGGTGAAGTTTGCAATAACAAGCCCCTGGCGTTTTGAGCGATGGTACTTGATTTTTTGGGACTTCGCGCCTCCCCTTGTTTTAAGTGGAGGTGAAGTTTATAAAAACAAGCCCCTGGCGTTTTGAGCGAGGGTACTTGATTTTTTGGGACTTTGCGCCTCCCCTTGTTTTAGGTGGAGGTAAAGTTTGCAATAACAAGCCCCTGGCGTTTTGAGCGATGGTACTTGATTTTTTGGGACTTCGCGTCTCCCCTTGTTTTAGGTGGAGGTGAAGTTTGTAAAAACAAGCCCTGGCATTTTGAGCGAGGGTACTTGATTTTTTGGGACTTCGCATTGTGGGACAGAGTCCCCGAGTACTCCGCAAGGAAGGGCGAAGACCTAGTCCAACTAGAACTCTCCATGTAATCCTAGTAGTATTGCTACCTTGTAATCCTACTAGGACTCCTAAGATGTAACCGACTAGGACTCTGCCTCCTGAACTATATAAAGAGAGGCAGAGCCCCCTAGATCGAGACATAACATACGCAGACAGGAGACACAAAGGGGTCATGGTATATAACCAGACACCCATAAGCGCACGGCGCCATATATTATTCCTCCACACTGGACGTAGGGATGCGATTCAGCAAACCGAACCAGTATAAATCCTTGTCTCTGCGTTTACCATCGAGTTCTGCATACGTCGATCCCCACCGAACAAATCATCCGGATACCCCAGAGACGAGTTGCCGGTTAACAAACACCGACAGCTGGCGCGCCAGGTAGGAGATTTCGGCGCAATTGCGATCAAGAACTCGACGGACCCAAGATCAATAGCATGTTCTCGGTGACAGTCTCGAAGCACCCAATCGCTCGTACAGGATGTCGCTGGGGAGGATCATGTGCGCCAGCAAGTTTGCCGCGTCGTTCAATCTCAAGATGCTGCACGGGAACTTCATCAGGTTCACCGGAATTCAATCCACTCATGACGATCGAATCCAGCAATCAGGCAACTATTGTTTATTCGATCTAGATGAAATCAAGCATCATGATTGAGTTCGACTCGGACTCTATTTCGCCGAGTTCGACTATGTTGACGGCGACTACTCCGACTTCGACATGCATGCGTGCTATAACTTCAGTCATGCATATATTCGTGCATGCATGCATGCGTGCTATGGAGGCACATCAACCGGATGCATATATTCGTACAAGCCTGTGACGGCGACAAGTACTTTTGCAGCCACGCCAATTGCTCCTACTCTATCACCGACCAAAGCAAAGCTAGAGGACGAATCCACCATGCATGAATTTGTTCCGGCAAATACGAGAGCTTGGATAATGCAGATGGACCACCATCCATCTAATACCGAGGAAGCACGTACATCAGGCAGCATGCCTAAGAAAGCGTCTGCACAAGGTGTACTCGAGATATCTACTCCGATCAAGACAAGACCAGCGATGGCTTAGCACCCTCCCAGACAAAGACCACCTACGGCGAAAGAATTATGCTCCTACAAGGAATTCGTACACCATGCAAGCTAGTTAGCTAGCATCTACGTGTACACACAGGTGTGCCGAGTGCTGGGTGTGCAAGTCAACAGTGATCCAACTCAAACATGATGATAGCGAACCGCAAGCAAGCTGTCCAGGCCGAAGGCGAGCTGCAAGCAAATCATCCAAGCTGCAAGCAAGTCAAGCCACGAGGCAACAAACAAGACTCTGCGCGTACTTCCGACCACCCGGACTCGACCGACTACTCCATTTGAATCCAATGTGTTAGTCGGGAACGAGATCCAGATGATCAAGAATTACTCGGCAAGAACCAGCATACAAACACCTCGCACCTTCAACTCTTTATCCCTCGGCAGTGATGCGGGATCAAACATGGTGCTCACATGACGTGCAATCAGAACTCAGCATGCAACAAGCCTCGGTTGATTGTTCCTGATACTCGGCATACAACAGAGAGCTGTTGCGACCATCCGAGTCTAATGCAATCCAGAGTTGCTAACGCCTTCGGACAGACCCGTCCTTCACGACTATTAAGTCGGTTGAGACGTCTGGTCAATTACGTCCACCCGGACTGACTCGTCCTTTGAGGCTACCACGCCCATTGAGACGTCTGCTCATTACGTCCATCCCAGAGAGCATACAATAGGCTCCGGCCATTGATTCCTGTTACTCGACAATTACTCGTCCCTCACCGACTACTATTCAGATAGTACTGAGATGAGCGACTACTCGGCACATGCTGCCAACTCTACCGGATCTGTAGCCATGCCGCTACTATGCTTCCGACTACTCGGTACGCAACCCAGAGTTGCTTACGCTACGCCTTCGGACAGACCCGTCCTTCACGGCTATTAAGTCGGTTGAGACATCTGGTCAATTACTTCCACCCGGACTGACCCGTCCTTTGAGGCTACCACGCCCATTGAGACGTCTGGTCATTACGTCCATCCCAGAGAGCATACAATAGGCTCCGGCCATTGATTTCTGCTACTCGACAATTATTCGTCCCTCGCCGACTACTATTCAGGTAGTACTCGGATGAGCAACTACTCGGCACATGCTGCCAACTCTACCAGATCTGTAGCCATGCCGCTACTACGCTTCCAACTACTTGGCACGCAACCCAGAGTTGCTCATGCCTTTGGACAGACCCGTCCTTCACGGCTATTAAGTCGGTTGAGACACACGGTCAATTACGTCCACCCGGACTGACTCGTCCTTTGCGGCTACCACGCCCTATTGAGACGCCTGGTCATTACGTCCATCCCAGAGAGCATACAATAGGCTCCGGCTATTGATTCCTGCTACTCAGCATTACTCGGCACGCAACCAAGAGTTGTTCACGCCTTTGCACACGCTGTAAAATGCCAAAGGACTAATTTGACCTTAATGGCTGCACACGCTGCAAAAATAAAGGAGACTGACTCATCCTTTGCGGCAATCGAGCCCTTTGAGATGCTTGGTCAATAAAGTCCCTTACCAAAAGTGCTAAGAGTAGCACTCGGACTGACTCGTCCTCTGTGGCTACTACGCTACTTTGAGATGCCAGGTCAATTACGTCCACCTAAAGTGCTCAGGAGTAGCACTCGGACTGACTCATCCTTAGCGGTAGACGTGCCCTCTGAGATGCCTAGTCAATTACGTCCATCCCTCAGGTGCTAAGAGTAGCACTCGTACTCGTCCTTCACGACTATTAAGTCGGTTGAGACACCTGGTCTACTACACCCAATTAGACTTAGCTCATATGCAGCTATGTTTAATTCAATATCCGACTAAGTCCAGAGGATCATTGCCTCAGCTTAATCAGCTTCACTCCGACTACGCTCGAGGACTAAAATTCAAGGATGAAAGATCAAAATTACAAGCATTCAAGGACACGACGACAAGCATATGACAATCCTTGTCTTCGGGAGATTACTCGGCTGCACCCTTGAAGATGTCTACAAGATCCTACAATCGACTCTGAGTAGTCGATTATAGGCTCGGGGTCTGTGGGATACATATCCTCAGATGATGCATCCAAATTTCTTCGAATGGAATTGGAGCAATTTCTAACAAGACCCTCCAGCTCTTTATGCTAAACAGCAAGAGGCTCGGGGGCTACACCCAATGGGTGCGCTTTTCAGAAAGCACACACCATTAGAAGACTTCAAGAGCACTTTATGGTTTCTCTCAGAAGGTACTCGGATGACACTTGATCAAGGCCAAGGTCTCCAGATGACTTCACCGATAAACCATGAAGAGCTCGGGGGCTTGTGGGACAGAGTCCCCGGGTACTCCGCAAGGAAGGGCGAAGACCTAGTCCAACTAGGACTCTCCATGTAATCCTAGTAGTATTGCTACCTTGTAATCCTACTAGGACTCCTAAGATGTAACCGACTAGGACTCTGCCTCCTGGACTATATAAAGAGAGGCAGAGCTCCCTAGATCGAGACATAACATACGCAGACAAGAGACACTAAGGGGTCATGGTATATAACCAGACACCCATAAACGCACGGCGCCATATATTATTCCTCCACACTGGACGTAGGGATGCGATTCAGCAGACCGAACCAGTATAAATCCTTGTCTCTGCGTTTACCATCGAGTTCTGCATACGTCGATCCCCACCGAACAAATCGTCCGGATACCCCCGAGACGAGTTGTCGGTTAACAAACACTGACACGTGCCTCCCCTTGTTTTAGATGGAGGTGAAGTTTGCAAAAACAAGCCCCTGGCGTTTTGAGCGAGGGTACTGGATTTTTTGGGACTTCGCGCCTCCCCTTGTTTTAGGTGAAGGTGAAGTTTTCAATAACAAGCCCCTGGCGTTTTGAGCGAGGGTACTTGATTTTTTGGGACTTTGCGCCTCCCCTTGTTTTAGGTGGAGGTGAAGATTGCAATAACAAGCCCCTGGCGTTTTGAGCGATGGTACTTGATTTTTTGGGACTTCGCGCCTCCCCTTGTTTTAGGTGGAGGTGAAGTTTGTAAAAACAAGCCCCTGGCGTTTTGAGCGAGGGTACTTGATTTTTTGGGACTTCGCGCCTGCCCTTGTTTTAAGTGGAGGTGAAGTTTACAAAAACAAGCCCCTGCGTTTTGAGCGAGGGTACTTGATTTTTTGGGACTTCGCGCCTCCCCTTGTTTTAGGTGGAGGTGAAGTTTGTAAAAACAAGCCCCTGGTGTTTTGAGTGAGGGTACTTGATTTTTTGGGACTTTGCACCTCCCCTTGTTTTAGGTGGAGGTAAAGTTTGCAATAACAAGCCCCTGGCGTTTTGAGCGAGGGTACTTGATTTTTTGGGACTTCGCGCCTCCCCTTATTTTAGATGGAGGTGAAGTTTGCAATAACAAGTTTGTTTCAAAATGATTGTGTTTCGAAACAATCTTCGGGGATTTTCATCGATGTAAGCGCTCTTGGTGAAGAGTCGCTTTTTTCGATGTTGATGGAAAAAAGAAAAATTTGGAGTTTCTTTTTTGGGGATTGTTGCTTGTATTAAGGATTTGGATGCTGCCTCGTTAAAAAACCTTACGCTCATTCGTAAGGAAAAAGAGTGCAGCTCCTTTGTTTTTGTTACATAGTATGGTACTGGAAGGGAAAAATAGAAAGATGAAAAAAAACAAATTACATGTTGCGAGAGCTCGCTAAGGCTCCGCTATGGGTAGTATTTGCGAAGGTCATCGACATTCCAAGTATGCGGCAGGCGGTTTCCTTTGCTGTCGGAGAGGTGATAGGACCCTGGGAGATTGCATTCTATTATCAAGTATGGTCCCGACCATTTTGGCTGAAATTTCCCTGCCATTTTGGCGTTTTGTTTCCGAATGAGGACGAGGTCACCCTTCTTCAAGTCATTGATTCTCACTTTTTTGTCTCTCCACTTTTTGGTTTCCTCTTGATATTTGCGAAGGTTGTGCACTGCGCTGCATCTTGTTTCTTCGAGCAAATCTTTATCTATCAGCTGGTTTTGTTCGTCTGATTTGACGGTTGTTCTGAGTGAGCCATGTTTCAATTCTTCTGGTAACACTGCTTCTTCTCCAAAGAGGAGCCTAAAAGGTGTGAACTTGGTTGCTCTACACTCTGATGTGTTATGGGACCAGGTGACCGAGGTTAGCTCTTCCGTCCACTTTCCCTTGGGTCTGCCTTGGAGTTTTTTGGATATTGCTTGAAAAATTGTGGCATTAGCTCTTTCAACAAGGCCGTTCGATTGAGGATGGCGGACTGAGGCGAAGCACAAGGCTGTACCAATTTGAGCGCAGAATTCCTTAAAAACCTCGCTGTCAAACTGAGTGGCGTTGTCGACGGTTAGGTGTTTGGGTACTCCAAAATGACAAACTATTTGCTGCCAGAAAAACTTCTTCACGGCTAGGGAAGTTATGGATGCTAATGGTCTTGTTTCAATCCACTTCGTGAAGTATTCCACGGCTACCACCACGTAGCCAAGGTTTCCTGGGGCTGTTGGTAGAGGACCAACCAGGTCCATTGCCCATCTTTGCAAAGTCCATGTTGGGCATATCAAAGTTGTTGGGGCACCTGGGGCGCTTTGCATTTTTGTTGTTAGTTGACATCCCTCGCAATGCTTAACAATCTCTTCTGCATCTCGTAGTGCTGTTGGCCAAAAGAAGCCTTGACGGAAAACTTTTCCCACCAGCGCCCTTGGACCGTTACGAGAACCGCAGATACCTTCGTGAATTAGTTTGAGTATGTCCTTTCCTTGATTGTGTGACACACATTTTAGCCACGGGGAGGTCACCGAGGCTTTGAACAAGATGTTATCTACTATTTTATATCCTCGAACTCTTTGGCTAAGTCTGTTTTCATCCTCTTTGGAGTCGGGCTCGAGCAACCCGTTGATGTAAGCCATGATTGGGGCTCTCCAATCTTCGGTCTGTATTGCATTAATCTGCTTTGTTGTTTTCTCAGAAACTCCGATGGCTGATTGTGTTGACACTTCGTAAAAAACGTCTGGGGGTAACTGTAATTGTTGCGCTACTGCTTTGGCTAGATTGCCTGCTTCACTATTCTCGGACCTCGGTATTGTTTTCGCTGTTATGTCGAGGAAGAAAGATTCTAACCTTCGGACATACTGTAGGTACTTTTGCAGCTCTGAATCTTTTGCTTTGTAATTTTTCTCAATGTGACCCGCAATGACTTGGGAGTCTGTGTTCATGACTGCCCTTCGGACTGATAACGCTCAAAGCTTTGACAATGCTAGTATTACAACTTCGTACTCTGCAGAATTATTTGTGCATTTGAAGTCGAGTCTTTTTGCATACCGTAGCTTTGACCCAGATGGCGAAATTAGGATGGCTGAGGCTCCTGCTCCAGCTGCTCCCCAGGCTCCATCGACGTTCACCGTCCAAAACGGATCTGCTTCGACTCCTCTGCGAGGGTCCAGAGTCCATTCGGCTATGAAATCTGCTAAAGCCTGCGATTTGATCGCTGATCTTCCCATGAAGGTTATGGTGTAGCTATTCAATTCAACTGCTCACTTTGCTATTCTGTCGATTGCTTCATTGTTTTTGAAAATGTTTTCTAGGGGGTAGGCTGAGGGTATTTGGATTTCATGTGCCTGGAAGTAGTGCTTGAGCTTTCTTGATGCCATGACCACGGCATACGCTATCTTCTCGAGCTCTGAATAGTTTCGCTTGGGACCCTCGAGGGTTTCTAACACATAATAGATGGGGGCCTGCTTGGTTTTGTTGTCTTGGTGCAGTTCCTTTATCAACACTGCGCTGGCGGCGTGTGGCGAAGCTGCGACGTACAGTAGTAGCGAGCCCCTTTGCTAGGGCTAGTCAAGACGGTCATGTTGATGAGATACCTTTTTAAGTCCTCAAAAGCCTTCTGCTGCCGAGGTCCCCAGTTGAAAGGAGCAGTGCTTCTTAAGGTTTCGAAGAATGGTAACCCTCACTCAGCTGATCTCGAGATGAAGCTACTGAGAGCTGCTAAGCGCCCTGACAGTCGCTGAGCTGCATTTTTGGTCGTTGGTGGTTCCATGTTGATGATGGCGTCAATTTTCTCTGGGTTGGCTTCGATCCCTCTTGCTGACACGATGCAGCCTAGCAGTTTTCCTTCGCTGACTCTGAATACACATTTTTTGGGGTTTAACTTCAACCCTGCTGACCGAAAGTTGTTGAATACTATTGCCAAATCTGATATGTGATTTTCTCTATGTTGGCTTTGTACAATCAAATCATCGACGTAAGCGGAGATGGCATGCTCATCTTTGAAAACCTCGGACGTCATGCGAGCGAAGGTAGATCCTGCATTTCTCAAACCTTCTACCATTCTTCGGAAGCAAAAGGTGCCCGAAGGGGTGATAAAGCTTGTTTTTTCTTCATCGTCCTCATTCATCCAGATTTGATGGTACCCCGAGAAATAGTCGAGGAGAGAAAGCATCTGGCATCCGGCTGCTCTGTCCACCAAGGTACTTATGCTCGGTAGAGGAAAATCATCCTTTGGGCAAGCTTTGTTTAAGCAAGTGAAATCCACACACATTCTCCATTTTTTGTTCTTTTTCTGGACCAAGACCACATTTAAAAGCCATGATGGATATTTGATAGGCCGGATCACCCCTGCATCCAAGAGTCTGTTTACTTCTGCCCTCGCTGCCTCTTTCCTTTCTTCTGACATTTTGCAGAGCTTTTGCTTGACTAGTCGATATCCTTGTTTTATGTTTAGGCTGTGCTCAATCAAACATCTGTTGACTCCTTTGAGATCTTCAGCAGACCAAGCGAAGGTGTCAGAGTTTTCTTTAAGAAAACGGACGAGGTTGTTTTCTGATTGGGGGTCTAAGTGAGCTGAGATGATTACCTTCCTCTCGGTGTTTCCCTCGAAAAGTTGAACTGGTTTGGTTTCCGCTTTAGGTGATGCTCTCCTTTGGTCACTGTGTGTTTCACCTTCGCTACAAAGGCTTGTTGTTTGAGGCATTGTTAAATTGTGCACATTGCGCTGTCCTGGTGCTACTGTTCCTTCAGCGGCTCTTGCAACGTCTTGGTCTCCGTACACTGCAACGACCCCCTTTGGAGCAGGAAGTTTCATACAAAGGTATGCAGGATGGATGAACGCATTGAAAACATTGGTGACCCCTCGACCAAAAATTGCATTGTAAGGATAAAACATGTCAACCACATCGAAGGTTATGTGTTCTGTTCTACAGTTCACTTGGTCTCCGAAGGTTCCGGGCAAAGAGATTTTTCTGATTGCTCTAACTTGATGACCGCCAAAGCCGTACAGAGGATTGCCGGCAGGTTGCAAGAGGTTTTTGTCAAGCTTCATGTTGTCGAAGGTTGTGGCGAACAAGATGTCCGCGGAGCTTCCTGTGTCGACTAGAATTTTGGTGACTGTCCATCCTACAAGATTAGTTTCAATTACCATAGCATCAGTGTGGGGGTAATCCCTTAACTTCATGTCACCGGTATCGAAGGTTATTGGGATATGGGACCATCGTCCAAATTTGTGTGGTCCTTCAACAGCCACGTGGTGCACTCTTCTGACATGTTCTTTTCTTTGCCTTTTGTTGCCATGATCTTCGTTAGAGCCCCCAGTGATAGCAAGGATTACGCTGAAGGTTGACGTTGGATTGTTGATAGTTGTTTGGGTTTGGGATTCGGCTTTGACAAGCTGGGGAGCTGGCAGCGCTGGTATTGGGGGTGGTGGTGGTAGAGCGTTGCTTGTTTGTTGGTTGGTTTGGGTTTGAAGGGTTGTTGGGTATGAAACGGTGTATGTTATGTTTTGGCATTGGGGAGTGGTGGATGGCTGATATGGGGTGTGGTTGTAGTGCGGGTGATGTGCATAGAAATGTTGGTGCGAAGGTAGACCATAGTTTATTGGGGTGTACTGGTATGGAGGGTGGATTGGATTGAAATTTGGCTTTCTGGTATGGTTGATGGTTCGGTTTTCTGCCGATGCGGCCCTTTTGGATTCCTGGTACTCTTTTCCTTTGGCGAAGCACTCGCATTGTTTGGTGGTGTGACCTTTCGCTGGACCGCAAAAGTGGCAATACATTTTCGCGGGATCCTTCTGTTGGTTTCTTTGATCTGGCGGGGGTGGAAAACCTTGCGGGTTTTGGTTGCCTGGAGTCTGAGTGCCCCTTCTCTGGTCTTCGATTGGACCTGCCTTATTGATTGCGCCAATGTTACTTGGATCTTGACGAGGGTTGTTTTCTCTTGCTTGGGGTCTCAACTGCGGTTTCTGTTGTGCCCTTCGGGCATCGGACTTCGTCCTGAAGTCCATGTCCGCTCTACAATATCTTTCCATTGTCTCATGTAGTTCCTCTATTGTGTTTGCCGGCTTCCTGGCAAACTTCGAAGAGCAGGGACCTGGCCGCAGACCGCTTACTGCTGCGAGGATTACGACTTCATCAGATATTCCCGGAGTTCTTGCTCTGATTTGGATGAACCTTCGCCAATAATCCTGTAGTGGTTCGCGTTTTTCTTGTTTACAGTTGAACAACTCAATGGGGTTTGATGGGGCTGCTGTGATACCTTTAAAATTTGTACAGAGCCAGTCTCTAAGGTTAACCCAGGAATCCACGGTTCCGGGGCGCAAATTGCTGTACCACGTCTGCGCGATGTCTCGAAGGATGATTACAAATGACTTCGCCATTGTTGATTCATCTCCCCCTGCTGCAGCAACTGCTGCTTCATAACTCATTATGAACTGACGAGGGTCAGAAAGTCCGTCATAACGGGGCAAATTCTATGGATTGTAAGACGGTGGCCAAGGTTGGGTTTGCAGTATTTGGGAGAGTGGTGATCTCAGGTAAAGATGGCAACGGGGAATTCCCCGTCGGGTTTTAGTTGCCCATCCCCATCCCCGCGGGGGGACAAAAATCCCCATCCCCGTCCCCGTGAACCATGACGGGGGAAATACGCTCCCCATCCCCACTCCCGCTCGGGGATTTTTCCCCATCGGGTTCCCCGTGTCCAACGTCGGTTCTCTGCAAGGACACCGGAGATGTATTCATAGAAGCAAGCAGTTGTGGAAGCAAGCATATGTAGATCGATAGCTGGGTAAACCAAGAAAGAATGCAATAGAAACTTCAATGGACAGAGGGATTAGGGAGCCACGACAAAAAGAGTTGCCTATACTGCTTCTATCCATCAGATCCATGCACGGCCAAAAGAAATCAAACAAGGCTCCCATGAATCCATCGAGGAATAAAGAAGTAAAAAGAAATCACATAGGAAGGTAGAAGATCTGAAAGGCGACGATGTAGATCCGGTTAGCATTCGACTGCGGCGATGCTCCTGCTCTAGCATCTTCTCGACCTGCTGCAGACCTGGTCGGGGCACCGGACGTGCGAAGCCATGGAGGTCGGCGCTGCAGACTGCTCGACCTGCTGCAGGCATGCGACGGTGGAGCTGTCATCTGCCGAGGAAGCACGGACACCGAGCGGAGGTAGGAGGTCCGCACACGGGATGTTGGGGTTGGGGGTGAGGGTCGAGTAGAGGATGGCGAAAGGGAGTGGATGGATAAGATTTTGGATGGACAGATGGATGATCGTAGACGAATGGCCGCAACATAGTTTACTCTAAACGGGGCTCCATGGGGAGCGGGTACGGGGAATGCTCCCCCATCCCCGGCCCTGCCAGACCCGACGGGGATGGTTTTGGCCCCGTTTAAGTCCCCGTGGGGATCATTTTGGCCCCATCCCCATCCTCTAATAGGTGAATTCCCCACGGGAAACGGGGATCGGGGCCCCATTGCCATCTTTAATCTCGGGTCGTAAGGCATCTGGTGTTGTTGGGCCCTCCGCTGATTGCGAAGGTTTGGTTCTCTCTCGTCTGGGTAAAGTTGGCGGAAATTTGGTTGTCTCTTAGGGTATGGGTTGTTTAGGTAATTTGGTGGTGGTGGGGGTGGTGGTGGCTGACGTACGTTGCCCTGATGTCGCTCGTCGTTCCCCTCCTAGGGCAATGGCACCTCTCTGTCTACCCAACCTTTGGCTTCAGCTTCGGCTGCCGCAAGGGACTCCTGCATCCGACGAAGCTATTCCCTTGCCTTGTCCGCCTTTTGCCTGATGACACGCAGCCGGTTGTGCCTTTCAAGCTGGTCTAGGCGTCTTTTCTTTTCCTGTAGTTTAACGTGAAGCCTTTCTAAGGCCTCGAGGCCCAACTCCTCTTCATATCCTCCCCACCTTCTCCGGAGGTGTGTGGGTGCTGTTGTGATGTCCGCCGAGTGTGTGGGCCCGGGATCTCTGTCTCCAGATCGACTTCTTCTACTCCCGAAGGCTCTACATCCTCTTCTACCGGTTGAACCGTCATGGTGGCTTCACTCGTTGTGCGATGGTCTCTAGCCGAGGCTGCCCTCCTAGTCCCGGCCATTACACTCAGGTGTTAATTGCCGTTCGGTCCCCACGGTCGGCGCCAAACTGTTGGTACCGTAACGACACAGCCCCACACACGTGCAGGGAGTTGGCGAGGGTAACCGACTGTCAAGCGAAAGAGCGAAGGTGCGAAGCAATCGAATAATACGCGAGGGTGTGGGATAATAGGATGATGCTATTTCACTATTCCTGTCTTCTCCTCCCCCTTTACACTGTTCATCCCTTGGTATTTATAGGGAATACCAGGGGACACTGATCAATTTACAAAAGGGTACAGGAAAGATTCCCCAGAGCAATACAACGGAAGGGTAGAATCGTACAAACACAGATAATGCAAAAACCCTAACTCGTCTTTCCCCTGACCGCCGCCATCTGACTCGCACGCCCCCTCGCGGAAACGCGGGAGTCACTTCGTGCTTGCGGAGTCGTTGCTGCGTCCGCGAAGGGCCGCATCCGCCTTGGTCCGTCGAGCCGTGTGTTTCTTGCTTGTGAAAACCAGAAGACGACCCGAGGATCGAGCCAAACGACGAAGGTCAGAAGATGACCCGAGGGTCGAAAAGACAGCGAAGGTTTTCACAAGGGTTGCTTGACAGTGCGAGAGTTGTTTTTCGTATCATCCCGCGTGGCGTCACTGCCGAGGGTCCCGTCCCCCAACATCTATGTTGCTCTTCATTGCTTGATCCGATGACCAAAGATGATGACCCTCTAGACTTGTTGGCCAACTTAGGGTAAGTTGTCGACGTTCTTACCTCGATGAGGTCCCTCTCCCAGGCAAGCTTTGATGACTTCTTTACTAGTTTATCCGAACACTAGCTATTCTTGGTAGCTATCTTTGTTGGTTTGCTCATAGACATTACCGTTTTTCACCTTAAAAACATGTCGGTTATCCACTACGTTCTTCAGTCCATTTGTGACCCAAGTGCTCTAGTAATTTCTTGTGGTGTATGATCGATCTCTGCATCAACATCCGTTTTACGCAGAGAACTGTTGGAAATAATAGCAATTTAGTGATGCATAAATTAATTCCGACAATGAGGAAAAGATAAACAACATGCATCGTAGATGTATAATCTACCACTAGCAGTAAGATCCGAGACATATCCAGGCTATGTATCGCTAGTAACATGAAGAACACGAAATAGAAGAACAGTAGGATCGAAGACATGCTTACAGTGGGGTTGTCGGCACTAGGAACTAGCGCAAGAGAGGACGAAGCAGACCGTTGATGAAGACCGGCGAAGTCTTCGTAGAGGGAAGAAGACGTCCAACGAGCAGTCGCGACGGCGCTTCCTAAAAAACCTTATACGTCTCCTACCCCATGTAGGGACACGAGGAGACGTTGGCTTCGGAGATCCTGCTCTCCCGACACCGATGACACGTCGGCGGCGGGATGGGGTTGACAGCAATAGCGCAGCACTAGGGCAGAGGAGGAGAAGAATGTGTTGTCCAGAGGACGACGTCTCGTCCTTCTTTTATACACACGCCGCAGTTGTATCTTTAGAAAGAGACAACCGCGTAATCACAATATTAATGTTATTGAACCTACCATTAGTGTATGAGTCAATTACCATTAATACGAGAATAATTGTTTGCTAAAACAGGCCAGCGCAATTTTCTCCATGCATGCAAAAATATCGAGTGACAAAAGGGAGCTGCGCACCCGCATGGCCTCAGTCAGACCATTCACGCGCACGTCGTGCGCCCCTCTGCGAGTCGCCACGCCCGGCGAGGCGAGCGAGTGTGTGAGTTTCTTCTTTTGCCTCTCCTCAATAGCTTCAACCAGTTTGAGATAGCTCAACTATATAAGTGGGCATCCCTCCTTCTAGAGTAGCAATGTGGGACTAAAGTTCCCCACCATACCATGTACGTGTGAGTGAGTCTTTAGGATTTATTTGGGCTAAGCCCAAATCTTCTAACAAGAACTTTGCAGAATTATATGGCAGCGAAGCAAGCAAGCGTGATAGCTAGTATGCACGAATCGTATATATGCACATGCATATGGAACCGTTACCATTTGGGTTGAACAAAGCTGCTGAGTGAGTCTTTAGGATTTATTTGGGCTAAGCCCAAATCTATTCCCGGCCAGGCTCCAGTGCTAATCCTCTTTTCTCATTACACTCCTACGGCTCCTACTTGAGCATCGATCTCTCAGCCGAAGATTCTCCGCCGGCTCTAGCTCTTGTGTGGGTGCGTGGGTCAGCTCAGCTCGGTTCGCTTGCTGAATCAACTGGGGAGGGGAATAAGAACAAGATAACCATGATTCCGTCCGACACTTCTATTTGTTTGAATTTATCAGCTTATTTTCTCACATAATACTAATGAAGTAGTTGAAATAAATTCAAACGAACGGGTCCAACATAACCGGATCTATTCCCATATAGGTTCTATTCGTTACAGCTCAGCTTCACTAGTGAAGCTGTTTTTTTTAGAAAATAGCTTCATGAACAACTTTATGCATGAAACTGAGCTGTTTTAGAAAAAATGTTTTGCAAAACAGCTTCGCCAATAACTTCGCATGCATGGTTGAGAGAGAAAAATAAGTGTGTAAGCTATCAAAAACTACTTTTTTTCAACTTCGTCTCAGCTTAGGGTTTTGTGAGAGGAGAAATAAAACAAATTTATGGATGAAACTGTTTTGAAAAAAATGTCTGACAAAAAAAATACAGCTTTGTGAGCTGTACCAATCATAATAATCCGCGTAAAGAGCATCGCCTTCAATCTTCATGGTCGTTGCGTCAGTTAGCAGCTTAGCGTTCGTGGCTTACCGTAGATCAACCTGCGCTAACTAAGCAGCTGCTGTCCACGTGTAACTCATGACAGCTAGCTCCTTTACACCATTTTTTTCCCTTCCCCTGAACAAAAATAAATGGCGCTGTTTTATTGACATTGACATTTCTCAAGTATTTTTCTATTAGAATTTATTCATATACGTATACTATTTTTCTTGATGCTGCCGCTGCTGCTAATTTTTTTATTGGCATACAATACTATTAAATTTTTTTTGTTATTACCATCCGAGATAACAAAGTTACGCTCTTAGTTAATTCTTTTATTAGAAGCACCCTACTAATCGTCTGCTAAAATATGTTTGAAGCATAGAAATTTCACAGAAAAAATATAGAACCAGGAAAAAAATATGGTTCAAGCAGGCCCTCAAATGGCTGATAACTGATTCCGCTGTTTATTAGGTTGCCGTTGACCACGCCTGTTCTACAGCATGCAGTAAAATACGCAGGCCCATAAATAGGACAGTGATATTTAATTTTTAAACTGGTGATAGCTAAGCCTGAGATCGGGTTTCCAGTATGTTCCTGCCCTGTTCACGTTTTCGTGTCCCACAACACGCCAGTCTTCTGAAAATGAAAGCCCTGTCCTTGTAGTACTCCTTATAAAATAAAAATAACAGAAAAGACCCTAAGCTTGTTATGAATGCCTCTGATTACAGTACTACCCTGTCGTTGCCTTTTCACTCACGTGCTCAATTTGACAACCACGGATTGGCTGCAACCATAAACTTTGTAACATCTCGTAGCACAACTCTCTCGGGAGTGATTTGCGTGTGTTTACAGGCTGGAGTTAATGGTATCCATAATAATGGTCAATTTATTTTGGGCTTCTAGGCTAGGCTAGTATTCCCTTGAGTTTATCAATCAGAATCAGTCCTACTATTTAACTAGTCATAAAATAAGTCCTACACAATTACAATAAATTCTGCCAAACAGAGCTAGCTTAAATCAAAACAGAGCTTTCTGGCTTTTAACTTCTAGTTGTTGACTTTTTCTATTGGCTTTTCTAATAAACTTATAGCCTCTGAGCACTTAAGAGCTAGAAAAGCTCTTCTCAGTGTGTTTTCCAACTTCTAGTTTATTTTCTAAGAAACCAAATTTCCTGCTTTTTAAAAAACAGCTCAACATTCAAATTATTGTCAGCTTAATATGTATACGCACACTTTTTAAGTATTACTAGCTGAAAGAGGCTAGATACATAGAACTAGATGGTAGAAATCAGGGGCGAATCTAGGGGTGTTTACCGGGGTTAGCCGACCCCAACGAAATTTATAAATTCTTTAATAAATTACTATTGAAGCTAAAGAAAATTTATATCATGTAATAGAGATGATCCCGATAACTCCAGCGAGGTTTTGGTCTAGATTCGCCACTGGTAGAAATGAAACGAAAAAACTCTGTTCAGGTGGAACAGCACTAGCTCCAATCTTCGTAAGTCCATACAAAGGCTTTGTATGTAAGATGATAAAACTATAGCTTTTATGGGTGTATATTGTAATTTTCTTTTTCCATTGATATCACCTCCGCTCTCACTCAAATGGCTGTCAGTCTGCCCCATACTCCTATGATGCAATAATCATACAAGAAGGAAAATGAAGTAAGTTAGCCTCACATTGTACATGTTTAGTTCCAAAATAAAAAACTTTACACCTATCACTTTGATTTTTTGGACACATGCATAGAGTACTAAATATAGATTAAAAATAACTAATTACATAATTTACATGTAATTTGTGAGACGTATCTTTAAGCCTAATTAGTTTATGATTTGACAGTAAATTGCTACAGTAACACATGTGCTAATAGCGGATTAATTAGGCTTAAAAAATTTATCTCTCGATTTACAAACGGATTCTATAATTTATTCTTTTTGTTAGTACCCGAACACTTCGTGCAACAATTCAAAATGTGACAATAACATCTACGTAACATTCGATGTGACATTCCAAAATTTTATAGCAGAGAACTAAACATGCCTTTATATTGTGTAGTACAAGTGCTTTTCAGCGCCAGGAGCTTTCTTTTCGTGTCCCCATTGTTAGTTTTGAATTTTTCAAATCTAAATGTTGCTATTAAAAATAGTTAGGTTTATTGCCACCCGCATGGCATTGATTGAAACCATTCTTGTTATTGTCGGTTACAATTATATATCCTTACTAAACAAGAGAGGTTTATGGATAAGACAAAAAGAGTAAATTGCACCATGGTCCAAATATGGCTCTCGGCTCATTTTGTGAGATATCTCGTTCTAATCCACTGTTTGGACTTGTTCAGTCGTACATATCCAAGCAACAACAATATCTAGATCCTCTGTGATATGCTCAACGAGTTGTAATAGGGGTACTCAAGCCCTACAACCCTGCTAGAAACCATGATTGAAGATGCTACGGCACATTGCCTGCAAACGGTGTTTTCCTTCAACTTTGGGGTTGTTGTTGCTAGATGTTGATTTGGGTAAATATTGGATGAGCATGTATTCTATTTTATTTTATTTTGTTTATTATATTTCGTATGCAGGGGTATTGATTCAAGTATTTGGTTGCCAATTAAATTCAACTATAGTTTGCTGCCAATGGAAGAGAAGTGGCTATACTTTCTAAAGTGAAGCAATACTAGCCAGAACTGATGTCATTATACGTTTATTTTTTAGGATATTATTGTGATTGATATTATTGTTTTTATTGCCATTTGATTTGAGATAGAGTTCTCTCTCGAGTAAATGAACTCTATCAAAGTATAGGATAGACAAATAGACTTTTCTATCTGGGAGGAAAGTCTATCTATCAGAAGTACCTTTCATTTCAGGGAAGGCTATCCGAGGCGAGCCTGGGCCTCGCAGGGCCAATCCCAAATCCCTATGTAAACTATCTTGTTTACTCAGGGCTTGTTTAGTTCCGAGAAATATTTGGGAAACGCACTGTAGCACTTTCGTTGTTATTTGATAAATTTTATTTAAAATAGACTAACTAGACTCAAAAGATTTATCTCGACATGTAGAAACTAAAAGTACAATTAGTTATTTTTTTACCTACATTTTATGTTCCATGCATGCAACTAAAGATTGATGTGACGGAGAATCTAGAAAAATTTGGGGGAAGTTGGGGAAACTAAACATAACCTCACTAAATTTATGTACCCCAGAGGGCAAGTCTGGATCCAGATAGGGATAAACTACCCAAGATAGCCGATTTAGATCCCAGACTATTTCAGTGGCACTTTAATGCCTTGCTAATTCAATTTGTTGCATGGTCTACTGGGATCGGCTGCATCGCCTATGCTCATATTCCAACCTGTTGGATGTACTGTAGTTGTTAATATGACACGTTTAGCTGCTGAAGTTAATTATATATACTTTTTTATAAGAAGTAAGCCTAGTTTAACCCGTGGACTGAAGGTGTGATCATGTATCCAACCACTCAGATTTGAGTGGTCTTGAACTCAAGTTTAGACGTCTTTTTTTTTCCATTAAAAAAACCGTTTGCCTCCTTTTAGACCGGTCTCTTTTCTTATTATGTATTTTTCATTAACACTTGGTTCCATATATAATTAGCAATGCGCGGTTGAGTGTGGCACTAAAATGAATACCTGTATTGTTTCAGTGATAGTACTTATGTGGGTGAACTTTTGGTATTTTTTCTCAGATTATTTACAATCCAATTTTTAAAGTTAATATCGTAAGAAAAAGTTTCTCAACACACCTAGGTGCCAACAAATCTCTATAATTAATTCATCAAATTCTGCTCTTAAACATTAGGGCCAGTATGATATCGATGGGAGTAGACGAAAGCAAAATCAAGACCTTAAATATCACGATATCATCCTCTACAGGGAGCATGATGCAGTCTCAACAAATGGCATCGATGTAAAACATATTTTCCATGAACTAACAAAGATCCAGAATAATTGTCAAAAAAAAAAACAAAGATCCAGAATAATTATAAGACCAGTTTCTCTTTTTTTCCCTATTTATATATACAAGATGCAACGAGGAAGGAAGGAGATGCCGAGGAGAAGCAGGCATGCAGTCAAAGACTGTTGCGGCTGTGATGCAAATGCTGCCCGGAGCAGCAGAATTTGTTATTTGTGAGATGAATCAAAGGGGGATATAGCCGGCTAAATTTAGACACAGGAGATCCGGGAGAGGCGTGGGCGTGGACTGCTGCTGCGTGCGCCAAGAGACCAAGCGGTGGTGGCCGGTGGGCATATGGGGCATGGTCAGGGATGGCATGGGAACAAAAGGCAGGGGAGCGGCCGTGACGTGCCTCTCCTCCGCTCCACGCCTCTGACCGAGCTCCGGCCCCTTCCGATTCTCTCTCGCCAAGTCGCCAACTACCCCTCTCCTCAAAAACGGCTTCACTCTCCAGTTTTTATTTTCCATCGTTTCTCTTGTAGTCCCGTGTCTGCAGTTCTCCTCCTTCCTCCTCTTCACTCCACCCTCCCCTCCTCCTCTTGTATTGTATCACTGTCGCCACCAACAACAAGGCTAACGCACACCAACAACCCAAGAACAAGAAGAAAGGGAAAGAAAAAGAAACAGAATTGATTCTGTTTTGATCTCTCTTCGTTCGAGGTAAGGCAAGTGCGCGAGGAGGCGGCAATAATGGTGGCGGTGGAGGCTGCGGCGACGGCGACGGCGGCGGCGGCGGCGGAGGCGCCGATCCGGGCCGAGGCGAAGGTCGCGGTGGCGCCGGAGCCGGAGCCCGAGGTGGAGGAGGTGAAGGTGAAGGGCGATGCCGCCGCCGCGGCGGCGGGAGAGACGGAGGAGGAGAGGGTGTACAAGAGCGACTTGAGGAAGCTGGAGGAGCTCATGTCCAAGCTCAACCCTCGCGCGCAGGAGTTCGTGCCGTCGTCGCGCCGCACGGCTCCCGTCGCAGCGAAGCCGGCGGGAGGAGGGGTGCTCTCCGCCGACGCGCCTGTGTTCGTGTCCTCCGCCGAGTACTACGGCGCTGCCGGCGGCGTCGCCGTCGGCGGCGGGGGCAGGGACTCTAGCAGCGACGGATCCAGCAACGGCGGCGGCGGCGGCGGCGGACACCCACTGAACCGCCGGGTCGGTGAGCTGTGAATTCTGTTCTCTCTGCGTCTTTTTACGGTTCTATTATTCTCTACGCGTCTCGATTTGGGAGAGGTTTTGGTGTTTTTCTTGGACCTTTCCTTCCTGTGATCGCTCGTGGATTTGGTGATTTGCGTATCCCGATCGTCTGAATTGATTGGGGGTGTCGGGACATGTTTGATCACTTTTTCTTCGAAGGATTTCGTTTTTGTCGCCTTTGTCTTCTTGTTTTATCTTTTGAAAAATCAAGTCTTGAGCAGTGAGGGAGAGGGTTTTGTAATTCTCTTCTGTTATTACAAGATTATTAAGATTCTCTTCTGAGTCATTTGCAGAATCATCTTATTGCAGTATTATATATGATATAAAGAACCCCCCTCCTAAAGAAAGATGACAACTTCGTCTTGTTCATTTATAAAGAAACGATTTGATGCGTGCTAAACTGCTAACCAGATACGTATTGATGAATGATCGGTGCTAGTGGTACGACAATTGCCAAGAACTTGATATGTGGATCGATGTGATAGTGATGGGCTACTGTGCTTGATGTCAACAATTCATTTTCGTGAACCTCCGTTTACCTTTTTAGAATTTCAGAAGAAAAAAAAATGGTTTGATTCTGTGTTCATTTATTGATTCTGGTGGTAGGACGACAAATTGACTTTTCCCTCTTGATTGACATCAGAGAAGGAACTGCTTCAACCAGGGGAGGCGGAGGGTGGGAGGCCGGCCCCGACGGGCTGATAGGGAGGACAGTGTGCGGCGGACCGTCTATGTCTCTGACATTGATCAACATGTGAGCTAACTAAACGCAGTGGCTTTTTGCATTGCCATTTCTGTGTCAATGCTATTACATTTCTTCTTGTTGCTTTACAGGTGACTGAGCAGAAGCTTGCTGAAGTGTTTTCTAACTGCGGGCAAGTAAGTTCTGTGATCCTCTCTTAATTATGTGATGGCTGATGATGACAGCATCTGGGTGACCTTTGTCACCTTTCATTTTCTTGAGAAGTGAATAGATGATTTAGCTGTTCTGTCTTGGTAATAATAATATAGCGTATTTGTAACATTATGCCTACTGCTAACCTGTAGGTGGTAGATTGTCGTATCTGTGGTGACCCTCATTCTGTCCTGCGCTTTGCGTTCATTGAGTTTGCTGATGATGGTAACATCCTTGAGACATTATCTTTTCATTTACGGTATTGGTAATAATAAAACAGTGATGGTGAAGTTTCCTTTTCTCTGCAGCCGGTGCAAGAGCAGCACTAACACTTGGGGGCACCATGCTTGGCTACTATCCCGTTAGAGTTTTGCCTTCTAAAACAGCAATTCTACCTGTCAACCCAAAATTTCTTCCTCGAGTAAGTCAATGATGATGATGGCAATGCTTTCATTTAGATCACACCTTATAACCTATCTTTTTTTAATGTATAAAAGTGAAGAACTTCTCCAGTACCCCTCTTTCTAAAAAATTACACTGGTTTTAAAGCAGCGCATTTGATTATTTACTTTTCTCTTGGATCTGGCTCATCCAACCTAGCCCGTGTCCAACCCTGACCTAAAGGTGACCGCTCATTTTCTTTCCTTGTTGACGTAGACCGGGCATACCCTCCCGTGTAGCCGCAAGTCGCAGGGAGGGAAACGACTGGTACCTGTGCGACATCATTAGCTATGTTGTTGTAGTGTGTGTGCTGCCATAGAAATTGTGTCTCCGGCAAGTATGCTATTGTAGCCTAAAATTGTATGCGGGATTGAATGATGGTCTTAGTTAATCCCAACACAAAATATACATATATGAAACCTAGGTTAGTGATGCTGATTTAAAAAAACATGTACGTGTGTGTATAATTTGATGAAGTGCATCAAAATCGATGTTGAAGGTGAGGCTTGTGGCAGAAACGAATGGGGCAACCGTGGCAGCCCTAAGTTGCGGAAGAAGCTGAAATGGCTAGGCGGTGCGGGGAGATAGGTCCCAGTGCCGGAGATAGCACGGCACCAATGACATCACATGACAGAGCAACGGATGATGTCACGCGAGCAACCGATTCGGGTTTTTTTCATGGACGCTGCGATGACAAGCACACATGGACAATGACACCTATCTATATCAACGAAGAAGCAAATAAACAAGAGAGATGAGTTTAGTCTTATGTCAGAATTGGGCATGTGTCGGGTTGGACGTCAGAGCTCATATAAAAACCCAAGTAAAAAATAGTTTTGAAAATAATTAATTAGATGGGCTCGTTTGATATCCGTAGGATTTATAGAAAGTGGAGTATGGATTCAGTTCTCATAAAACTTTGCTAACTTTAGTTCAAATGCTTTATTTTTACAGACTGAAGATGAAAAAGAAATGGTATCGAGGACTGTATATTGTACTAACATAGATAAGAAGGTATGTAAACCTTTTTGTTGTTGGTTGCTACAATTTGGATCTGGATTATACATAAGATTCTTGTCATTAGATTTAGAATTCATTGTATTTAATAGTACTTTTATAATATTTTAAAACTGAATTGCGTCGCTTGTAGCTGTAGTTTTAGATTGTAGTGGGTGGTTCCAAACAAAGCTAAGATTTGCTTTAAATTAGTTGTTTTATTAAAAAGTTTTTCTCTCCTGTTGCAATGATTGGTAAATGCTTAAATTTAATATATCTGATTAATAGTGAAGATAAATATGCCTTGAAAAGTTAAAAGTTTGTAGCTTATCTGTAGGTTACAGAGGATGATGTAAAAGGTTTTTTCCAGCAAATGTGCGGAAAGGTATATCATAAAACTGTTGGTATAGGTTATTTTTTCTAGAATATTTATATTTTATTTTTAAATGGTTGTCATCTAACACTTTGTTTAGGTTTCTCGATTGAGGCTCCTTGGTGACTATGTACACTACACATGCATTGCTTTTGTTGAGTTTGTTGAAGTAAGTAAAACAAAGTACCCTTTACTAATATATTCTAATTAAACTAAGATTTTAGTTAATCTTATAGTGATATTTGTACATAATGAGGTCTAGGAGTGAGACTTATATGAATCAAGTGAATCAAGGTTTTTATTAATATTTTTTTATATAATTAAGATTTTATTCAATCATCAAGTACTACTGGTACACAATAATGAGGCCTATGAGTGAGAATTATGTGAATCAACTTGCTTTCTAATTTGTCTCTTGGTTGGGTGGCTTTCATATATATATATATATATAGTCACAAAGGACTTCAGTACAATTACAATTAGACCCCTAGATATATACCATGTAGAGAATAGCCGAACACTTCTCACCCCTTGGGTTGGGTGGCTTTTATATATATATATATAGTCACAAAGTACTTCAATACAATTACAATTAGGCTCCTAGATATATACATATCTAACATTCACAAACATTACCGATTGAAAAGGTATGCTCAAAGGATGAGTTTTCTTAATGGACATATTTGATTATACCAAAGTTGCACAGTTGCTGTGTGCATTGCTCGAAATTTCGTTATTTTGTATTCAGTCCAGGTTGGTGTTCCTTTTAGTTATTTTTCATTATATTTCTCTTTGCCTCAATGTTGATCAAGACTTAGTTTATGTTGATTTGAAAACTCCATTCAGCGACGCTTGTGTTAATGTCGCTGAATTAGAACCTTGTTATTGTTGCTCTGTCCTAGTAGGTGCGGAACGTGTAATAATTCCAGATGTTGTGACAGTACACACCAATTTTATTGTTAACTGGTCGAAACAGGACGGTCCTTGGTCAATTTTCTTTTAAAAAACATGCTACTCCATAGAGTAAAATTTTTATTGGCAAAGACTAAAAAACTGGAGTTTTATGTAGTCCACCAAAACCTACTTTTATAGGTGAAAGTATTACATTTGTTTCAAGTTACTATCCTTCTTAAGGCATTTGGGTAAAGACATGATTAGAGAGGTTTCTACTCCATCCTTTTGTGCTCTTCCTTTTTTAATTCAGTAAGTAGGACCAAGCAATCCTATTGGTACATAGTGTAGGCCATTTGTAGCCATGATTGGTCTGACTTGTACATCATTTGTACCCTCTTTTTGCATGTTTTTTTTTTCAGGCTGAAAGTGCAATTGTGGCCTTGAACTATAGTGGTGTGGCCCTTGGCTCACTTCATATCAGGTAAAACATTCTGTTACCAACCCATATTCATGAATTCATGGAAGTGGCATCAGTAACGTGATAAGGAATGTCCTTGATTGCGCAGGGTGAGCCCTTCCAAGACACCAGTCCGTCCGCGGTCTCCTCGTGTGATGTCCAACTGAGCCCGTCCCAAGCCGCCGTCACCCTTGAGGCTGCCACCAATGGCAAATCATCCCAGGCAGAGCTTCTTCTAGCTATGATCGCCCTAGAACCCTTGCTTCGCGGATCAGTGACGGCCGTCGTCCCGAGAGTGTCCCAGTACCTAAGTCAGTCATAGGAAACCAACTTGCTGCTAATGTTCTTCGGTCTCTCAGAGACCCATGGACCATTTCCCTTCTTTTCTCATTTCCCCCCTTATGTTAATTATGTATGGATTCGTCTATAACTGCCTTTCTCAGGCATCGGAAGAAGAATGAATAAATCCGGCATTTCCTCTAGCTGTGTGGGAGATTGTACATTTCTTGCTGGCATTTTTTTCCCCATTTTAGCTGATACGCACATGTAGTTTATTTCCTGTGACTCCTGTTTCGTTGGTCTCCATTCTGCTTGTGTTTTGTTCGGCTGCACGGGTGCAAGAGGCATCTGTTTCGGTTGTAAAACGTGCACTGGAGTTTGGCTGCATCTACACGGTGGCCGGCGGCGGCGAGGCATCCAGCAACGACGACGGACACCCACTGAACCGTCGGGGCAGTGTTCCATCTTTTGTGTATGGTTCTATTCAGAAGCTATTTCTGAAAGCCAAAAATGTATTCATCGTCCTAAAAAGAATATAAACATCGTTTACAAAAAAAAAAAAAAAAAAACTATAAACATTTGTGTTTTCAAATATACTTAGTATGAAAATACATTACATGTTTAATCTAATGATACTTATTGCATATAATAAATATCAGTATAATTTTATATATGTTTAGTTTAATTTGATATCACTTGAATTCTCGAGAAGCGATAGAACAAAATGAACAGAAGAAAAAGGCTCGTCTTACGGACTTCTGTGCAATGTTATTTTAAAGTGTGACGTTCACGTCACGATGCACATGCGGACGTTCAAGGTGCAGACAGCGGTTAGCCATTTAAGTTGAGTCATCTCAAAATAAATATATTTCAGTTAATTAAGTAAGAGCAAGTATTATACTCAACTGCAAGCCGGCGGGGAGGAAGTCCATGTCATCTAAACACAGCCACGTTAGGAGAGCGGCTGTAGCGCATCGTATGAGGGGAGAACGCCTTCTCCCATCGAGAAGCCGACGCTTCTGTCTCCTGTATCTCTCCTTCCTGATCCCATGCTCCGCTTCCCCTTCTCAGCGCTAAATCCACCATTTTCTTCGTGCCAAATCAGTTCCTTGCGCGCCAAATCAGTTTCTCGCGCCAAATCGATTCCTTGCACGCCAAATCAAAGGATTTAAGCCTCACCAAATCGATTCCTTGCGTGCCAAATCGAAGGATTTAAGCCTCAAATCTTCCCCAATTGTTACCTCTACCAAACCCTAGCCATCATATCCAGCAGCCGACGAGATGACTAGGAGGTCCAAGAGAACCTCTGCGCCAACGCCCATGGAGATTCTGCCGCCGGTGGCTCAATTTGGTCAGCCGGCAACGACTCAACCCGCTCCTCCATCGTTCATTCCTTCTATGGTTGGACCTGGTGTCTAGTGCCCACCTCACCCGTCGCAGCCCATGCCTCCCTCTTCGGCACCATGTTGGCTATCCGGCGTATGACAGCCGGGCATGCCAAGCTCGTCGACTCAAGGCCCTTGGTGGGCACCTCCTGACATTGGTGCTTCAGCATATCCTTGGTTTGGGTCTAATAATCTTGAGGAGTCCGATGTATAAGAATGGTATGCTATTATCTATGTATTGATGATGGTTAATATTTATGTGTAAATATGTCTTCTTTGTAGCTATGAAATTAGATGTCATGTATGCAAGTATGATTAATATTTGTGTGCAAGTATGTTATCTCTGTAATGATGATGATTAATATTTCTAGTTCTGGGGTGAATCCAGCATGGTTTGTCGGGGCCGATGAACTTGACAAAATTTTTAAATCCTTTAGTAAATTACTGTTCAATCTCTTGAAAATTCATATCATGCAATGAAATTGACATCAATGATGTTTTAGGCTAGATTCACCACTGTTCTAGTTCTAAGCTGCTATTTATTTGTGTCTTGTGCCTGCTATTTATTTGTATCTGCTAGTGCCTGAATGCAAATTTTGATTTAGGGTACATTTTTTTGCCAGGGGATTAGATTCTCACCCTCCTAGTGGCCTCCTAAATATTTTGAAGAACACACCACAAGCTGCGAGCAATAGGAATTCATCACAAACGATACATATTGATGGTGACAACAATGATGGAAATTGCTCTAGGACTGAAAGACACATGACATGGACAAAACCAGAGGATCTTAAATTGGTAAGTTTTTTTTAATTAATTAATGGGCTCCATGAGTTACATTGCTAGCACATCAGTTAACATCTTTTTACAATTTGAAAATAGGTCAGTGCTTGGTTGCATAATTCAAATGATCCAATCCAATCCAATTTTAAGAAGAATGATCAGTATTGGAAAGGTGTTGTTGATGCATTTAATAGAACCATCCCAAAGAACCGAGTCAGGACAGCCAAGCAAATAAAGGATCACTTTGGAAGAATGAAGAAAAGGGTTGCTTGGTTTTGTGGTAACTGGAAGGAGGCCAATGCTATTGGGGTAGTGGTGAATCCCAAAGAACCTGCATGTTTCTGATATTTTTTCCCTTCACAGTGAGAAGTAATACGATGTCTTACATGTACTTTTTTAGGAATCAAGATTGGACATGGTGTAGTGAATTATGCAGATGCTACTTGTAGGTATCTAACTTGTGTATAAATAGAAACTTCTATATCTAATTTTCAGGGCCATTTGTTCTAATTTTTGCGCTATTATATGCTTGCAATGTTATATCTTTTGATGCAAATGGGTCAACTGTTCATCTCTACTGAAGTCCAACTATGAACTGTCTTCATGCTTCTATCAGCTTCATCAAGATGAATAAATAATGGTTTGTGTGCTAGTGAACTTTAAAATTGGTTAAAGTTGTTGCTTGTTTGTAGTCCAGACTATGTTATTTTAAGTGTCGTGTCATGGTGGTATACCATTGTATCATTAGTGACTTGTTGCTTGAAATCTGGTATTGTCTTTTATTTTAGTACCTATTTTTGATTCATCCCAGAATGTTGTTTGGCAATGACATGGATAAACATATCTAGTTTCTAAATGATGTAAATTGAGCAAGCATGTACGGCCACAAAGATGTAAGCCACAACCGATTGTATGCACATGTGAGCATTAAACTTTGGTTGCAGCTAGTTAAACAGACTCTTATTATACTGGTAGGCTAGTTAAATGACATGGCCTTGGCTAACAGCCTTCAGTCGGCTGAATCATGATACTTGCTCTTACTGACCACACTCATCATCCTCTATTTTTATCCTCTATACATCTTAATTATTAAGATTCTCTCCTCTATACACGTTTCTTCCGCACTCATCATCCTATATATCTCATACTCTATACCAACCACCAACAACGGCCTCACTTGTCATCTTCTATAAATTTTATCTGAATATATCCATGTGAGATATTATTTTGAAAGATTTATTGAAACAAATTTAATGGTGTAATCAGAATTTAATTTGGTCTTTTGGTTTGTGAGTTATAAGATTTTTTTGTTACATGAAAAAGTGGGGGTCGCGCTCTCTCTCCTCTCTCTCCTGCTCCCTCTCGCATGCAGCCAGGAGGTGGGTCAAGCGCATTTGGCGTACGCACTGTACATAGGGGTGGTAAAGTGCCCTATAATTTAGCCTAGCAAATTTAAGGATTGAAATTTAAGGATCGAGCTCAATAAAGATCTGGCCGTAATACTATATGATTTTGAACTAAAAATGGAAAGAGCTATGTTGGATTGTGAAGAAGTGATAAGGGTCATGATCCATTACCACCCCTAACTGTACAACGCCTGATTTGGTACGCTAAATAAGTTTATCGTTTTGTTTAGAGGACGCAGTGCAGACAGTCTAAATCAGTCTCTTATCAGTTTCCCATACTGGACCAATCCTTTTATTACAATAGCATTTATTACGGACCTTACAGTTTATTTAATTTAAGGTTAAACTACACCTAATTAAATCCAACAAAATTGCTAGCTCATTATTATTAGCACCAACACCGCGCGCAAGCACAATAATAAATGTAATGAGCAAGCACTTTTGCTATCTGTTTTAATTTTAATACGAACTGTGCAAGATTAAGAAACGTGAGACAGAGAAACAGAGACTCCCTATGTTGTAAAAATTAAAAAAAAAACTTCATTTTCCTTAGGATTCAAAATGTCAACTGAGTCAGTTGGGGTAACAAGAGATAATCATTCTCTATTTATACTAGGAGCTGGTAGCTAAAAAAAATATGCTTCACTCTGCTCTCTGATATATTTTGATGGGAATCAATAGGGAATCAATATTATCATCAGCTCCCCACTTGCTCGGTTCTAAGAATTAATGAGCACTCCATCATCAAAAAGAAAACGTAGAGTTCAAAAATCAGGAGCGAACTCCCAAACCCTTGGGCGGTTGGGCCTCAATGGACTGCAGGATTCACTGCGGGCGAGGAGTATATTCTGGGTCGCAAAGTCCAGGTCCACTTCATCGTGTCGGACCATCCCATGGGCTATGGATGACGGCCACGGCGACGGCGAATCCTCTGGGCTGAACTTGGTTGGTCGGACCCATCAACCATTCCTACTTTCCTAGCCCAGCCCAACGATAAGCCGAGCCCGATCCGTTCGAGAGCGAGAAGGTCCAATTAGCCAGCCTTCAAGTACCCCACAGCGGCACACGAGAACGAGACACCCACTGGCCACCTCTCTGCCCAGCAGTCTCTCGCGGTCTCGCCTCCGCTTGCCCCCTCCTCCAAGCCCCCACCCCACGAGCTCGCCGCGGCCACCGTCTCCTCCTCCTCCTCCTGCCGCAGGTACGCGCCGCCGCTCCTCCCCCTTCCTCTCGCAGCCGCTCGCGTATCCCGCCGCACTCGCGCTTAACTCATCCTCCGTCTCCCGATCGCGCTATCGCAGGCAGTCGTCGCAGCGACACATGGCGCCGTCCAGGCACGCGGACGAGGGCGGGCAGCTCCAGCTCATGGACGCCGACAGGGTCGAGGACGAGGAGGAGTGCTTCGAGTCCATCGACAAGCGTACGTCGCGCCCTCTCCCCTCCCGTCTCGCCTCCCGCAATTACTTGTTCCGCGCGGCGCGCGCGCCTTCCTACCACCCTGATCGATGCTGCATGCAGTCGCCTTCCACGGCGGGCGGATCGCTTCCGGCCTTCTGCCGTTTCGCTTTTGGGTTCGGAAATTCCGGTCCGAGTTGGTGCGATTTGTGCTTGGTGTCGGCATTCGTTTGTTTTTGCTGGGTGGCCGTACTTGGGGTTTTGCGTTCCGTCTAATTCCCCCCCAAAATTTCGACTGTTTCGAGAATCGACTAGTGTAAGTGTTGCATCGTGGCGTGATTTCGTGGGGTTATAGTATTCTCCACGTTTGAACGAAATCCTGCGGGTAGTTCATTTTAAAAAGTGTGTGCTACCGTTGCCTCTGCTTAGATTTGTCTGAATTTAGCCTTAATCTGAGATCATGAGCTCATTCCCTCAAAACGATGAACAAAATCCTGTGGAATTCGAAATTATCTCATTCTATCCTTGGACTTTTGTGTGAATACTCCTAACTTTTCTCTAGCAATTATTACTAAGGTCATTTGGTGCACTCAAGGTTTTAGGCTTGGTCTCATATTTTGTTGGGAAACAGGATTCACGTTGTTGTATTTTCCACTTGTGTTGTGCATTTATACTAAACTGAGTTCTCAGCAATCAGCATATATAATTCCTGCGCTCAAGCTAATCTGTGATGCATGCATCTGTTTGGCACAGTGATTTCTCAGGGGATAAATGCAGGAGATGTGAAGAAGCTGCAGGATGCAGGGATTTACACTTGCAATGGCCTAATGATGCATACTAAGAAGGTTCTGAACTTTGCATCCCAATACCCAATTATGTCTGTCTGAATGTTTGTTGCGCAGTGCTTAAATTGATAGTATCTTGTTTGTGATACTTGCATGCTTGTTTTCATGTGTTCAATATTCTGCACATATGGCTATTGTTCTAATTTATGGACTGTCTTGCAGAACCTTACAGGAATCAAAGGTTTATCTGAAGCAAAAGTTGATAAGATTTGCGAGGCAGCTGAAAAACTTCTGGTCTGATCCTTTAAGTTGGTTTTGTTTACTAAACTTCCATGCAATCAGTTATGTATGATATGGTATTTGAAATTCTCTTCTTGTTTGTTTGTCACAGAATCAGGGCTTCATGACAGGAACTGATCTCCTTCTGAAGGTAAGAAAATTGCATTTAAGCTAGTAATCGGTGTATGGTTTGCCAGTTTTGTGTGTGTCTGATGAGTGAGAACCAATGCTCGACTGCTTGTAATATGTAAACTAACTGACAGAGGTTGATTAGTTCTGGTTGAGCACTTTTAATTACTTCGCATATGTGTTGTCGTTTAAGACCGTTTGATTTATTTTGGCTTATTTTGAAGCGGAAGTCTGTTGTTCGGATTACAACTGGGAGTCAGGCACTTGATGAACTGCTTGGTGGTAATATTTCTGAAATCTGTTGTGTGATCTGTCATGCCATTACATTAGTCTAATAGATGGACTTGTTTAAATTTGAAGGAGGGATTGAAACACTTTGCATCACAGAGGCATTCGGGGAGTTCCGGTATGTTGATGTTCTTGTTCCTGTTGTTTCCTTTTTTTCTGAAGTTCTGCTGCTGGTGCCATATTATGGGGGGCACACTTGTAATAAATGTGTGTAGGCCTAGCTTATTTATGTATTAGTGTATTTAGGTTGATGGTACAACCTTTCCAACCCTATTGTACCACCTTTCTGTTGTTTCATCTTCCAGAGATATTTCTAGCACTATCAATGCATCTTGTAGATTCTAATCATGCTTTTGATTTGCTAACTTAACCACATGACTAAAATTTCTCACCATTTTCTTGATTTGAAGTGGGGTCTCTTTTTTCCTAAAGGGAACAGTATATGAAACAATTCTTTGTTGTATTTTATTGCTGGGACCGGAACAATTTGCAATTGTATACAATACACAATCACACACAATCCTCTTACATGCAAATGAAAGAAACCTCTTAAATATTTACTGAGAACAGTCACAGTGAATGCTGACTTATGATGAGCTTTTCTAACTATATTCTGAGTTCAATTCTACTCCACTCAGAGAGTAGCTTTTTAGTTTAAAATATGACATCTGGTTGTCTTGCAGGTCAGGGAAGACCCAGTTGGCTCATACTCTATGTGTCTCCACTCAGGTTCATCCCCCGGATCAAATTTCGTAGATAGCACGTAGGCCATGGAAATATAGAAGCAATAGCATTTGAGTAAACATAGAAGCAACAGAACTAATAGAATTTGAGGAAACATAGAAGCAACAGAACTACTCTAATTTCTGATTGATGAAAATGCAGCTTCCAATCCACATGCATGGGGGGAATGGGAAGGTTGCCTACATTGACACTGAGGGAACATTGTATCTTTGGAATTTCATGAGTAATTTGTCAAGCTTATTCTCTCAAGAGATTATATTTATTCCTGTCATCTCCAAATTGTTTCCTTAATGAAGTTTTCAGCCGACCTGAACGCATTGTGCCAATTGCTGAGAGATTTGGGATGGATGCCAATGCTGTTCTTGACAATGTATGAATTCCATGCATTTAACATTTATCATTTCTATATTAGCCCATTTCATGACTAATAGACCAATTTGGTTGTTTAATTTTATGTATGTTTCTGGTTAGATCATATATGCTCGGGCATACACCTATGAGCACCAGTACAACTTGCTCCTGGGGCTTGCTGCTAAGATGGCTGAAGAACCTTTCAGGCTTCTGGTAGGCAGAAACTGTAAATTGCATTAGTTTTGATAATCTCAGTTGTGCTCATGTGGTATTTCGACCATCCTGGAAACAGATTGTGGATTCTGTGATTGCACTATTTCGTGTTGATTTCAGTGGAAGGGGTGAACTTGCAGAGCGCCAGGTATTCTCGTCAATTCGTTTTGATGGCAGTTGGCACCTCGTAAAAATGTTGAAGGATGGTGTTTTATCTGCTTGTTTATGTGTATCTGCGGTGAAATTGCAGCAAAAGCTAGCACAGATGCTGTCCCGACTTACCAAGATTGCTGAGGAGTTCAATGTTGCAGTGTACATCACCAACCAAGGTGGGGCTTTGCTATTGAGCCCTATGTCTATTCCAAGACTTTACAGATGAATGAATTTCAGTTTCTAAGCTCTCCTTTTTGTGTTCCAGTGATTGCTGATCCAGGTGGTGGTATGTTCATAACCGATCCAAAGAAACCAGCAGGTGGCCATGTGTTGGCTCATGCTGCCACCATCAGATTGATGCTGAGGAAAGGCAAAGGCGAACAACGTGTCTGCAAGATCTTCGATGCCCCTAACCTTCCTGAAGGAGAAGCTATATCCTTGTGCTTTGATGGTCCATGCTTACTGCTTGCTATAATCTACTAGCTAAATTGCTTTGCTTGCATAGCAAACTCTAGCGATAGTGAACCTTACCTGCTAACTGCCATGACTGAACGTTTTAGATGATACAAATTATAGTGTGATACATGTAACTTGTTTCCCTTGACCAATAGCACGTTTTCCAGGTTACATCAGGTGGAATCATGGACGCAAAAGACTGATTCGGTTTCCAGCCAGAGTGCTTCTGTCCAAAGATTGTTCATGTTTCTTCAGTAAAGTTCATAGCATACATGGGTATGGGTATACAGCAGTCTTACTCTGTTTTATCTTTGACACAGAAAAAATAGCCAAAACTCTATGTTGCTTAGGCCTCCCATTGGGTTATTTTTTGCCACCGAAATTGAGATGTAACCAGTTGTACATGTTTTCTTATAGAGGGAGTATATTACTGTGTTCTTGGCTTCCCAAAAGACTTCTAGGCAGAGATACTCGATGCTTAATACTTCATTCTTTCCTGAATGGAACTGTGCTTCTTTCTTATGAGTTGTTCATGCATGCCTATATGCTTACAGCCAAGCTAGCGCCCGGACGTCCGGAGCGAAGCGCGCGTCCAGACGCCGGCGCAAGCTGCTGCCGATTAAAGTCAGCCACTTACAAACATGCTGCTAACTGATACAACAAGACGTAACGAAGCCGGTAGGTTCCGGACGGACGGACGTCCGAGTGTAATCATTACCGATATGCTTAATACTCCATACTTGCCTAAATGGCACTGTGCTTCTTTTGTCTCACAAGTGTTAGTAATTTTTCATATAATTCTTATAACCATTCTTGCCTTGCATTCTTTTGTGGACGGATGAAGTAATTAGAAATGGTATGGAGAGCCTTTCAGGGTTGCTCTAAAGACAGGGAATTGAACTAAGCTTTATTACAAACAGTTTGTTGTGTATGTGAGTTTAGTGTGCAAATCATTCTATTCGAGCATTAGCTAGCGGTTAGGCATACCTATAAAAAACATACGGTAATGCTGAGGGTCGGGCGTCCGTCGGATCGGACGTTGCTTACTGGGCCTGCCCGCGCTACCGACTCAACAAACCTATCTCCTCTTATGTACATCTCCTCCCCACCTTCCTCAAAAATATTGGTATGGAGTATGGACAGATCGACTCTGCATGCGTGACGACCAAAAAAAAAAAAAAGAGTGTACAGCTGCAATCCGCACCTGTCCTCTCCATGGGGCAGCGCATGAGAAGTCGTGCTGCCTATGGAGTACTAGGTACATGTAGCATGCGGCGTACTCCCTCCGTCTCTTTTTAATTATCGTCTGAAAAAACGTGTGTATGAGAGAAACACGGATTTCTAGAGACAGTTATTTAGAGATGGATGGAGTATAGTAGAGCGTCATGGGGAGCATGCGGCCACTCCCGCAGCGAGGTGCATGCAATGCATGGAGGGCCGTGCTTGCGCAGGTTGCTATTCTCATGATGATTTGTGAGAGCAGCTTTAGGTGGTGCATGCACACTTTGACCATAGAGAGCTGGCAGTTCGTGAGAGGAGTACGGCCCACATCTACGTGCCTAATTTGTAGCTTAGTGTTGGCCTAGATTTTTAATGCTACTCTATACCATCGAGCTTTTGATGTTGTATGTGTTTTATCTAGATATTACAATAGCTATACACATGTGTTTCAAGTGTATACTTAACATGTTTCATCTATTTTAGACGTATGTTGCAAATGTTTTATCTAGATGTTACATATCTTTCAGTAACTATACACATATGTTGTAAGTGTCGAATCAAAATGTATCATGCATTTCATATGTATGTTGCATTTTTATGTAAATATTGCATATGCAGTTACTATATACATATGTTTCAAGCATATATTTGTAAATGTTTCACGTCTTTTAAAAATATATTTCATAGTTGTTTTATGTTGCAACCTTAGTCGGTGTATGAAGGAGACATATGTAGAGGTCAGATACAACGGCCTCACATGCATGACAATAGAAGGTGCAACTGCATGCGTATGTGCACTAGCTGACTAGCATATGAGAGTGGACGCAACAATTGCAGACAGTCTACGTCGATGGTCCCCACCATCTTGGACATATGCATGTGCATATGCGGACGGACACACGCAGTTTTATGCATGGAGATAGGCGAGAGACAAACTAGCAACATGCAACGAAAGCAGGCGTGGGCGTTTGAAAGGACACTAGGATGTCGCCTAGAGGGGGGTGAATAGGCGTTTCTAAAAATTAACACCTTAAAATGCGGAACCAGTTAGAACTAGAGTTTCCAAATGGAAACTCCAAATCAGAGTAATATAACCCCTCTTAAGTGAGCCACAAAGTATATGAAAGATGCTAAATAAGCCTAGGAGCCTAACACCTGCAACACAAATGATTAACACTGAGTATAGCAAAATTAACACAATGACCAATGCCCGGTATAAACGAGCACTTTATCCCTTTGTTGGATTTTGCTCCTTTTGATTCCAAACATCCAACACAAGTTGCAAGTGCCTACAGAGGGTTATGCCACCACACATAAACCTGCATATAATCTAGCACAACCCACAAAGATGGAGACAAACACATATCAAATTAAAATGCGATGAGACATGATATTTGTTTTACCGAAGTTCGGACTCCCTCGAGTCCTAATCTCCGTTGAGGAGTGTCGGTGTTTCGTACCCGGGGGTATCACACCAACGAGTAATATGATCGCGTGCTTCTCTTCCTGGATGGTGATGCAAGGGGACACAAGGATTTATCCTGGTTCGGGCAAAGAAGGCCCTACGTCCAGCGGGGGGAGATGTTCTTGTATTACTTGCACCTAAGTGCTTGTACAGGGGAGAATACAAGCTCAGTGAGCGTGGACCGGAGTCCGGTCTCGTGTCTGTGTGTGGACTCGTGTGTTGTCTCCCTCCCTTTGAATGAGGGCCCTAGTGTCCCCTTTTATAGTGCAAGGGGAGGCCGGGGTTACATAAAAGTATTACAGGTGTCGGGGCGTATGGTGCCCCATACGGAGAAGGGTAGGAACCCTGTCTTGTCGGGGCCACTGGAGCCGATGTGATCGTCGCTGTTGAGGCGTCCTTGGGTCGTGGCTTCCATCCTGGGCACGGACGTGGTGGCGCGACAAGGCGGGAGCTGTACAGCACCCATCCCGGAATGTACAATACGCGGCGGGGTCCCTCCGGGTCTTGGGGTACCTGTCCTCCAATAGCACGAAAGTAGTTAGGGTTCGAAGGGCGCGGAGCCGGCTTCGAGGTGGTGCCACGGGGGCTCGAGGGGCGCGGAGCCGGCCTCGAGGTGTTACAGTGCAGGGCTCGAGGGGCGCGTAGCCGGCCTCGAGGGGTTACAGTGCAGGGCTCGAGGGGCGCGTAGCCGCGTAGCCGGCCTCGAGGGGTTACAGTGCAGGGCTCGAGGGGCGCGTAGCCGGCCTCGAGGAGTTGCAGTGCCTGGCTTGGCCGAACAGTGCTGTACTGGTGCCCTTTTGCCCATGCTTGTGGTGAAAACGAGACTTGACCTTTACACCGAGTTACTGTGGTACACGCTGTGCACTAGTGGACATGACCGGAGTAGGTGAAGGCATTAAATGCGTGGTATGGGCTGGTACGGCTGTCTGTGCAACTCGAGGTCCGTGCGTTAAGGCTCGAGGCGGAGAAAGAGCGTTCGCCCGAGGCCTTGCTCGGAGGGCTCGGGCGAGGCGGAGAAAAAGCGTTCGCCCGAGGCCTGGCTGGGAGGGCTCGGGCGAGACGGAGAAAGAGCGTTCGCCCGAGGCCTGGCTGGGAGGGCTCGGGCGAGACGGAGATAGGGCGTTCGCCCGAGGCCTGGCTGGGAGGGCTCGGGCGAGACGGAGATAGAACGTTCGGTTGTTCGCGTTGATTGGGGGTACCCTTTTTTGTACCACCGACAAGGAGGCAATGAGTGACCACTCCGGGATCCACTCTGCGGATACATGGGTGTATGGCGAGCCTCTGAGTGATGAGTGATTGCCAACTGGGATGATGCGCATGTTCTTTGGCTTGTGTTGTGCAGGTGTCGAGCACGGATACAGTGATCAGAGGCAAGGTGAAGGTCAAGTAGAGACGTGCCGTGCCGATGGACCGAGAGTGGCAAAGGGCGGACGTGAGGCTTGGACTGAGGGACCGGTGGCCCGAGGATCAGCTGTGGTGGCTGACAGCCTGGGACAGCGACGAGCGAAGACTTGCGGACACGGTGTTGCCCGGGTCAAGGACCTGGGGACACGTGTCGGTGGACGGGGTGCACGGGCGGTGCATCCCCTCTACGGCTCGATTTGGTGGTTGAGCCACAAAAAAACCACCGAGTGGACGGTTTCCAGGTTTGAGCCTCAAAACCTGGGTGCTGATGGTTTCCGAGTTTGGGCCACAAAACTCGGGCTGAGGACAGTTTCCAGGTTTGGGCCTCAAAACCTGGGTGCTGCGGGTTTGCTGAGTTTGGGCCACAAAACTCAGGCTGCGGTTGGCTGGTTTCCCGGTTTGGGCCTCAAAACCGGGGGTTGGTCGTGAAGGCTGGTTTCCCGGTTTGGGTCTCAAAACCGGGGGCGAAGTCCGTGAAAAGGACGAGCGGAGCGGTGGCCGCACGTGGCGGCAATCGGTGAGGTTGCGTCGAGGCAACGCTACCAGTTGTGCGGGCGTGGCCGTCGGATCACCAGCATCTTCGAGTTGGTCCAGAATAACCCTAGGGTTTAGCTAGTTCGCTCTGTAATTAGAGAGGGGTAGAGTAGGAATTAGAATTAGAATAAGTAGAGGGAGACACCCTCCTCCCCATCTATCTCAGCCATTTGCTGTTTGCCTTCTAGGTTTTCCTGCTCTCCCACTCCCCTGCTGTAGCAAACTGAGATCCACAGAGAAGAGAACAATACCTCTGTGCCCGTGAGATTTTTGAGGAAGTGAGACCGTAATCTCACTGTTGTAGCGTGTGGTAGCCACACGGTTGCAAATTCGTGGTTGTGATTCGCGTTTTGCTTGTGTTCTTCGCGGGTTGCTTTTCTCCACGTTTTTCCCATTGATCGATCTCTCTACTCGGTGCGTCTTTTGCAAATCCGTTTGAACTGAGTTGTTCTAGATCGTGAGGCACTTCTTTCCACCGAAGGAAATCATCTCTATCCTCACGAGCTAGTAGATCGGTCGATTTTTGTTTTGGATCGAGTTTGTTCCTTTTGTCCCGAATTCTTCCAATTCACCGATTTGGAGTTAGGTTCGAGCCATGATCTCTTTGGGACAGCTCACTAACCTCCTAGGAACTCCTCATACCAAGTCTAAGCCTTAGTGCTTTTGATTCGGAGGAGATCGGGTTGAATTCGCGGAAGAACAGTTCTGTATCGGGACCATCGGACGCTCTGTTCTTGAGCATCGGACGCTGAGTTCTTTCCATCGGAGCGTCCGTTGCCACGTGTCATCTGACAGTGCTTTTAAAGGAACATCGGACGCTGACCATCGGAGCGTCCGTTGCCATCGAACGCGCCGAGGGTCTAGCATCGGACGCTAGGGTTTCACTGTAGCAGCGTCCGATGCCAGTCCAGTAAGGTTCTAGAGAGGACCTATTTGCATCGGACGCGTCCGGTGCCTGGCCATCGGACGCTGCCAGCGTCCGATGCAGTGATTTCTTCACTGTTTCATCCGCAGTTTGACCGTTCGACTTCGGATTTGGTTTTGGGTTTTTGCGTTGGATTCCTGACTCTGTGCTCTACAGAAGCAGGGCTTCCCGCTTTGCAAAAACGCCTGAATCCCCCTCGCGTTACTCGGGGGAGGTTGAGGTTACCCAAAGTCCATCTTGTCACTAGTTGACTCGTGTGGATTTGGGTGAGGGAACTTTTGTGGTGTCCCGCTGTGTTCCTAGGGAACATCCACCCATTCTCTTGGGTCATGGACATCACATGTGTAGGCTTTGCTTTTGGGGTTGATTTTGTTGGGACAAAGGCCGGAATTTCAGAAGAAATTTTTAGGCTCTCAATCACCCCCCTCTGGTCGCCTTACTTTAGCACTTTCGGTCCTTCACACTCTAGCCGCGGTCTCTTTCAACCGCTTCCCTCAATCCACTAGTTTGATTCTTTCCCTTGCGGAGGCGGAATCGAAGCCTTCACAAACTTGTCGAGGCACACCACAATCCTTGATTGCTCTCCGGCGACTCCTAGTCGTCTAGGAGCCAAGCTCCAAGAGTAACAAATGCAAATCACAAGATTGATGAATACCACAAGTGCTCAAGAGATAATCTTACTCCCGGAGTTGAAATCCACGAAGAACTCACTCCAATCTCACTCACAAAGATGGGGATTTGAGCAAGAGTGAGAGGGAGTGTGGGAGTTTGAGAGAGAGAGAGAGAGGGGAGAGAGAGGAGCTTGCTCTTGACCCAAGGTTGAAGAAGATAGAAAATGAGCAAGCCGTATGCACGAAGGGGAAAGCCTGTGACTACTTGAGGCACTTGACCAATCAGAGCACTGGATCTCGGGCTCAACAAGAAATTCTCGTGAGGGAAGATAAAATTTCTCGTTGAGAACAAATGACCGTTGGGAGGGAGAGGGCAGCCCACACGAGAAATTCTTATTGAGATCAAATGAAATGCTCATTGAGGGTTCTCGGGAGGGAGAGAGCAGCCCACACAAGAAATTCTCATTGAGTTGAAATAATTGCTGGCTGTGGGTTCTTTGGATGAAGAGGCGTCCCACACAAGAAATTCTAAGAAATTCTTATTGAGATGAGACAAATTGCTGGTTGAGGGTTCTCTGTTTAGAAAATGAGAATTGAGCAAGGAAATATTTTGATGGGGTGTCTAGGAAATATTTTGATGGGGTGTCTAGGAAATATATATAAATGAACAATTGAGCACTTAGGAACAATCAACCATCATCATGTTGCATCCCTCTTAATAGTACGACATACCTATAAACTCAAGTTTAAATAAAATTGAATTCAAACCTCTTGAGTTAATCTTCATCGAATAATGTCATATCTTTTGCAAAAATCATCGATCAATAGAGGATGCCAACATGTTCATCTTCATTTTTTCTTGAGTATATCCATCTTGAGCATGTGACTTGATCCAATTCAACCAATGTGAATAACTTGAACAATAGCTTGATACTCCTCATAATATAACTTCCTTTAGCTTGATTAATGACATGACTAAATGCAAGTACTTTTTTCTTCACCAAAGTCATGGTTCTTCGGCGCCCAAGCTGTCGCTTGCCCTTCACCTACACCTGGTCCTTCGTAGCCTTTTCCTTGCTATCTTCACTCTCACAAGCCAATCCAAGTCATACCATGATTTGAATCAACAATAAGCATACATTGAATTCCATGAAGTGAAAAAATTTGTCTCAACATTTATTTCATAGCAAGCTCTTTAAATGAGACCATTCCATATGAAAGACCTCATGTCTCTTATGACAATTCAATTATGCTTGCTTTCATATGAACCATAGATGTCCCATGATATTTAAGACATTACTTTGAATTTTCATTCGTATTGTTTTCTTGTGCTTGAAATAGATTGTCTTTACAACAACACATCATTTTGGCTTTTCACTTCAACAAACTATGGAACACCACCAAGTTTTCCTTTCTAATTGAACCATTGACACACTTCAAATGATATAACATGTCATAACCGAAGTGTATGTAGGATAACCATTTTCCTGTTCAATACTTAACAAACTTGTTAGACCTTTAATCATGTTTTCATTCAATCATCCAAAACCCACTAAAGGGCTAGATGCACTTACAATCTCCCCCTTTTTGGTTATTGATGACAACTTCGATTAAAGCTTACAAAAGATATAAAAGTTTAAGCTTTTGAATCCAATGATATAGATAGAGCTCCCCCTTAATTTGTGCATACAAGTGTAAGTCATAACAATGGCCTAAAATGCCAATTTGCACAAAATAAGTCAAATGGAAAGCCTCCCCCTATATCATTGCATTCGTGGGGTGCCCGGTTTTCAAGACCGGAGCTATCAACCACTCAGCCATCTCTCCACAGCCCAATCCCTATTTTATTCCTACAAATAGAACATAGCTATATGAAATGATCTACTAACTCATCTCAGAGTGTGTGTCACAATAAAATATGTGATGCATATGACATGTGATTTCACCCAATAAGTAGAAATCAACAATGCATCATTCAAAGCATGAATATCACACACTAACATAAAAGAACCTTATTGAGATCATTAATTTAAATCTATCTTGCATGAAAGGACCGTGACGCCTAAGAGGGGGGGTGAATTAGGCAACTCAAAAACTTCTACTCTAAACTATGGCCTCTAATTTCCACCTAGACAAAACCTATGCAAGAAAGTAAACTATCTAATGTGCAACTAAGGTTTTGCTAGAAGTGTTTGCTATCTCTACCGCTAAAGGAGTTATGCAACCTATGTTCCAACCCTATCAACTAAGCTAGGAAAGGTAAAGCACATAAACAAGGTAGCAATGTAAATGCGGAAGCTTAAAGAGTGTGATAGAGATGCAAACTCCCGTCGACGACTCTGGTATTTTTACCGAGGTATCGAGAAGCGTGCAAGCTTCCCCCTAGTCCTCGTTGGAGCCCCTCGCAAGGAATCCCTCGCAAGGGCCAAGCTCCCGGTCGGGTAACTCCGTGGATAGCTCCGGTCTTCCCCACGCGCAAGTGGGTCTCCGGTTAAGCCACTCGTGGCAAAGCATCTCCCGGATGCTCTCCGCCGTCTTCACTATCAAGTTTCCGGCCGAAGCGCCGCTGGCCCTGTTCCCTTCGGTACACGGAGGCGGCCACACCACAAACTCGGTTGGTGTGGTCTCGCAAGACTACAAGCCCCGCCGATGTACAACCACGGTGCGCGCAAGCACTGGTAGATAAGAGGTTTTCAATCTCACTAAACACTAGGCCTAACACCTAGAGCAAGCGCAAAGCGGTGGTCTAACTAGCTTAAGCACTTCGCAAAGCACATACACTAATCACCTAGTATATCACTTGAGCACTTTGGTGGCTAGAGCAGCTAAATATGCGTCTATGCACTTGGTATACTTCCTTGAGCTCCAACCTCTCTGTTTTGGCCGGCCATGGGGGGTATATATAGAGCCCCAAGCAAATAGAGCCATTTGGAGAAAGTCATGGGCTTCACAGCGGACCATCGGACGCTGGAGTCCTGACCATCAGACGCGTCCGATGCTCCTTTAACGGCTAGATGCCAGCCTGGCACTGTGTCGCAACGGCTAGTCAGCGTCCGATGGAAGATCAACGGACGCGTCCGATGCTCACAGAGCCTCTCTGGAACCTCTCTGCATGGTCATCGGACGCAGGGTCCTATAGCGTCCGATGTTAGCAACGGAGCGTCCGATGTTCGCTGTGCAGGTTGCACAGTGTCACAGTCGCGTCCGATGCCTCGGTCTTCAGCGTCCGATGCCTCTGCTGGCACTGACACGAGCTAGGGTTTACCAACGGAGCGTCCGATGCCTGCATGGGCAGCGTCCGATGCAGCATCCGATGTGCCTTCTTGCTTCGTTTCTTCACGATTTCTTGCGCCGTCTTGGTTCCATTCTTGTGCCTTGGACTATGCTTGATCTGAAGAGTCTTCTTTGAGCTTCAAATGTCTTGCTTGAGGTGTTGATCATCGGATCACCACGTAGCCTTTGTCCAAGTCACATTTGCACCCTATTGGACTACAAGACAGACACTTGCAAACACATTAGTCCAATTTGGTTATGTTGTTCATCAAACACCAAAATCCGAAGTTAAATGATCTGAGGTCCATTTTCCTTACAATCTCCCCCTTTTTGGTGATTGATGACAACACGACCAAAACAAGCAAATAAAAGATACATTATTTAAAATGCAATCTACTTGCTAGGATGCAATGGAAAGGCAAGATCATATGATGTTTTAAAAGATACCAAATTGAAACAAATCTAATCTAACATATCTCGCCTTTGCCATAGAGTCCTACTATGTGACTTTATGGATTAAGGCTCCCCCCTAACTCCATAAATCACTTCCTCCCTTTTTGAACCATTCCCATGAAAATAACCATAGAATTTTTGAAAATTTGATTTTGGTTATTTTGTTTTGTTTTAGTTTGGGCTTGTTCTTGGTCCCTACACATTCTCCCCCTTTGGAATCAAACACCGAAAAGGAAGACATTAAAGCTCAAGAGAGGAAACATTATATAAGCTCAAACTCCCCCTAAGTATATGCATACATATGATGTAAGGCAAAAGCATATGCATAACCAACAAATTAAAGCACAAAGGAGTTTAATCTATATAAAGTATGGAGAAAGCATATAAGAGTATCAAATTGAAATCAACATAATGATATCGGATAGAAATACCACATGTAGATGCCAATTGGATTATCATCACACATGATGCTTGTCTCAGAGAACTCCATTTCTTTTGCAATGAGACTACGACACACAAGATAATCTTGAAAGTAGTGTTAGTCTCAAAGCTTCCAAATTGTAGAGTAAACTCCCCCTAAAAGTGTGCATACAAGTTTGAAATACTTGTAGGAGACATGCACGTTGACTTGTAAGGTCAAACTACCATTTTCCACATTGATGTTACAAGAAATGTGACATCAATTGAAGATAGTAATTGGGGTAGTTTATATATAATTTGGTCTTTGGCACATATAAGATAAATACAAAGTAAAAGAAGCTATGTGTCGTGCTTCTAACCAATTAAAACCATGTAGAATTGCTCTAAGAATATGAGTGATACCGAGCAAAACTACCATATGATAAGCCTAATTTGCATGACAAAAGATATGAATATACCAATGCAAACATAGGCAATGAAGGAACTAGATGCTAAAAGTAATTACAAGAAATTATACCAAATGAAAGTAATTGCAAGAATTTAAATCTAGTTACCTAACATGGGAGGGGGAACTTGGGTCCATAGTACCCACTAACATACTTGGCAATGACATGATCCAATGTGATGCACCCCATGATATGCACCCAAAACTTTGCCAAGTCTCCAAATTCCCCGAGGCTACTAGATTACTTACTTCCCTTTTGGGACCCAAACATTTTTGGTGCTCTTCATGGTTGAGATGATGTCCTTAGGCACCCAAATGCGTTTGGCCCCATTGTTGGCTTGCTTGTTCACCTTGATGGTCACCACCTTGTCATTCTTCTTCTTCTTCAAGAGATAAGGTGTGGTGGCCTTCTAGTTCACTTTGTTGGTGTAGGTGTTGGAGAGCTTGCTTGTTTGCTTTTTGTTTTTCTCTTTCTTATTTTCTCCCCCATGCTTCACCTTGCACTCATAGGACTTGTGGCCTTCCTTGTGGCAAAGGTAACAAACCACGGTTTGCTCCTCATCAAGCTTCTTCACTCCCTTGTTGGTGTTATCTTGATGAGTTTGGGTTTGCTTCCCCTTGCCTTTTGCTTGGGTTAAGTCCTTGGTGAGGCGAGCCACTTCTTGCTTTAGTAGCTCATTCTCCATTGCAATTTCTTGTGTACATGTTTCTACAATGACATTCTCAACACAAGCTTGTTTGCACATGGGTGAGTCTAAATCAAGTAAATCAATGCAAGAAGTAGAGGCATCCTTTTTAGGCATATTAAAGATTGATTTTTCAATTTTAGGTGCCTCGGTGGGGTTTGCTCCGATGATTTCAAGATTAGCAACTTTATTAGTTAGCTCATCACAATGTTTGCACATAATTTCCATTTTGGCAAGCAGACTTTTGTAAGCATCTTGTGTGCTAGCTAACTTTGCTTTTAGTTTTTCATTTTTCTTAGCAAGTTGCTCATTATTACTTGTGCTATCATATGTGCTTATACTAGCCTCAAGTTTCTCAATTTTATTAGATAGCTCAACATTTAAGTTTGAAAAAGTTTCATATTGATCTAGCATAGCATTGTAGGCTTGTTGAGAACTATCTAATTTTTCTTTTAAGATATTAATCTTCTTTTGTTGGCTAGTACAAGCTTTAGCATATTTAAGATTATCTTGCACAAGTTGATTGTAAGAAGGTAGCTCATCATCACTATCACTATCTCTATCACTATTACTAGAGATAGGGCTTGTGTTACCTCGTGCCATAAGGCACATACGTGAGGAGCTTGATGATGAGTGCTTACGGCCGTGCCTCTTGTGATGGGCTTCATCATCACTTGATGAATCATCCCATGTCTTGATGGTGGTGAGAGCTTTGGCCTTGCATCCCTTCTTTTTCTTGTCGTCGGGTGTGGGCTTTTGTTTTGGACAATCTTCCACAAAGTGCCCTTTCTTGCCACATCTATAGCAACCTTTTTTCCTTTGCTCTCTTCTTTGATTGGTGAAGAGGCAATCTTCTATGGTGATGGGCACACCCTTGACATTGAGCTTGCAGATCATCCTCTTCACTCCTTTCATGAGCTTGATTGTTTCTTCTTCATCTAAGGAGGAGTCGGATGAGGTGGAGGCTTGATCATCACTTGATTCTTCATCTTCATCATCCTCTTCTTCACTTAAGGAGCTTGAGCTTGTCTCAACTAGCTTTTTGCCCTTCATCTTTTTGTGCTCACAAGAGAGAGCAATGTATTTGCTTGATGAAGTGGCTTCTTCTTGACCCATCTTGCGTGACATCTCAAATGCCACCAATTTGCCAATGACAATGGCCGGGGTCATGATGCTCAAGTCCTCCATGTTGTGGAGGATGGTGATGATGGTTGCATATTTGTTCTTTGGAAGCACGGAGATGATCTTCCTCACAATATCTGCATCACCTAGCTTTGTAATTCCTATAGAATGGAGCTCATTGATAATTAGATTCAACTGAGAATACATATCACGAACAAGCTCTTTATTATTCATTGTAAAGGAATCATAGCTTGTTTTAGTTAGGTGATGTTTTTGCTCACGTACATTACTTGTACCATCATGGAGCTCATATAGTTTTAACCAAATTTCATGAGATGTTTGCAAAGTAAAAACTTGGTTAAAGACATCCATGCTAATAGATTCAAACAAGCAATTTTTAGCTCTAGCATTAAGATGAATTTCTTTTTCATCACCCGCGGTAGGCTTCTCGGGATTCTTAATGGGTTTCATCCCGTCGCGGGTGACTCTCCAAACACCTAGATCAACGGCTTCTAAAAAGCAAGCCATCCTAGCACTATAGTAAGGGAAGTTAGTGCCGTCAAAGTGTGGAGGCCTAGAGATATCCATCCCAACCTCTCTTAGGGGCGTCGGCTCAAAAGCGATTAAGCCAAGAGTCCACAAGAGAGCCAACCGGCTCCGATACCAATTGAAAGGACCGTGACGCCTAAGAGGGGGGGTGAATTAGGCAACTCAAAAACTTCTACTCTAAACTATGGCCTCTAATTTCCACCTAGACAAAACCTATGCAAGAAAGTAAACTATCTAATGTGCAACTAAGGTTTTGCTAGAAGTGTTTGCTATCTCTACCGCTAAAGGAGTTATGCAACCTATGTTCCAACCCTATCAACTAGCCTATCAACTAAGCTAGGAAAGGTAAAGCACATAAACAAGGTAGCAATGTAAATGCGGAAGCTTAAAGAGTGTGATAGAGATGCAAACTCCCGTCGACGACTCCGGTATTTTTACCGAGGTATCGAGAAGCGCGCAAGCTTCCCCCTAGTCCTCGTTGGAGCCCCTCGCAAGGGCCAAGCTCCCGGTCGGGTAACTCCGTGGATAGCTCCGGTCTTCCCCACGCGCAAGTGGGTCTCCGGTTAAGCCACTCGTGGCAAAGCCTCTCCCGGATGCTCTCCGCCGTCTTCACTATCAAGTTTCCGGCCGAAGCGTCGCGGGCCTTGTTCCCTTTGGTACACGGAGGCGACCACACCACAAACTCGGTTGGTGTGGTCTCGCAAGACTACAAGCCCCGCCGATGTACAACCACGGTGCGCGCAAGCACCGGTAGATAAGAGGTTTTTAACCTCACTAAACACTAGGCCTAACACCTAGAGCAAGCGCAAAGCGGTGGTCTAACTAGCTTAAGTACTTCGCAAAGCACATACACTAATCACCTAGTATATCACTTGAGCACTTTGGTGGCTAGAGCAGCTAAATATGTGTCTACGAACTTGGTATACTTCCTTGAGCTCCAACCTCTCTGTTTTGGCCGGCCATGGGGGTATATATAGAGCCCCAAGCAAATAGAGCCGTTTGGAAAAAGTCATGGGCTTCACAGCGGACCATCGGACGCTGGAGTCGTGACCATCGGACGTGTCCGATGCTCCTTTAACGGCTAGATGCCAGTCTGGCACTGTGTCGCAACGGCTAGTCAGCGTCCGATGGAAGATCAACGGACGCGTCCGATGCTCACAGAGCCTCAATGGAACCTCTTTGCATGGTCATCGGACGCAGGGTCCTGTAGCGTCCGATGTTAGCAACGGAGCGTCCGATGTTCGCTGTGCAGGTTGCACAGTGTCACAGTCGCGTCTGATGCCTCGGTCTTCAGCGTCCGATGCCTCTGCTGGCGCTGACACGAGCTAGGGTTTACCAACGGAGCGTCTGATGCCTGCGTGGGCAGCGTCCGATGCAGCATCCGATGTGCCTTCTTGCTTCGTTTCTTCGCGATTTCTTGCGCCGTCTTGGTTCCATTCTTGTGCCTTGGACTATGCTTGATCTGAAGAGTCTTCTTTGAGCTTCAAATGTCTTGCTTGAGGTGTTGATCATCGGATCACCATGTAGCCTTTGTCCAAGTCACATTTGCACCCTATTGGACTACAAGACAGACACTTGCAAACACATTAGTCCAATTTGGTTATGTTGTTCATCAAACACCAAAATCCGAAGTTAAATGATCTGAGGTCCATTTTCCTTACATTGCACACACCGCACAAAGACAAATCTTATATTACTCACATTTGCCCTTTTAAATCCATATACATATAAATCTCTTTCCTCACATTCTCTCCCAAAATCTCTCCCCCTTTGGCATCAATCTCCAAAAAGGATTCCTCCACCAAAAGGAAGAAACTAAGGTAGACAAGTAAGGGTAGGAGTAGGGTAAAGGTTGTCATACAAACATTTTCTTCTATATTATTGTTCTACCAAACAAAGTATGCAACACCTTAAGTCAAGATTCTTGAGAAGTTAGCATATTTGGCTCATACCTCACTTAGATGACACTTTGAACATGAGATAAACTCATACAATCACCACAAGAGGTATCAACCAACTATTTAAACATTCTCTAATTGTCACCATAAGAAAGAACTCATGGTGTGACTCAAAATATTACATACACATGCACACACTAGCATGTAAGGGCCTAGATGCACAAAGGTAATAAAAGTGTTCATGAAGCGATGTACCTTTGTTCTAAGCATCATAACCTCCACAATTATCATGATTTTAGTGCCTTGATGGGCTTATAGCACTTATTCAGGAAAAATGATTTCATCTAAGATCATTCTATGTTCATCATGATATTTAAGGAGATGTCACAAGCTTGTTCTTGATCTTAATTGAAAGTCCAATGCTAGCTCCTATAGCCACTGTGAGATACCAATTAAAGGCATATTTCTACATATACCAAATGAAATATAGTCCACTAATACCAATTAAAATATGATCTTCACAATTTTGACACCAATTGAAGAAGTCTTCACAAGTTGATGCCAATTGGAATGGATTCTTGTATCTCATAATGTCACCTAGAGAATGCTCATAAAGACAAGAGATAGCATTAAATTGCACAAGCTACAGTTTCACAACTAGTGACCATTTTGGATGTAGAAGGCATGTAGATCACTAACTGCAAAACCTCATAACATAGACTACATTTCCCCCTTTTTGATAGTGCATACATACATATGTGGAAGTCAAGAACTTATGCACTTTTGGTCAATTATTTCCAAATAAGGGAATTTAAGCTATATTATGGAGAGTAGCTACTTAATAGATAAATTGCAATTCAAATAAATATGAGAGATAACTTTACCAATTTGAATTGAGTTAGTTATGTAGCATACCCATGAGAAACTTATTCTCACCAAGAGACTACACACATTTCACTAGAAGAAAAGATTAGTCTCAAAAGACACAAGACAAAGAAGGAATTTCCCTTTAATATGTGCATCAAGTACCCGGATTACTTGTGAAATGCACTTGAATCAGTTTAAGAGTCTAGAGAAGTTCATCCTATATCTTGGTTAAGGCACAACAAATTTGCAACAATTAAAATTATGACAAAGAAAACATACCACCACCAAGGTAGATAAATCACCACATAAATTTTCATTGACATGACCATCGTAAGTGAGACTTCAGTGATTTAGATGGCCATAGTTCTCACTTGATGACTCTTGGTGAATTAGAGCTCTTGAGATCATACAATATCAATATTAGGTTCCATTCTTTGTTGATATGGTCTTGAGTGATCAAGGAGATGGATCCATGCACACTTGATGAGCTCTAGAGTGAAGAAATAACAATGAAAGTCCGCTCTTCAATTCGTTTCTCCAACTCATTCAAATCTAGTTCCACTAATGGATTGGTGCATCCAACACTAAACCAGAAGCACTTGGTTTATAAACACCGAGACCTCCTAGAATAATTGTGAAGCACCCAGAGAATCCAAAGGAACCATCCATCCTTCTTTTTCTTCTTTGTGGGACTACACAATGTACACTTGAGAGTAACTATTAGGTACCACAAGATATAGAAACCCCCCCCCCCCTTAATTTTTGCATACAAGAGTATACAAAGTACACTCATACACATTAACAAATGAGGTCAAAGAGGGAAGTTTTTCACTAGTTAGATTCCAACTAGTTTCAAACTCCAAGATACTTGCAGTCCAATTTGTTTCAGCTAGTTTCAAGTTGCTTCAATTGATTTCAAATAATTCCAACTGATTGTAACTCATTGCTACTACTGGTCACTGATGAAGTGAACTTGTTTCATCTCGTTTCAATTGATTTCAGCTGCCATTTCTGAAAGCCTGCAACTCATTTCTTCTAGTTCCAACTAGTTGCAACTCCTCTCAACCTTTTACTTATTGGATTTGATTTTGATCTTCATATTAAGCATGAGAGTATGTCCAAGATCAAACTGATGTTTCTCATCTTTATTGATTCTTCAATACCAACTTCAGAGCCAACTTAATCTTGTTGCTAGAAAGCAATCCAATTCCATACAATGAGTTTTCAGATTTTGTCTTCCTTGAAGAACAATTCATATCTCCTAAACTACTATTCCAATATGCATGAAATTTGGTATATATGTGCATCTATGAGTCCTCTAGCTTCTGTAAAAACTTTAACTCATTTGGACTCCATTTGATCATTCAAATCAATTTTCTATCAAAACTGCTCAAGTCTGAAACTGCATTGCTGAAGCTGACAGGAAACTATCTCAAATTTGAAACTCTTGTCTTTGAATTTTCAAGCCAACTGTACAAATGCAACTGCATAATATGTATATCATTACCACCAAGTTTCAAGCTTATTTATTAACATTTAAACTTCCAAATTCATTCTTGAAGACAACTAATTCAGAATTACAATTTCTGGACAGATTTATCACCTTCTTCATGCAAGCACTAATGTTAGCCACTCTTTTCCTTTCCTTGTCCACTCTTTGCAATAAGTGTTGTGATTTAAGATAGGTTGGTACACACCAAGTGATGGAGCTAGAGAATTGTCATAGTGATCAAGTGCTCATATCTCGAAAAGAAAAAAAAATCCTATGGGCTCAAGGCAAAGGTATAAAAATAGGATATTTATTTTGCCGGTCAAGACACTATAGAGAGTGTGATCGGATTTAGGTTAGATAACCGTACTATAAAGAGGAGAAATTCTTAATTGCAATGGTTATCTAGTGCCACTAAGTGTGAGTCTCATTTTGCATATATTTAGTACGCTTAGTGACGTGGTGAGTCTTTGAGAAAGCCCTTTAAAATCTTTGAAAAATGCTATCTTTTGTGCTAAGCTTGTTTGTTTTTTTTCCTATAAAGGTAGCTTCTAAAAATGGCTTTATATATATATATATATATGCACTCTTAATTGAAAATTTATTTAATATATAAAATTAGGAAGGAAGAGAAGCTGAGAGGTGCATTGTGCTTCTTTTTCCTAATCGAGACTTTCTTGTGCATATGTGCTTGCTTGTGTGGGGGTCCTTGTCCAAGTAAATGGCAGAGGAGGAGGCGTGTTCTGGGTGCCTGGTCTGGAACGTTTCTTGCAGCTTGTCCAAGAGTTAGGAGAGAGTGCTCGTGGGTCCCGCACTTGGTTTGCCTTGAGAGTTTAAAATGCTACCGCAGAGTTCTTGCTGCTCCCGTTCGTAGACCAGTGTTGGTCTGTGCGCCTGTGTGAACTTGACCCAGCTGCTAAAAGCGCAGGTAGAAAAATGAGTGTCGGCCGCTACCTGCTCTCGCTGCTTGCTGTTCGCTTTTGCGCGTGCGCTGCCGCTGCTGCCTGTCTTACTTGCTGCTGCTTGGTGCCTGTTTGCTGTGTGTGAGTTGGGAGAGAGGCAGCACATGGTGGGTCCCAGCTCCCACCCGTTGGTGGATAGGGGCGCTGCATGCTGGGCACGGTTCGGCCGGCCAGAAGGCCGTGGTCTGCTCCCCCGGCTCGCTCGCCTAGTCACTTGCATAGAACAGATACAGAGCACTCCCCTTCCTTTCTCCTTCTCTTGCTCAAACCCTAACAAAAAAAAGAGAGCTCCATTTTTCCCTCTTTCTCCATTGATTCGAGCTTCAAGCAAGTGAGAGAGGGTACTTCATAGATCGGTTAGAGAGCTCCAAGAAGATCCCCTCCATCCTTCTCCTCTCCCTCTCCATGGCTGGTTCATGCTCATGAGAGGATTTAGTAAACCCTAGGTGCATGCATTTTTGATTCATATTCTTGTGGCTCTAGGTGATTATTGCAATTGTGGAATTCTTATTACTGTTGGTGATTGCCGTCACTTAGACGGTTCATGGTGATTGGATTGATTGGTGAGGGGATTTGGTGATTGTGTCCACCCCTAATCAAGGTGATATTTGTGAGGGGTTATTGTGGTTCCCCGACGGAGTGCCTAATTCCAACTCTAGTGGATTGCTCGTGTCATTCAACTTCTCTCCATTGGTAGGTTCTTGTGGCGCCTATTGAGAGGCCCGGTGTGTGATACCGATTAGCCACCGAACCACGTGGCGTAGAGGGACACAACGAGGACTAGCTTGCCGGCAAGCAAGTGAACCTCGGGAGAAAAAATAATTGTGTCATATCTTGTCTCCCGGAGAATTGGATTGATTGAAATATTTATTGTTGGAATTAATTATTTGGTGATTGGCATCATCCACTACTCTTCACCGTTGGTATTGAAATTAATCATCTCTATTTCATACTTGCTATTTATATACCTTGTGTAGTAGTAGTGATAAATTACAAGTAGAGTAACATAGCATATTTAGTTGATTTATTTTTGCTCTCTAGATTGCTCTCTAGTGTAAAAGTAGTGACATAGTGTTGAGCAATTTATTTATCTTGTTAGCTCTCTAACTAGTTAAAATAGAGACATAGCAATTGTGTGCCATAGAGATATTAAATTACTAGAATTGCAAATAGGTGGCTTGCCTAACATCTAGAGCTAGAGCAAACCGTATTTTCGCCATTTGTAATACTAATACTTTGCTCTAGTGAGTTTGTAGATTTTTTATTTAGGCTATTCACCCCCCTCTAGCCAATTAGGACCTTTCAACTAACTGTTGATATGTATGACCACCGAACTTTCATTTTAGATATGAAATCAACAACTCAAAATCAACTCCAGCAAGCAACTTCATATCTCAATATTGCAAGTTCTCACAAATATGAATTCTTCAATCAATACCAACAATTGAACGAGAATGCACATGGCTATATACAAGATAATTGAAGCCATAGAAACAACTCAAGTACTATAACTCAAGTATCTACTTGGTTTTTTAAATATTAGCACCATACTTGAATCATTACTTCCTTTTCCCAAAATATGCTACAAGCTCACTCAAATGAAAAGGTTAGTCCACAAGTCACAAAATAGAAAATTAGCTCCCCCTAAATAAGTGCTTCAAGTGATTTGAATATCTTGTTACAAGCACTTGGTTAGATTAAGAACATGAGAGTCAATTTTCTATTTTAGTCACAATATAATAATTTGCCATATTTGAACAAAACAAGAAATACTCATAACCACATAGGCGATGGCACAATCACAAGTTTCTGAGACAACCTTAAATATAAAGTAGTATGTGGAATAAATCTTAGACTCCATTCCTTGTGATTTTACTACCTTGACATACATTTCTTAAATCTCTCCATTCCATGAACATTATGATCTATTAGAGAGCCATTAAGAGCAACATATAACAATTAAATCAAGTGCAATCATCTAGTCACTTTCAATATTCCACAAATATGCCTATTAGTGAACTATTGAACACTACACAAGATAAGTGGCTAGCCTAGATGAGTTAGATCCTTGTTACCAATGGTGAAGATGAAGTATGAAATGTAATCAACAATTGATCTTTGGGTCAACCATATAAGAGAATAAAATAAGAATAGGTTGATAGCTTGAGATATCATTTTCAATCAACTTGCTCAAGCACCCCGAAGCATTCATCTCACCACCAAGTACCTACATCAATAACCTAAGCACACTTTTTGGTACCCAACCATTGTTGGGTCCTAGTAGGTTAAACAACATGTGCTTAGGGACCCAAATGGCCTTTGTGCCAACACAAGGTGTGGATACATGGGTGTATGCCGAGTCTCTGAGTGATGAGTGATTGTCAACTGGGATAATGCGCATGTTCTTTGGCTTGTGTTGTGCAGGTGTCGAGCACGGATACAGTGATCAGAGACAATGTGAAGGTCAAGTAGAGACATGTCGTGTCGATGAACCAAGAGTGGCGAAGGGCGGACGTGAGGCTTGGACTGAGGGACCGGTGGCCCGAGGATCAGCTGTGGTGGCTGACAGCCTGGGACAGCGACGAGCGAAGACTTGCGGGCACGGTGTTGCTTTGGTCGAGGACCTGGGGACACGTGTCGGTGGACGGGGTGCACGGGCGGTGCATCCCCTCTACGACTCGGTTTGGTGGTTGAGCCACAGAAAAACCACCGAGTGGACGGTTTCCAGGTTTGGGCCTCAAAACCTGGGCGCTGATGGTTTCCGAGTTTGAGCCACAAAACTCGGGCTGAGGACGGTTTCCAGGTTTGGGCCTCAAAACCTGGGAGCTGCGGGTTTGCTGAGTTTGGGCCACAAAACTCAGGCTACGGTCGGCTGGTTTCCCGGTTTGGGCCTCAAAACCGGGGGTTGGTCGTGAAGGCTGGTTTCCTGGTTTGGGCCTCAAAACCGGGGGCGAAGTCCGGGAAAAGGACGAGTAGAGCGGTGGTGGCACGTGGCGGCAATCGGTGAGGTTGCGTCGAGGCAACGATACCAGTTGTGCGGGCGTGATCGTCGGATCACCAGCATCTTCGAGTTGGTCCAGAATAACCCTAGGGTTTAGCTGGTTCGCTCTGCAATTAGTGAGGGGTAGAGTAGGAATTAGAATTAGGATAAGTAGAGGGAGACAACCTCCTCCCATTCCATCTCAGCCATTTGCTCTTTGCCTTCTAGGTTTTCCTGCTCTCCCTCTCCCCTGCTGTAGCAAACTGAGATCCACAGAGAAAAGAACAATACCTCTGTGTCCGTGAGATTTTGAGGAAGTGCGACCGTAATCTCACTATTGTAGCGTGTGGTAGCCACACGGTTGCAAATTCGTGGTTGTGATTTGCGTTTTGTTCTTGTTCTTCGCGGATTGCTTTTCTCCACGTTATTCCCGTCGATCAATCTCTTTGTTCGTTGCGTCTTTTATGATTCCGTTTGAACAGAGATGTCCTAGATCGTGAGGCACTTCTTTCCACCGAAGGAATTCACCCCTAACCTCACGACCTAGTAGATCGATCGATCTTCGTTTTGAGGCAAGTTTTACTCCCTTCCCTCAAATTTCTTCGATTCATCGATTTGGAGATAGGTTCGAGCCATGATCTCTTAGAGATAGCTCACTATCCTCCTTGTGACTCTTCTTGTCAAGTTTGATCCCTAGAGGATTCATTTTGGGTGAGATTGAGTAGAATCGGTGAACGAACAGTAGACTTTTGGGGTGACCGGACGCTTGGCTCGGGAGGACCGGACGCACCCCCAGAGTCCGGTCGTTGAATGTTCGTCATGATTTTTCTCTGCGTACTGACCGGACTCTCCCTTGGGTACTGACCGGACGCACAGTTCACACTGTTCATCGTTTTTGTCTGATCTGACCGGACGCAGGTGAAGTGACCGGACGCTCGGTGACCGTGAGTCCGGTCACAAACATAGAGCTCCCATTTTGGGTTTTGCTCGACCGGACGCGTCCGGTGCCTACTGACCGGACGCACCAGTGAGTCCAGTCAGAGCTGTCTCGCACTGTTTCGTCCGCGGTTCGTTCGTTCGTTGACGGATTTGGTTCCTGTCTTTTGCGTTGGGTTTCTAGGGTTGTATAGTGTTCCGCTGTGCTTCTCGGAGGCATCAACCCTACATCTAGGGTCGTGGACACTTGCAAGCTCTAGGGTTTGCTTTTGGGGTTGATTCTCGGGACAGTGGTGACAAGTTTCCGAAAGGAAAATTTGAAGCTCCCATTCACCCCCCCCCCCTCTGGTCGCTTTCTGGTTGCACTTTCGGTCCTTCAATTGGTATCGGAGCGGGTTAAGGATCTTCCACCTTAGCCGGTTCCAAATCCACAGAAGGCGACATGGATCGCGGCGTGGGCAAACCGTCGTTCTTCGATGGGACGAACTATGCGTATTGGAAGATACGCATGTCGGCCTATCTGTAGAGTTTGGGTGCTTCCATCTGGAATATTTGCAACTCTGCTGATTACGTGGTCTTGGCTGCTCGTGCTACTCAGCATCAGATTGATGAGCACGATGCCAGTAGCCGAGCCCGTAATGCTCTTTTCTCATGTCTGAGCATGAGTGAGTTTGATCGCGTTTCTCACCTCGCTACGGCTCGGGAGATTTGGGCTACCCTCATGCGTTTCCATGAGGGAACCACTCAAGTCAAAACCCGTCTCTACGAGTCGTTCAAGTGAGAGTATGAGAACTTTCGACACATGCCTGGCGAGAGCATAGAAAGTTTATTCGCTCGCTTTCAGGTGATTCTCAACAGGATGAGGGCTAACAAGGAGTTGTTGCCTTTCGACGATCATGAGAGAGCTCTCAAGCTACTCCATACTCTTGATCGATCAGTGTGGGATTCCAAGGTTCAGGCGATCATCGAATCGCCTAACTATGAGACCCTTACATGCGACGAGCTCTTTAGTACGCTCAAGTCCAGTGAGATCGATGCCATGGCGAGGGCTTCTTATGAAAATCCTTCTGGCCCGTCAATGGCTTTGCTTTCTGGCTCTTCTACTAACCCCTCTGGAGGATTTGCACTTTCTTCTCTCTTTTCTGTCACAGAGGAGCAGCTGTTGTCTTTGGGGGATGACGATTTGGCTTTGCTCGCCAACCGGTTCTCGCAGTTTCACAACAACTGCATGAACCATCACCACGGAGGAGGACGCTCAGGATGCTTTGAGTGCGGCGACCCCAACCACTTCATCGCCAATTGCCCGAAGAAGAACAAGCAGATCTTCGGCAAGGCAGATCATGGGCACAAGTACGACTCCGGCAAGCGCAAGGAGAAGTACGTCCCCGTGAAGCACAAGCGGAAGGGCGGCTTCAACAAGGAGTACATCAAGACGAAGTACTTGGAGAAGGCCCAGACTGAGCAGCGTGCGTTTTTCGCCACCGACGTCGACGACTCGGATGACGACTCCGCTTCCTCAAGCGATGACGAGTCCGAGAAGAAGAAGATCGAGGACAAGCTCAACGGCCTCTGCTTCTTCGCCGACGACGAGGGCTTCTGCAACATGGCCCTCGGCAAGGAGGTCAACGGCGAGCTAGAGGAGATCCCTCGGAACGACGACGACACCTCCCAGGTATCTCTGACCCCCGATGAGCTTTCTGCTGAGGTCGAGAAGCTTACTACCGCCCTTCTTAGTCAAGACAAGTTGCTTAGGCGCGCTGCTAGAGAGCGGAAGGAGTTTAGGTAGAAGTGGGAGGATACGGTGAAGGAGCTTGAGTTTGCCAAGTCCACCGTAGTTGTCTCTGAGGAGGTTGAGTGTGAGATGTGCACCACGCACATGACTGACCTTCTCACATTGAGGTAAGGGTAGGAGAGGTGGATGAGCTGAAGGCCAGATCTTTGTTGTTGGGTGCGTGCAAGTCCTGTGCGGGCTTGCAATCCGAGTTGGCAGAGAAGAATGCCAAGATTGTGTCTCTTGAGAAGGCCAGCTCGGATAGCACGTGTGTGACTAGGTGCGTTCTTTGTGAGGGTTTCGAGATGGAGATTGCCAATGTGAAGCATGACAAGATGCAAACCGAGGAGGAAAACACATACCTTCAGACCATCTTGTCATGGGTGTCGAGTGGTGAGCCGCAGCTTGGGATGATGATCTCCCAGTTCAAGCGTGCTGCTGGAGGTCCCGATGTAGGCTTTGCTCAGGGTGTTGATGTTTCATCTTTTGGGAAGATTGGTGAGTCGAGTGGTCTGAACCCGTGTGAGAAGCCCAACTCCACCACTACTCCCAAGCTTACCAAGATTCCACCCAGAGAGCCTCTAAAGCCTAACACCAAGGATGGTGTATTTGTGGAACCTCCGAAAGCTCCACCCAAGAAACAATCATGGGCTCCAAAACCAAACCATCTCAAGAACAAGCTAGACACCATGTCACCCATCCAAGAGGAGCTTATGCCACAGAAGGGCAAAGTGATCCACACCCACTACCGTGAGTACCAACAACCCCCTTTGAGAGCGGTGAGGTACCATTGTGAGCATTGTGGGAGAGATGGTCACTTGAGTGAGTTTTGCTTTCGGCGCAAGAGAGGTGCGCCGTGCAAAGGAGATGAACAACACGGACATGTACCATCCTTTCCATGATGTACATGTGCCGAATGTTCAGAGGCGTGCTGCTAGGCCTAGAGGCCCAAAACCTCAAGTTCCTAGGCCTAGACCGCGAGGAGGTCGTGCCCGGCGGGAGCCTGCAGTTGTAGGCTATGGACCCCGTGGCAGTGGCTTTGTAGTCGAGCGTTTCCCTCCACCGCGGTTTGAGTATCACGATGGACGCTCCTCCCTTAGCGGACCACGTTTTCCTCTACGTGGTGATCGCTCTTCCCGTAGGCGTGCTAGGAATGGTTTTTCTACTAACCGTTCTTTTGAGCAGCCGGCCCAACACTGATATTCTTCCTACTTCACTAACCCCAGTGTTTGACCGTATGCTCACCCTGTCATTTTATTGATGAAGGTAAAACGATTGGAGAACGTTTGGTTGGTGGATTCCGGGTGTTCGAGGCACATGACCGGAAACGCCAAGTGGTTCTCCAGTCTTAGTCCGGTCGCCGGAAAGGAGTTTATCACCTTCGGCGACAATAGCAAAGGTAAAGTGTTGTCTCGTGGGTCGGTGCGAGTTAATGAGCACTTTGTGTTGCGCGATGTTGCTCTTGTTTCTAACTTGCATTTTAATCTTCTTTCTGTTTTGCAACTCTTTGATGATGACTATGAGATTCGTTTTAAACCGAATCTCAGTCGTATTTTGGATCCTCAGGGCAACCTTGTGTGTTTGATTTCGCCCTTTGGAAAAGTCTTTCGTGCGAATTTCTCGGAGTCTTTTGGCATTTCTCGTTGTCTTGTGGTTGGACCTTCCTCCTCTGATCTTTGGAAGTGGCATAGGAGACTTGGACATTTGAGCTTCGACCTGCTTGCAAGACTTAGCTCACTTGGCCTAATCCGAGGATTGCCCAAGTTGTCTGTGGAGAAGGATCTTGTTTGCCATTCTTGTAGACATGGGAAGATGGTTGCCGCTCCCCACCATCCAGTGACTCAGGTCATGACCAAGCACCCTGGAGAGCTTTTGCACATGGATCTTGTTGGTCTGGCTCGGTTGAGCTCGGTTGGGGGGAAGTGGTATGTGCTTGTTGTTGACGACTTTTTGAGATATTCGTGGGTCTTCTTTTTAGCTGAGAAGACCGAGACTTTCTCCCTTGCTCACAATCTGATTTTGCATCTTCAGAAGGAGTTCCCTTTGAACTCGATGTGAGCTATTAGGAGTGATAATGGTTCCGAATTAAAAAATTCGGATTTTGAAAAGTTTTGTAACTCTTTGGGTTTAGAGCATCAGTTTTCTTCCCCCTACACACCGCCACAAAATGGTGTTGTAGAGAGGAAGAATCGGACCCTTGTAGAGATGGCCAGGACGATGCTCGATGAACATAGGACTCCTAGGCGATATTGGGCCGAAGCTATGAGCACTGCATGCTACATTTCCAATCGCATTTTTCTCCGAGCTTTCTTGAAAAAGACTTCTTATGAGTTGCGTTTTGGAAAACTGCCCAAGGTGAGTTATTTTAGAGTCTTTGGTTGCCACTGTTTCATACTTAAGAAAGGCAACCTGGACAAATTTGAGTCTCGTTCTTCTGACGGTGTGTTTTTGGGTTATGGCACTCATACTCGCGCATATCGTGTACTTAACCTTGACACTAACTGAGTCATGGAGACATCAGATGTCACCTTCGACGAGACCATGGTTTGTCCTTCTTCTCGTTTTGAGCGTGCAGGTGATCATGAGGTTGGCGAGCCTCTCTTTGATGACGAGGATGAGGGTGCTGAAGGTATGGATGATCCAGCACCCCTTCCACCTGCTGTGCCGCAAGGAGCGGTTTCTACTACGACTCACGGCCCCGACACTTCTTCATCTTGGGGGCCGTGGGATCCGCCACCTCGAGCGGTACACTTTGTACCCGAGGAGTCGCCAGCTGCTGTTGAGGGGGAGGCCACATCAGTTCGGGAGGCGCCACGACACATCCAACTCCAACACTCGCCTCAACAGATGATCGGCAGCATCGGTGAACGTGTCACTCAGTCAAGGTCACAACAAATCTCTCACTTTGCTCATTCTGCATTTGTTGCTGATTTTGAACCCCGAGATGTTGGACACGCTTTATCTGATCCAGATTGGGTCAATGCCATGCATGAGGAGCTTGAAAACTTTGAAAGAAATCGGGTTTGGGTTTTAGTTCCTTTTCCTCCTGAGTGTCACCCTATTGGGACAAAATGGGTTTTCAAAAACAATCAAGGAGAGGATGGCCATGTTGTGAGAAACAAGGCCAGACTAGTAGCCAGGGGTATAGTCAGAAGGAGGGGATAGACTATGAGGAGACTTTTGCTCCTGTAGCTCGTTTGGAGGCAATTAGGATACTCTTGGCTTTTGCTGCATCCAAAGGGTTTAAACTTTTTCAAATGGATGTCAAGAGTGCCTTCTTAAACGGCTACATAGAAGAAGAAGTGTATGTGAGAAAACCCCCCGGTTTCAAAAATCCCAAGTTTCCAAACCATGTTTTAAAACTTCACAAAGCTTTATATGGTTTGAAACAAGCCCCTAGAGCCTGGTATGATAGGTTGAAAACCTTTTTGCTTGCTAAGGGATTTAAAATGGGATGTGTGGATAAAACGCTTTTTCTCCTCAAGCAAGACAATGATACTCTCTTGGTCCAGATTTACGTGGATGATATCATTTTCGGTGGTTCTTCTCATGCTTTGGTTGCCAAGTTTGCAGACACTATGAGCAGGGAGTTTGAGATGAGCATGATGGGCGAGTTGACGTTTTTCCTCGGGTTGCAAATCAAGCAATCCCGAGAGGGGACGTTCGTGCACCAGGGCAAGTACACCAAGGACATCCTGAAGAAGTTCGACATGGGTGAGGCCAAGCCTCTTCCAACACCCATGCCGGCCACGGCGGCCCTGGATGCGGACGTGGATGGAGAAGCTGTGGACCAGAAGGAGTACCGGAGTATGATCGGGTCGCTGCTGTACCTGACGGCGACACGTCCGGACATTCAGTTCGCGGTGTGTCTGTGCGCACGATTTCAGTCGTCGCCGCACACTTCTCACCGTCAGGTAGTCAAGCACATTATGAGGTACTTATGCTTCACTCCTGAGTTTGGGATTTGGTATTCTACTTCCTCCACCCTCTTGCTTTGCGGATACTCTGATGCTGATTTTGCTGGTTGTCGTATTGATCGCAAGTCCACTTCTGGGACTTGCCAGTTTATTGGTTCTTCTCTTGTATCATGGTCTTCTCGCAAGCAGTCTAGTGTCGCCCAGTCTACCACGGAGGCTGAGTATGTTGTTGCGGCTAGCTGCTGTTCCCGGTTGCTTTGGATGATGGCCACTTTGCGTGATTTTGGTCTGAGCTTTTCTCGCGTTCCTTTGCTTTGTGACAGCACGAGTGCTATTAGCGTTGCTAAGAACCCTGTGCTGCACTCTAAGACCAAACACATTGATGTGCGCTTTCATTTTCTGCGAGACCACTATGAGAAGGGTGATATCGACCTTCGCCATGTCGATACTCATCATCAGTTGGCTGATATTTTTACCAAGCCTTTGGACCAATCAACTTTTGCTAGGTTGAGAGGTGAGCTTGGTGTGTGTTTCCCCTTTTAGATGAGGGAAACATTTTGGTTCTTGTATCATAAACTGACTTTTTGTTTTTCAATTGGTTTCTTCATGCATCCTTGCATTTCATCTTGCATATGTACATTTCAAGCTTATGTATATAATCCTTAGAATGTGACTATGCTTTGTATAGTGTATGATTCGATGCTTTATGATGATGCTTGTAGCTTATTCTCTTTCTGATCACTAATGCATGTTGTGAGCTGAGCTATTTTTGAATGGTGAAACTGCTTAATGAACATAAAACTTGAAATTGTTCACCATTGAGATATGCAACTAGCATGTGTAGGATGTGTAAACTTCACTCGTGCTTTTCATATATGTTAGGTTGCTATGTCTCTAGTTCTGAGTCATTCACTTGCTTGGTATGTTCATATTCTAAAATAAAATTTTGAACCAAGTTAAGTGATTTGAAAAGATCGAGACGGGACTGCTTGTCAGCACATCACAGTTTCGAGACTGTTTCTCATTGCACTTTGAGTTAAACTTGAGCTGTGTAGTGTATGACCGAAACTGTTGCTTTAAGCTTTTGATTGCTTCTGCATAGGCTTCGCTCAGTTGAAAAGTTAGGCGATGACAAGCTTTCAACCTCTCGCAATCATATGCTGAAATTTAAACTTGTGTACTTTAACCGCTGCAACTCCGATAAAATTTGGATACACAAGTCTATGTTTCATTCTCTAGCATGATGATTGAACTTTGCTAGGGGTAGTTCACCTTGTCTACATGTTTAGCACTTGTTTGACTTCCTGTCTATACATGCTTCGTGCTATTTTGATGGTGAATACCTTTTTGGCTGAAAACTGCTCTTGTTGCTCAAATGTTCAGATTTCGTATTAAGTGATCAGTTTGAGTCTTTGCTAGCATTCTGTGCATTTTATGAGTCATCGGATTAGCACTCTGTCGAGCATCTTCATATTCTATCGACTATATTCTTGAAGCTGCTAAACTTGCATTTTTGACTCATATGCATTTGGAAGGGGGAGTTATTCTGTCAAGGGGGAGAAATTTGCTTCATGGTGCATTTTCAACTAAGGGGGAGAAAATATTGACAAATCATGTGAATTCCTGGTTGTGTGCACTATTCGAGGGGGAGTTTGCTCGTTGCTGCGTTTTCGAGCTGGTAACAGTTGGTTTGGAGCATTTTTGGTGGCTAGTTGTGTTGAGCCTTTGCCTCTTTCTTGAGGAACTAGCACCTTCGCTTTTATGCTCTTCAACTGATGTCTAGCCTTCTTCAGTTGGTATGGAGCTTCCTCGCCAGCGGTGTTGAGCCCGTTCTGCCTCTTCTTGAGGGCTAGCTCTGTTTTGCTTGATTTTTAGTTGATTTTCCAATTGATATCGAGTTTTCCCGCTAGCGGTGTTGAGCTTGTTCTACCTCTTCTTGAGGGCTAGCTTTGCTTTGCTTGGTGGCGTCGAGCCGTTGCCCATGTCTTTGGGAACCAAGTTGTCTTGCTCTTTCCACTTGACCTTCTTCGGCTTTGCTATGCTTTTGGGTCATTTGGTCGAGTTCTCTCTCCTTCTTCCTTCCTTCCTCTATTCCTTTATGATTTGTGTTGGTAGTTGACAATGCACTCATCAAGGGGGAGATTGCGGATACATGGGTGTATGCCGAGTCTCTGAGTGATGAGTGATTGTCAACTTGGATAATGCACATGTTCTTTGGCTTGTGTTGTGCAGGTGTCGAGCACGGATACAGTGATCAGAGGCAAGGTGAAGGTCAAGTAGAGACGTGTCGTGCCGATGGACCAAGAGTGGCGAAGAGCGAACGTGAGGCTTGGACTGAGGGACCAGTGGCCCGAGGATCAACTGTGGTGGCTGACAGCCTGGGACAGCGATGTAAGGAAAATGGACCTCAGGCCATTTAACTTTGGATTTTGGTGTTTGATGAACAACATAACCAAATTGGACTAATAAGTTTGCAAGTGTTTGTTTTGTAGTCCAATAGGGTGCAAATGTGACTTGGACTAAGGCGATGTGGTGATCCGATGATCAATACCTCAAGCAAGACTCTAGAAGCTCAGTTGAAGATCCTAAAGATCAAGCAAAGTCCAAGGCACAAGAATGGAACCAAGACGGCGCAAGAAATCACGAAGAAACGAGAAGATAGGGACATCGGACGCTGCATCGGACGCTGCCCACGCAAGCATCGAACGCTCCGTTGGTAAACCCTAGCTTGTGTCAGCACCAGCAGAGGCATCGGACGCTAAAGACCGAGGCATCGGACGCGACTGTGACACTGTGCAAACCTGCACCGCAAGCATCGGACGCTACAGGACCCTGCGTCCGACGACCATGCAGAGAGGTTCCAGAGAGGTTCTGTGGGCATCGGACACATCCGATGGTCAGGCATCGGACGCTAACTAGCCGTTGCGACACAGTGCCAGGCCAGCATCCAGCCGTTAAAGGAGCATCGGACGCTCCGATGGTCGCGACTGCAGCGTCCGATGCTGCGCAGTCAGACCACTTTTTGTGCCCAACGACTCTATTTGCTGCTCTATATATACCCCCATGGCCGGCCAAAACAACAAGGAGGGAGCTCAAGGAAGTATACCAAGTGCATAGACACATATTTAGTTGCTCTAGCCACCAAATTGCTCAAGTGATATACTCGGTGATTAGTGTATGTGCTTTGCGAAGTGCTTAAGCTAGTTAGACCACCGCTTTGCGCTTGCTCTAGGTGTTAGGCCTAGTGTTTAGTGAGGTTGAAAACCTCTTATCTACCGGTGCTTGCGCGCACCGTGGTTGTACATCGGCGGGGCTTGTAGTCTTGCGAGACCACACCAACCGAGTTTGTGGTGTGGCCGCCTCCGTGTACCGAAGGGAACAAGGCTCGCGGCGCTTCGGCCGGAAACTTGATAGTGAAGACGGCGGAGAGCATCCGGGAGAGGCTTTGCCACGAGTGGCTTAACCGGAGACCCACTTGCGCATGGGGAAGACCAGAGCTATCCACAGAGTTACCCGACCGGGATCTTGGCCCTTGCGAGGGATTCCTTGCGAGGGGCTCCAACGAGGACTAGGGGGAAGCTTGCGCGCTTCTCGATACCTCAGTAAAAATAGCGAAATCGTCGATGGGAGTTTGCATCTCTATCACACTCTTTAAGCTTCCGCATTTACATTGCAACCTTGTTCATGTGCTTTACCTTTCCTAGTTTATATGCTAGTCGATAGGTTTGGAAACTAGGTTGCATATCTCTTTTTTTGCGGTAGAGATAGCAAACACACATAGCAAAACCTTAGTTGCACAAATAGATAGTTTACTTTCTTGCATAGGTTTTGACTAGGTGGAAATTAGAGGCCATAGTTTAGAGTAGAATTATTTAAGTTGCCTAATTCACCCCACCCACCCCCCCCCCTCTTAGGCGTCACGGTCCTTCTAATTGGTATCGGAGCCGGTTGGCTCTCTTGTGGACTCTCGGCTTAATCGCCTTCGAGCCGACGCCCCTAAGAGAGGTTGGGATGGATACCTCTAGGCCTCCACACTTTGACGGCACTAACTTCCCCTACTATAGTGCTAGAATGGCTTGCTTTTTAGGAGCCATTGATCTAGGTGTTTGGAGAGTCACCCGCGACGGGATGAAACCCATTAAGAATCCCGAGAAGCCTACCGCGGGTGATGAAAAAGAAATTCATCTTAATGCTAGAGCTAAAAATTGCTTATTTGAATCTATTAGCATGGATGTCTTTAACCAAGTTTTTACTTTGCAAACATCTCATGAAATTTGGTTAAAGCTACATGAGCTCCATGATGGTACAAGTAATGTACGTGAGCAAAAACATCACCTAACAAAAACAAGTTATGATTCCTTTAAAATGAATGATAATGAGCTTGTTCGTGATATGTATTCTCGTTTGAATCTAATTATCAATGAGCTCCATTCTATCGGAATTACAAAGCTAGGTGATGCGGATATTGTGAGGAAGATCATCTCCGTTCTTCCAAAGAACAAATATGCAACCATCATCACCATCCTCCACAACATGGAGGACTTGAGCACCATGACCCCGGCCATTGTCATTGGCAAATTGGTGGCATTTGAGATGTCACACAAGATGGGTCAAGAAGAAGCCACTTCATCAAGCAAAGATATTGCTCTCCCATGTGAGCACAAAAAGATGAAGGGCAAAAAGCAAGTTGAGACAAGCTCAAGCTCCTCAAGTGAAGAAGAGGATGATGAAGATGAAGAATCAAGTGATGATGATAGAGCCTCCATCTCATCCGACTCCTCCTTAGATGAAGAAGAAACAATCAAGCTCATGAAAGGAGTGAAGAGGATGATCCGCAACCTCAATGTCAAGGGTGTGCCCATCACCATAGAAGATTGCCTCTTCACCAATCAAAGAAGAGAGCAAAGAAAAAAGGGTTGCTATAGATGTGGCAAGAAAGGGCACTTTGTGGAAGATTGTCCAAAACAAAAACCCACACCCAATGACAAGAAAAAGAAGGGATGCAAGGCCAAAGCTCTCACCACCATCAAGACATGGGATGATTCATCAAGTGATGATGAAGCCCGTCACAAGAGGCATGGCCGCAAGCACTCATCATCAAGATCCTCACGTATGTGCCTTATGGCACGAAGTAACACAAGCCCTATCTCTAGTGATAGTGATAGAGATAGTGATAGTGATGATGAGCTACCTTCTTACAATCAACTTGTGCAAGATAATCTTAAATATGCTAAAGCTTGTACTAGCCAACAAAAGAAAATTAATATCTTAAAAGAAAAATTAGATAGTTCTCAACAAGCCTACAATGCTATGCTAGATCAATATGAAACTTTTTCAAACTTAAATGTTGAGCTATCTAATAAAATTGAGAAACTTGAGGCTAGTATAAGCACATAAGATAGCACAAGTAATGATGAGCAACTTGCTAAGAAAAATGAAAAACTAAAAGCAAAGTTAGCTAGCACACAAGATGCTTACAAAAGTTTGCTTGCCAAAATGGAAATTATGTGCAAACATTGTGATGAGCTAACTAATAAAGTTGTTAATCTTGAAACCATCGGAGCAAACCCCACCGAGGCACCTAAAATTGAAAAATCAATCTTCAATATGCCTAAAAAGGATGCCTCTACTTCTTGCATTGATTTAGACTCACCCATATGCAAACAAGCTTGTGTTGAGAATGTCATTGTAGAAACATGTACACAAGAAGTTGCAATGGAAAATGAGCTACTAAAGCAAGAAGTGGCTCGCCTCACCAAGGACTTGACTCAAGCAAAAGGCAAAGGGAAGCAAACCCGAACTCATCAAGATAACACCAACAAGGGAGTGAAGAAGCTTGATGAGGAGCAAGCCGTGGTTTGTTACCTTTGCCACAAGGAAGGCCACAAGTCCTATGAGTGCAAGGTGAAGCATGGGGGAGAAAAGAAGAAAGAGAAAAACAAAAGGCAAACAAGCAAGCTCTCCAACACCTACACCAACAAAGTAAACAAGAAAGCCACCACACCCTATCTATTGAAGAAGAAGAAGAAGAATGACAAGGTGGTGGCCATCAAGGTGAACAAGCAAGCCAACAATGGAGCCAAACGCATTTGGGTGTCTAAGGACATCATCACAACCATGAAGAGCACCAAAAAGGTTTGGGTCCCGAAAGGGAAGTAAGTAGTCAAGTGGAACTACAGGGAATTCGGAGACTTGGCAAAGGTTGGGTGCATATCATGGGGTGCATCACATTGGATCATGTCATTGCCAAGTATGTTAGTGGGTACTATGGACCCAAGTTCCCCTCCCATGTTAGGTAACTAGATTTACATTCTTGCAATTACTTTCAATCATTTGGTTTAAATTCTTGCAATTACTTTTAGCATCTAGTTCCTTCATTGCCTATGTTTGCATTGGTATATTCATATCTTTTGTCATGCAAATTAGGCTTATCATATGGTAGTTTTGCTCGGTATCACTCACATTCTTAGAGCAATTCTACATGGTTTTAATTGGTTAGAAGCACGGCACATAGCTTCTTTTACTTTGTATTTATCTTATATGTGCCAAAGTCCAGATTATAGATAAACTACCCCAATTACCATCTTCAATGGATGTCACATTTCTTGTAATATCAATATGGAAAATGGTAGTTTGACCTTACAAGTCTGTGTGCATGTCTCCTACAAGTATTTCAAACTTGTATGCACACTTTTAGGGGGAGTCTAGTCTATAATTTGGAAGCTTTGAGACTAACACTACTTTCAAGGTTATCATGTGTGTAGTAGTCTCATTGCAAGAAAAATAGAGTTCTCGGAGACAAGCATCATGTGTGGTGATAATCCAATTGGCATTTACATGTGGTATTCCTAACCGATATCATTATGTTCATCTCAATTTGATATTCTTATATGCTTTCTCCATACTTTATATAGATTAAACTCCTTTGTGCTTTAATTTATTGGTCATACATATGCTTTTGCCTTACATCAGATGTATGCATATACTTAGGGGGAGTTTTAGCTTATATAATGTGTCCTCTCTTGAGCTTTAATGTCTCCCTTTTCGGTGTTTGATTCTAAAGGGGGAGAATGTGTAGGGACCAAAATCAAGCCCAAACTAAAACAAACAAAATAACCAAAATCAAATTTTCAAAAAATTCTATGGTTATTTCTATGGGAATGGTTCAAAAAGGGAGGAAGTGATTTATGGAGTTAGAGGGAGTCTTAATCCATAAAGTCACAAAGAGGGACTCTATGGCAAGGGCAAGATATGCTAGAATAAATATGTTTCTTTTTGGTATCTTTTAAAAACATCATATGATCTTGTCTTTGCATTGCATCCTAGCAGGTAGATTGCATTTTTAATTATGTATCTATTATTTGCTTGTTTTGGTCGTGTTGTCATCAATCACCAAAAAGGGGAGATTGTAAGGAAAATGGACCTCGGGCCATTTAACTTTGGATTTTGGTGTTTGATGAACAACATAACCAAATTGGACTAATAAGTTTGCAAGTGTTTGTTTTGTAGTCCAATAGGGTGCAAATGTGACTTGGACTAAGGCGATGTGGTGATCCGATGATCAATACCTCAAGCAAGACTCTAGAAGCTCAGTTGAAGATCCTAAAGATCAAGCAAAGTCCAAGGCACAAGAATGGAACCAAGACGGCGCAAGAAATCACGAAGAAACGAGAAGATAGGGACATCGGACGCTGCCCACGCAAGCATCGGACGCTCCGTTGGTAAACCCTAGCTCGTGTCAGCACCAGCAGAGGCATCGGACGCTAAAGACCGAGGCATCGGACGCGACTGTGACACTGTGCAAACCTGCACAGCAAGCATCGGACGCTCCGGTGCTAACATCGGACGCAGGGTCAGCGTCCGATGACCATGCAGAGAGGTTCCAGAGAGGTTCTATGGGCATCGGACGCATCCGATGGTCAGGCATCGGACGCTAACTAGCCGTTGCGACACAGTGTCAGGCCGGCATCCAGCCGTTAAAGGAGCATCGGACGCTCCGATGGTCGTGACTGCAGCGTCCGATGCTGCGCAGTCAGACCACTTTTTGTGCCCAACGACTCTATTTGCTTGGGGCTCTATATATACCCCCATGGCCGGCCAAAACAACAAGGAGGGAGCTCAAGGAAGTATACCAAGTGCATAGACACATATTTAGTTGCTCTAGCCACCAAATTGCTCAAGTGATATACTCGGTGATTAGTGTATGTGCTTTGCGAAGTGCTTAAGCTAGTTAGACCACTGCTTTGCGCTTGCTCTAGGTGTTAGGCCTAGTGTTTAGTGAGGTTGAAAACCTCTTATCTACCGGTGCTTGCGCGCACCGTGGTTGTACATCGGCGGGGCTTGTAGTCTTGCGAGACCACACCAACCGAGTTTGTGGTGTGGCCGCCTCCGTGTACCGAAGGGAACAAGGCCCACGGCGCTTCGGCCGGAAACTTGATAGTGAAGACGGCGGAGAGCATCCGGGAGAGGCTTTGCCACGAGTGGCTTAACCAGAGACCCACTTGCGCGTAGGGAAGACCGAAGCTATCCACGGAGTTACCCGACCGGGAGCTTGGCCCTTGCGAGGGATTCCTTGCGAGGGGCTCCAACGAGGACTAGGGGGAAGCTTGCGCGCTTCTCGATACCTTGGTAAAAATACCGGAATCATCGACGGGGGTTTGCATCTCTATCACACTCTTTAAGCTTCCGCATTTACATTGCAACCTTGTTCATGTGCTTTACCTTTCCTAGTTTATATGCTAGTCAATAGGTTTGGAAACTAGGTTGCATATCTCCTTTTTTGCGGTAGAGATAGCAAACACACATAGCAAAACCTTAGTTGCACAAATAGATAGTTTACTTTCTTGCATAGGTTTTGACTAGGTGGAAATTAGAGGCCATAGTTTAGAGTAGAATTATTTAAGTTGCCTAATTCACCCCCCCCCCCTTTAGGCGTCACGGTCCTTTCAAGCGACGAGCGAAGACTTGCGGGCACGGTGTTGCTTGGGTCGAGGACCTGGGGACACGTGTCGGTGGACAGGGTGCACGGGCGGTGAAGCAAACCGGGATTTCTAAAATAGAAATTCCGACTCTCTTGCCCCTCTATGATAGTCCCAGGATACCTCAGCTATCACGGGCGTCCAATTTCAGATGTTTACAAAGTCATACAACACATCAGAGTACAAAACTAAGCCTAATACAAGGATCTAGTTACAAGCTTCAGGCTAAAAACAAACAAAACACCGTTAACTAGTCGTAGCAACGAAGCTTGGTGAAACTTCTAGTCCAAAGGCATCCTTGAGTGTAGATCACAAACCAACTACCAGTCTCAACACCACTGCAAGTCAAGAAATCTGCACACCGCCAGATGTGTGCAGGCCATGGTCAGCACCAATGAGCTTTAGTGGAAAATAGAAAATAAGGGATCTGGCGATCCTAATAGTTTGGCTGTAGTTTGCATCCTAGCGCATGCAGCAAAGCAGTAAAAGTGTAGTAAGTATATATATATATATATATCATCTCAAACCCAAACCACATCTCACATCTCATCACAAGTATCACCAAGTATCCACATATCTCATCACTCATCATCCCTCACATCACCCTCAATCTCTCATTCTAGGCGATGAGGCGGCCTCCGCACGCCCCTCATCTCAACGGCCTCCAGCCGGACCTATCTTCGGGGGAGAGAAGCAGAACAAGAGAGAGACTAGTGAGCTGAACCCTGCACACAGGTAAGTGATCATAATCGAGATCGCGGCTATACATATAGATTGTGAAACTCTGCAGAGTGTACATCGTTACCCCACATGAACACCGTCAACGAATCATCGTCAACAATGAACATCACCGCCACAACTAGGCCGACTAACACCAGTCCTGTCCACCAGCCGGAGTGAATATATAGGAACGCCACCTCATAAGCTGGGGTCGTGTCATTCGAGGCAATATGGAGTAAACTCCACCCTCCTTACACTAATTGCACAGGGTCACCGACCGCGTGCCTACTAACTCCCACAGAGACTGGTGGTCGCCTGCACATTGTTGGGCAATGAGCCATACCCACCTAGGCATGTGGTGTGTACGAAAAGAACCCGTGATTTATGGTTGCAACCTACAACAGTTCCTAGGTTGGCCAAAGCGAGCTCCTTCCACCAAACCGTGTGCTTCAAGCACAAGACTCACCCATCCGAGGTGATCTATCCATCCACCAACTCCTCTTACCAATGCCCCTCAGGGACCGTCGTCCCTCCAGGACTCTGTGTTCCCACCACAGGAACTACCTTTGGTGCACTCCGTACACCACAGCATCCTCTCACTCCAGCCAGTATCTCTAAAGAATCAGGTCGAGGGCAAGGAATATCTCCAGATCTCCTTATATCACCACCACCCACTCGGGATTCACCGCTCCCGTCACGTATCGAACCAAACCCGTGGGGGTGCCCCGCGACAAAACCCCACTCGCCATCCACATATCACCAAACCATCCATCACACATAACATAACAATGCATTTATGTAATTATGACGGAAGTAAATGCAAGCAAGCAGGCAGGTATATATATAAGTGCGAGCGCGGAGCTGGGTAATCAGGGTGAAGTGGTTTCAAACAAGGCATACATGGCTCAGGCAAGGCATGCATCCCTATACTAGCAAATGAATAAAATAAAAGCGCTAGCATTTCTACTTTGCAATGTCTAATAGGTTCTCTAAATAAGGGTGCTGCCATGACACCTGCGGTGTAGAGGTAGTAGTGGTACGCGTCCCCAGAAGTCGAGGTCGTCCACCAACAGGGTCCATCTCCTCCAAGGGTGTCGTCGGATCCATCCAAACCCGAGTCGTCGCTACGCAAAAATAAAGACGACAACAACTACTAAGAAGCAATAAAACCACAACAAAACTTAACTCAACTAGACAAAAGGACTGCACTAGGAGGTAGATTGGGAATTAAGGAAAATTATGAAACTGGATTCATAATTTTTGGAGCAAGGATAAATTTTTGGTCAATTTTTGAAGTAGACAAGGTGCTCTAAAATTAGATAAAGAAATAAAGGGTAAGAGTTTAGTGGGCTGTTTGCCCTGCTGGCGGCCCAACAGCTTGGGGAGGAAGGGACTCCAGCGTGGGCCGGAGAGCCAAGCTGGGTTTTGGAGCTTCGTCGGGCCGGCTCGGCCAAGTAGCAGGACGGCAGGGGAAAACATGGTGCCCACCACGTGCTCGACGAAAGGTCGGAGCGCGCAGCGGCCTGCTAGAATGGCGAAGGTTCTCTACTATGTGCGCGTGCAAGTGTCCGGTGAGGTGCAGTTGTGAGCCAGAACGACGAGCTGCCATGAAAGGCTTCGCCTTTGGCTTCCAGAGAGCTAGATGAAGGCAAGGCCGTGATGACAGCGAGGCTACGACGGTTGCGAGTGGCACGACGCCTCCATGCTGTGCGAGCCAGGAGGGTGTCGCGTCAAGCCGAGACGATCATGTGCGGCACGGGTGGCGTCCGTGGGTGGCCACGTGACCGGCCGGTGCTCGCGGCGTGTGGGAAGCTCCGTGCAGATCCATGATGAGCCGATGCCTGCACATCGGCGTGCTGGACCGTGGTCGCGCGATACTGTGTGCGAGCGTGGTGTATGCGCGTGTGTGTCGTGCATGTGTTTGCCCATGGTGATGGCTTGCCGGTGCTCGACAGAGTGATGCGGCTCGACGGCCGGACAGACACGGCCATGGGAAAAAGGGCGAGGAAAAAGAGCCAGGTTTTTATGTGCTCACCGAGAGGGTTCGTTGGCGGCAGAACGCGCGACGTAGGGCAGAGCCGGTGCAGGCAGGGCGCACGCGCCGGCGTACGCGCTGCGGCGAGGTCCAGGAGGAACAGGAACAGGGCCGTCGGGTGGTACCGGCCGCAGTGTCGTCGGACGCCGGGGCAGCGCGGACGCTCGCGATCACGACCGTGGCTTGGGTGGGGTCGCGAGGCAGGGCGTCGAGGTCGGCTCGGGGCCTGGTGTGTCGTCCTGACGAGGACGGCGAGGCGCGCTGTGGACTCGCCGTGGCCGCGCGGCTTGACGACGTTATGGCTTCTCTGCGACACATAAGACTCGGCAAGGAGGCCGATTCAGACGAGGTTGACGACGACAGAGGAAGGAAAAGGTGGAAACTTGGCTTGGATGAGGCTCTCACCAGACGACGAAGAACGGCAAACACGTCTGGCGCCGGGATTCGTCCGGGTCGGCGTCACGGAGCGGAACGGCTTGGCGTGGAGATGAACTCGGCTACGACGATTAGCAGTGTGGCGTGTTGGAACTTGACGGAGCATGCACGATAATGCTGATTAGCAGTATCGTCATTAGGTGATAGGCTTGATACGGTGTTGCTGCCTGGTTAGACTACAAGTGATTCATGCCACCAGCTAACGGGATAAAGTGGATACCCGTCCGTGGAACCTGCTGGCCAAGTGATTAAGGATAAAGGATCATCTATTTTGTACACAAGGATTTTTAGAAAAGGCTACCTCCAAGCACAAACAAAACAAGAACAAATCACACATGCATCTATACTATATGCGTGCACATAATTATTGTAAATTCGGTTGAATAAAGATAGGCGAGATCAGGGTTCTTGTTTTAGAAATTATAAATCATGGCGAGGTGAACCTGTGTTGAATTCGAGCGGGGCTTGAATTCAACTCAATTTAATTTATTAAGAAATATTTTGTTTGCGAAAAATTCCTTCGCTATGATGCTAATAGGGTCAACAACATAGCTAAGGTGTTGATGTTATAAAAATTTTGAAATCACGATTTTGAATTCGGGATTAGAAGGAGAAAAAGGTTGGTTTAGTTTGACTACACAACTATATGCATCACACATTGCAACGAAAATTTTTGAAAGCTCGGAATTTTATTACATAGAAACACGGAATGTTACAGGCGGTGCATCCCCTCTACGGCTCGGTTTGGTGGTTGAGCCACAGAAAAACCACCGAGTGGACGGTTTCCAGGTTTGGGCCTCAAAACCTGGGCGCTGATGGTTTCCGAGTTTGAGCCACAAAACTCGGGCTGAGGACGGTTTCCAGGTTTGGGCCTCAAAACCTGGGTGTTGCGGGTTTGCTGAGTTTGGGCCACAAAACTCAGGCTACGGTCGGCTGGTTTCCCGATTTGGGCCTCAAAACCGGGGGTTGGTCGTGAAGGCTGGTTTCCCGGTTTGGGCCTCAAAACCGGGGGCGAAGTCCGGGAAAAGGACGAGCGGAGCGGTGGCGGCACGTGGCGGCAATCGGTGAGGTTGCGTCGAGGCAACGCTACCAGTTGTGCGGGCGTGACCGTCGGATCACCAGCATCTTCGAGTTGGTCCAGAATAACCCTAGGGTTTAGCTGGTTCGCTCTGTAATTAATGAGGGGGTAGAGTAGGAATTAGAATTAGGATAAGTAGAGGGAGACACCCTCCTCCCATTCCATCTCAGCCATTTGCTCTTTGTCTTCTAGGTTTTCCTGCTCTCCCTCTCCCCTGCTGTAGCAAACTGAGATCCACAAAGAAGAGAACAATACCTCTATGTCCGTGAGATTTTGAGGAAGTGAGACCGTAATCTCACTATTGTAGCGTGTGGTAGCCACACGGTTGCAAATTCGTGGTTGTGATTTGCGTTTTGTTCTTGTTCTTCGCGGATTGCTTTTCTCCACGTTTTTCCCGTCGATCAATCTCTTTGTTCATTGCGTCTTTTACGATTCCGTTTGAACAGAGATGTCCTAGATCGTGAAGCACTTCTTTCCACCGAAGGAATTCACTCTTAACCTCACGACCTAGTAGATCGATCGATCTTCGTTTCGAGGCAAGTTTTACTCCCTTCCCTCAAATTTCTTCGATTCATCGATTTGGAGATAGGTTCGAGCCATGATCTCTTAGAGATAGCTCACTATCCTCCTTGTGACTCTTCTTGCCAAGTTTGATCCCTAGAGGATTCATTTTGGGTGAGATTGAGTCGAATCGGTGAACGAATAGTAGACTTTTGGGGTGACCGGACGCTTGGCTCGGGAGGACCGGACGCACCCCCCAGAGTCCGGTCGTTGAATGTTCGTCACAATTTTTCTCTGCGTACTGACCGGACTCTCCCCTGCGTACTGATCGGACGCACAATTCACACTGTTCATCGTTTTTGTCTGATCTGACCGGACGCAGGTGAAGTGACCGGACGCTCAGTGACCGTGAGTCCGGTCACAAACAGAGAGCTCCCATTTTGGGTTTTCCTCGACCGGATGCGTCCGGTGCCTACTGACCGGACGCACCAGTGAGTCCGGTCAGAGCTGTCTCGCACTGTTTCGTCCGCGGTTCGTTCGTTCGTTGATGGATTTGGTTCATGTCTTTTGCGTTGGGTTTCTAGGGTTGTATAGTGTTCCGCTGTGCTTCTCGGAGGCATCCACCCTACATCTAGGGTCATGGACACTTGCAATCTCTAGGGTTTGCTTTTGGGGTTGATTCTCGGGACAGTGGTGACAAGTTTCCGAAAGGAAAATTTGAAGCTCCCATTCACCCCCCCCCCCTCTGGTCGCTTTCTGGTTGCACTTTTGGTCCTTCACAAGGTAAACCAATTACCTTAGTAGCACAAGTGTCATTGGATGGTCTCCTACGCATATTATGGTTGCTAGAAATGTTGAGCTTAGGAGAGTTACCGATGGGACATTCCTTGCATAGGTGTCCCTTCTTTCTACAGGTGTAGCATAGGCGGCTCTTGATCTTGTTAGCCACTTCCTTTTCAATTTTATTGCTCACTTGTGCTTGGGCTAGCTTTGGTGAAGCATTGAACTTGGTGCTAGGACACTTCCTAACCTTGTGCTCATCCTTCTTCCAACCAAAGCACTTCATCTTGGTTGATCTTGCATCCAATTTCTTTGCCTTGATTGATGCAATTTGATCAACTATCTCACATTTGTCAACCCAACTCTTGTATGGACAATTTGCAACTATGTGACCGGACAAAGTGCATCCATAGCACTTCCTCTTGGATCTTCTTTTCTTGATGGAAGTGTTGGGCTTTTCTTCATTTAAAAGGTGATCTTCATGTTGGGACAAAGAGGTGACACAGTTTGAACCCTTCTCATGCTTCTTCACCATGACAACACAGTTATCTTGAGAAGGTTGTGTCTTCTCCTTTCCCTTCAATTGAATCACATCCTTTCTTAGCCTCTCAACCTCCTCCTTGAGCTCATCGTTTTCTTTTATGATTTTCTCATCACAATTTCCTACAATTGCTTGCTCAATAGAAGGTTGCCTTGCTTGAGAGCAACACACATTAGCACAAGATAATATAGATTGAGCTTGTGAACATGTGCACTTGTGAGTGTGAGGTTGATAAGATTTTACCGAAGTGATCACAAATGAGCTTATTGTTTGAGAGTCAATTTCCAACATTGCTTGAGAGTCAATGAGCTTATTGTTGGAGCACACAAGCTCATCATAAATTGCTTGCCAAGTCTCACACATGTTAGTGAGCCTTTCCATCTTGTCCTTGAGCATGAAATTTTCCTTTTCTAGTTGAGCAACATGAGACAAAGAGTTAGTAGAACAAGTTTGCTCATTTGACAACTTTCCATACCTTTCGACCAAACAAGCATGTGAGCACTCAAGCTTTTCATGCTTCTCGGTCAAAGCATTTAATGCTTCAATCTTTTCAATGAGAAGCTCTTCTTGATTGTCAAGTGACTTGAATTGCTTCTCATTCTCTTTCTCTAGCTCTTCTAGCTTCTCAACAAGCTTCATGAATATTTGCTTGTCCTTATCACTCAAGTGCTCAAGAGTGTAATTATCATCATCTTCATTATCTTCACTCTTGGCTTGATCTTCTTTGATGGTTTTCTTCTTGTTTTTCTTGGCCATGAGACACAAGTGATGAGTCTCATGAGATACTGAGGTTGACTCATCACTTTGTCGCCACTGAACTTGAGCATCATCACAAATGGTTGCTTGCTGCCCTGCATCCATGGCCATACCAGACATGTCTAGTAGGGATACCGAACAAGTTCGGTATGTGCTGGTAGGTAGCATAACATGTGCAACTTCCACATCTTGCTCCAGCTCGGTGCTCTGCTGGTCCCTTGAGGCTTCTTCGCTACAAGATGACATAATAGACATATTTTCTATTGACTTGCACTCGTAAGCCTCATCACATTTGGTTTTTCCATATAGCTCAATAAGTCTATTCCAAATGAGATGAGCACTCTCTGGAGGTGTTTGTCCATTGAAGATTGCCTCTTCTAGAACCTCTGCACTCAATGTACTCAAGATGACATTAATAGCTTGAGCATTGTGTTGCACATATCTCTCATCCTCCTTTGACCAATTTCTATAGTTGCTCCAATCAATTATGGGATGAGAGATGCTAGCATCCACAACATGCTCAACAAGAGGGCTAATATTTCTAAAAGTCTTAAGTAAATAAATTGACCAAGGTAGAAAGTTTGAACCATCGTTTTGCAGAAGCACGAGCTCCAACTCGATAGGCGTCAACATCCTTTATCGCGGCGGTGAAGCTTTCAGCGAGAACCTCGGCTCTGATACCACTTGAAAGGACACTAGGATGTCGCCTAGAGTGGGGTGAATAGGCGTTTCTGAAAATTAACACCTTAAAATGCGGAAATGGTTAGAACTAGAGTTTCCAAATGGAAACTCCAAATCAGAGTAATATAACCCCTCTTGAGTGAGCCACAAAGTATATGAAAGATGCTAAATAAGCCTAGGAGCCTAACACCTGCAACACAAATGATTAACACTAGCAAAATCAACACAATGACCAATGCCCGGTATAAACGAGCACTTTATCCCTTTGTTGGATTTTGCTCCTTTTGATTCCAAACTTCCAACACAAGTTGCAAGTGCCTACAGAGGGTTATGCCACCACACATAAACCTGCATATAATCTAGCACAACCCACAAAGATGGAGACAAACACATCAAATTAAAATGCGATGAGACATGATATTTGTTTTACCGAAGTTCGGACTCCCTCGAGTCCTACTCTCCGTTGAGGAGGCAATGAGTGACCACTCTGGGATCCACTCTAGTCGCGGTCTCTTTCAACTGCTTCCCTCAATCCACTAGTTTGATTCCTTCCCTTGCGGAGGCGGAATCAAAGCCTTCACAAACTTGCCGAGGCATACCACAATCCTTGGTTGCTCTCCGGCAACTCCTAGTCGTCTAGGAGACAAGCTCCAAGAGTAACAAATGCAAATCACAAGATTGATGAATACCACAAGTGCTCAAGAGATAATCTTACTCCCAGAGTTGAAATCCACGAAGAACTCACTCCAATCTCACTCACAAAGATGGGGATTTGAGCAAGAGTGAGAGGGAGTGTGGGAGTTTGAGAGAGAGAGAGGGGAGAGAGGAGCTTGCTCTTGACCCAAGGTTGAAGAAGATAGAAAATGAGCAAGCCGTATGCACGGAGGGGAAAGCCTGTGACTACTTGAGGCACTTGACCAATCAGAGCACTGGATCTCGGGCTCAACAAGAAATTCTCGTGAGGGAAGATAAAATTTCTGGTTGAGAACAAATGACCGTTGGAAGGGAGAGAACAGCCCACACGAGAAATTCTCATTGAGATCAAATGAAATGCTCGTTGAGGGTTCTCGGGAGGGAGAGAGCAGCCCACAGAAGAAATTCTCATTGAGTTGAAATAAATTGCTGGCTGAGGGTTCTCTGGATGAAGAGGCATCCCACACAAGAAATTCTATGAAATTTTTGTTGAGATGAGACAAATTGTTGGTTGAGGGTTCTCTGTTTAGAAAATGAGAATTGAGCAAGGAAATATTTTGATGGGGTGTCTAGGAAATATTTTGATGGGGTGTCTAGGAAATATATATATAAATGGACAATTGAGCACTTAGGAACAATCAACCATCATCATGTTGCATCCCTCTTAATAGTACGACATACCTATAAACTCAAGTTTAAATAAAATTGAATTCAAACCTCTTGAGTTAACCTTCATCGAATAATGTCATATCTTTTGCAAAAATCATCGATCAATAGAGGATGCCAACATGTTCATCTTCATTTTTTCTTGAGTATATCCATCTTGAGCATGTGACTTGATCCAATTCAACCAATGTGAATAACTTAGAACAATAGCTTGATACTCCTCATAATATAACTTCCTTTAGCTTGATTAGTGACATGACTAAATGCAAGTATTTTTTTCTTCACCACAGTCATGGTCCTTCGGCGCCCAAGCTGTCGCTTGCCCTTCACCTACACCTGGTCCTTCGAAGCCTTTTCCTTGCTATCTTCACTCTCACAAGCCAATCCAAGTCATACTATGATTTGAATCAACAATAAGCATACATTGAATTCCATGAAGTGAAAATATTTGTCTCAACATTTATTTCATAGCAAGCTCTTTAAATGAGACCATTCCATATGCAAGACCTCATGTCTCTTATGACAATTCAATTATGCTTGCTTTCATATGAACCATAGATGTCTCATGATATTTAAGACGTTACTTTGAATTTCGTTCATATTGTTTTCTTGTGCTTGAAATAGATTGTCTTTACAACAACACATCATTTTGGCTTTTCACTTCAACAAACTATGGAACACCACCAAGTTTTCCTTTCTAATTGAACCATTGACACACTTCAAATGATATAACATGTCATAACCGAAGTGTATGTAGGATAATTATTTTCCTGTTCAATACTTAACAAACTTGTTAGACCTTTAATCACGTTGTCATTCAATCATCCAAAACTCACTAAATGGCTAGATGCACTTACAGCGTCCGGACAACCGCCAGCGTCCGGACGTCGCTAGCCAAGCCGAAAACAAACTATTAAAAACTATTAAAAGATAAATGAGCGGTTTTTTTTTGCCTATATACATGTGTCATACTGTCTCCACTGATGATTCAAGTATGGAGAACAGGGAGAGTTAGCCCATTTGGCAAGGCATCTTTTGGCTCTGGAGTCTGGGTTCACTAGCTTCTACCATTCCGAGAAGAGATAATTCCTTGCACACTGTAAAATATTTCTTGCAAGTAAGTTGAAGAGATGCAAACATAAAAATAGTTCACTTACGAAAACAAATGCTTTATATACATCTCTAAATATAAACTACAATAAAATTAAGTGTTATTCTTAAAAAACATATAAAGAAACGTATAGACTTGTCGATATTGAGAGTTAGGCCTTGTTTAGTTTCCACTCAAAAACTTTATAGCTTATCATATCAGATCTTTGGACACATGTATGAAGTACTATATATGGAGTACTAAATATGGACTTAAAATAACTAATTACTCCCTCCGTCCAAAAATGATGTTCGTATTAGACTAGTCAAAAAGTCAAACTTTATAAATTTTGACCAATAATTAATCAAATTGTATAAATGTTTAGAGTATAAAACTTACATCAATAAATTCGTGTTAAAAGTGTCTCTAAGATGCTATTGACTTTTTAGCCACCAACTTTAAATTATAAGAGAAATTAATGGTCAAAATATATTTTGTATGACTTTTTGACTAGTCTAATACAAACATCATTTTTGGACGGAGGGAGTACATAGTTTACGTGTAATTTGCGAGATGAATCTTTTAAGTCTAATTAGTTCATGATCTGACACTAAAGTGCTATAGTAACACATGTGCTAATAACAGATTAATTAGACTTAAAAAATCATCTCGCGATTTACGGAACGATTCTATAATTTGTTTTTTAATATCCGAACACCCTAATATCCAATGTGACATCCAAAAAATTTATAATCCGAAATTAAACAAGACCTTAGAAGTAAAGTTTAAAGATAAAGTTGGTTCACATAAATTTCTTTTTGTTAGAGGGTGTTTAGTTGAGAGATAAAAAGTTTTTAGATGTCACATCGAATGTTGCGGCACTAATTTAGTCTATTAAAACTTAACTAATTAAAAACAAATTTTATATTCCGTCAAAAAATCATGAGACGAATTTATTAAGATTAATTATTTCGTCATTAGTACATATTTACTATAGCACAACATTATCAAATCATGAACTAATTAGGCTTCAAAAATTATCTCGCAAAGTAATCACAATTTATGTAATTAGTTAATTTTTTAGTCTACGTTTAATACTTCATACATGTATTCAAACATTCAATGTGATAGATGACAAACATTCGATGTGATAGATGAAAAGTTTTTAGGTAGGGAACTAAACACCACCTAAGTATCTACATATACTGTTCTCCCATGTCCCATGTCCGTATGAATCAGAGCATAGGCACGGAGGGAAAATAACTCCGTTCTGTCTCGGTCAGCAAATCAGGCTTGCATAGGAAGGGGAAGGATAGTCATATAGAATCCAATCCTACAACTAATTGAAATAGATGACGTGATAATAAAATAAAACTCAGGACCGCAAGTCATCCAGATAACTACAAAACATGCTGCTAGTTTCAATGCAATGGAAGCATACTTGCTAATTATTAGATGAACAAAAAACATAGTTCCATAATTTATTTTGCATCAGGCTTCAACAGCCAATAAGTTCCCCTTGGCATCTACATCAAGCACGCAAGAGAGAGGCTCTGACATAAAAATTCCTCCAGAACACACTGGCGCCGGCAAACTAGCGGCTTACAGGCTACACCCAGGATCTTGGTCTAGCCGGTGTTCTGCATGCCAGCAGCGATACCCTTCATGGTCAGGATCAGTGTGTCCTCCAGGCCTGGAGCGTACTCGCTCTGCTGGTTCAGCTGCACCAGCTCCGCCGGCTCACTATCGTCGGTGAACTCCTTGGACAGGGCCGGCTGTGGGCTCACCTGGAAGCTCGGGTCACGTATCCGCTTCAGGGTGTAGGCCTGGCACACGTTCAGCGTGGTGATGTAGGACTCACGCAGCCGCAGACGCTGCTTCAGGTAAGGATCGCCTTCAAGGACGTCCTTGTGACCGGCAACCTGCAGCGAAATGGCAACAGTTAGAATCGTAATGCAATTAGGCTCATGAAATTTCAGGACCTTAGGCGGACACATAATAAAACTTGGCACTTTGAGTGCCTATAACTGGCTACATAATAAATAAAGATATAGCTGAAATGAAATGGAAGCAAAACCAAATCTTTGGAGTGTGAGCTATTAGAGCACTTTACCTGAAGTAGAAGCTCTTTTGTCTCCTCATAGTTCTTCCTCAGTTGCTCACCAAAGGATTGCAAATCCTCAGCCACTAGCAATTTGTCATATACAGCTGCAATTCCCGGGTCTCCCTTGGCGAAAACCATCTCAAGCAAATCAAGGGTGACCCTGAAGAATGGCCACTCATTGTACATTTCTTTAAGTATATGGATGTTCCTGATGTCCTTCTGCATGATGTGCTTGATCGCTGCACCAAATCCAAGCCAAACAGGCAGATGGAACCTTGTTTGTGTCCAAGCAAAGATCCATGGAATTGCACGGAGCGATTCTATTCCCCCACTAGGCTTCCTCTTTGACGGACGGCTGCCAATATTCATCCTGCCATATTCAGTCTCTGGCGTAGCCTGAAAGAATATAAGATAAAGTTAGTTTGCATACTCACCCATAGACTTCTAGAACCAGCTTAATAGCAGGCCACTGAATCATCATATAGTGAGACACAGGATGCTTAATAATAATAATAAGATAAAAAAAGTTTAAAGTCCTTATTGGTCAATGAATACAGTTCAATGCATTCACTTGTATGTGCCCCCAATGTCTTGGTAAAAATGATATCCTACCTAGAAACAAGAGCATTTGTCTTAGGTTTTCTTTTTTTTTTTGTCAAATTGGTCTCTGTCCACTTAAGAGTGTTCTAGCATGGTTCAATTAAAAAGGATTTGCAGAAAACTACATATGTACGAATTTTCTAAAGAACCAAATAATAGGTTGACAAAAGGCAGTCTTGCTTTAAGTGCACTCTTTTGAGGGTACAGATTAAGGTCTTTTAGCAGCTTTGAAACAAGCCAATATCATGCTTGTGCAAGTGCAAAGTGTTATGCTTGTAAGAATACTGGATACAGTTGAAACCTACCGATCTGAAGTATTCAACAAAGCGTGGTTCTTGGAAGACAATTGATCGATATTCTTTAGTTGCTACAACAGCCATTTCATCCATCAGAGCACGCCATTCTGGCTTGGGGGAAATTGGAGGATGCATGCCATGCTCAAGAGTAGCTGCAGTGTACCGTTGCAAAGTTCTAAAGCACAAGAGCTCCTCTCCAAAGGAGTGCTCAATAACTTCGCCTTGAACTGTTACACGAAGAGATCCCTGTATCGTGTCTGGTGGCTGAGATAATATGGCCAGATGAGTTGGACCACCTCCTCTGCCAACTGTTCCACCTCTTCCATGAAACATTGTCAACTTCACTCCATAATGCTTTGCCACCTTGATGAGCTCTTCTTGTGCCTTATACATTTGCCATGCTGCAGAGAGACGCCCGGCATCTTTGCCAGAGTCTGAATATCCAATCATAACCTCCTGCTTGCCATTAATCCTATTCATGTACCAGTCAATTGAAAAGAGTCGTGCTACAGCTGCTGGAGCTGCTTCAAGATCTGCAAGTTTCTCAAAGAGTGGAACAACTCTCAGTGGCTGTTTTACATGGCACTCCCGCTGCAAAAGCTCGACCGCAAGCACATCAGATGGGGCAGTTGCCATCGAGATGATATACGCGCCAAAGCAATCTGCTGGAAGCTCTGCAAGGACATGAAATGTGCCTAAAACATCAGCAGTCTCTTCAGTCTGGGGAAGATCAGAACCAAACAATGGACGTTTGCCCCTCAGTTCAGACAACAGCCAATCCTGGCGTTTCTCCTCAGACCATTCAGCATAGGAGCCAATTCCAAGATGTGTTGTTATCGAATCAAGGACATCGGTGTGTCGATCAGATTCCTGCCTGATGTCAAGCTTCACAAGGGCAAGCCCAAAAGTTGATACTTGACGCAAGAAATCAAGAAGACTTCCGTCAGCTATAGGTTTGTCACCACAAGCACATAATGATCTATAACAGAGCTCAAGAGGTTCCAGAAACTGCAACATGGAAGGTGGTAATGAGATTACTGTAAGTATGATGGCTGCATTCACAAATATCTATATCACAGGAAAAAAAAAACAAACCTGTTCAACGTTAGTAAAAGTTGCCTCCTCTGGAATCTCAGAAATTCCAGATGTCAATAGGTGACGAGAACGTTCACGTGTGTAGTACAATTTATCCCTGACATCACCAAGTATGACACGATATGGTTCATTTGGAGGAACTTGCTTCCAGAATTCTGCGAGCAACAACGCTCAATTAGTAATATAAACCTTTGAACAAATGCAGTAAGCCTTTTTACAGGAAAAATGTAATAAATCATTAACTCTACATGAGAATGTAGCGTGTTGCATTCAAGTTGCTGATTAGGGCTCTGTTTGGTATTGTGGTGGTGGCTCTAATAAGACACTTAATCTAATTTTGGATGTTGCTAGTTTGAAAATCTATTTGAATCTGTAACAGTTAAAATCCCAGAGAATAGACTCCAAATGCAGAGCCACATAACACAACCACCAGCCCAGGAGTAACCAAACTGAGGGCATGAATATTGAGATTATACTAGTCAACATAGTGATGCATCCATCTTAGGATATATAAAAAATGTATTCAAGTCTATTAAAGAACTATAGTTGCATCCATCTTAGGACATAAAAAATGTATTCAAGTCTATTAAAGAACTATAGCACAATAGATTATATAATGATTCAAATGAAAGAGGTTTGCAGCCTCCAGAACATATTTCAAACCTTCTCCCACCTAGCTTTGCTACGTACTCTCTCCATTCCAAGTTATAAGATGTTTTGGCTCTTTTAGATACATAATTTTTGCTATGCACATAAATGTACACTATGTCTAGAACTCTAGATACATAGTAAAAACAATGTATCTAGAAAAATGTCTTATAATTTGGAACAGAGGGAGTAGTATTAAATTGAAATTATTTTCTACAAACTCAAAATTTTAGCTGATTTGACATAACATATGCAGTATCTAAAATATCTGATGTACCCAAGCTTGGTTGTGTGTCCAAACCATATGTAAATTATAAATGGCAATTAGCATGCACACTTTTCTCGAATTAGCATGCATACTTTTTGTAGTGCATATGCACCAATATGCATTGTAATGCATAGTGCAAGTAGAGTGTTGGGAAATCCAAAAGGTATAGAGAATCCAGATGTGGTTAGCCATTATACATAATCCTACGGTGAACCAAAGACAACAAGAATAAAAATACAAAAATGTCATACTTTAAAGGTTATTATTATCCACACAGGCACAATAATGGCATCCTTCAGAGTTAATTGGTTGTACAGTTCAGATCAGAACTCTCATTTAAGTGAATAACTTCACATGGCCAAAGCAGAAGAAGAAATAATAATAAGCTAATCAACAGATATGCAGTTTAATCCAAATTCCCTCGTTAGATTACAGCTCCGTTACCTATATAGTGCTTTGCAGCTTTTTTTGAAGAGCGATGTAGTTCATCTGCATGGATCCGAAGTTCATCACTGCAGCGCCACATAGAAAGCTAGAATAGAATATTGTGTATTAGCACCAGGGAACAAACAATGTTGCAGCTCTTAACATTGAAGAAAAGTACTTGTATATTGCAGTATACCTCAAACATTAGATCTTCAATCTGAGAGAAGTACAAGTTAGCAGCCATCATTCTTGCCAACAAGCATACATCCCGTGTAACCTCTGGTGTTACTCTTGGATTTCCTACAAAAACAATGCATGGAAAGTTTTAGCTTTTTTCTACAGTTAGTCAGCAAACAACAAAAAAGGTTCTACCCCAAATATTTGGAACTGTAATATAGTTGAGTGCAAAAAGGAATCTTAATAGCCAATATAAACTTTCTGTTACACAGCAAACAGAGTCTGGAACATTTTAGAACTATTCAAACTGTTTTTTTGCACAAAAACTCTTCAAACAGAGTATTTATATTTTTCAGACAAAACACTTATGTATACAGTGGCATATGAAAACAAGAAGTTACCATCACGATCACCACCCATCCATGAAGAGAACTGAATGAGAGGAGCATTGTAAGGGAGGCGTTCATTGATCCCAATATTTTTCAGAGCAGTGTCAATACGGCGCAAGAATTTTGGTACACCCTTCCATATAGTTTCATGGAAGTAACTCATTCCAGCACGCATTTCATCTTGAGGAGTGGGAGGGGTTCTGCGGATTTCATCAGTTCTGAAAGCGGCTTGAATCTGCCAAGGGTGTCAAATAACAAATCAGCAAATCATATGTTTCACCGCAATTGACTAAAAATGAATGCATGACCATAACTCGTTTTTTTATGTCATCAAATTGCAAGCATTTTATTTAGCTATTCTGTGAACAAAGACTATAACATCAGATAATTGAACTGCAGTGTCAGCAAAAAAATCGGCAGTAATATAGAGCCAACTGTAGCATAGAAACTACCTTGTTGTGTACATTTGACTGTTTTTTGTCCTTTCACCTTGTCTGCTTGTCATGTGCAAGCATACAAGAGTTCAACAAAATAACATTTTGAGAGAAAAATGTTGGTACAACCAAGGTGGAGTTTCGTTGGAAACATCTAATGGGATCCTTAATACAACCTCAAAAAAAAAAGTTACAGTATAAACTAAAAAATAATGTGCCCTTCACCAGATTAATTTTAAAAAATTTGATGCCCACTTCTGATAACAAGAATTTGTGTGTGCTTAAGACTTAGTTTACTGAAGGTTAGTTATTTCCAAAATTTTGACAGCTACTTCTGATAACAATAACCTTGGGGTAGAAGTCTGTAGGACAAATAACAATGACTATAATTTCACACACAGGACATACTTTACTGCCCCTAGTGTACATACTTTACTGCTTTCTTCCTATCACCTTTTTGTATTGTTCAAGTTATTACGTATTCTACTATTAAAAGAACGGTGTATAGACAATAGAGGTAGCATTCTAGCCAAATGATTTACTAGTCTCGGAATCTGACAGGCACCGCTTGCATGAAGAGGCCAAAAAATGCAACATAAGCTAACTTGTCTTTCAGGAGTGGGGCAAAGTTCTAGTAAACACTAACGTGGAGGTGCCTATGCTCTGGATCCACACGTTAAAAAAACGTGAGCCCCTGGCACCATCAGGAAAAGAAGGGCCTAGAGATGATAAGTTAAATAATGGTCATCTATTTTCCAACTAAAAAAGTTAACCGCAAGGTTGTGGTGGACACTTAATCTGCACTAAAAAGTAAAACCTCACGACTGACTTTTTTGCCAAAACTTTTTTTTCCAGCTCAAGTGGTGATGTCGAGATATTTGTACCTCCCTCTGAAGTGCCTCATCAAGCTCCTGCTTGTCGTCAGCAGTGATGTCCTTGGCATAGAGCTGCCTCAGACAGTTACGGATCCTGAACAACAAAACCAAATCAACATCAGGTCTCTGGGGAGCATTCAGCATTTGCTTTCCACACGCATGAGCCATGAGGGAACCAAAGGACTTCAATCAAAGCAACAACAGTAACGCTAGGACTAGGATCGTCCGCACCGCACCTGCCATGCTTCTGGAGAAGGGACCTCCTCACGGACTGCGTGGGGTGCGCGGTGAAGACGAGGTCGACGGTCTGGTTCTTGAGCGCGTCGAAGACCTCCTCCCTGGACTTGCCGAGCTGCGAGACGAGGCGCTTGATAGTCTCCTCGATGTCGGACTCGGTGGGCGCGGAGGCCTCGTCGGCGAAGTCCCCGCGCTTGAGCTTGATCCGGCGGCGGTGCGCGATCTGCACTTCCTCGGCGAGGTTGGCGAGGTTGAGCATGTGGGAGAAGGAGCTGGCGACGACGATGGAGTCCCCCGGCGGCAGGCTGGTGAGCTTGCTCCCGAGCTCGCCGAGCCTCGCCTCATCCCGGTCGTTCTCGTACTCCGCCGAGAGCTCGTAGCACTCCTGCACCTGCGCACGCGAAGACGAAGAGAGACGCCACCTGGTCAGCCGGAACACGCGGATCTGGAGGTGACGAGGACGAGGAGGAAGGGGGTAAGTAAGTATCGATGTGATCGGGTGGGGGGCTTACGAATTCGCGCAGGTGGGGGCCGTGCAGGTCCTGGAGGATGTCGAGGAAGCGGTCGACGAGGAGGGCGTCGTACTCGACGAGCTTGTCGTCCTCCGAGACCTTCGCGGGGGCCAGCAGCCGCAGCTGCGCGTCGATCGACTGGTGCCGCTCCGGCATCGCGGCGCAGCGAATCGGAACGGATCAGAATTCCCGCGCTCCGGCGGGACAGACGACGATCTCCTCCCGCCCGCGGCGGGCGTGGGGAGCGGAGAGTGGTGGCAGCCGCGGCTCGTCTGAGCGCGGCGGAGGAGGAGGGCTGCTGAGATTGGGCGGTGTGCGCGGCGGAGGCGATGGGGGTGGGGGCAGTTGCCGAGAGTGCGTGCCTATTTGTACCGGGGGACGGGACACGGGAGCCCGGGGGGGGGGGGGGGGGGGGGGGGGGGGGGGGGGGGGGGGGGTGGGCGGGGGTGATGCTGCTGATCGTGTTGTTGTGGGGCCCGTTTGGAGAATTTTAGAGCAACTTGAAGAGACTTCGTATCTATATCTGTACCGGGGGGGCGGGGGTGATGCGGCTGATCGTGTTGTTGTGGGGCCCGTTTGGAGAATTTTAGAGCAACTTGAAGAGACTTCGTATCTATATCTATACCTATTCCACCTAATATATATATATGGGTGAGTTTTCTATACTCCCGGGAGTAGTTACTCTCATCTTCAAAACACCATGTTGCGTATGTGTTTATACTTGTTTATCATTTTGAGTATGTTTATATACTCATGTTAAGATATTTTATGTCTTAATACACTAAAAAATTTCAAAGGAACCCATACTTTTTAATATATTACGAAAATGTCACTCACTATTGTATATAAAATAAGTATATCCGCATACTCTATGTATGCATGCATACTTGACGTATATACTTCCATAGATAGTCTAGTATGATCATATACTTCATGTAAATATACTTCGTTCGGTCATATATACCATAAATCTAGAGATATAAACATGGGAGTAACTACTCCCTAGGAGTAGAAAATAATTTCCCTATATATATATATTATATTATTATTATATTATAATAAAGACGCAAAATTTCCGCCTCTTTTTTGGTACCATTTTTTTGGTATGGCCTCCTATAACTAACTCTGTGAATGTAGGCAAAAATTCTCCTCCTCTTTTTTTTGTCTGGTCTGGCATATATATATATGGCGGTGGAGACTTGCCCACGTCGAACATGCATCCAAATCGAAATCGAAAAAGAACTCCTTCCACCAGAGGAAGCGAAAGAAGGAAGGAAAGGAGGTACATGTTTTCTGTTACCGTCCGTAACTCTGGTTCCGCTCTCCGTCCGTGTCCGTGCAATTGTTATATGGAGTAGAAAGAGAACCAAATATACCGAGGCACAAGAGTAGTATAGAGAACCAAATCAAAATATACCAAATATAAAGTACTTGCAAAATCAAGACCATCGTATACAAACCAGATCTAGACCAAATAAATAAATCAAAACCATCATATGTGAATATAAACTAGATGTAGACCAAAGACGTAGCAAAAACGAGAGGCTACCAATTAGATCTCGAGCACAAACGGACAAGACATCTGCCGATGTTCCTTCCCTTTGTCGTCGTCGAGCTCGAGATCACAGGCGGCCTGTGCTTGTGCTGATGTTCTGAGCTGCCTCCTCCCCCGAGAGAACCGAGACGACGACGGTTCGGCTCGCACTATTTGGGGAGGGAATGAAGACGAGAGAAAAAGGCCGTATGGAAAAAAAAATGCGGAGGTCGGATGGGGTCTGCGAGCTGTGCTGCTACTGCTAGGAGGCTTGGACCCACAATGCCGTGCTGAGGAGGTACGCATATGCGAGCCCTCGCCATACGGAAAATGTCGTTAATACAGTAAATGTTGACTATCTGGTGAACCGTCTCCAAGTTTCCTTTACTATATGTTGTGAAAAAATAATAATAATTCCTTTGCTATACAATAATTATCAATCAATAGCTTTTTTTTAAACTAATTATCAATCAATAGTGGGTATAAAACAAAGTTCATAACAAACTTGTCAAAAAAAAAGTCCATAACCCTAATTGATTCGTTGGCTTGTTCATGACCCAAGCTCAAACCAAGATAAATTTGATATTTTAGTCCTAATTAATTTATATCTTATTTATAATGAACTCATGATATGTGATTTATAAAAGTAATATATCACTGTCAATCACATGGTATATCTAAATTTAGCTGATATAAAAGACTCATAAAACAAAGTAATAATGATGAACTAAAAAAATAGTAGATGAGTTACCATGATTGTATTTTATTTTTTAATTCCACGTAGCATACCTCAAGCATAGTATTATATAAGCATAAATGTAAACTCACATGGTATAAGTTATCAAGGTGACAATATATATTATATGTTCCGTTGCAACGCACGGGCATTTGTCCTAGTATTCTTCCTAAATGCTAGGAATAGAGATTTTGACGAAAAATTACACTCTAACAGCTTATCTAAATGGTTGTCCAAATATAGCCATCTTCTATTCCGGATTTTTCGCTAGCCAAAAATAGAAGACGAGAATGCCTCTCTAGACTACATGCGAGATATAGAAAAGCTATTGGAGATTGCAAAGATATAGAAAACGATTTTTATGCAAATGACTCTTTAAATGATGATTTAGAGAGTGAGATTTAGAAAGACTCTTAGAGATGCTCTTATGTTCCTGATGACTGATGATGAACCGTGCGTCTCTCTCATGGTCATGACTCATGCCAAGTACAGGTACTCCTAGTTTTGCAGATGCATCCCTGTGGGCTTGGGGATTATTTGTAATTATAGTTTTCTCTGAATAAGAAAAATTGCGTGTCTGTTTTCGGAATTCTCCATAGTCCATACAAATTTGAGAGAACTCCTTCAACTTAGAGGTTGTTTGCATTCCACCTCATAAACTTTAGACACTAAACTTTAGTCACTTTAGCAACACTCTTACTAAAAGAGACTAAAAGAAACTAAAAAGATTGTTTTAGTCCCTTTCAGTGGAGGACTAAAAGGAACTAAACAGACTGTTTTAGTGACTGTTTTAGTCCCTTTTAGTATGAGTGTTTGGCATTTTAGCCACTAAAAGTGACTAAAATTTAGTGGGTGAGATCCAAACAGGACCTTAGTGTCTGTTTGGATGCACCCCACTAAAATTTAAAAGTTAAACTTTAGTTAGCTAAAAGTTTTTCTAACTAAACTTCAGTTGGGTGTTTGGACGTTTCAGCTAATAGACTCGGCTAAATTTTATTTGGGTTGAAGTAGCTAAACTCAACTAAATTTAAGTGGACTGTTTAGATGTCTAGCAATTAAATTTAGCTCGCTAAAGTTTAGTTGGTACATCTAAACAGACCCCCTTTAAACAGAACTTATGCAACCCTTTGTAACAAGGGATTTAATCTATGAATCTCTATAATTTGAGAGAGAGACATTCTAGTTTTTCGGTTTACTTCCATCCATTGCATCACCGGAATACTTTAATTAGGAATGTCGGTACATCAGAGTGCCGCGTCAGGCGTGATGTTGCATTATGGTGCATCTCATTCTCGTAAAAAAAAATGTCAGCATTGTGATGCAGTACTTCAGTCCGGTTTAGATTTGAGAATTGGGTTTATTTTTCACATGAATCACCAGAAACAGCTACAAACGGTGTTCTACAGTAGAACTTCTACTACTTCGGACATGGTCGTTTCGTACAGATTCGTTGTGGATTCTTTGATGCACTTATAAGCTACCAATTTTATATTTTTTTCAGTTGTAATCCCTTTTTATGGCAACATATTTAAATTATTCTTCATCCACAAAAAGTTAGAATTCTTTGAAGCATATTTTTATTTATATGATTTTTAAATAGTTATATCTTCATATGAATCGGAATCCAGCCTACCAACTAAATGATATCACAATAAAGTATAGTTCCGATTCATCACATGAAAAGATAATCTAGATCTGAAGCGTTTCTAAGAGAATCCAGATCTCTACTAAGTGCACCATTAATCAATCAGGACATAGATAAGATCTTCAATATGCCACTTTGATTAATCATATCTATGAAAACATACTATTCAAAAAAATATTTATGAAAATATGCTACCTTAAATAATAGTCCCTCCATTCTACAGTATACTTGTACTAGTACAGTTTTGGAAGAAAATGCTCTATGATATTTGTCTATCGAGACCTCCAAGAATGTAGTTATTATTGTAATACTCTCCCATCCATAATTAAATGCCCCAATATAAGAGATATGGCTATATACTGGTTGTGTGTTTTGTTCATACTGTGTTATGGATGATTATTATAGAGCAAAGGTAATAGAAAAAGCACTATCTATTATCGTTGGAGAGAGTAAACAAAATTGCTTTGCCAATAACAACAGTCCAACTTTTGCATGATTTCCTCTTTATATAGGCTCCATTTGGCACAATTTAGTTTCACTGGTGAAGCTGTGTTTTTAGAAAGAGTAAGGTCCATCATGTCCTTAAACTTGTGTCGTTGTGTCATCCCGGTCCCTAAACTCATAAATCGACCGTCTAGGTCCTTAAACTTGTTCGGTTGTGTCATCTCGGTCCCTAAACTTGTTCCGTTGTGTCATCTTGGTCCATAAATTTACAAATCGCTCGTTTAGGTCCTCAAACTTAGTCAGTTGTGTCATCCTGGTCGCTAAACTTTGTTTTGAGTCTCATCTAGATCTAAACATGGCAATTTAAAAACTTTATATGAACAAATAATTCATAACTTTTTCATATAAACTCAAATTAGTTTAATGAGCAACTTCTACGTGAAGTTGAGCTATTTTGACAAAAGTGTTTGATAAAACAGCTTCACTAAAAACTTTATGCATGGTTAAGAGAGAGAAATGAGGGCGTAAGTTGTGAAAACTATTTTTTAGTTTCATCTCAGCTTATGTTTTTATGAGAGGAAGAATAAAACAATTTCATGGGTGAAGCTGTTTGTCGTGAGTTGTATCAAACAAACCCATAATTTCATCAATTAAAGTCATGTAAAAGTGAATCCGTATTGAGATACCGGAAAATGAATATTCAACCATGCTTGCTCAATTTCATCTTCTCGTTCTCTTGTTTTGTTGACTTCGTAAATCAAGATAAAGTAATGTAAATGTCGTCATTTGATGGTGAGGTAGAGAAAAATGGTCATGGGGTTATACTTGGTCATTTTTCTTTTCTCGTGTCTTGATTTTCATAAGTTTATTTGCTTTAAAAATTTGAGGGGCTAGTAGTACAATAGAATATGAGTGCGTGGTTAACTAGTGGTTGTTTCTTAAAGAGCTTTGGTGATAGAGTAACGAAACTCTCACCCATGCATTTGTTGCCAATATTTTAATTTTGCTGGTCAGAGTTAATTATAAGAATTTCTTTAATCTTAGTTATAAGAAAATTTCTGTCTATGAGATAAACGTAAACCAGACAAAATGATTGTTGCTATGGCAAAATAGTTCGATATTTCTTTTTGTCGAGTAATGATTGCCGCCACATGTACGTATAGATATGATTGCACCGAGGTCACTCGCAATACAGACTCTATCGTAGAGTATAACCTCATTTATTATCTCGAAGATATCGCACTTGGAGTCTAAATAAGACTTGAAGTCTAATTTTTCTCCTTTTCTCTTTAATAAATATACTGTCACATCAGCAAAATACAATAAATAAAAAGATAATAAATAAGTCTAGACTCTATCGTAGAGTCTACATTGTGAGTATCATGAGACGATGAATTCTTTGCTCTGTTGTTGTGACTCTATAACTATTACTCGTATACATTGGGTATTTAGTTCTAGGGACTAAGTTTAGTCTGTGTCACATCAAATATTACAACACTAATTTAGTCTATTAGATATACTAATTATAAAAGTAATTACATCGCCATATAGTAACTAACAAGATGAATCTATTGAACTAAATTTATCTATCATTAGCAAATATTTACTGTAGCACCACATCGTCAAACCACAAACTAATTAGGTTTAATAGATTCGTCTTGTGAATTAGCCTCCAGCTGACCAATTAGTCTTATAATTAGTTTATTTTTAATAGACTAAATTAGGACTGCAACATAGGATGTGATAGAGACTAAATTTTAGTCTGGCGAACCAAAAAGTCCCTGAGAAATTTTGTTTAGATAAAGTCTATCTAAGAATAATAATGATGATGATGGAGCAAAGGAAAATCAAAGTTTACACGGCCCGACTGTAGTTTGAAATGGAGTCTCGCTCGCATTTCGTGGGACAAACTTTGAATTTGCTTTGCTCCTTGATGAATTTCTTTTCGCACGACCTCTGATTGCCGCCTCTGGTGGACCATCGTGTCAAGCTGACGCCAATTGCCACGCGCAGCCAAATTATTTGGGTCTACTATGTGACATGGAGTAATAAGAAATTTTGGCTGGGCTCTACTGTGCTTTCTCCAAAGTCCAAAGTCCAAAGACGACCTCATCATAAAGAAAGAAAGAAAATTTCTACTCTATTTGTGACACGTCAGTCTCCAAGTCCAAGCACGCACTAGTATTATTTTGGTCTCTGTTTTGGTTTGATAAAAATTTTGGTCGGCTCTTGAAGCTGGCACCGTCCAAAGAGTGTTGTTTTTTGTGCTCCCCCCTCCCCCCCCCCCCCCCCTACCCCACTCTACCCAACATTTGGTTGCAGCCATGCATTGTCCAGTAAATAAGGTTTCTCATCAATTATTCATCAAGCTAATAAAAACAAAGGCTCCGCTTGAGCTATTTAACCGTATTAATCTGTATAAATTAGTCGTAAAATAATGTTTTCTATTATAGTAAATTAGCCATATAAATCAGTCGAAGTCATCGCCAACAGCCAAAGAGTAAAGCTCAACCATGCTTTCTTTGGGTATTCTTAAGAGGGATTAGTATTAAGATAGGTTTAGGACTGCTTCACCGACTCTACTCCACAACTTCCACCGTAAAACAGCTCCATATAAATCTGGTGTCTCTGAAGCACCTCTTTAGATGCTCTTACAATTCTACACTTTTTTCGAATAGAGTACGTGAATCTAAAACTATTTGGATAAAAAATATGAAGTAAAACTAGAAAACGTAAAGAAGAGGAGTCCCAGACAGACAGACCCTAATGTGATGAGGGGTCGGTCTTATGCAAAGTGGCGTGCTTAATCCGGAGTCTGTAAAGTTTGACGTTCGGCCCTTGTGGGGTGGGGGATCTTGGGGAATCTTGATTGGATCTACTACCGCTCGCCGCAGGCAGGCCGCACGCGAGTCCGCCGCCGCCGCTGCCTCTCTCTCTCTCTCTCTCCTGTACGTTCTGTTCTGTCACGACTGATGATGAGCCCATCCACTGGTCAACTATTGCGAGCTCCAGCCTCCCGGTCACATGTGTGGTCACATGCATGCATGGCAGAGGGAAGAATGGATCCGGATTCGAAATAAAATAAATGCCGAGTAGTACATGATTTTCATCAGGCACAAATACGGACGAAATCGACGCATTTCCAATTTGTCCAGGTTTGAGTTGGAAACGAACTGATACCGTCATCAAAGGTGGCAGAATTATAATCTCCTCCCTCGGTCCCTAAATAGATATCACCGTCGGTGTACGTGTTAGACAAGTTTAACTAGATTTACAATAAATACTTTGCAACATTTGTATTTTTAAATAATTTTGTTAAAAAACTAGATCTAAATTTTTTTAATGATATTAATTATGTAAAATAAACATTAATATTTTTTAATATATATTTAGTTGAAGATATTTGTGGACGTCGGAAGTGATCTGAATTAGCCGAATACGTTTTCTAATCTCAATATTTACTCATGACATTTTTGAGTGTCAACAATATTTATCTAAAAATAAAAATGATAATTATCTAAGGACGAAGAAAGTAGCGTATTACGACGCAGATAGCATCGGTCCTGTGACCGAGGGCTCAAACTGTTGCGTCCAATCCAAATATACTCCGTATCGACCCTAGCCCCAGGGCTCTGGGTGAATCAGTCGGTAATACTCCAATTAGAAGCCTGAGGTGATGCACGCTCGTACTATAATTAGTGGTACGATAGTATAATCTCAAATCTCATCAGACATCAGGGGCAGGGCCACATTATCGTGACGCTTTTGTCTACTATAGTTGTACCGCTAATTGTTTAATCATCAGGCTCAGGCAGGAGATGTCAATTGACAACATTGGCCAAGTTACATCACCAGTGTCACGATTAGATTATTAGGAAAACCATCAATCAATAAATAAATAAAAGGAATATATAACGCGAGGTGGGAAGATCCCTTTTCGCCTCCCAATTAGAGATGGAGTTGGTAACGTTGATTGACCTGCCAACTTAGACCATTACGCCCGGCCTCCGTCTCCATAAGATTGGACTGCCTCCTCCCAACCCATACAAAAAAAAAAATCAAACTTAATCAACTAAATAATATATATAAAAGAATAATTCTATTATACATAACAACAATTTGTTACTAAATCAATAGAGCAATTTTTTATTAGAATTATTTGACTTTTTAGCAAACGAGATTTTATTCTACTTTTTTTAAAAGTTGTAGATGTACGGAACATCAGCGCACGCACGGCATAGAGACCTTGACCTTGTGTTCTCCGCTCCCGTTCGTTTGGAGCCACAAATTCTCCCTCCACGTTGATTGTTGAAAGCACGTAGAAATAACGTGCTGGGCGGGCGTTGAAGAGACCACCATTTTCCAAGCATCCCGGTTTGGGCTTGGGCAAGACAAAAATAAATTTGGCAAACGAAGAAGGGACAGGACGGCATGCAATGCAATGCAATGCCACACGTCGCTCTCAGTTCCCCCGGTCGCTCGGACGGACATGCGACTACTATGCAAATCAAATGCTGATGATGGATGGAGACGGCGGCATTTGTGTTGTGTGTCTTCTTCTGCTTTCTTTTTCAGTTCTTCGGGCCCGCCTCTTCACATACTAATAGATAAACAAATAATAAAGTCGCGGATGAGGAAGCGAAAATGGAGAGGTGAGCTGGAATTCAGGTTGTCACGGGTTGCGAGGACGAAGCGTGCTTCTTCTATGCTCCTTACTCCCTAAATAACTGTCTCCATATAAATCCGTGTTTCCCTCACACACACATTTTTCGGACAACAATTAAAAAGGGACGAAGAGAGTACGCGTCACGGCCTTCCTTTCCCTATCAGCCCCTCACAGGAAAGCAGCCCAAAACAGGACAGGCGATGGATATGCCTCTCCCACCACCATCATATCCCCTCAAAGGAAAGCTCTTCACTCATACGAACTGTTTGGTACGTCGTCCGTAACGCAAACGGAAATAAAATAGAACTGGTGTCGATACCGGCGGGAGAAAGAATTGAACTAAACCCATTTGCGTTAGCGATACTGGGCAAGGAACCAAACGCGTCGATAGTAGCTCTCTCTTTGTCTCCATCATATGCGGCCTTCTCCATGCCACTTTCTAGGTACAGTGGATTTGGGCAAGAATGAAGAGGACTAGTCAGTGCCCCTCTCCTAATTAGGCACCGTCCGAATCCATATTAGCTACTAATAATTGGACTCAAACATATTATTTAACTAAGAGTAAAGTCCATCACTGGTCTCTAAACTTATTCGCATGTGTCATCCCGGTCCCTAAACTCACAAATCGATCATTTAGGTCCTCAAACTAGTTCACCTATATCATCTTGGTCCCTTAACTTGTTCGGTTGCGTCAACTCGGCTCCTAAACTTGCAAATCACTCATTTAGGTCCTCAAACTTATTTAGTTCTGCCATCCTGGTCCCTAAACTTTGTTTTGAGTCTCATCTAGATCTAAACATGGCAATTTAAAAACTTCATATCAACAAATAATTCATAATATTTTCATATTAACTCGAATGAAGACAAACTTTATATCAGAACTGTAGTATTTGATGTGATCTATAACTTTGTAGTTGAAAAGTTTTTGAATTAAAATTGTTTAGAGTCCCAAAATATTGTTTTATGATTGTAGATTTTGAAATTTAAAATTTAAATTTATTAAACAATCTTGAACATTGACATGATCTATATAAAAGTTATAGTTCTCAATGCAATCTACAATGTTGTAGATGAATTTTTTTTATTTAAAGTCGTTTATTATCCAAAAATTTAATTTTACATTTTAAATTTCAAAATCTATAAACATATAGTAATATTTTGGGACCCTAAACAGTTTTAATTCAAAAAAAAATCAACTACAAAGTTGTAGATCACATCGAGAGCTATAATTTTGATATAAAAATTGTCTTTATTTGAGATCATATTAAAAAGTTATGAATTATTTTTTGATATAAAGTTTTTAGATCGCTTTGTTTTAACTTAGATGAGATTCAAAACCAAGTTTAGGAACTGGTATGACACAACCGAATAAGTTTAAAGACTTAAACTTTTTTTAACTTAGATGAGATTCAAAACCAAGTTTAGGAACTGGTATGACACAACCGAATAAGTTTAAAGACTTAAATGAGTGATTTGTAACTTTAGTGACCAGGATGATAGAACCGAACAAGATTGAGGATCTAAACGATCGATTTGCGAGTTTAGGGACCGGGATGACACAACAATACAAGTTTAGGGACCAGTGACATACTTTACTCTTTAACTAATATAGTTAGCTTCCAATAACCTAACTAATTATTAACTAAATACCTAACTAACATCTGTATCCAATGTAACTAAATGTTAGCGGCTACCTAAAAAAACCTACCTAATGGCCCTATTCACTTCAACTTACGGATTATTTCACTTGAACTTATTATTAGCCAGAATCAGTTTTGCTTTTTATCTATGGAACAATATTTTTTCTCACAACATCAGCCGCAAAATCAGCCACATAACCCTGCCGGACAACCCAAATAACTTTTTATTGTCTAAATAATCCGTTTTGAGCTATTAATTTGGGCTGTTTGGATCTACAAGAACAAATTTTAAGTCCCACAATCATCCTCTCTCTCTCTCTCTCATCAGTTGTTAGCAAGCGGTGTCCATGAAAGATGCAGAAAGGAATGGATGGCAGACCCTGTGCGTGGTGACTGGTGAGTTGTGACCGATCGAACTTCCTTTCCGGTTTTGATGGTTCTAAAGGATTCCTGGGAAAACAAAGTAGCACTGTACAAAGAAAGCTGGCCTGCATCTGCTGTGATGCATGCTGTCCTCTGAATGCATGAAAGCGCAACGTACCGACGGCTACCGAACAAAACACAGCGATGGCTATTCACATGGGGATCAGATTCAGACGTGGCTATTCATTTTCATTTTCTGCAGCCATCACAATGCGCTTCCGACTTTCGATGGCAAAAGCAAGGCAAAAAGGGAGCGAAAGCAGCGGCACTATGGTTATGTAGCACTAGCACAAGTGTACAAGCTTCATAGGTTAGGTTCCATTTCCATACCGCCAGTTAATACCGCAACATCTTTCTCCGTCTTGCAAGGCCAATCTCAATGACAAGTTTCATTTTGTTATTTCCAAGACTGCCATGTCATATGAAATAAAATAAAACTTGAATAAAACTCTCCATTGAGGGTGAGAATTTCATTCTATAGTTTCATATGCATTTAATATCATGACTCATAGAGAGTTGGTAATCGTGTCAAGAGAGTTTCATCTAGATGAAACTCATTTTTTCTCTCAATTATTAAATACAGCGCCATGTCATCAAATATGCCTATGTGGCAACCTATTTAATGCAAATGAAACTCATATGAAACTCCCATTGAGATTGGCCTAATGCCGGAAAACATACATATATAGAGATAGTAGTAATACTCCTTCCGTCCTGGTATAATAGGCGCAACTCCAAAATCACGAAGACCAAGAAAAGGCTTAATTAGCGCGCGTTTTGAGGAAAGCCTCCTGGGTTCCACCTCCGTATAATTACAGCGCAGGCTTCTCCGTCGCCGGACGTCAAAGAGCCGTCAAGCTAGCAGGGGCATTCTCCGCCTTCGCCAGCTGCTGCGCGCGGATGGCACGGAGACGAAATGCTCGAGCGCGGCGGAGCTCTAGCTGTGCTTGACGTTGCATGCATCAGGCTTGCATGCAACGAGCACTCACGACCTGACACCTTGTCTGCACTCGAATCTTCTCCGGCTTGTCCTCCGCCAAAACTGCCATCACCATCACCTGCGAGCTACTATGCAACTACACGAGAGATACGTATGCAAGGAAGAGATGCAAGCAAGGAAGTAGGACGACCTGTTGGCCGTGTATACTACTCCTAAATATACTCAGCTCGCGTGGCTCCGTGAGAGAGTAACGTCTCTAGCTAAGGGCAGACGAGTGGCCTGAGAATTTCAGCCGCCAGCGTCTCCAGCTACCGAACAGGCGAGCGCCCTGTATACGCGGACGCTTCAAAAAAAAGTAGTTGCGCCTACTATACCAGGACGGAGGGAGTAAATAATAAGCTACTCCCTCTATCAAAAAAATATTTTAGTATCTTAAGTTTAAACAATTATAGGTAAAAATATATTAATATTTATGATATCAAATAAACATTATTAGATTAATTACAAATTGTTTTTTTATAATTAATTTATTGACTTAATAAATATTAATACTATTTACTAGAAGCGTGATCAAACGTGAAGTATTTTTTTGGCACAGAATCTATAGTTGTATGTTTTTACAAATAGAGGGAGTTAACCTCGTTCTTTTGCCCTTATCAGCCGTATTTCGGCTTATTCTTTCTCACATAACACTATTGAAACCGCCGAAATCAGCTATAGAAACGACCAGCCAAACAGCAAGGGAGGAGGGAGGAGGTTGGGAAGTTCTGGACCGGCGCCCGGCCGGCGTGCAGTGAGCCAAAGCCCAACGCAGCGAGGAGGTTGCCGCAGCTGACAAGGATGAGCAGCAAAGGAAAACAACGTTGGCCAGAGATTGTGAAGATACATACAAATGACAAACACTCGAGTGGCAAGATGTAAATTCTCTTTTCAGTTGGCCAGCTGGCCTTTTCAGTTCTTTAATTCTCTTTAGCTACTGAGCTGAGAGAAACGGCAACTGTACACAGGATTTAAATTGTAGTTGCATGTGCATGAGCTAACCTGAGTTTCAACAAAACAGATGCACCAGCTATAGTTTGTCTCCTGAGTAGTTTGTCTCCACACTCCAACTATACTGCCAGCGTGTTGTTTGAGTTGGAGCACGGTCGGCCAATCAAAGATGCAAACTGATCATGGAATTTCAGTAAAGGACACTTATCAATAAGGTTACTGTTTTCGTAAGCCTCCTTGAGGAAGACTGTGCTTCTTGCTCCCTTGTTAGTGATGTAGAAGATGCCATGGTTTTTCACCAAACAAAGAAGTAACTTGCATGGAAGCCTGTACTCGTTGTGAAATATGTCTAGCTTATCAGATGTCAATCGCCTCTCCGTTGTCAGGCTCAGAATCTCATGCAGAACAGCAATGGCACCCTTTCGAGCCTGTGGTGTTGCAGACTCAACTCGCCTACCATTCAAATAAGGTGAAGGAAATGCCATCTTCTGCCATCTGACAATCTCCTCAAGGTACTTCCGGTTTGGCCTAAATCCTGCTGGATACTTCAACTTGAAAGCAAAAGGACCCAAGACATTTCCATCTTTAGGAACCCCTCTACAGCCTATCTGGAAACCCTCAAAATTCATTTTTTCTTCTCGTATTGTGACTGCCAGTGAAGAGTCCCAATTCTCCAGACACAAATGGTCCAGTCCCTTCACATCACGGATTGAAAAAAAATCAGGGTACCTTGGAATCAAGTTACTCTTGAAGTTCTTAGGTAAGCCAAATCTTCTCCAGAGGAATCTGGCAGTCCATCGACATCATCAGTAACTTCCTAAGGTTTCTCACCAAGATTGGTTCCATTAGCTCTCGCGCTTCAGCCTCTTCACTGGATATCTTTCTGGCCTTCTCCGTAAGTGTGACAGAAATGGGCTCTCGGGAAGCACTTCCACCAGAGACATGGAAGATGTTCGGGTGGCGCTCGATAAGTGAAAGAAAGTTCCATTTTTGGACAAAGCCAACCTCCTTTTCAAGGTCACGTACAAGTAGTGACCCTGTCTTTTGTGCCAAAATGAGGTCACGCAGATGAAGGAGAAGGGCAGGCTTCTTTTGAAGATCCATGGCCTTGTCAAGACCAGGCTCACGGTGATATAGCTTCTTCTTGGGTCGGCGTCCATGGCCAGCTGAGAATGAGGACATAGCATTCAGTTGCACAAAGGGAAGAGTTCTGGGAATCAAATATACATTCTGTCCCAATCTTCTTTCCATCATTCATGAAATGAATACCAAGCTATGTAGTCACAACAGGTCCAAGCATTCAGAAGTGCACATAAACAAGCAGCATGTTGCACTTTAAATTCTGCAAAAAAAAGAGAGGCAAAATTATATTCTCAGCCATGTCGATAGCCTACTATTTGCATCTTAGGAATCAAATTGCACAGGGGACATCTAATGTAAAAGAGATCACCGCTTGCTGTCACGAACATGCATTCGATTAGATCGACCAACAAAAAAAATGAGACGGCTACAATCTGTAAGAAGAAAATAAAGAGTTACTTTGACTCAATGATGGCGGGAAAATGGGTGTGGTATAGCTGCTACCTCGTGGAGCTGAAGAACGATTTGGCTGCTAGGAAGAGGCTTCACATCTTTCCTCTCTGATCTGTGTACCAATGGCCACAGTACCTTGTTTCAGAGTGCAGTACTCCCAGCATCTCAGTCATAGTCATCATAGGAACTGAACCTGGACTAATTGTAGTAATAGGAACTGAACCTGGACTACTGCGATTTGCATACTGGAACCGCATAGATGACCAGGGCGCAGACCTTAGAGGAAGAGAAAGTGTGCTCAAACTTTAGTTACCAGGAGGCAAGCACAGAAAATTTAGTCTGAAAATTTAGAAAACTGTATATAATTCCTCATTGCATCTAGCTGAATATATAATAAGAAGAGAGAAGGCGCACCCTAATATGGGATCATAACACCATCATTTATGTAAGACTCGAGGTAGAACAAAATGGAAACAAAAAACAGTTTGGGAGGGAGAGGGGACGGAGAACTGGAGAAGAGGGGGAAGCCGGGCCGAGGCGGCAAAGGCAAGCGGAGTTAGCGACGTTGCTGGGGCGGAGGCGGCAAAGGCGAGCACATCAGCTGCTGCCGCGGCGCACGCGACGCCGTCCGCCGAATCGTCGCATCCGCTGCCGTGTGGCCGTCCGTCCGAGATGGGCAGCCGGAGAGTGCGGTAAGGACGGCGGGCGGCAGCGAAGGTAGGGGCGGCGGGCGGCGGGCGGCCGGGGTCGGAGCGGTCAAGGGTGCGGGTGTGCAGGAGAAGATTCGGGAATGAGAGAGATGGCAGAGTTCACGCTTGGATCTGATATCAACGGCTGTGTTTGGATCTGAGGCTAAATGTTAACAAAATAAATTTATTAAGCTAAATTAATTTATTATTCTCTATCTATCTATCTACGTATATACATATACATATACATATACATATTATATATATTATATTTATTATTATTATTATATATATAATATAATTATAATTATTTTATATAAAACATTGGTAAGCCGATCGTCCACACCCAGACGATTCGCTCGCACGCTCACCTGCCCGCCTGACACTCCCACGCTCTCCCGTGCACGCGGTGGGCCTGGTCTCGCACAGACTCTCTCCCTCGTGCGACGATCCTGGCGATGTGTGATCGCTCGATCTCTCGACCCCACGGAAATCCCGCCCTCGCTCAAGCCTCGCGGAAAACTACGCGACATCTCCGTGCCACCGCACGTCTCTGCCGCCCACCGCGCGCAACATCCCCGTGCCGCTGCGTCCACAGCAGTTGCGCCGCCACCACCAGAAGACCATCCCCAGCCGGTGTCGCTGCCTCTACATCACCGTCGCTAATCCCCGATCCGGCTGCGATCAGATCTTGGGGCTCAAGAAGATGCGGCTCCCGAGGATGACGAGTATGTTCCCCATCGTGCTTCGGGAGGTCTCGCTATTGCCGATGCGGTTACAAGACCCGTACAAACTAAAAAGGTGACATTTTTCTCTCTATACCCAGCCCAATGGCCCAACGAAACCCTGTGCACGCGAGGTGTTTGTGTGAATGTCTTACACATGCTTGCCTGATTCGATTGATGGTGATGGTGCATCCGCACTGGTGTATCACATGTGCAAGGGCGTGATTTCGTCCATGGTCGCAAGGTGTTGCACCGGGATCTCAAGACACACAACCTGCTCATAGACAACAAGACCATGGTGCTCAACAAGGCGATGTCTCCTTTCCACTATTCTTCATCATCTGCATGGATGTTCCCAACTCTTGTGTCTTATTAATAGTAGAGTCTAAATTTCTTAACACATTCTCATGCTGTGGTACAGAGCGCTTGAGGTTATTCTTGGTGCTGCTCACTACTTCGTGTCGGTTGACATTTGGTCCCTGGGCTGCATATTTGGTGATTGGTACCATTTCGATCAGCTCAAAGATCCTTGTCAATGCAAACTGCTTCAGCAGTGATCGTGTTGGTTGTCCATAGAATACAGTTGTTGATATCAGACAAGACATGGTTACAATTGTTGTTCACAACAAGTAAATGAGCTGAGGAGGATATGGCCGGAGTTGCCCAGTTTGCAACCCGCGCCATGATGAGCTCGGGAATATTGTTGTACCAGATTCCAAGGTAGAGCTTTTCTAGAGTGGAATTGGAATGGCAAACGAGCCAAAGGTGAACTCACCACCACCAGATATGATAGTGGCGCTGGCCAACAGCGGTTTGCCAGGTAGACGAGGGTCATCTAAAGTGCACAAGACCAGCAAGAGGATGAGAACCTCAGTGTAGATCGAAATATAACTCGTGAATACCAACGAATCTCTTGTGGTGTCTCCGGCCCTCCATGTGAGTTCACAGGTGTATGCTTCAAAAGCATCAGAGAAGGTATGCGCATAAGCAGATAGCTGGCTACTTGTTAGCTTATGGCTCCATCTGCAAATATATCACCTGCAAACAGATTTTAGCAAAGGTCTGTTTCAGAAAAGAGAAGGGGTCCCCCAAAATGTAAAATTTAAATTTGTGTTTTTTATACATTTATTCAATAACTCTTGATTTAGGCACCTCTGTTTTTTTTCTGATATATGTGATTGTCGTCATATGGAAATTTCTTGCAAAATGACTTGTTCTGATTTTGTTAAAAAAGAATGTCTTATCCATTGAATGATTTTTTTCTTAGCTCACTTACTATTATGAGACAATGCAGCTTCTTTGTGTTTTTTAAAAAGAAAAATAAAGAATAAGAAAAGTATGCTAATATCACTTCATATTTTATTAATTGATTGGTACCAACCTTTTCAAGGGAATGGCACTGGGGAGTGATTGGATCTCCATTAAGTTGAATCAGAGATGAAGCATGCCATGGCCATTCAACTTCACAGGACACACAAAATGTAAGGCAAAATAATGTTGTGCTGCTTGCGTTTTGGATGGACCCATGTCGTGTGCAACTTAGTACCCTATTAAAGTGTTGATCAGATTGCACCCATGTTTTGGATAAACTTCTTTTCTTCAGGGAGGTTGTAGTGCTTATTGATACCATCACCTTATGATTTGTAGTTCCATCCATTAAGCAGGACTTAGTTATGATGCTTAAATGTACCAAATATTGTCATCACTATCGAGGACCATATATTCATATATTGTTGATTCCTGACTCCCAAAAAATTCAGACTTACTTGACATATTACAACTGAGTACCTTTGTACATTTGGGCATTGAGTTGAGGATATTTTGATGAATGATTCATTTTAGATAGAGAATAAAAAGAATGATCTTCTGTTGATTTGCAACATTGTTCTTTGCCTATTACTATTTGCATGATTAGTGTTTATTGTCTGATAATTGAGATCAATAATGTCACCCAGTTTCAGTTTTTATGTAGGTTCAAGCGGTTCATGTAAACCCTTCATGTCGTTCGGATCGGATCCCGCATGGCAAATTCAAAATCCCTAACTTACCAAAGCTCTCTTCTGCTGCTGCACCTGAGAATGAAGGGGAGGGGAAGGGGAGGGTATTTAGACTGACTCCAACAGCGGAGACCTAAACCAGAGACCCATTTCATTTATTGGGTCATGCACAGAAAAAGAGTTACACACCTAAATCTCACGTTCTCCAACAGCGAGCGCAGTGCGCAGACCCTTTTCCTTCTCGAGCGCTCTTCTTTCTCTCCTTCCCAACGCGTCGCGTCACTCCTCTCTCTCCTCGTTTTCTCTCCCCCACGTCGTGGCCGTCACTCTCTACCCAACGCCGCCCCTCCCTCCCTCCCCCTGAGCACGGCGGCCAGGGATCTCACCGGCGACGCTATTCCTCCCTCCACTCCGAGCACAGCGGCTTCCCTGCAAGATCTCGCCGGTGCAGAGATCTCGCCGGCACGGGCGAGGAGGAGCTCCGCTCCCCGCTCGGGCGAGGAGGAGCAGTTCCGGCGGCGCGGCGCGGGCAAGGGGAGCAGTTCCGGCAGCGCGGCGCGGGCGAGGAGGAGCCCCGCGCCCCGCTCCCCGCTCGCCGGCGCTGATCTCCGTCGTCGTGCTTTCCTCCGGGCAGCGGATCAGTGGCGGCCGCGGCGTTCGCTCCTCGTCGGGGGCTCGCCGAGCTAGGTCGGTCGTGCCCCATCACGAGTGTGGGCCCACCACTGCGCCAGCGATTTGCGTCGTCGTTGAGGATGACTCTTTTTTGCCTCTCCGATCAGCAGTCATGCAAAATACGTTTCTCGTTTGGGTCATCTGTTGGAGCATGTTCTCGGTATGCAAAAGCCCTGTGAACCACCTATTTTTGTGTTTGGGTCTTTTGTTGGAGTCCGTCTTACGACTGTCCTGTTGTTACTGCACCCGAGAATGAAGGGGAAGGGAGAAGGGCACTTAGGGCGCTCTTGGATTTCACTCGCTATGCGCCATAACAAAATGTTGATCTGTCAAATTCCGGAGGGCAAAATGTCCGCCCAACAATTGATCAAAGACAGCCTAAAAAAATGAACTGCCTGCAGCCAGTTTATACTAGCCAAATTTTGGTCCTCATCCAAATGCGTTTGTTGGCCCATGATTGAAATTTGGTCAGGCAGCCATCGATTGAAATCCAAATGTGTTGCGATGTGACAGTTGTTCGCCAAAGGCTACGTGGGCTAGAGTGATACCACTCTAGGATTCACTTGCCTTGGGATGGATTGAGTTCACGCCGTCTCCATAAGAGCATCTCCAATAGTTTGGAAAAATGACTTGTTATCCTTGTTTTATTGGGAAAAGATGAAAAAACGTTCTCCAACAGATTGGTATATGACTTGCTAAATTTTTCTAAATTAGAATCGGAATCCATCTACTTGCTATATTTACCAAGTCAGCTTCACTTGCTATCCAGCGTTTCTATATTATTTTTACCAAGTTGGAATACTTTTCTACGTTATTTTTACCAAACTATTGGAGATACATGAAAAATTTACTTGCCAAAAGTTTTAGCAAGTTGCTAAATAATAATTTTTCCTAAGTCAATTTTTTCAAACAATTGGAGATGCTGCGTGGTTTGGTTCATTTGGGTGAACATTTTGCCTGGGTGGATGGTACCAGTGATAGTGCTAGAATGGGAGTTAGTTGTAGTTAAAAAATGATAATGTAATGTGCTTCCTTTGATTATTGAAAATGTGTACTGAAGTGTAATCGATGATTAGCTGTAACTTCTATAATTGACTACAAATGAATTGTGTCAACATTACGCTCAAGAATAATTGTTGATATAATAATACAACAAATCCAAACTTAAATTGTTGTGGTATTGTTATAATCCCGTTGCAACGCACGGGCATGATCCTAGTAACAAAATAAATTTATTAAGCTAAATTAATTTATTATTATCAAAAATTTACTGTAGTACCACATTGTTAAATTATAAACTAATTAACTTTAATAGATTCGTCTCACAAATTAATTTTCTGCTAAAAATTAGTTTTATAATTAGCTTATTTTTAATAGACTAAATTAGAATTGTAACCTCAAAGCCAAAATTTTAACCCAGGAAACAAGTGGTCTTAGGCCTTGTTTAGTTTCCCCAACTTCTCCTAAATATTTCTAGATTCTCCGTCATATCAATCTTTAGCTGTATGCATGAAACATTAAATGTAGGTAAAAAATAACTAATTGTACTTTTAGTATGTGCATGTCGAGACGAATCTTTTGAGCCTAGTTAGTCCATGTTTGAACAAAGTTTTCCAAATAACAATGAAAGTGCTATGGTGTATTTGTCAAATATTTTCCAAAACTAAATAACACCTTAGGATAAATAGCTGCAGACACCAATCATTCCGACCAACTGCAGACGATCTGGTTCCGGACTTCCGGGACGACGGGGAGGAGAGAGGACAATAGGACAAGAGTAAGGAGGAACGGCTGTGATTAATCTACTGCCAGGGACGGCTGAGATGGATTTGTTGTAGGCGGAACATTACTTGTAATTAACAATGCCGTTCCTAATTATTTTAAGGTAATCCGTCTTGTTAATAGATTCGTCTGCATTGTGCATGTGCAACCAGACGGCCATAATATCAACAAAAAACGAAGCAGGAGTGCAGAACGAGAAGTGCTTGCCTGTAAAGATTCAGGAAAGCACCGCATGCAAATACCCGCAATCGGGTTTTTTTTTTCAGACGAAAACAGAGCATGCAACAACATTGCATTCTTTTTTTTTGGGCGAAAAGAGTATGCAACTGCTGCTTCTGAAAAAAAAAATAAAGTTCCTCTGTTGCGTCGCCGAAGGTACCAGTATTCCGACTTTTATCTGATGCTGTTTCATCTTCGGCCTGATCTGATGCTGCTGCATCGTGGCCTCCGCAAAAGCAGCAGCAGACCAACAGGAACACACCCTGTGGTTCATCCAAATTCACCTCGTCTCTTCAAAAGCCATGCCTGCAAGTACTACTATTTGCATGCACCAATGCACGGATTGACGGTTCCAGTCCGAGCCAAACTATGGATGGGGATGGTGCTCCACATGGATGGGGATGATGCTTCAAATGGGTATCCACGGTTCTTCTCTAATTTAATTTAAAGAACTAACTAGACAATTTCTTTCCTTATTTTTGCATATCAGTTCATTTAGTTAAACTAGGGGAGAACCGTGGATATCCATTTGGAACACCATCCCCATCCTTAAGCCAAACTGTCAATGCAAATAAAAAAAAAATCAAGAGAGGCCTGATCTCCTTTATGATTCATGCCCAGAAATGCCGCTGATGCTCAACACATTTTACTTCTTCCAAAGGGCTAATACAATACAGGGCACATATGTTTGGACCATAAAACATTATATGCCACAAGAGCCAATTCTCTGTCAGGTGTAGAAACACTGCAGCTGTGCACTTGCTGTTCCCATGGTATGTTCAATAGGTGATCAGTTTTAGTTTTGGAATTGAGAAACACAGGAATTCAACAATACTAGTAATCCCTACGGAATTTCACAGGAAATATGATTCCTCCAGATATAGAGAAGTTTTGCATTTCAAGCACAACCTTAGTTCCTGAGATTGGACTGTCTTCTTAAGTAGGAAGCTTAAGTATGACTGCTAGGTTTTCATATTGTTGCGCAGAAACTGTTAGGCGCCATGTCATCTTCTCTCGCCAAAAGGTCTTCGTTTGTCAACGATATCATCTTTCCCCCCAAAGCACTTCTCCAGTTTCCCTTTCTCAATTCTCACGCCTTTCAAAGTATTCAACATCATGGCCTGGAATTCATGGCAATTTCAGCTATCTATATTTGGGCCAAACCACTTCAAGCTCAAACTTGTAACTAGTTAGTACCACAGAGAATGCTTCCTTAACATCATGAATGTTCACCCACACTTCTAACAGCAGCACGGTAACTAGTTACACTACATTGTTTGGTCAAATCACTAAGCAATAATGAGTTGCGGGTGGCTGCTCCAGTGGCAAAATAAATGATATATTTTTAATTTGGCTACATATATTATGCTATACCATGGCACCAAGATTATTTTCTGGGAGAACAGATGGCTCATCAGGTAAATCCTTGATGTCATAGCACCATATATCTATTGCTTAGTGGGCTGAAAAGGAAGATGATCTATAAAGCAGCACTCCCTCTTTCAAATTATAAGACGTTTTAACTTTTCCAGATAAGTAGCTTTTGCTATACACTTAGTAAAGCCAAAACGTCTCATAATTTGGCATTGGGGGGAGTACATGATACCACTGGGCACAAAACCGAGATCAACATAATCGACAGGTAAGGTAACTTCATTCATCTATGGACACCATTAAAGAATGTCCAACTATACCAAAACATACCAAAATACAATGGACCTCAATTCATGCGAACAGTTGTCAATGGTGAACAAACCTAAGGTATCCAAATCACTGGAACTGATAATAGTTCAAGGAAAAAATGATGTGGATGACCGACAGTGAAGAGAAATGCAATCTTTTTGCTCTGTTGTTGTTTTGTAACAAAACCTTAACAGGTGGCATCCTTCAAAAGAGGTGTATGGTCTATGGCCAACCAGCTTTTACAAGGTAGACGTCCTCTTGTTATTAGTAGGTTCCCTGCATTTGTAAACCGGAGCTGATTATTATGTTACTGGACTAAAAGGGCAAGTTATCGTGGCCTATGGTTAACATCAGGCGTTATGAGCTTGTGAACCATTTCCTTCTTACTATTGTACAAGAGAGGCCTCCTACCAGGTTAACTTCCACTTCCACACATAATGAGAAAGGCAGTAAGAAGCTATGTCAATGTGGCAACAATTTTTGACATTATTCCAACTTCTTCAACTCATTTGAGGAGGAGATAGTAACTGAACATGTAGGAGTATGTATTAGTATCACCACCGCCCAATGCAAAGCTGAAAACAAATAGTACAAATCACCTGATCTATTGCATCTGCGTGCTACATGGCTCTTGGATCGGTCCCAAACGGCCAGATGTAGACCATCTCGTCCCATCCGGTGCTAGCGAGCAAGCCATCGACGAGGACGCTCATGTCGATGCCAGCGACGAACTCGGTGTGGTGGTTGTACCTGGCGAGCAGCGCGTCCTCGGCGCGGTAGTCCCACATGCAGACGGTCATGTCGTAGGAGCAGGACATTAGCATACCCTGGCGGTGCGGCGAGAAGCGGACCCGTTTGACGGCGTAGCCGTGTCCGGTGAGCTGCGCGATGGGCGCCCGCGGCGCGCGCACGTCCCAGACGCGGATGGACTTGTCGACGGAGGCGGTGGCGAGGATGGAAGGGTCGTACTTGTCCCAGTCGAGCGAGAGCACCTCGTGGTCGTGCGCGGGCAGGATGAGCGTGGGCGCCGCGTCCCGGACGTCCCAGACGCGCGCGGTTCGGTCCCCGGAGGCGGAGGCGAAGACGTCCGGGTGGCGCGCGGACCAGGCGGCGGCGTAGACGCAGTACTCGTGGCCCCGGAAGGTGCGGACGGAGGCCGGGCGGTCCGGGGACCAGAGCTTGAGCGTGTCGTCCCAGGAGGCGGAGAGGAAGGCGTCCCGGCGGACGGGGTTCCAGTCGAGGCCGTGCACCTCCCGCGCGTGCTCGCGGAGGAGGCGCACGGGGTTCTGCGCCGGCGGGAGCGCGGCGTCGAAGAGGCGCACGGAGCCGTCCCCGGAGGCGGCGGCGCAGAGGGAGTCGTGGGACTCGGACCACGCGCAGTCGAAGAGCGCGTCGGAGGTTGGGAAGGAGAAGACCGGCGCCGGGGCGGCCCCGGGCCCGGCGGCGGCGAGGTCGAGGACGATGAGGTGGCCGTTGCCCACGAGGCCGAAGTGCTGGGACGTGGCGGCGAGGAGGCGGTTCTCGTGGAAGGGGCTGAAGCGCACGGCGAAGCCCGGCGCCGGGGCCTTGAACGCCGGCATGGCGGCGGTGGGTGGATCGGCCGGCGGATCCGGATTCGGGAAGGGACTCGGGTAAGACTTGGATTTTAATTTTATTTTTTCTTTTTTATTTCTTTTTCTTTATTTTGATGATAATGGCTGTGCCTCTGCGGTGCGTTCAGTCAGTCCTGGACCTGGCAGGCTGGCACAGCACAGCACCGAAATGCGGATCCGGATAACGTCATCAACAGTGAAATCTTCCTCTAATCTCTGCAATGCTGCTGCCTGCTGCTTTGAAGGGGTTAAATGTGTCTAATGGAACATTGGGATACGTATGCAATAAAAACCAGCATTCTATGCCAACTATAGAAACTCTAATCTAAGACCACACGAATCTAATCCGATGGTTAGAGGTGAAGATGAGTTATTTGAGCACTTAGACCATCCCACTATGCCCACGTCTGTTTGTATTAAGATGAGATGAGTCGAGAGATTTAAGTGCTAAAATAACACACCATCAGATTAGATTCGTGTGGTCTTGATTAGAGTTTCTATAGTTTATACATGAGGCTGGTTTTCATAGCATACGTTTTCATTAAAAATAGACTAATAAAAAATAAATTATATATTTCATCTGTAACTTTGAGATGAATTTATTAAGACTAATTAATCCATCAATAACATATGTTTTATGTAGCACAACATTATTAAATCATAGACATCTGTGTAATTAGTTATTTTTAGTCTATATTTATCGACGAAATATGGTCGATAGCCCACCTATGAGTATATCTATGACGGTGGTTTAATTAGTGGAGGTGCGTAAGACGACGATTCAGACGTTATCACATGAAGCACTAGAAGAACATAAGGGTTTATCTAGGTTCAGGACGCTAGGAGAGTGTAATACCCTACGTCCAGCGCTAGGTTTTGTATTACATGATGTGATGAGGTGAATGGAAGTGTTTGGAAGGGGGGTCTTTGCTCGTCTTGTATAGCACGAGAAGTAAGGTTACAGATCTGAGAAGATTGAGTCGATTACAAGTACAAAAAAAACTAATCGATTACAATCAGTATATCCGCATAAGATACGAGATTTACTATAACCGATCAGGTTTCTTTGATTGCCAAGCTTGATAGAGGCCGCATGGGTCACGCCAACCAGATGGGCTTTGTCCGTATAGGTCTTTATCGGCGGATTGTGTTGCCTCCTCTGAAGCGGCCCAAGCCTGGCCACGAGGGTATACGAGTTTATACTCCCACAATATTTAATACCTCATGTATGTGTCTAAATATTCGATGTGATAGTTGAAATTTTTTTGGGTTGTGAACTGGGCCTAAGTGTTTAGTTGGTGGACGAAAAGTTTTTGGGTGTCATATAGAATATTGCAGTACTAAGATCATCTCCAACAGTTCCTCAAATCAACTTGCTATCCCTTGTTTTTTTGCAAAACGTGAAAATCCACCCTCCAACAGTTTGCTAAAAGAGGTTGCTATCTTTGACAAGTTGCCATCCGGAGGCCTCGCTCGCGCATATATCCACGCGCGGAGAGGACTTGCCATCGCGTGAAATTGGTGCCGCCGCTCCTCTCCCACGTGCGCGACAGCTTCCCGCGCCGCCGCGAGCCACCCGTCGTCGGAGCCGGCAGAGCTGTAGGAAGCGGCGTCAGGGTCTCAGGGAGAGACGCCCGGCACACACCCGCGCGCACGGAGAGAGGCAGACTAGGAGAGGGAGAAATCGAGAGAACCCCTATGTAGCTTGTTCTCCGCGATGGAGGCGGCTGAACGCATCTTGGCCCCTAGTGGGTTTCGGTGATTGGATGAAACACAAGATTACTGTGACTAACGTGTGTTTTGCAGAAACATGGATGAGTTTGGTCACGGTAATGGCGACGATACGGGAATATGGAGTTCATGTCCTCTGGTGATGGATATCGTTTCGGTTTTCAAAGGACGGACGACGAAGACGGTGGTAGACTAGGCTAAGTGTCATATGGTGTTGAAGGACACTTAGGTAGTCTTAGGTCTTTGTTTTTCCTTTGGCCGTACTCTAAAGGGGAGCGTGAATCAGTAGCTTGACCTAGATGAGTCTATTGAGGTAGGTGTGGTGCACACTTGTTATTTCATAGCCCTAGGTAGCTTTGAGAGAGCCCTTATGTCGTGAGGATGAAAAGTCGTTAAGGCCGCGTCGCGATCCGAGTTGGTTTTGCCCTTGGAAAGGGCATCGGACGCTGGCCTAGTGGGCATCGGACGCGCGTCCGATGCTTACTAGACTTGGGTTAGTCTGATGCGTGGCATCGGACGCGCCGATGGTGTCACATCGTACGCGCTCGTGCCACTGTTCACTTGGGAGTGAACTTGAGGGCGCATCGAACGCTGAGGGCCAGCGTCCGATGTCCATGCAGAGAGGTTCCAGAGAGGTAAGAATCGCATCGGACACGTCCTATGCGATGGCATCGGACGCTGCCCAGCGTCCGATGTCAATTTGAGAAGTCTGACAGGAAGTACAGTTGACTGTTGGGTCGAGGGCATCGGCGCGTCCGATGCCAGGCATCGGAGCGTCCGATGCCCCCAAAAAACGCCCAGTCCAGTGCTCTTTTGGATGGCCGGTTGGGGGAGTATTTATACTCCTCCCCCTCCTCCATTAGAGTGTTCTTTCCACTTCCATCTGCTGAGAGACACATTGTGAGTGTGAGAAAGTGCAAGAGCCCTAGTGAGGTTGAGAGAATTGCTAATCGCGAGAATTAGTGACCTCCTAGTGAGAATTGAGTAGCAAGTGTGCATCCATCCATCTCTTTGGCCTTGTCTTGGTCAAGTGAGAGTTCTAGCTTGTTACTCTTGGTGATCGACATCACCTAGACGGCTTGGTGGTGATCGTGAAGCTTGGTGATCATCCGGAGGCTTGTGGATGACCCAAGGAGGCTTGTGACCAGTAGTGAGCGATTCACCGGGCCGGAGTGACGAAGAATCAGCTCATAGTGAGCACTTGATCCTTGCGCGGATCAAGGGGGAGCGATACCCTTGCGTGGGTGCTCCAACGAGGACTAGGGGGGTGTGCCGACACCTCGATACCTCGACAAAAAGATCGTCGTGTCATCTCTACTCTCCTTACTTACGCATTTACATTTGAGCAATTCAATTCCGCAATTTACTTGTTGTTCATTCATACTTGAATTGCTTTGCTAGAGTAGAAATGACATAGTGATAGTCTTTTATGCAGTAGAGTATAGAGAAACACACTTCTAGGCACAAGGGGTTAATTGGGCTAGATAGATTTTAATTTGTGCTAAAGTTTTAGAAAAGCCCAATTCACCCCCCTCTTGGGCATCTTGATCCTTTCAATTGGTATCAGAGCCTCGTGCTCTTAATTTAGGCTTAACCTCCTAGAGTTAAGATGTTCGGAGGTGATGGACCACCTCCCATGTTCGAGGGAGACGACTTCCCATATTGGAAGATCTGTATGGAGTCATACCTAGAAGCGGTTGATGTCAAATGCCGCGAAGCCGCAATCACCGGCTTTACCAAGCCCAAGGAGGGCACAAGCCTTACTCCTAATGAAGAGGAGAATGAGAAGTGGAATACAAAATCAAAAAACATCCTATTTAGAGGCATTTGCAAGGATGTGTTTAATCGCGTCCGGAACCACAAGAATGCCCATGATCTATGGGATAACATTTGTGCGCTCCATGAGGGAACCAAGAGTGAGCGTGAGGAGCGTTATCATTTGGTTATGCAAAAGTTACATTCTTTTGATATGCTTGCTCATGAAAGTGCAAATGAAATGTACTCGCGCTTGAATGTTCTTGTAGAAGAGCTCAATGGACTTGACCTCACACAAATGCAACTATCTGATGTTGTGAGGAAGATTCTTTGTGTCCTTCCGATTGAGAAGTATGGACACATTGTGACGGTGCTACATCGAAGTGATCTTTCCACCGCTACACCAACTCAAATATTGGGAAAGATCAATGCGCATGAGATGTACATGCACATCACACAAAGTGGTGGGTCTTCCACCGACAAGAAGAAGGACTTGGCCTTCAAAGCAAGCCATGACAAGAAGGGCAAGTCCAAGGCAATAGAGGTGCATCATGAGAGCACAAGTGATAAAGAGGATGATTCCAACATCGCTCTCATGGTGAGGAAGACCACCAAGATGTTGAAGAAGCTTCACAAGAATGGAGTCAACTTTGACTCAAGAAAGAAGAAGTTCTTCACAAGTAGCAAGAGAAGGCCAATCCCCGAAATGGATTGCTACAATTGCGGTGAAATTGGCCATCTTGCTCATCAATGCACCAAGCCCAAGAAGGACAACTACAAGAACAAGAACATGGGCAAGAAATATGACTCATCTAGCGAAGATGAGAAGAAGAGTGAGAAGCCCTACAAGAAGGATGGCAAGAAGAAGAAGCAATACCACAAGAAAGGTGGCAAGGCTTACATTGTTGGTGATTGACTCACCGACATTGACTCCTCCGATGGCTCATCCAATGAAGATAGTGATGATGAGAAGGAGAAGGTGGCCGCTCTAGTGATGGGGACTTCTACACCACCACCACCACCGTCGCCATCATCCTCTACACACCTATGCCTCATGGCAAAGGGTGACCGAAAGGTACAAAGTGATGATGACTCTAGTGATGATGAGAGTGATGGAGAATTCCAAGCTCCTTCTTATGATGAACTTGTTGATTTGCTAAACAACTACTCTAAAATCATAAGAAAGACTAGAGCTAAGAATGAAATGCTTGTTCATGATAATGAATCTCTTGTTGACAAGTACAACAATGCTACACAAGTGATGAGCTTAAAAATGAACTTGCTACTATGTCATCTTGTATCAAGGAGCTCAAGTCCTCTAACAAGGAGCTCAAAGCTAAAAATGAAAAACTTGATAAGATGCATAGTGACCTTACCACTAGCTATGCTTTGCTCAAAGAACAATATACTCAAGTTAAATTTGATCATGATGCTCTCACTATTGCTTATGATATGATTTCCCATGAGACACATGATGCCCCTAACCATGTTGTTAAGTGTGACATAGCAACATCTTGTGAGGACTTGGTTAGTGAGCATGATGAGCAAAGAGCTAGTAGCAAGGGCAAGAAAGTGGTTGTGGCCGAACACTATGATGACTATGTCAAGATCAAGAATGAGAATGCAAAGCTCAAGATTGATCTAGAGGAGCTAGCAACCACCAAGCAAGTTGCTATTGAGACTCATGATGAAGATTATAGCATGACACTTGAGCTAGACATGCTAAAAGAAGAAAACAAGAGATTGAAGATGGAGAGGGATTACAAGATGACACCATCCCAATTGGAGCTCCAACAAGAGAATGACAAGCTCAAGAAAGAGAAAGAGCACCTCATCACCGGGTTGAGAAACTTCACCAAGGGTCAATGTCTTCAAAGTGAGCTACTCATGAACACCGTGATGAAGACAAATAGAAATGGTATTGGCTATCTTGAAGAGAAGATGAAGCAACACAAGAGCATCACAAAGCCAAAGAAGAAGAAGTTGGGAAGATGCTTTGAGTGTGGAAAAGAAGGTCACTTTGCTCACAATTGTGAAGAGCCAAAACCCACACCCTTGCCCAAGCATGCTAGGCCCTTTGCTTTCAATGCTCACTACATGCTTAGACAAGATTCTAGTGGCAAGGTGAAAGTTATGTTCATGGGGCCTCCTAACAAGAATAGGCCAAAGCAAATATGGGTTGCAAAGTCTCTAGTTGAGAAGGTTAAGGGGCCTCAACAAGTTTGGGTCCCTAAAGTTCAAGCTTGATTTCTTTTGTGTGTAGGTGAACTACAAGACCAGTGGATCTCATTGGGTGATCGATAGTGGTTGCACACAACATATGACCGGTAATCCCCGAATGTTCACCTCACTAGAAGAGAATGTCAATGACCAAGTGTCGGGGGTCCACAAAAGGGGTACCCCCAATCAACGCAAAACAAATAGGTTAAACCTAGAACACCAATTAATAAACCCAGCTAAGCTAACCTCCCAAAGAAACCAACCCCTCGGAGCCTGCAACGCTGGCACACCACCAGGGAGCTTAGACTTGTCGAGACCTTACCGGCCACCTCCTGGTAGCCCACCCCTCGAACCCGCAAAGAGCTGCGCATCGCTCCTCGGGACCTCGCGCGGGACCTCGAGCCCCTCCAGCACGATAGCCTATCCCTCAGGGCTCGTCTCGATCTAGGCCTCGAGCCGGAGCTCAACCTCCACTCACCCGAGCCCTCAGCGCACGGGCTTGAGCGAGTGCGCCACTACCCTTCGAAGCCCTCCACGAGGAGGAAGCTTCCTGCTCCCTAACCCCATACCGCGCATTTAATACATCCACCTACTCCAGTCACGTCCTCTACAGCCCGACGTGTACCACAGTAACCAGGGCAGAGTCAAGTCTCGTTTTCACCACAAGCATGGGCAAAAGGGCGCCAGTACGGCACTGTTAACCCATACCCTACACTGTTGCACGTCCAAGCCACGTCTCGAGGCCCGGATGCCCACTGCTCAATCAATTTTCACGGGACTTGTCCATACCTGCGGGGGCTCGAGCCCCCTCGTAGGCGCCACCTCGAGGCCGGCTCCGCGCCCCTCGAGCCCTAACTGCTTTCATGCTATTGGAAGACAGGTACCCCAAGATCCGGAGGGACCCCGCCGTGTCTTGTACGTGCCGGAATGGGTGCTGTACGACTTCTACATTGTCACGCCATCACGTCTGCGCCCAGGGTGGAGGCCACGCTCCAAGGATGCCTCAACAACAACGCCCACGTCGGCTCCAGTGGCCCCGACAAGACAGGATTCCTACCCTACGCCATATCGAGCGCTGTACATATCTATCCTGTGTAAACCCTAGCCTCCTCTTGTTCTATAAAAGGGGACGCCAGGGCCCTTCGCGCGGGGACAAGACGCGAATCCACGGTTACACAACTCCGAGAGACAACACACAAGTCCACACACGTACACACGCGAGTCCAGACCCCGGTCTACGCTCGCCAAGCTTGTATTCGCCCCTGTACAAGCACTTAGGTGCAAGTACTACAAGAACCTCCTCCCCCGCTGGACGTAGGGCCTTCTTTGCCCAAACCAGGATAAATCCTTGTGTCATCTTGCATCACCATCCAGGAAGAGAGCACGCGATCATATTACTCGTTGGTGTCACACCCCCGGGTCCGAAACACCGACACCAAGAAAAGATTACATTTGGTGACAACTCAAAGGGCAATGTCAAGGGTTTGGGCAAAGTGGCAATATCCAATGATCATACAATATCAAATGTGCTTCTAGTTGCTTCATTGAGCTTCAACTTGCTATCCATTGGGCAACTTTGTGATCTTGGCTTTCAATGTTTGTTCACCGACAAAGAAGTGGTTGTGACCAAGAAAAATGATACACAAGTGATATTCCAAGGCTTTAGATACAACAATCTCTATCTAGTGGATTTCTCCTCCGAAGATGCCAACTTGAAGACATGTTTGTTCACTAAGCAATCTCTTGGTTGGCTATGGCATAGAAGATTGGCACATGTTGGAATGAACACTCTCAACAAGCTTTTGAAGAAGGATTTGGTTAGAGGCTTGAAGGATGTCAAATTTGAGAAGGACAAATTGTGTAGTGCATGTCAAGCCGACAAGCAAGTTGCAAATACCCATCCAACCAAAGCCTTTGTATCAACATCAAGAGAGTTGGAGCTACTTCACATGGATCTATTTGGGCCAACAACATATGCTAGCTTGGGTGGAAATCTCTATTGTCTAGTGATTGCTGATGACTATTCAAGATACACTTGGGTATTCTTTCTTCATGACAAATCCGAAGCAACCCCTTCATTCAAGAAGTTTGCCAAGAGAGCCCAAAATGAATTTGACTTGAAGATCAAAAAGATTAGAAGTGATAATGGGAAAGAATTTGACAACACCCATATTGAGCAATATTGTGATGAAGTTGGGATCAAGCATGAAGTCTCCGCAACATATACACCACAACAAAATGGGGTAGTTGAGAGGAAGAACCGGACACTAATCACCCTAGCAAGAACTATGTTAGATGAGTACTCTACACCGAAAAGATTTTGGGCGGAAGCAATCAACACCGCATGCTATGCATCCAACCGGTTGTTCCCCCATCGTCTCCTTGGCAAGACCCCCTATGAGCTACTCAACAACAAGAAGCCGAATGTATCATTCTTTAGAGTGTTTGGGTGCAAATGCTACATCTACAAGAAGCGCCAACACCTAGGGAAGTTCCAACACCGTTGTGATATTGGTTTTCTTGTTGGTTACTCATTGAAGTCCAAAGCATATCGAGTATTCAACCATGCCACCGGGATGATAGAAGAAACATATGATGTGGAATTCGATGAATCTAATGGCTCTCAAGGAGAGCATGAGAATCTTGATGATGTAGGTGATGAACCATTGAGGGAAGCAATGAAGAACATGTCGGTTGGAGCCATCATGCCTAAAGATGATGATGATGATGATGATGTGCAAGTCATTGACAAGCCACCCTCATCAAATGTACCACAAGATGATGATAAAGATGGGAGAGAACCATTTGAAGATACTCATGTCTCTCATGATCAAATGGTGGTACAAGCTCAAGATGTTGATGCTCCACAAGCGGCCCCTCAAGTGGTTGATCGAAGAACTACTCCTCTACTACAAGCTCATCCTCAAGATCTCATCATAGGGAGTCCAACAAGGGGTGTAATGACTCGATCTCAAAAACTTGCTTTATTTATGGAACATCACTCCTTTGTTTCTCTTGTTGAGCCTACCATTGTAGATGAAGCTCTAGGTGATCCAAATTGGGTGAATGTCATGCATGAAGAATTGAACAACTTCACCCGCAACCAAGTTTGGACACTTGAAGAGCGACCTAAAGGCGCAAGAGTCATTGGAACAAAATGGTTGTTTAGAAACAAGCAAGATGATCAAGGCAAGGTTGTTAGAAACAAGGCAAGGCTAGTTGCAAAGGGGTTCTCTCAAGTTGAAGGTTTGGATTTTGGAGAGACCTTTGCATCGGTTGCAAGACTTGAAGCCATTCGTATCCTCCTTGCATATGCATCACATCATGACATTAAATTATATCAAATGGATGTGAAAAGTGCATTTTTAAATGGCTTCATAAATGAACTAGTCTATGTTGATCAACCTCCCGGGTTTGAAGACCCTAGATATCCTAATCATGTTTATAGGTTGTCCAAGGCGCTATATGGGCTCAAGCAAGACCCAAGAGCATGGTACGAGCGCCTCCGGGACTTCCTCATTGAGAAGGGCTTCACCATTGGGAAGGTTGACACCACACTATTTACCAAGAAGCTTGATGGAGAGATCTTCATTTGTCAAGTCTACGTTGATGATATCATCTTTGGGTCAACAAATGAAGCCTATTGCAAGGAATTTGGTGACTTGATGTCAAAGGAGTTTGAAATGTCCATGATTGGCGAGCTCACATTCTTCCTAGGCTTCCAAGTCAAGCAATTGAAGGAGGGGACTTTTATATCTCAAGAGAAGTACACAAAAGACCTCCTCAAGCGCTTCAAGATGGATGATTGCATGCCTAACAAGACTCCAATGCCAACAAATGGACATCTCGACCTAGATGAGGGAGATAACCCGGTTGATCAAACTCTCTACCGTTCTATGATTGGTAGCTTGTTATATTTGACCGCATCTAGGCCCGACATCATGTTTAGTGTGTGCATGTATGCTCGGTTTCAAGCCGATCCTAGTCCTAGGGAATCACATCTTATAGCCATGAAGAGAATCCTTAGGTACCTAAAGCACACCCCAAGCATTGGCCTTTGGTATCCCAAAGGAGCTAACTTCCAACTCGTTGGGTATTCCGATTCGGATTACGCGGGTTGCAAAATTGATAGAAAGAGCACATCCGGAGGGTGCCATTTGCTTGGGAGATCACTAGTTTCATGGAGTTCGAAAAAGCAAAATAGTGTGGCCTTGTCTACTGCCGAGGCAGAATACATAGCCGCGAGAGCTTGTTGTGCACAAATCCTTTACATGAAACAAACCCTTTTAGACTATGGTGTAGTTCTAGAAAGGGTACCTTTGTTGTGTGACAATGAGAGCGCGGTTAAGCTTGCTAACAACCCGGTTCAACACTCTCGCACAAAGCACATAGATATTTGCCATCACTTTCTAAGAGACCATGTTTCAAAGAAAGATATATCCTTAGAAGGAGTTAGAACCGAAGATCAATTGGCGGATATCTTCACCAAACCCCTAGATGAGAACACCCTTTGTAGATTGCGAAGTGAGCTTAATGTGCTTGATCTAAGTAACTTTGTCAAAAGGTGAAAGGGGGTTGTATTTGCATTGCATTGTATAATATGCCATGTTTAAATTATGCTATGCACATAGGCTTGTCAGACGTGGTTAAGATAACCGCCTAAAAAGCGTGTGAAGAAGCTTACCCATGAGCAAACTTGACAAGCAACCTAGATTCAAATTCTGTATTGCACTGCATTTGCATGTGTGTTGCTTTGTCGTTTCTCTTTGGTTAAGTTTGAGCAACCGCTGTGTTCATCCACCGCTAGGGGAGCATTTGAGGCTCCTTTTGGTTAAGACCCCTAGTTTTGGTGGCCACATGTTGTTCCTCAGGATTTATTGCCTATTTTCTCTAAAAAGGATATATAGCCTAAGGAAAAATATTTATAAAATTGAGGGTTTATGCAAGGATGCTCATACTAGGTTCCAACTAGTGTTTATTTGCCTCTTCTTCGAGTTGGAACTTGGTTGGGAGAGGGAGCCGCAACAGAAATCTTCAAAACTGCCCAACATGCAGCATCGGACGCTGGCCCCAGCGTCCGATGCCCCCACTGTACACAGCCCTGGCTGGAACAGTGTTGGCATCGTGTCCGATGTGTCATCATCGGCGCGTCCGAGGTCTCATCGGACGCTTGCCGAGGCAAGGACGCGTCCGATGTGATTTGGGCGGTTCTGGAGCTCTCTGGATGGGCATCAGAGTGTCCGATGTATTCCATCGGTGCGTCGGATGCTCCTTTAAGCGACGCGGTTCGTTCTTTTCACCGACGAAAGGGTCCCACATGTCATACCTCTTCATTTGTATTCTTCCTCGCGCCCCCAACCACAAGCCCGAGCCTGCCGCCGCCGAACCTCCCGAACCCTAGCTCGCGCTTGTGCTCGCCCCCACTGACCGCGTCCACCCGTGCTCGCACCTGATCGTCGCCGGCCACCGCGCGCCACTGCTCCTCCCCTCGCTACAGCCTGTCGCTCGCCGGAGTCAAAAATGCCGGCCGCCCAAGACCTCGCCGGAGTTCGCATTCGTGCTCGCCGCAGTCCGCCGGAGCAACGCCCTTTGCCCTCGCCGGAGTTCGACTTCGTCTTCTCCACCCCCGGTGATCTTTTCCCCGGTCTGCAGAGTCCCCACACTGAGCATCACCCCCTTCCCTCCAGTCTCCATGCACACCCCATGCTCGACAAAATGTCCCAAAGCCCGTTCTTCGCTGTTTAACCCGTATTTCGCCCCAAAATCCTTGCAGACCCCCTTGGCGTGACTCGTGGGATATCAAACATTGGTCCTTACCCCTTTCTTGGTTGGTTTCGTCGATCATCAGGTAGCGAAGCCCTTTCCCCTCTTATCCAATTGTTTTGCTTCCATAGGACATTCTCGTCTCTAGCGTATATGTTTCTTATATATATCTCTCTATTCTCTGCAGCGAGTCAGTGTCAGTTGACAGTTTGACAGTTGGTCAGTGACATTAAACCCGGGGCTGTTAGTGTCAGTTGGCTGTTAGTGTCAGGGGGAGGTACTGTCAGTTGACTTGTCAGGGGATTTCAGGTTGCAGTTTATCTTTCAGCGGCAGTTGTTCTCAGTTCTTGTCAGCTATGCGCTGCAAGAACGTCAGTGGTGCTCTAGAGGACTCACCTCCACGTCCTCCGCCTTCTAGTCAGCGGCAGGCAAAGATGCTTACGCGCAAGAAGCGCTCCAGAGCTGACAGAGAGGCTGAGCAGGCCAGAGCAGTGGCAGAGGCTGCCGAGAGAGCAGAGTGGGGAGGCTGCAGTGGTGGTTTGAGGATCGAGGATTAGCTCACCCCCGAGCAGAGGAGGGCTGTTGAGGAGGCTGAGCGTTGGCACGGCTCGCCGACAGGCACGCTTATGGCTGCCAGTCGCCGGACCACGTTGACTGTTCCAGGTGTCGAGTCGTAGAGTACACAGCAGGGCCAGGCAGAGGCCACAGCAGCTGAGACAGAGGAGGCCAAGCCAGAGGCAGAGGAGGAGGTGCCAGAGGAGGTTCCCAGGCGCCGGTCGTCCCGTCGCAGGACCGAGGTGCCACCCCGGCCCGACGTCCCTCTGCAGGGTGCACGTGCTCCATCGAGGCGTCCACCCCCGCCGATTCCATGACTGGATCTCCGTGCGGCCACTTGCTCCCAGATTCAGACCCTTCGGCTTGTACCAGTGGAGCAGTGGTTTCTGAGAGAGAGATAGCAGCAGGCAGGGCCCGACTTCTACACTGTCCTCCAGGAGGATTTCTACCAGGGATACAGGAACGCAGACATTGTGTTGTGTTCACAACGAGTCTGTCCCCTGGAGGCAGTGGTCACAACAGCTGGAGAGTAGATCCACCCATCCTCACGTTTTTACCCGGTTTTGCAGACCTGTTGGGCCGGTCTGGATCGTATATTGAGGACTGGGTCTTTCAGTTCTATGCTTCGCTTTGGGTACACCCTGACAGAGAGACCATAGAGTTTGCCTTTAGAGGGGAGCACTACCGCTTGTTCTCGTCCGAGATCCAGGATTGGTTTGGATTGCAACACTCTCAGATCCGGATCCACGACCTGTGCTACGACAGGACCGAGCCACCCAGACGCCCTCACGGCGGTGCACAGCCGTCGACAGACTTGGTCCGCCTGTGCTTCACTGAGCCCTTCGGCGAGGGTTCGAGTCGCGCTCCTAGGGACTTTACCCCTACAACTCGGATCCTCAACGAGGTTCTCTGGCGGACCCTGCTACCCAAGGTGGGCTTCAGAGAGGGACTTTCACGCTTACAGCTTTGGCTACTCGCTTAGCTGGTCAGACAGCATGAGTTCGACGTCTGGGGCGTTATTCTATGCGAGATGGAGGACACAGTAGTAGAGGGCATTAAGGCCCAGAGGCAGCTACCCTATGTTCATTAGATCTCCTATATTCTTTGGAAGGTAGCTGTCACTATAGGGACTCGACCAGGACAGTCTCTTACCAGCTCAGCGACCGTGTTCCCCGAGTACAACATGAGTAAGCTTTTGGGACACGGTCGAGACCGCAGGCAGCCGGAGCAGCAGCGACCGTCCAGCTCGAGACAGCGGCCAGAGGTGCCAGAGTCAGCTCTGGAGCACGACGAGACCGTCCGAGTCCTCGCGGAGCAGGAGCTTGCACAGTTAGAGGGCGAGGGTCAGTTTGTCGCCGAGGACCCCTGAAAGTGCATGTTGCACTTAAATATGATTTTGGATGACTTGATGACAATGTTGATTAAAGGTCTAATATGTTTGCTAAGTGTGACACAGGAAAAAGCTTATCTCACAATATGTTTGAAATGAAATGCAAAGCCAAAATGATGGATCGTTGTATGATATTCATATCACAAGCACAAGACAACAATGAAAATGACATTGATGAAAAGGCTACTCTATTGTGGGATAATCATGGTTCATATGTGTGCTAACAAAGGATTTAAAGCAAAGTGTGATTGAATGACTTGAAGATGATGAAGATAGCAAGGAAAGAGTCTTTGAGGTACTAAGCAAAGGTGAAGGGCAAGCGACGGCTTGGCGACCGACAATGTTTTCCTAAGCAGTAAACGGTAAACAGTCGGTCACTCTTTGTTTAGCGTTTAGGCCGTTTAAACGGTGTTTAAACGGAGTTAAACGGCCTAAACGGTTTTGTATGGTAACACTAAAATATACATATTTATGTATGTAAAAATTAAATTTGCTAGAAACTGTACATATTTGCACATGTAAAAAATAAATATTATACCAAATAATATTTTTGGAAGAAATCTAAATCCCACAACATTTCATATACTCACAATGTTAATTAGTTTTGTGTTGATTATGGTAGTCGTAGTCCTCTAATTAACCAAATTATGGATTAAATGGTTGTTTAGATCATTTAATCATGTCTAACCTGATTTTCTTTAGACCATTTAGACGGGTTTAAACGATTTAAATGGTCCAACCGTTTAATTCACCGTTTAGGGCCTAAACAAAACAGATGGCCTCTGTTTACCGTTTAAACGGTGTTTAAACGGACTAAACGGCCGTTTAGGCGAACAGAGGCGACCGAAGAACCTAGCTAGGGTGAAGAAGAAAGTACTTGCATTTAGTCGAAGGATCAATCAAGCTTGAAGATTACATTAAGTGGAGAATCAACATTCCTAGCAACAATATTGATTGAAGTGACTTGACACATTTGGGATTTCATCATATCACTTGTATGGCGTCAAGTCACATGCTCAAGATGGCTATGCTCGAGGGATATCTACTTTTAATCATGACAAGCATTCCTCTAAATAAAGGAGATGAAGAGAAGCGGCTTCGGTTCGATGGAAATCAACTCAAGAGGTTTAAAACATGTTTTTCAATTTATCTTGAGTGATTAGGAAAGCCGTACTATTAAGAGGGATGCAACATATAGTAGATGATTCTTCATAAGTGCTCAAGTATAAAATAAAATCAAAAGAGAGACACAAAATCACTTCACGAACACTTGGAGAGGTTGCTGTCAACTTCCAGCGTCGGAAGTTCCGACCTTAAAGTCGGAAGTTCCAACACTGGGATTTTCAGCAAGTCTATCCTCCCAGCGTTGGAAGTTCCGACCCGAGTTCCGACACTTCAGCGTCGGAAGTTCCGACGCGAGTTCCGACAGTGGGATCTCGACCTACTCAGCCTCCCTGCCGCAAGCTCGTCGGAAGTTCCGGTTATCTCCCGGAAGTTCCAACGTGCCAGAAGTTCTGACACGAGTTCCGACCCTGACTGAAAAGTAGTCGTTATACCTCTATGAACAATGTTTCTAGTGAACGTCAGAAGTTTTGAGATCTAGACCAGAAGTTCGGACCTTCACGTTTTCAGACTAACGGCTAGAAAACGGCTAGTTTCGTGGGTGGGGCTATAAATACCCCCAAGCCTCCCCATTTGGAGGCTGTTGATTCTGCCGGTTCCCACACCCATTCTAGAGCTTCCAAAACACTTTCCAACCCTCTCTTAGTGAGTGATTGACTCTAATTGCCAAATCCATTTGTGGGTTGAGAGAGATTCAAAATTAGAGAGCAAGCCACCATTTACGAACTTGTGCAAATCATCGATCTTGTGTGCGCATTCGTTACTCTTGGACTCTACGGTCCTAGACGGCTAGGCGTCGCCGTTGAGCACCCAAGAGCTTTGTGGAGTGCCTCAGAAAGTTTGTGAAGTTTCGATCTCTCCTCAAAAGAGATCATCTAGTGGAAGGAGCATTGCGGGTGAAATAGACCGCGGCTAGAGTGACCGGTGGTGTCCTCTAGAGCCCACCTTTGTGGTAGCTCGCAGCCGGCTCAACTGAGAGTAGGACCCGAGGGGGTGCCGAACTTCGGTAAAAAAATATCGTGTCTCCTCTTGTTATTACATTCGATATTTGTGTGGCTCGAGCTTTTCGTGCAGGTTTTGTGTGTTGTGCATATATATATTGTATCCCTGTAGGGTGTGTGGAAAGTTGAGAAGAAAACGGATTCGTTTTGGAGCCCGGGGCTGAAATCGCAAATACCGGACGTGTCCGGTATTGCCTGTTGGCTCAGCTAGTTAGGGTCTACCGGACGTGTCCGGTATTACCTTCCCGCACAGGATTTATTCTATATTGTTCTAATCATTTGTGGTGCAGGGAATTGTCTCTATATTTTTTGTATATCTTTCATATTCTGTGTGTTTGTCTCTTGTGGGGTTGATTTACTCCGATTGAGAGCTTCCAAGAAATTGGAAGCCCATATACTAATCACTTCCGCATTTAAGGTGTTAAATTTTCAAAAATGCCTATTCACCCCCTCTAGGCGGCATCTTAGGTCCGTTCGGTCCTTTCAATTGGTATCAGAGCTTGGACTCACGTTTGAGCTTCACCGCTTGTGAGAACGGATGGATTCGCCTATGGAGACGGACGTGGTGCTTCTCCAAAATGATGATTCAAACTTTCTAACTTGGTCATCTTATGTACTCAATGCATTTCGGGCTATTAGCCCCATTGTTGAGCATATTATGGATGCGAGCATATCTCTCTCTATAGTTGATTGGAGCAACTATAAGAACTTGACAAAAGAGGAAGAGACATGTGTGCAACTCAATGCTCATGCTTGTTTAATCTTGTTAAACTCATTGAGTGCAGAGGTTCTTAAGGAGGCTATCTACAATGGAGAATCTCCGCCAGAGAGTGCTCATGTCATTTGGACTAGACTTGCCCATTTATATGGAAAGTCCAAATGTGATGAAGTACATGGTAACGATTCATTGGAAATGGAGTCCATTGAATCATCATCATGTGAAGAAGCCTCAAGAAGCCTCAAGGAAGATGCACCGGATCGGGAGGCGCAAGCTGCTGCTCCTCTGGTTCCTGTCTGCACATACCAGACGTGTCCGGTATTGCTACCGGACGTGTCCGGTATTTGCCCAGCAGACAGGAATCAGGAGGCAGCCAGCAGCAGCTTTCAATCCCGGTGGCGACCAAGTGATGAGTCAACCTTAGTATCTCATGATACTCATCACTTGTGTCTCATGGCCAAGAAGAACAAGAAGAAAGCAACCAAGAAAGATCAAGAGAAGATTCTTGGTGAGATCAAGGAGAAGGCATCAAGAGATAGTCAAGTAGAGAGTGATGAGGATGATGAGGATGATGACTCTCTTGATTATCTCAAGTATGAAGACAAGCTCTTATTCGTCAAAGTTTTGAAGAAAAATGATGAGCTAGAGAAGGAGGTGGAGGAGCAATAGCAATCCCTTCAAAATCAAGAAAAGTTCCTCATCTCCAAATTAGAAGAGGGCAGCCACCAAGGTGGCAAATCAAGTGAAGAATGATGGTCCAAGTGGTGGTGTGAAGTGTCACACTTCATGCCATTCAAGCAAGAAATGCACCCTAGCCCAAGATTCAAGAAAGAGGGCTTTAGTAGCAACAAGAAAGTGCCATGGGTGCAATCAAGAAGGCCACTTTGTGAACCAATGCCCAAACAAGCAAGACAAGCAAAAAGCGAACAATGGGCGTATTTGCTATGCTTGTAGGAGAAAGGGGCATCTAAGCTATGATTGCCCAAATGGTATGCATCCTAAGCCGAACACTTTTGCAAATGATAATGTGCTTAGGAAGGCCACAAAGGGACTTAGCACTAGTAAGGTGATGTGTTCACCGCATACTAGCACTAACGCCATTTGGGTGCCTAAGTACTTGTTGGCTAACATTGCAGGACCCAACAAGAGTTGGGTACCAAAATGTGCTTAGGATGTTGATATAGGTACCTATGGTGAGATGAAGGCTTTCGGGGTGGTTGAGCAAGTCATTTTGAAATTCTAACTCAACCTATCAACCTATGTTCATCATAATTGCTTATATGGTTGACCTGTTGGTAATCTATATTTGTCTTATCTATTACTTCATCTTCACCATGACCTAGTGTACCTAAACTTGGTAGGATAGCCATCTTTTCACTATTCTTGCTTACTATTTCATAACTTGTTTAATATGTGAAAAGTTGGAAATGGCAAAATAACTACATATCATTCTCTGCCGGAAGTGCTGACTGTCGGAACTTCTGACCTGACACCAGCACTACTGACAGAGAACATCTCTGCACTGTCAGACGTGTCCGGTATGGCAGTGAGCTGCCTATCTTTGCCTAAATGAGATTTGAGCTTAATTCTATTTATGCCTTGATTCCTCTTCTGGCTCAAATCTCACATGTTGTTGTTTCTCAAGTAATTCATGCATACAACTTAACTTTCTTTACTTTATGGCAAATTGCTTTGTTTTGGCCAAAGTTGAAAGTTGACTCTCACATTCTTAACGGAATGAAAGTGCTTGGAAAGGAATTCAAATACTTGAAGCACTGATTTAGGGGGAGCTCAATTTCAACTTTGTGCCTCATGTGGACTAATGAGATTTGTCTAGTATATGTTGTAGTTCATCATGATTGAATTGATCCCTTAGTGAGGACATGGTTATTTGATAAGAAAGGTCAACAAACTTATCACCATGTCATGATTTTGCTTAGTGGAACTCATGGGCTCAAGGCAAAGGTATGAATTTAAATATGTGCATTGAAAGTGCATAATAGGCCCTATAATATGCTAGTGTGTGCATTTGTGTGTGATAGGATAGATCTTTCCAAAACCCCTTACTAGCATGCATAGGAAGTGTGGATTTATAAAATCTTTGATCCTCTTCGGTCTTTGTGACCTAGTCATGTCATAATGTGATTATTGTTCCACTTGGTTGATTGTTTGGCTAATCACATATGACATGACTCTCTCAAGTTCATAAGCCACCATGTCTCTCTTTGTTCAAGTCTCTCACATGATTTATTTGGAAAAGAGAATAAGAATTTGAGAATATTGGATTAAGTATGTTTGCAAAACACTTGGATCAAAGGTCTGTATTTAATTTGGTCTAAGGATGGTCAAAGAAAGAGATAGAAAGAGACAATATGGTTTCTGGTCAAAATGGACAGAGTCATCACATACCGGACGTGTCCGGTATGCACGCGTGACTTAAAGGAGCAGCCCAGACCAGCCAAGAGTTATTTGTCCTCTCCTTCTCTCTCTTTCCCTCAAACAGCCAAAACCTCCCCTCCACACCTCAATCCGAGCCTCGACGATTCGTCCGTGGAAAAGTGAAGGAGGAGAAGGGATCGGAGAGGCCTTGCATCAATGAAGGACCGAGAATGCACTAGCAAGGCGACCAGAGGGGGGGGGGGGTGAATGGGAGCTCAAAAATTTCTTTTGAAACTTTGGCCGATTGTCCCAAAATCAACCCCCGAAAGCTACGTCCGAGAACGTGATGCCCACAACCCTTGGAAGAGGGTGGATGATCCCTTGGATCACAGCGAGGCACCACAAAACGATAGCGAACCAAACACCAAAAGCACCGGCACAAGTTCGACCCACAAAAACCAAGTCCCGAACATAGATGGAAGACTACGTCGAGAAATCCCCAAATACCAATGCTAACAAGTAGCAAAGATACCTAGAGAGGTTCCTTGGTCAACTACAAGGCCAAACGAGAAGTCCGGAAACCAAGCGAGCAAGTCGGAAGAGCAAACGCACTAAACCGGAGGCTTCAGCCAAATCCCGGACTGTCCGACAGTACGGTCGCGGACTGTCTACCCAGTGGCAGACTGTCCGGGCTCAGGTCGCGGACTGTCCGCCGGCCAAAGGAGCAAAACCACAGTGCTGCTGAAGTCCCCTGGACAGTTCCCGGACTGTCCGCGAAAACCAACGGCGGACTGTCCGCCGGTCAAACGAAGACAAGACAGCCGAAGAACACGGCCACTGATCTGGCTCGTCCCCGACGCGCGGACTGTCCGCGAACGCGCAGAGAGGGCGATTTCAGTCGCCTTCTCCCCAAATCTCTCCAAATTCAATCCAACCAAAATCCCACGTTCCCAAACATGGAGAAGATGATCACGGGGTAGTAAGGAGACTATCCCCAAGAAATCATCCGCTCAAATCGACTCAATCACCGTGAAATCAAAGGGGAAGGTGTATGAACCGAAAAAGCGCCACGAAAACGAAATCAACCCGATCTACTTGTTCGTGAGGAGTTAGATGAATTCCTTTGGTCGAAATGACCTCCTCACTATGAAGAACAAGTTGATTCAAACGGATTTCGCAAAGACGCAATAGAGAGGGAGATCGAGTGACGGGAAAATCACGGAGAAACGAAGAACGCGAAGAACACGAACCAAAACGCGAATCAACACATCGATCTGCAACCGTGTGGCTACCACACGCTACAACAGTGAGGTTACGGCCTCACTTCCTCAAAATCTCCAATACACAATGGTATGGTTCTCTGCGGATCTTAGCAAGCTACAGCAGGGGATTGGGAGAGCAGGAAACCTAGGTGCAAAGAGCAAATGACTGAGATAGATGGGGAGGTGGGTGTCTCCCCCTACTTATCCTAATTCTAACTATTCCTAATTCCCACTCTACCCCTAACTACTTACAGAGCGAACCAGCTAAACCCTAAGGTTATTCTGGACCAACTCGAAGGTAGGTGGATCCGACGGCCACGCCTGCACAACTGGTAGCGTTGCCTCGACGCAACCTCACCGATTGCCGCCACGTGCCGCCACCGCTCTGCGTCCTCTTCACGGACTCCGCCCCCGGTTTTGAGGCCCAAACCGGGAAACCAGCCTTCACGACCAACCCCCGGTTTTGAGGCCCAAACCGGGAAACCAGCCCACCGTAGCCTGAGTTTTGTGGCCCAAACTCAGCAAACCCGTAGCACCCAGGTTTTGAGGCCCAAACCTGGAAACCGTCCTCAGCCCGAGTTTTGTGGCCAAACTCGGAAACCATCAGCGCCCAGGTTTTGAGGCCCAAACCTGGAAACCGTCCACCCGATGGTTTTTCTCTGGCTCTACCACCAAACCGAAGCTGTAGAGGGGATGCACCGCCCGTGCACCCCGTCCACCGACATGTGTCCCCAGGTCCTCGACCCGAGCAACACCATGTCCCGCAAGTCTTCGCTCGTCGCTGTCCCAGGCTGTCAGCCACCACAGCTGATCCTCACGTCCGCCCTTCACCGCTCCCGGTCCATCGGCACGACACGTCTCTACTTGACCTTCACCTTGCCTCTGATCACTGTATCCGTGCTCGACACCTGCACAACACAAGCCAAAGAACATGCGCATTATCCCAGTTGACAATCACTCATCACTCAGAGACTCGGCATACACCCATGTATCCGCAATCTCCCCCTTGATGAGTGCATTGTCAACTACACACACAAATCATAATGGAAATAGAAGAAGGAAGGAAGGAGAGGAGAGAACTCGACCAAATGACCCAAAAGCATAGCAAAGCCGAAGAAGGTCAAGTGGAAAGAGCAAGATAACTTGGTCCCCAAAGACATGGGCAACGGCTCGACGCAACCAAGCAAAGCAAAGCTAGCCCTCAAGAAGAGGTAGAACAGGCTCAACACCGCTAGCAAAAATCAAATGAAAAATCGAAGCAAAATGCTAGTCCCTCAAGATAGAGGCACAAAGGCTCAACACAACTAGCAAGAAAGCTCGACATCGACTGAAATGCTCGATACCAACAGAACCCAACTGAAACAAGGATGCGACTGCTAGTCCCTCAAGATAGAGGCAAAGGCTCAACACAACTAGCAAAACGCTCCGAACCAATTAGAAATTTCAAAAATTCAGCACGAGCAAACTCCCCCTTGCATGGTGCACACAACCGCCAACATGGAAGACATGATTTGTCCAAATTTTCTCCCCCTTAGTTGAAAATGCACCATCAAGCAAAAGGAACTGAAAACGATTTTCTCCCCCTTAGAAAATGCACCATCAAAAGTGCCAACACGAGAAGTTCTCCCCCTTCCGAAATGCATATGAGTCATAATGCAAGTTAGCAGCTTCAGGAATATAGTCAAGAAAATGCAAAGATGCTCTAAATAGTATAGCTCCAACGACTCACTGGAAAGCATACAAGCTAGCGAAGGCTCAAACTGATCACCAAATATGAAATATGAACAAATGAGCAAAGTGAGCAGTTTTTAGCCAAAAAGGTATTCACCATCAAAATAACACAAAACATGTATAGATAGGAAATCAGACAAGTGCTAAACATGTATACAAGGTGAACTACGCCTAGCACAGTTCAATCATCATGCTATAGAATGAAACATAGACTTGTGTATCCTTAATTTTATCGGAGTTGCAGCGGTTAAGATTACACAAGTTAAAATTTCAGCATGTGATTGCGAGAGGTTGAAAGCTTGTCATTGCCTAACTTTTCATCTGTGCGAAGCCTATGCAGAAGCAATCAGAAGCTTAAAACTACAGTTTCGGTCATACACTACAAAGCTCAAGTTTAACTCAAAGTGCAATGAGAAACAATCTCGAAACTGTGATGTGTTGACAAGCAATCCCATCTCGATCTTTTCAATTCACTTAAAACTTGGTTCAGATTTTATTGACAGAATATGAACAAACCAAGCAAGTGACAGACTCAGAACTAGAGACATAGCAACCTAGCATATATGAAAAGCACGAGTGAATTCAACATATCCTACACATGCTAGTTGCATATCTCAATGGTGAACATTTACATGTTTAAGTTCATTAAGCAGGTTCACCATTCAAAATAGCTCAGCTCACAACATGTATTAGTGATCAGAAAGAGCATAAGCTATTGGTATCAACATATAGCATCAGAGCACACTAAACAGAGCATAATTACATTTTAAAGAATATATGCATGAAGCTCAGAATGTAAAAGCGTATGCTGAAATGCAAAAGAGAAACAAAACAAACGAGAAAATAGTCAGTCTATGAGCGTGTCGCCGTCAGGTAGAGCAGCGACCCGATCATGCTTTGGTACTCCTTCTGGTCCACAGCTTCTCCATCCTTGTCCGCATCCAGGGCCATCGTGGTCGACATGGGTGTTGGAAGAGGCTTGGCCTCACCCATATCGAACCTCTTCAGCAAGTCCTTGGTATACTTGCCCTGGTGCACAAACGTCCCTTCTCGGGATTGCTTAATTTGCAATCCGAGAAAGAAAGTCAGCTCGCCCATCATACTCATCTCGAACTCCCTGCTCATAGTATCTGCAAACTTGGCAACCAAAGCGTGAGAAGAACCACCGAAAATGATATCATCCACGTAAATCTGGACCAAGAGAGTGTCTTTGCCTTGCTTGAGGAGAAAGAGTGTTTTATCCACACATCCCATTTTAAAACCCTTAGCAAGCAAAAATGTTTTCAACCTATCATACCAGGCTCTAGGGGCTTGTTTCAAACCATATAAAGCTTTGTGGAGTTTGAAAACATGGTTTGGAAACTTGGGATTTTCAAAACCGGGGGGTTGTTCAACATAAACCTCTTCTTCTATGTAGCCGTTTAAGAAGACACTCTTGACATCCATTTGAAAAAGTTTGAAACCTTTGGATGTTGCAAAAGTCAAGAGTATCCTAATAGCCTCCAAACGAGCTACAGGAGCAAAAGTCTCCTCATAGTCTATCCCCTCCTTCTGACTATAGCCTTTCGCTACAAGCCTGGCCTTGTTTCTAACAACGTGGCCATCCTCTCCTTGCTTGTTTTTTAAAACCCATTTTGTCCCAATAGGCTTACAGTCTGGAGGAGGTGGAACTAAAACCCAAACCCGATTTTGCTCAAAGTTCTCTAACTCCTCATGCATGGCATTGACCCAATCCGGATCCGTCAAAGCATGTCCAACACCTCGGGCCTCAAAATCAGCAACAAAGGCAAAATGAGCAAAATGAGAGATTTGAGACCTGGACCGAGTGACACGTTCATCAATGTTGCCGATCATCTACTGAGGGGGGTGTTGGCGCTGGATGTGTCGTGGCGCCTCCCGTGCAGATGTGATCTTCCCCTCAACAGCAACTGGTGCCTCCCCGGGTACAAAAGGTACCGCTCGAGGTGGCAGATCCCACGGCCCCCAGGAAGAAGAAGTGTCGGGGCCATGAGTCGTAGTAGAAGCCGCTCCTTGTGGCATAGCAGGTGGAGGGGGTGCTGGATCATCCATACCTTCATCACCCTCATCCTCATCATCAAAAAGAGGCTCACCAACCTCGTGATTACCTGCACGCTCAAAACGAGAAGAAGGACAAACCATGGTCTCGTCGAAGGTGACATCGGATGTCTCCATGACTCGGTTAGTGTCAAGGTTAAGTACACGATATGCGTGAGTATGAGTGCCATAACCCAAGAACACACCGTCAGAAGAACGAGACTCAAACTTGTCCAAGTTGCCCTTTTTGAGTATAAAACAATGGCAACCAAAAACTCGAAAATAACTCACCTTGGGCAGTTTTCCGAAATGCAACTCATAAGAAGTCTTTTTCAAGAAATCTCGGAGAAAAATGCGATTGGAAATGTAGCATGCAGTGCTCATAGCTTCGGCCCAATATCGCCTAGGAGTCCTATGCTCATCGAGCATCGTCCTGGCCATCTCTACAAGGGTCCGATTCTTCCTCTCTACAACACCATTTTGGGGCGGTGTGTAGGGAGAAGAAAACTGATGCTCTAAACCCAAAGAGTTACAAAACTTCTCAAAATCCGAATTCTTGAATTCGGAACCATTATCACTCCTAATAGCTCGCATCGAGTTCAAAGGGAACTCGTTCTGAAGACGCAAAATCAGATTGCGAGCAAAGGAGAAAGTCTCGGTCTTCTCAGCTAAAAAGAAGACCCACGAATATCTCGAAAAGTCGTCAACAACAACAAGCACATACCACTTCCTCCCAACCGAGCTCACCCGAGCCGGACCAACAAGGTCCATGTGCAAAAGCTCTGCAGGGCGCTTGGTCATGACCTGAGTCACTGGATAGTGGGGAGCGGCAACCATCTTCCCATGTCTATAAGAATGGCAAACAAGATCCTTCTCCATTGACAACTTGGGCAATCCTCGGATTAGGCCAAGTGAACTAAGTCTTGCAAGCAAGTCGAAGCTCAAATGTCCAAGTCTCCTATGCCACTTCCAAAGATCAGAGGAGGAAGGTCCAGCCACAAGACAACGAGAAATGCCAAAAGACTCCGAGAAATTCGCACGAAAGACTTTTCCAAAGGGCGAAATCATACAAACAAGATTGCCCCGAGGATCCAAAATACGACTGAGATTCGGTTTAAAACGAATCTCATAGTCGTCGTCAAAGAGTTGCGAAACAGAAAGAAGGTTAAAATGCAAGTTAGAAACAAGAGCAACATCGCGCAACACAAAGTGCTCATTAACTCGCACTGACCCACGAGACAAAACCTTACCTTTGCTATTGTCGCCGAAGGTGATAAACTCCTTTCCGGTGACTGGACTAAGACTGGAGAACCACTTGGCGTTTCCGGTCATGTGCCTTGAACACCCGGAATCCACCAACCAAACGTTCTCCAATCATTTTACCTACATCAATAAAAAGACATAGGGTGAGCATACGGTCCAACATTGGGGTTAGTGAAGTAAGGAGAATACTAGTGTTGGGCCGGCTGCTCAAAAGAACGGTTAGCAGAAAAACCATTCCTAGCACGTCTATGAGGAAAGCGATCACCACGCTGAGGAAAACGTGGTCCGCTGGGGAAGGAGCGCTCACCGCGATACTCAAAACGCGGTGGAGGAAAGCGCTCAACTACAAAGCCACCGCCATGGGGTCCATAGCCTACAACTACAGGCTCCCGCCGGGCACGTCCTCTCCGCTGCCTAGGCCTGGGAACTTGAGGTTCTGGACCTCTAGGCCTAGCAGCTCTCCTTGGAGCTCTCCTCTGAACATTCGGCACATGTACATCATGGAAAGGATGGTACATGTCCGGATTGTTCATCTCCCTAGCACGGCGCGCCTCTCTCTTGCGCCGAAAATAGAACTCACTCAAATGTCCATCTCTCCCACAATGCTCACAATGGTACCTCACCGCTCTCAAAGGGGGTTGTTGGTACTCACGGTAGTGGGTGTGGATCACTTTGCCCTTCTGTGGCATAAGCTCCTCCTGGATGGGTGGCATGGTGTCAAGCTTGTTCTTGAGGTGGTTTGGTTTTGGAGCCCATGATTGTTTCTTTGGTGGAGCTCTCAGACGTTCAACAAAGACCCCATCCTTGGTGTTAGGCTTGAGAGGCTCTTTGGGTGGAATCTTGGTAAGCTTGGGAGTAGTGGTGGAGTTGGGCTTCTCACATGGGTTAAGACCACTCGACTCTCCAATCTTCCCAAAAGATGAAACATCAACACCCGGAGCAAAACCTACACCAGGACCTCCAGCAGCTCGCTTGAATTGGGAGATCATCATCCCGAGCTGTGGCTCACCACTAGACACCCATGACAAGATGGTCCGAAGGCATGTGTTTTCTTCCTCGGTTTGCATCTTGTCATGCTTCACGTTTGCGATCGCCATCTCCAAACCCTCACAAAGAACACACCTAGCTACACATGTGCTACCTGGGTTGGCCTCTTCAAGAGACAAAATCTTGGCATTCTTCTCTGCCAACTCAGATTGCAAGACAGGACAGGTCTTGCACGCACCCAACAGTGAGGGTCTAGCCTTCAGCTCATCCACCTCTCCTACCAACGCAGCATACTTACCTCTCAAAGTGAGAAGATCAGTCATGTGCTTGGTGCACATCTCACACTCTACCTCCTCAGCAACGACCACGGTGGACTTAGCAAACTCAAGCTCTCTCACCGTGTCCTCCCACTTCTGCCTAAACTCCTTGCGCTCTCTAGCAGCACGCCTAAGCAACTTGTCCTGACTAAGCAAGGCGGCAGTAAGCTTCTCGACCTCAACAGAAAGCTCATCGTGGGTGAGAGATACCTGAGAGGTGTCGTCGTCGTCGTCATTCCGAGGAGTCTCCTCTAGCTTGCCGTCGACCTCCTTGCCGAGGGCCATGGTGCAGAAGCCGTCGTCGTCGGCGAAGAAGCAGAGGCCGTTCAGCTTGTCCTCGATCCTCTTCTTCTTCTCGGACTCGTCATCGCTTGATCAAGCGGAGTCGTCATCCGAGCCGTCGACATCGCTGAGCGTGGCGAAGAACGCACGCCGCTCAGCGTGGGCCTTCTCCAAGTACTTCTTCTTGATGTACTCCTTGTCGAAGCCGCCCCTCCGCTTGTGCCCCGCGGGGACGTACTTCTCCTTGCGCTTGCCGGAGTCGTACTTGTGCCCATGATCGCCCTTCCCAGATTGCTTGTTCTTCTTGGGACAGTTGGCAATGAAGTGGTCGGGGTCGCCGCACTCAAAGCATCCTGAGCGTCCTCCTCCGCGGCGACGGTTCATGCGGTTGTTGTGGAACCGCGAGAACCGGTTGGCGAGCATCGCCAACTCATCATCCCCCAAAGACTCCAGCTGGTCCTCTGTGATAGAAAAGAGTGAAGAAAGTGCAAATCCTCCAGAGGGGTTAGCAGAAGAGCCAGAAACCAAAGCCATAGTCGGGCCAGAAGGATTTTCATAAGAAGCCCTCGACATGGCGTCAATCTCACTAGACTTGAGCTTACTAAAGAGCTCGTCACAAGTGAGGGTCTCATAGTTAGACGATTCGATGATCGCCTGGACCTTTGAGTCCCACACTGACCGATCGAGAGTATGCAAAAGCTTCAAAGCCCTCTCATGATCGTCGAAAGGCAACAGCTCCTTGTTCGCTCTCATCTTGTTGACAATGACCTGAAAGCGAGCGAATAAACTCTCTATGCTCTCGCCAGGCATGTGTCGAAAGTTCTCATACTCCCGTTTGTGCGACTCGTAGAGATGGGATTTGACTTGAGTGGTTCCCTCATGAAAGCGCATGAGGGTCGCCCAAATCTCCCGAGCCGTGGGGAGGTGAGAAACGCGATCAAACTCGGACATGCTCATACAGGAGAAAAGAGCGTTACGAGCTCGGCTATTTGCTTCGTGCTCATCGATCTGAAGCTGAGTGACACGAGCAGCCAAGACAACGTAATCGGGCCTGTTGCAAATCTCCCAAACAGAAGAGCCCATGCTCTGGAGATAGGCCGACATGCGTATCTTCCAATACGCATAGTTCGTCCCATCAAAGAACGATGTTGGAACGCACATTCGCCATTTTTTGTTTTTCTTTTGGACTAGGACCACGTTTGAGAGCCAAGTTGGGTATTTGACTGGGCGGATGACACCTGCGTCCAGAAGCCTTTTTACTTCAGCCTTCGCTGCCTCCTTTCTTTCTTCTGACATTTTGCGAAGCTTTTGTTTGATTGGGCGATAGCCTGTTTTGATGTTCAGGCTATGCTCGATCATTGATCTGTTGACTCCTTTTAGGTCTTCTGCGGACCAAGCGAAGGTGTCAGAATTTTCTCTGAGGAAGGTGACGAAGTTGCCTTCTGATTGAGGGTCTAGATTGGCTGAGATGATGACCTTTCTTTCGGCGTTACCCTCAAAGAGTTGGACTTGTTTGGTTTCTTCCTTTGGCGCTGCCTTCACTCTGTCATTGCAGACTTCACCCTCGTCGCTGATACCGGGGGTTTGAGGTTTTGACAAGTTGTGTACATTACGTTGCCCCGGGGCTACGTTCCCTTCAGCTGCCCTTGCAATGTCTTGGTCCCCAAATACTGCGACCACACCCTTCGGAGCGGGAAGCTTCATGCATAGGTAAGCGGGATGGACGACAGCATTGAATGCGTTTGTGACCCCTCGGCCAAAAATGGCATTGTATGGGTAGAACATGTCGACGACATCAAATGTTATGTGCTCAGTCCTGCAGTTGATTTGGTCGCCGAAGGTCACGGGCAAAGAAATTTTTCCGACGGCTCTCACTTGTTGACCACCGAAGCCGTATAGGGGGTTGTCAGCAGGTTGCAGAAGGTTTCTGTCAAGCTTCATACTGTCGAAGGTTGAAGCGAACAAGATGTCAGCGGAGCTTCCTGTATCGACCAGTATTTTGGTGACGGTCCACCCAGCGAGGTTGGTTTCGATCACCATAGCATCGGTGTGAGGGTAATCTCTTAGCTTCATGTCACTGGGATCGAAGGTTATGGGGATGTGAGACCAACGACCGAATTTATGTGGTCCTTCGACGACCACGTGGTGGACTCGTCTGGCATGTTCCTTCCTCTGCCGTTTGTTACCATGGTCCTCATTTGAACCTCCGGTGATGGCTAGAATCACACCGAAGGTTGAAGTTGGATTGTTGATGGTCGTTTGGCTCGGGGCTTCGGCTTTGACAGGTTGTGGTGCTGGTAAGGCGGGGATTGGCGGTGGTGGTGGCAGAGCGTTGGTGGCTTGGTGGGTTGTTGGAATTTGGTTTTGGGGGGTTGTTGGGTATGTGACTGTGTAAGGTGGGTTTTGGCGTTGTGGGATGGTGGTTGGCTGATAAGGGGTTTGGCTGTAGAGTGGGTAGTGAGTGTAAGTGGGTTGTTGCGAAGGTAGGCCGTAGTTTATGGGGGTATATTGGTATGGGGGATTTGGTGGGTGGAAACTTGGTTTCCTGGTGTGGTTGATGATTCGGGTGTCTGACGAAACAGCTTTCCTGGATTCCTGGTATTCTTTTCCCTTGGCGAAGCATTCACATTGCTTTGTTGTGTGTCCCTTTCCGAGACCACAGAAGTGACAATACATTTTGGCGGGGTCTCGTTGCTGGTTCCGTTGATCTGGCGGAGGTGGTAAGCCTTGGGGGTTTTGGTTGATCGGAGGTTGAGTGCTCCGTCTGTGGTCTTCATAGTGCGGTAGTTTGTTGATAGCCCCAATGTTGCTTTGCTCTTGGCGGAGGTTGTTTTCTCTCGGATGAGGCCTCGGCTGCGGCTTCTGCTGTGACCTTCGAGCATCGGACTTCGCTCTAAAGTCCATATCAGCTCTACAGTATCTTTCCATTGTTTCATGCAACTCTTCGATGGAGCTTGCCGGTTTTCTGGCAAATTTTGAGGAGCATGGTCCTGGGCGCAGGCCACTGACTGCAGCGAGGATGACAGCCTCGTCAGATATCCCCGGGGTCCTCGCTCTGATTTGAATAAACCTCCGCCAGTAATCTTGGAGCGGCTCGCGCTCTTCTTGCTTGCAATTGAACAGCTCGATGGGGTTTGACGGGGGTGGAGTGATGCCCTTGAAATTTGTACACAGCTTGTCTCTGAGGGTGGCCCAGGAATCCACAGTTCCGGGGCGAAGGTTGCTGTACCATGTTTGTGCGATGTCTCACAAAATGATGACAAAGGATTTTGCCATTGTTGATTCATCACCGCCTGCTGCGGCAACTGCTGCTTCGTAGCTCATGATGAACTGGCGAGGGTCGGAAAGTCCATCATAGCGAGGTAGGTTTTGTGGATTGTAACATGGTGGCCAGGGCTGGGTTTGGAGTATTTGGGAGAGTGGTGACTTTGAATCATACGGCATTTGGTGTTGCTGATGCCTTCGCTGACTGCGAAGGTTTTGTTCTCTCTCATCTGGGTAGAGTTGGCGGAAGTTTGGGTGTCTCACAGGATATGGCTCTGGGTGTACTGGTGGTGGTGGGGGTGGTGGATGGTGACGAAGGTTATCTTGATTCGGCTCCTCATTCCCCTCTTGCAGCGGGGGTATCTCCTCATCATTCCAGCCTTCGGCTTCGGCTTCCGCCGCAGCGAGGGATTCCTCCATACGGCGAAGCTGCTCCCTGGCCTCGTCGGCCCTCTGTCTGATCGAGCGCAATCGGTTATGCCTCTCAAGCTGTTCCAGGCGCCTCTTCTTCTCTTGCAGCTCAGCCTCGAGCCTTTCAAGGGCCTCGAGGCCCATCTCTTCTTCTTCTCCCTCTCCTTCTCCCGAAGTGTGTGGGTGCGGTTGCGTCGCCACTCGGACCTGGGGGCCCAGGGATTGGGGTTCCGGGGTGACGTTCTCTCCCCCCGAGGGTTGCACAATTTCTTCCGCAGGAGGGACCACCGCCGCTGACTCTCTGGCTACACGTTGGTCCCTCGCTGGGTGAGCTCTTCTGTTTCCTGCCATGTCAAACTTTCGTTCCCCACGGTCGGCGCCAAACTGTTGGGAGCACACTTGCCGAACCCCCGCACTTGTGCGGAGAGAACAGCGAAGGTGGCCAAGCGTCGGAAGTTAAAGTGGAAGCGAAGGTTTTGAACTCGATTAATGCTGTAGTGCACTAATCCCAAAAAGTCCCCCCTTCACACTGTTCACTCCCTGGTATTTATAGTGAATACCAAGGGGCACAGGTCAAATTACAAAAGGGTACAACAAAGATTCCTTGCCTCCACGCAGGGAGGAGGGGTAAAAAGGTAAGTACATAGTAGAGGCTGAAACCCTAGCCAGCTTTCCCCCTGTGCGCCGCCACCTGACTCAGACCGCCTTCGGGAATGGGATGGTGAGGCGTTGACCTTTGATTCGTGCTCGCCTTCGGACCCGCGACCTTCGCTGTTCGCCGGACCTTCGACTTGCTCGTCTACCTTCGACTTCGGTCGCCCTTGGCCCGCGACCTTCGCCGCTTGCTTGGCCCGCTCTGAGTAGAGCGACCTTGGGACCCGGCGAGGGTCGCCTGCCGTACCGCGAAGCCTTATCCTGCAGGGAGTGCAAAAGGGAGCACCGAGGGTCGAACTCACGTCCGAAGGTTAGGAAATTGATCCCGAAAGGAGGGGGACCTCACGAGGACACAAAGACCAAGCGAAGGTTGTTCTTGGCACCATATCGGGCGACGTCTTTGCCGAGGGTCCTTTTCCCCAACAAACGACGGTTTGCCCACGCCGCGATCCATGTCGCCTTCTGTGGATCTGGAACCGGCTAAGGTGGAAGATCCTTAACCCGCTCTGATACCAATTGAAGGACCGAGAATGCACTAGCAAGGCGACCAAAGGGGGGGGGGTGAATGGGAGCTCAAAAATTTCTTTTGAAACTTTGGCCGATTGTCCCAAAATCAACCCCCGAAAGCTACGTCCGAGAACGTGATGCCCACGACCCTTGGAAGAGGGTGGATGATCCCTTGGATCACAGCGAGGCACCACAAAACGATAGCGAACCAAACACCAAAAGCACCGGCACAAGTTCGACCCACAAAAACCAAGTCCCGAACATAGATGGAAGACTACGTCGAGAAATCCCCAAATACCAATGCTAACAAGTAGCAAAGATACCTAGAGAGGTTCCTTGGTCAACTACAAGGCCAAACGAGAAGTCCGAAAACCAAGCGAGCAAGTCGGAAGAGCAAACGCACTAAACCAGAGGCTTCAGCCAAATCTCGGACTGTCCGACAGTACGGTCGCGGACTGTCTACCCAGTGGCAGACTGTCCGGGCTCAGGACGCGGACTGTCCGCCGGCCAAAGGAGCAAAACTGCAGTGCTGCTGAAGTCCCCTGGACAGTTCCCGGACTGTCCGCGAAAACCAACGGCGGACTGTCCGCCAGTCAAACGAAGACAAGACAGCCGAAGAACACGACCACTGATCTGGCTCGTCCCCGATGCGCGGACTGTCCGCGAACGCGCAGAGAGGGCGATTTCAGTCGCCTTCTCCCCAAATCTCTCCAAATTCAATCCAACCAAAATCCCACGTTCCCAAACTTGGAGAAGATGATCACAGGGTAGTTAGGAGACTATCCCCAAGAAATCATCCGCTCAAATCGACTCAATCACCAGGAAATCGAAGGGGAAGGTGTATGAACCGAAAAAGCACCACGAAAATGAAATCAACCCGATCTACTTGTTCGTGAGGAGTTAGATGAATTCCTTTGGTCGAAATGACCTCCTCACTATGAAGAACAAGTTAATTTAAATGGATTTTGCAAGGACGCAATAGAGAGGGAGATCGAGTGACGGGAAAATCGCGGAGAAATGAAGAACGCGAAGAACACGAACCAAAACGCGAATCAACACATCGATCTGCAACCGTGTGGCTACCACACGCTAGAACAGTGAGGTTACGGCCTCACTTCCTCAAAATCTCCAGTACACAGAGGTATGATTCTCTGCGGATCTCAGCAAGCTACAGCAGGGGATTGGGAGAGCAGGAAACCCTAGGTGCAAAGAGCAAATGACTGAGATAGATGGGGAGGTGGGTGTCTCCCCCTACTTATCCTAATTCTAACTATTCCTAATTCTCACTCTACCCCTAACTACTTACAGAGCGAACCAGCTAAACCCTAAGGTTATTCTGGACTAACTCGAAGGTAGGTGGATCCGACGGCCACGCCCGCACAACTGGTAGCGTTGCCTCGACGCAACCTCACCGATTGCCGCCAGGTGCCACCACCGCTCTGCGTCCTCTTCATGGACTCCGCCCCCGGTTTTGAGGCCCAAACTGGGAAACCAGCCTTCACGACCAACCCCCGGTTTTGAGGCCCAAACCGGGAAACCAGCCCACCGTAGCTTGAGTTTTGTGGCCCAAACTCAGCAAACCCGTAGCACCTAGGTTTTGAGGCCCAAACCTGGAAACCGTCCTTAGCCCGAGTTTTGTGGCCAAACTCGGAAACCATCAGCGTCCAGGTTTTGAGGCCCAAACCTGGAAACCGTCCACCCGATGGTTTTTCTCTGGCTCTACCACCAAACCGAAGCTGTAGAGGGGATGCACCGCCCGTGCACCCCGTCCACCGACATGTGTCCCCAGGTCCTCGACCCGAGCAACACCATGTTCCGCAAGTCTTCGCTCGTCGCTGTCCCAGGCTATCAGCCACCACAGCTGATCCTCGGGCCACCGGTCCCTCAGTCCAAGCCTCACGTCCGCCCTTCACCGCTCCCGGTCCATCGGCACGGCACGTCTCTACTTGACCTTCACCTTGCCTCTGATCACTGTATCCGTGCTCGACACCTGCACAACACAAGCCAAAGAACATGCGCATTATCCCAGTTGACAATCACTCATCACTCAGAGACTCGGCATACACCCATGTATCCGCAATCAAGATTAAAGGCCCCAACTTTCAGATTTCAGATTCTGACCCTCTTCTCTATCCCCAAGGTATTCAAATCCCGGACCTCGTCCGATCTGTTGGATTCAAGCTCATTTGATGATTCCCTCAGTCAAGATGCTGCATTAGTTTCCTAGAAGTAGTGCTCAAAGTTTGGAATGGATTGGTGGAGGTTTGGATTCAAACCCTAGAATGGGCTGTTGGATGCGCTCATACCAGACGTGTCTGGTATGAATACCGGACGTGTCCGGTATGGCCAGGCAGTGCAGGTGTCTTCCTGCAGTTTGATTTCAAATCAACTAAATGTTTTATCCTATGATACTATTATTTGTCTATGATGTATTTGCAAACCTTTGTCATATGTTGGACTAGGTGATGACAAATCTTCGGATAAATAATTGTGTTATAGTGGTGTAATATAGTGAGACATTCTTTGAGCTTGATTCTTAATATTGTTCTTGGATATCTTTGTGGATTCAGGACAACAGCTATGAGTGAGCACATAGAGCCGAGGAGCAAGGGCAGGCATGACCCTCGCCATGAGAGGCAGAAGAAGGCTAGGCATGAGACATGGACCAACTCAGCTGGACACAAGCCAGTGAGGGCAGCAGCTCAGGGAGGCTCTAACCCTTCTCCTGACAGTGATCCGCAGGAGTACAGGTTCAGGAAGAGGAAGAGCACTGACAGGGATGAGGTGGAGGAGATTGAGGAGGAAGAAGAGGAAGATGATGATGATGAGGAGGAGGAGGAAGAGGCAGCTGATCCTCTCTATCAGTGGGGTTTCCAGGGTGGTCAACATATGAACTATGAGATGCTAGAGATTCATGCCCCTCATGTCCCTCAGTACATTGCTAGAGTTAACTACAAGGGAAAGGGGAAGACCAGACTTGCTAGAGATCAGAGGAGGATCGATCCCAGAGGTTTGCCCAAGATTCAGTATGACTACAGGTTTCACACACAGTTTCACGCAGATTTCTACACTAGTGTGATCCTATCCAGGAACCCAGTGATTGCCAGGTCTGAGTGGGTGGATTGGGCAGCTTTCCGAGAGCTCAAGAAGGATTCCATAGACCATGTGTCGACGAAATATGGTCGATAGTCCACCTAGAGGTATGCCCAAGGTGGTAGATTAGAGGGGAAGGTGCGCAAGACGACGACCCAGACGTTGACGCAAGGCAAAAGTAGATGAACACAGAGGTTTATCTAGGTTCGGGATGCTAGGTTAGCGTAATAACTTACGTCCTGTGTCGAGTTGTATTGATTGGATGTGGCTTGTGGCTTATGACCTGTGACCTAGGACCTATTTTCTATCTCTCGTGTCCTCTCGGAGGACCCCTGCCCCTCCTTATATATTCCGAAGGGACAAAGTTACATGGTAAGTATCCGAGTTGGTACTTTATCTAGATTACAACTGTCGTGCGGTGCATGTCGTGCGCCGCACGTCTTCATCCTATGGGCCGGACGACCCCTAGTAATGCGGCCCATGTACCATCATGTGGTACCCTGGGGTCTATATCCCCACAGCTAGTCCCTGAGCCTGACAGCAGGTGACTCGGTCACGTGGTGCCAGGGTCTTGAGAATAATCAGACTTATATACATGCGCAGTCGAGCGCCATGTATACATGGTAGTCCCCAAGGCTGCTAGAAGATGAAGAATAAATCTTATAGCAGGCTTATAAAAAAGATAAATCCACTATGGTGAAAGCAGTATGTCGTTCAAGCAGGTTGTCGAACGACGAGTCCGAGCACCGAGCAGTCCCCAGGTTAGCCTATGACCTTCGGTGTAGCCGTCGATGAACGTCGAGGAGTCTGGCTAGCTGGTCGGCGATGAAGTCTGAACGCTAGGCAGTGAGCACCGAGCGATCCGACCAGCGCTACTGACGATGTTGGCGTGAAGAACCCGAGCACCGAGGAGTCCCCAAGTCAACTGATGAGCTCTCGGTGTAGCCGTCGATGAGCGTCGAAGAGCACGACTAGCTGGTCGGCGACGAAGTCCTAAGCGCCAGGCGGTGAGCACCGAGCGAAGTGACCAGCTAGTCGATGATGAAGTCCGAGCACCAGGTGGTGAGCTCCGAGCAGAGCGACCAAGTGGTCGACGAACCCGAGCACCGAGGAGTCCCCAGCTCAACTGGTGAGCCCTCGGTGTAACCGTCGATGAGTGTCGAAGAGTACGGCTAGCTGGTCAGCGACGAAGTCCGAGCGCCAGGCGGTGAGCACCGAGCGAAGCGACCAGCTGGTCGATGACGAAGTCCAAGCGCCAGGTGGTGAGAACCTGAGAACATATATGATGAATGGTTGACTTTGATGAGGAAGGTTTGAGGCTTTACCCGGTTGAGTCTATATATCGCTATGCTCTTAATGTTTATGACTAACCGGTGGCATTGAGTTGTGGTGTTTCTGTGTTGGTGTGCTTGTGCAACATGTGTCTCTTGGCTGTGTTGATGTGCAGGTGTGGAGCTCGGATACAGTGGTCGATGGCGAGGTGAAGGTCAAGTAGAGACGTGCCGTGCCGACGGACCGGGAGCGGTGAAGGATGGGCGTGTCGTGCGGCGGACGTGCCATGCCGATGTACCCAGAGCGGTGAAGGGCGGACGTGAGGCTTGGACTGACGGACTAGAGGGCCAGAGGACCAGCTATGGTAGCTGGCACATGGCATCGGCAAGCGAGAGCACATGGGGATGTGCGATGCATCGGCCAAGTCGGGAGGAAGACGATGGCGTCATGGCACTTGGCGGGAGGTCGGACACGGGATTGCGTGCGGCGCAAGTGCCGTCGGCCGAGTCAAGAAGGATGGCGAAGGCGTTGTGCCCGGCGTGGAGGCTGGACATGCATCGACATCGGTGCCGGTGGTCGGGGTGTGAGAACCACATCCCGTCTACGGTGCGGGTTCGGTAGCTGAGCCTCAAAAAGCTACCCTCGACGGTTTCTGAGTTTGGGCCTCAAAACTCGGGTGGCCGGTTTCCGAGTTTGGGCCTCAAAACTCAGGATGGACGGTTTCCAAGTTTGGGCCTCAAAACCTAGGCTCGCGGGTTTCTGAGTTTGGGCCTCAAAACTCGGGGTGGACGGTTTGCCAGGTTTGGGCCTCAAAACCTAGGCTGGCGGGTTTACCGGTTTGGGTCTCAAAACCGGGGGTGGTCCGAAAGGACGGTCGACGCGTGGCGGCGTGGAGAGGCTGGCACGGCGGCGAAGCTATCCATGAGGAAGGGGCGGTGGTCGACATGACGGCACGTGGCGGCATCAGGGAGGTCGCGTCGAGGCGAAGCTACCAGATGTTCGGGCGTGGCCGTCGGATGAAAATCGCCAGGACTGGACGGTTTTACCCCTAGGGGGTATTTGGGTTGAGTGCTTAATGTAAGGGCGTTTTGGTCTTCGGACGTGCGCCTATATATATATGAGGGGGCTGCTAGGGCAGCCGGATCCCTTGGACGGTGTCACTCTCATTTTGGTGTTTGTGAGAGGAGGCTAGGTTTAGGGAGAGACAGGCTCTTGTTCTTGAGCTTTTTACCATCCGAGCTTTGTGTTGCTAGGAGTGGCTTGTAGCCCGACACCGAGTGCTTAATCAATCATCCATTCCTCTGAATCCAAGGATCAAATTCATGGTTGAATTCACATTTTGAATTTGTTCTTCGCGTTCTTCTTTTCTCCATGATTTTCCCTTTACTCGATCTCCCTCTACGCTGCGTCTTTTGCGATTCCGTTTGAATCAACTTGTTCTTTGAAGTGAGGAGGACATTTCCACCGAAGGAATTCATCTCTACCCTCACGAACAAGTAGATCAGGTCGAAATCGTTTTTGTTCTTCCCTCTTCCCCATTTCTAGTGTTCTTCGGATTTCTCATGGTATAGTTGGGTTGAAGCGATGATATCCTAGGATTAGCTTCCCAACACATAGAAGAACACTTGGGAGAAGTTTGGTTGCAGCCCCGTTCGATTTGGTGAAGATCCAATCGATTTTGGTTTTGTCCCATGGCGTTTTTGGGCGTTCTGGGCAGTGGCGGACTGTCCGCCCCCCCAGCCGCGGACAGTCCGCGAGTCGGGGTTTCAGCCGATGCAGTGGCTGCCTTCCTCGGCGTTTTCCCCCTCGGGTGACCGGCGGATAGTCCGCCGTTGACAGGCGCGGACAGTCCGTGAGTCGCGCAGGGGCGTCCAGCAGCATAACTGTTTTTGTCCTTTGGCCGGCGGACAGTCCGACCCCCGTGTGGCGGACAGTCTGGCCTTCACCTTACAGTCCGGGAGCCTGACGGCGGACTGTCCGGGAGCCTGCAGCTTGTGCAGTTTTAGTGCGTTGGACCTCCCGGCTTTTCCGTTTCGTTTCTGGACTTCTCGTTTGCTCCTAGAGTTCACCTAGGAACCTCTCTACATATCTTTGCTACGCGTTAGCATCGGTATTTGGAGGAATCCCATCGTAGCCCTTTATCTATGGTTGGGAGTGGGTCTTTTAGGCACGAACTTGACTCAGAGTTTTGAGAGTTTTGGTTGGCTCTCTTGTGTGGTGCCTCGCTGTGATCCTAGGGATCATCCACCCTCTTTCCGAGGGTCGTGGGCATCTCGGTTGAGTCCGAAGCTTTTGGGGTTGATTTTGTTGGGACAGAGGCCGTAATTTCTGATAAGAATTTTTAGGCTCCCATTCACCCCCCTCTGGTTGCCTTGCTTTAGCATTTTTGGTCCTTCAATTGGTATCGGAGCCAGTTAAGGATCTCTCTACCTTAACCGGTTCCGGATCCGCGAAGGCGACCTTTTGAGAGCGGTTTTGTTTCCAACTTTGTTTGTCGAGGTGTTGAGCTTTTGTTTTGCTAACACTAACGGTGCTTTTAGAAGTGGCACCATGTTTTTCTTCAAGTATGTCTTTGTCTTTTGGTTTGAATGTTTCCAAGGAGGACATCTTGGGAAGAAGGAGGAGTGCAATTGATGAGCGGGATCGCGAGGTGAACAATCTGCTGAACCTTCTACGACATGACGAGCTTTCACCGGAGGATCTCCTATGTCAACTTGGCAAGGCCAAGAGAGGTACACTTGCTTGTGGTCTTGTGGCTTTGCACAACCTATATGAGGCTTGCTCTAGGGATGATGAGCTTTGTGATACCTTGCGTAGAAAGGTAGAAAAATTAAAATGCTCCATTGCTAAGTTGAAGTCTAGTGCCTCTTTGCCTTGCACCTCTTGTAATGACATGGTTAGGAAGAATGATGAGCTAGGCTTTTCTCTTGCTAGCTTAAAATCTGAGAATGAATTGTTGAAATCCAATGCTTCCGGACCATGTCTAGTTTGCATTGACTTGCGCAAGGACCTTGATTGTGCTAAAACTGAAATAGCCTTGCTAAAGTCAAATGCTTTGTCACCATGTGATTCTTGTGAATCTTTTGTTGCTAGACTTAGAGAATTAAGTTTGATTCACAGAACATGTGTAGATGAACTCGAGCATGCTAGGGCTAAAATTGATGAGATAAATTCTAGGCCTTGTAGCTTGTGCTCTTTAAATAAAAATGTTTGCCATGCTTCTAGTGCTATTCATGATTCTTTGCTTGATGTGAATGGTGATGTTTCTTCCACTGATTTCATTTGCACATCTTGCACTGATTTAGAAAAAGAAGTTTTGGCTTTGAAACAAGCGCGCGATGATATGAGCGCCAAGTTGGTTGAGCACAATGATATGAGTGCCAACCTTGAGAAGGAGATTGAGCTCTTGCGTACCACATATGCCGAGTGCATTGAAAAGGAGATGGAAAACTTGAGAAACACTCCTTGTGGTACTTGTGACCGCCTCATGTTTGAAAATGAGGTTTTGGCCAAAAGATGCAAGAGCCTTTGTGCTAAGTCGTTTGAGTCACGCATTTCTTCCAACTCCGATGTTGATATTTCTGTGTTTGCATCTTTGCAACCGGAGTTGAGTTCTTGTTCTGCGCGTGAGTCTCTTGACGTTAGCACTTGTGCCAAGGTTTTGGATAGCTCTTCCATAGCTACTCCTAACCTTGCTGTTTCTTCGAGTGATGTCCAAGGGACTTCTCTTGACAAGGGTGCTTCTCATATTTTTGGGACTCGTGCTCCCAATCTGATTTTCCATTGCACCTTTTGCAAGAAGGATGGACACTCATTCGATTTTTGTTATCGCCGTGTCAAGCACGAGCGGCGTATTCGAGCTAAGGCTTTTAGGAAGCCGCGTAGCCTTTCCCATGGCACGTGTGCTCCTAGTATTGGCACCAAGTTGGTTGTTGATGCTTCTTGTTCTAAGTCCCAAGGGACTTCTCACTTGTCGGAGAATGGTGTGCCTTCCAGTAGGCCTTTGTACCATTGCTCTTTTTGTGAGAAAGATGGGCATCAAGAAAGCTTTTGCTATCGGCGTGCCAAACGCTTGCGCAAGCTCGCTCTTCTAGGAACTTGGTGGTTCATAGCCCTTCTCATGGCATGAACGCTTGTGCTCCTAGTAAGAAGCCCCTCTTTGTTGATGGGTTATATGACTCCTTTTCTAGTGGGATAGGTCATGATCGTGGACATGCTTCTGGTGCTTCTTCTCTTGGTCCACGTCATGCTTTTCATGGTGCTTCTATTGGTTCTTCTACAAAAACCTTGGAAGATGTTTGCTTATTTTCCCGTGGTACGACTCGTTCTTCTCCTCGAGTTGTCCTTTTGAGGAATGCATCCAAGGGTGTTTCACAATTGCATCTGAACCAACATTTGCATCATGCTAACCCACAAGATAAGTTGAGTTTTGTGACCAAGTCTTGGGTGCCCAAGTACATGCTTGCTAACCCTTCGGGATCCAAGACTCGGGTTATTTTGTCCTCTTGTGTGTAGATATGAGGACGCGGGGTGGAGAACATGCGCCTGATGGAGCTTGATCTTTTAGATGTGATCAAGAGTTGATGGTTCTCTACACCCCGCTTAGATTTGCCTCCAAAGAGGCTTTTGCTACTCGGTGAGCTTTCTTACACACTCATGCCTTGAACATCCATGTTCTATTTCTTGTGGTATGAGATGGACTTTCATGAGCTCACTTGTATAGTTCTTGCATGTACATTTTCTTTTGTATCATGTTTTGTTTAGTCTAGCATGTGTTATCTGCTGTATCATATGTCATGCTAGCTTTGTGTATAGCTTTTGTGGAATATCCACTTTTTATGCTAGTTTGTGACCCTCATGAACATTGTGCCATGTTTCACCATATTTCTCCATGAGCTTGATTTGTAGTGGTATGATGTTCATTAGGTATCACTTTTCAGGTGCTAGTTTTGTGTAGCTACATGTACCCTTTTGATATGATTAGTTTGAGCACTAGCCTTTCCACAATTTTATCATGTTACATGCTTTTGGATCTTTTGCTATCATTATCTTGCATTGTAGCATGTGTTGAGGTTCAGGCTGTGTTTGGGTTGATCATGTCTTTAGGCTGCATTTTGCTATATAGTGCTTTATCCTGTTGCATGGAAGTTTTTGACTAGTTTGAGTTCAGATCTCCTTGCGGTATCATTCATAGGTAGACCTCTTTTGTTGAGTGTTCACCTTATGCTTATTATGTGACTAACCGCTTTGTGGAGACCTTGAGGTCACACTGGACGAGACAACGCCTTGTGGTTCTTCTGCCTTTGAGTGTGCAGGAGAACAGGAGCCTGGAGAGAGCACTTCGGCTCACGGGCCCGATCCCACTTATTCCACGACTTGGGGTTCCGTTCGAGCAGCTTTCCAGCGAGCACTAGCTGCACCTGTGGGAGCGACAGCATCAGGCGAGGGGGAGACGACTTCGGCAAGGCAGGCGCCCTAGAGCTCAGCAGATACAGGCGTCCTCTCGGGTATCACACCAGCAGGAGGTCATGCGCTTCATGAGGTACGTCCGACACACTTCTGAGTTCGGGTTTTGGTACTCTTCTTCTTCGACCTCTTTCTGCTGTGTGGTCTTTCCGACGTGGATTTTGCTGACTGTTCGCTTGAGCGTTTCCTGGCTCTTCACTTGTGAGTTTGATGTGTCTTTCCCTTTTTTGTCGGGGAAGCATTTTGCTTGTTGTGTCTTAGTTAGACTTCTCTGATATCCTTTTGTTTTGGGTTTTTCTTTTTAGGCTAGTTTTGCTTTGTCTTTAATAGACTAGCTTTTGCATGCATTTCATTATGTATTCTAGTGCATTTTAGAGCTTCATGTTTAGAGCAATGAGAATGAAATTATGCTCTTTTCGGTATGCTCTGTTTATTCATGATGATGCTTGTAGCTTAGGCTCTTTTTGATCACTTGATATATGTTATGAGCTAAGCTATTTTTGCAAATGGTGAACTTGACTAATCGACTATGAAACCTTTAATTTGTTCACCATTGAGATTGACAACTAGCATGGGTAGGATGTATTGAGATCACTTTTGCTATCTTTTGTATGCTAGGTTGCTATGTCTCTTGCACTGAGTCATTCACTTGCTTGGATTGTTCATATTTACTATGTGCTTAAAAATTGATCCAAGTCTAAGTGATATGAAAAGATCGAGATGGGTTTGCATGTGTCAGCACATCACAGTATCGAGACTGTTTCTCATTGCACTTTTGAGTTAAACTTGAGCCGTGAAGTGTAAGACCGAAACCAGTGCTTTAAGCTTCTGATTGCTTTTCTTGCATAGGCTTAGCCCGGTTGAAAAGTTAGGCAATGACCATGCTTTCAACCTCTCGCAATCACATGCTTTAATATGAACTTGTGTTAATACCGCTGCAATCTCCGGTAAAATTTGAAAATAACACAAGTTTATGCTTCATTCTATGGCATGATGATTGAACTTTGCTAGGGGTAGTTCACCTTTTATACTTGAGTTAGCACTTGCTCGATTTCCTGTCTATTCATGCTAAGTGCTATTTTAGTGGTGGACTCCTTTTCAAATGGCGTAAAACTGCTCATATGCTTAATTGTGCATATTTCGTATTCATTTGATCAGTTTGAGCCTTTGCTAGCATTTGTATTGGTTGCTACACTTTCAGGGCAGCACCCTTTTGAGCATCTTTTCATTCTGATTGCTATACACTTGAAGCTGTTGCATTGTGCATATCATGCATTTTTACCTTAGTGTTCATACCCCCAGCTCCGATTCACTTTGTGGTCATTTTCGATGCTTTTCATCACCCTCATATGCTTTTGGTTGATGACTTGTCTTGTGTTTGTGTCAATTTTGTGGAGAAATGTTGAAACCCCTCAGCATGTTCCCTTTTGTCAAGGGGGAGAAGCTGTTTGCAAGGGGGAGCTTACGTGTTGGCACAAAGGGGAGAGTCATGCATTTTGGGGAGAGCTTTGAGCTAGGGGGAGTTTAGTTCTTTTATGTCCTTCTTCTATTGGTATAGCTCTTTTGTGTGTTTCATTTGGTATCTATCTTTTAGTATGGAGTGTATTTGGTGTCATGAGCTTTGTTGCATAGTCTTTGTGTATAGGCTTGCTTTCAGGGGGAGTTGTTTTGTCTTGCAGCTTCTCCGCGTGCTCCGAGTGTTTGTGCTCCATTCGACCTTGAGCTTCTTTTTGTGTTTTCTCAGTCGGTATTGAGCCTGCTAGTCGTGTTGAGCCATTTTGCCTCTATCCTGAGGGACTAGCAGTTTTTGCTTGGTATTTTCGATTGGTTTGGAGCCTCCAGCTAGTTGTGTCGAGCCACTTTGCCTCTGTCTTGAGGAACTAGCTGTTTTCACCAATTTTTGGCTGCTTGTGATTGGTATCAAGTCTTCTGCTAGTTGTGTTGAGCCTCTGTGCCTCTATCTTGAGGAACTAGCAGTTTTGCTTTTTAATGTGTTGTTTCAGCCTCAATTGGTATCGAGCCTTGAGCTAGTGGTGTTGAGCCATTTTCTGCCTTTTCTTGAGGGCTAGCTCATTTTTGACTTGGTTGCGTCGAGTCGTTGCCCATGTCTTTGGGGACCAAGTTTTTCGCTCTGTGTGATCGAGTTTTGCTCTTTGATGAGTTGTTGCTCTGATCCTTTGCTTGGTTGCGTTGAGCCGTTGCCCATGTCTTTGGGGACCAAGTTTTCGGTTTTGGTATCTCAAACCATCTCTTGTGCCTAGTTTTTGTCAATTCAATCATCAAGGGGGAGAAAAAGGGGGAGAAATTTCGACCCAAGTGAACCCAAGTGGATAAGTACCTTGGTTTCTTTTGTGATGATTGTTTGACAATTTTATTTGAGATTGGTTTTCGAGTGCCTTTTGGGATTTCATGAAACTCTTGTTTCACTTGACTCTTCGGTTGTGTGGAGGTTTTGCCCGCTTTTCCCGTTTCTTTCGGGACCGAGAGCTTTTATTTGGAGTCTTCATGATCCTTCCTCATCTCAAGTGGCCTTGTGTTTGCTTTTGCTTGGCTTTTGGGCACTTGGATGAGGCTTGCCTTCAAACCCTTCCTTTGTGGTTTTATTTTTAGTCAATGCATTCATCAAGGGGGAGATTGAGAACATATATGATGAATGATTGACTTTGATGAGGAAGGTTTGAGGCTTTACCCGGTTGAGTCTATATCTCGCTATGCGCTTAATGTTTATGACTAACCGGTGGCGTTGAGTTGTGGTGTTTCTGTGTTGGTGTGCGTGTGCAACATGTGTCTCTTGGCTGTGTTGATGTACAGGTGTGGAGCTCGGATACAGTGGTCGATGGCGAGGTGAAGGTCAAGTAGAGACGTGCCGTGCCGACGGACCGGGAGCGGTGAAGTATGGGCGTGCCATGCGGCGGACGTGCCATGCCGATGTACCTAGAGCGGTGAAGGGCGGACGTGAGGCTTGGACTGACGGACCAGAGGGCCAGCTGTGGTAGCTGGCAGGTGGCATCGACAAGCGAGAGCACATGGGGATGTGCGATGCATCGGTCGAGTCGGGAGGAAGACGATGGCGTCATGGCACTTGGCGGGAGGTCGGACACGGGCTTGCGTGCGGCGCAAGTGCCGTCGGCCGAGTCAAGAAGGATGGCGAAGGCGTTGTGCCCGGCGTGGAGGCTGGACATGCATCGACATCGGTGCCGGTGGTCGGGGTGTGAGAACCACATCCCGTCTACGGTGCGGGTTCGGTAGCTGAGCCTCAAAAAGCTACCCTCGACGGTTTCCGAGTTTGGGCCTCAAAACTCGGGTGGCCGGTTTCCGAGTTTGGGCCTCAAAACTCGGGATGGATGGTTTCCAGGTTTGGGCCTCAAAACCTGGGCTCGCGGGTTTCTGAATTTGGGCCTCAAAACTCGGGGTGGACGGTTTGCCAGGTTTGGGCCTCAAAACCTGGGCTGGCGGGTTTACCGGTTTGGGCCTCAAAACCGGGGGTGGTCCGAAAGGACGGTCAATGCGTGGCGGCGTGGAGAGGCTGGCGCGGCGGCGAAGCTATCCACGAGGAAGGCGCGGTGGTCGACATGACGGCATGTGGCGGCATCAGGGAGGTCGCGTCGAGGCGAAGCTACCAGATGTGCGGGCGTGGCCGTCGGATGAAAATCGCCAGGACTAGACGATTTTACCCCTGGGGGGTATTTGGGTTGAGTGCTTAATGTAAGGGCGTTTTGGTCTTCGGACGTGCGCCTATATATATGAGGGGGCTGCTAGGGCAGCCGGATCCCTTGGACGGTGTCACTCTCATTTTGGTGTTTGTGAGAGGAGGCTAGCGTTAGGGAGAGACAGGCTCTTGTTCTTGAGCTTTTTGCCATCCGAGCTTTGTGTTGCTAGGAGTGGCTTGTAACCCGACACCGAGTGCTTAATCAATCATCCATTCATGGTTGAATTCGCGTTTTGAATTTGTTCTTCGCGTTCTTCTTTTCTCCATGATTTTCCCTTTACTCAATCTCCCTCTACGCTGCGTCTTTTGCGATTCCGTTTGAATCAACTTGTTCTTTGAAGTGAGGAGAACATTTCCACCGAAGGAATTCATCTCTACCCTCACGAACAAGTAGATCATGTCGAAATCGCTTTTGTTCTTCCCTCTTCCCATTTTCTAGTGTTCTTCGGATTTCTCATGGTATAGTTGGGTTGAAGCGATGATATCCTAGGATTAGCTTCCCAACACATAGAAGAACACTTGGGAGAAGTTTGGTTGCAGCCCCGTTCGATTTGGTGAAGATCCAATCGATTTTGGTTTTTTCCCGTGGCGTTTTTGGGCGTTCTGGGCAGTGGCGGTCTGTCCGCCCCCCCAGCCGCGGACAGTCCGCAAGTCGGGGTTTCAGCCGATGCAGTGGCTGCCTTCCTCGGCGTTTTTCCCCTCGGGTGACCGGCGGACAGTCGGCCGTTGACAGGCGCGGACAGTCCGCGAGTCGCGCAGGGGCGTCTAGCAGCATAGCTGTTTTTGTCCTTTGGCCGGCGGACAGTCCGGCCCCCGTGTGGCGGACAGTCCGGCCTTCACCGGACAGTCCGAGAGCCTGACGGTGGACTGTCCTGGAGCCTGCAGCTTGTGCAGTTTTAGTGCGTTGGACCGCCCGGCTTTTCCGTTTCGTTTCCGGACTTCTCGTTTGCTCCTAGAGTTCACCTAGGAACCTCTCTACATATCTTTGCTACGCGTTAGCATCGGTATTTGGAGGAATCCCATCGTAGCCCTTTATCTACGGTTGGGAGTGGGTCTTTTAGGCACGAACTTGACTCGGAGTTTTGAGAGTTTTGGTTGGCTCTCTTGTGTGGTGCCTCGCTGTGATCCTAGGGATCATCCACCCTCTTTCCGAGGGTCATGGGCATCGCGGTTGAGTCCGAAGCTTTTGGGGTTGATTTTGTTGGGACAGAGGCCGTAATTTCTGAGAAGAATTTTTAGGCTCCCATTCACCCCCCTCTGGTCGCCTTGCTTTAGCATTTTCGGTCCTTCAGAACCGAGCGACCCGACCAGGTGGTCGACAATGGCGTGAAGAATCCGAGCACCGAGGAGTCCACAGGTCAACTGGTGACCTCTCGGTGTAGCCGTCGATGAGTCCGGTCAGCTGGTCGGCGATGATGTCCGTGCGCCGGTCCCCGAGCGTAAAGGATTAGCTCGAAGACCGAACATGGTTCCTGAAAAATAAACATGGAGAATGGTAGTATATGATGTACAAATAATATATGAAGAAAACATCAGTAGTAAAGAAACAGCATATGCTGCTGCTCAGCGGTCAGTCAGCTGGTATATGAACGCTTAGCATTAAATAAAATTCTCCGAGCAGTTTGTTTGTAACTGAGTCGCCAGCCCCGGCTAGCCGATAACTCCGGAGCGTGAGGCGCGGAGCCCAGGCACGCGTAAGAGCACCAGTATCACCGAGGAGCCGCTGCCGACCACCCGTAACGCAGAGCGCAGAGCTGCATTCACGTGTAGGGAGGAGCCGGAGACAGGGCCGTCTCTGGAAAGCACGAGTGTAAACGTGGCTGCTCGGGGAGTTGCATATGTCATCCTCAGGATGGTATATATGGTGAAAAATAACGAAGAGCCATTGTAAAGAATAATGTGACCGCGGAGGCACACGATGATATCTAGAGATATATCACGATCGAAGAAATATTTGATTGATGTGAAAGATAATACTTAGCTTGATTATCGTCCGAACGGAGTAGTCGACGAGAGGCATCGAGGACGGCGATGAGTCAACAACGAGCGGTTGGTGAGGATGGCGGTGAGACGATGATGACGATGTGATGGCTTGTCGTGGCTCGTTAGTGGCTCGTCGGTGGCTCGACATCGATGTGATGGCTCGCTTCTGGCTCGTAGGCTCGTTGGTGGCTCGTTGGCTCGTCGGTAGCTCGGCTTTGGCTTGACGACGACGTGATGGCTCGCTTCTGGCTCGTAGATGATCAGAGCGAGCATAGGGCACGAGTCGTCGAGCAGCTTCTCATAATCCTCATCGTAGTTGATCAACCGGGCCAACGATGTCTTCTTGTCGACGGTGATGGAGTTGCCTAGCCCTTGATCTTTCCTCCCGGTCATGGTCGTCATAGCGCCGATTATTACATCGATCATCATTGCGACACGATTGCAGGTCAGAGCGAGAGGTACGGGCAACGTTGTGCTCGGGAGGTCGATCTTTGATCAGATCTACGAGAGCGAGAGTGTCGGTGATGCCTATTATGACCCGATCGATGGATTCGATCAGATCGGTATTGTCGACACGCCGTCCCCGATAGTGGGGAAGCGTGGTCGGAGCGCCGGGGAAGATGACCTCGAAGAGATGTCGAGGCTGGTCTCGCCGATGCTGAAGTGGTGGTAGCAGATATGTTCGGCACAGGGAAAGCCTGTACCGCCTCCACGCCCCTGGAAGAGTCATGGAAGCGAGGAAGATGACCATCTGGCTCGCCATGGAGTCTCTACGCACATGCCCCATGGTGGGCGCCACTGTCGACGAAATATGGTCGATAGTCAACCTAGGGGTATGCCCAAGGTGGTAGATTAGAGGGGAAGGTGCGCAAGACGACGACCCAGACGTTGACGCAAGGCAAAAGTAGATGAACACAGAGGTTTATCCAGGTTCGGGCCGCTAGGTTAGCGTAATACCCTACGTCCTGCGTCGAGTTGTATTGATTGGATGTGGCTTGTGGCTTATGACCTGTGACCTAGGACCTGTTTTCTATCTCTCGTGTCCTCTCGGAGGACCCCTGCCCCTCCTTATATATTTCAAAGGGACAAAGTTACATGGTAAGTATCCGAGTTGGTACTGTATCTAGATTACAACTATCGTGCGGTGCATGTCGTGCGCCGCACGTCTTCATCCTATGGGCCAGACGACCCCTAGTAATGCGGCCCATGTACCATCATGTGGTACCCTGGGGTCTATATCCCACACCATGCTATTGTCATCTGTCAGCGAGTGGGTGTGTATCAGATTATGGAGTTTCAGCATGACTGGAACTCAGAGGCTATTGCTCAGTTTTACGCCACTCTATTTGTTGAGGAGGACTCGAGTCGCATGCATTGGATGCTTGAGGGAGCCTGGTAAAGTGTGGAGTACGAGGCCTTTGCTGCTTACCTTGGCTTCACAGAGGAGGACCTCCAGAAGGACAAGATCCATTCAGAGCTTGCACTTCCACCAGAGCAGATGGGATTCTTGTATCCAGTAGGTGGTCCAGGAGTGGTTGAGAAGGTTCTAGGTGTTCACCCTACCTACAGGTATCTTGAGAGGATATTTAGGAGGACTATTGACTGCAAGGGTGGAGACAAGGGGACTATTGCTGAGTATTCGAAGAACCTTCTCCAGAGGATGGCTCCAGGGGCTAGGCCCTTCAGTGTTTTTGATTTCATATGGAGTGAGATCCGCAGTGTTGGAGAGAGGCCCCTCAAGGGCTGTGGCTTTGCTCCGTACATCATGTATATGATTGAGCAGGTGACAGGGCACACTTTTGAGTATGACAGTCGTCACAGGGTGTTGAGGCTAGCTATGGATTTACCAGAGATACACACCCCGCCACCAGGTCCAGGAGGAGCAGCAGCAGCAGCAGAGGATGCACCTGCAGTAGGTGCAGGAGGAGCAGCTTCACCTCCGCCACGCGCACCTCCACGTTCAGCTTCACATCGTGGTAGTCCTCCCTCTCCAATCAAGAAGTTCTTCTCTACTATCTTTGGGATGTGCAGGGACATCCAGGTTTGTCAGCAGAGAGAGGGAGGCTTGGAGGAAGGATACCAGGACGCTCAAGCAGATATCAGCACAACTTCAGATTGAGCCTCCTAGGTCTCTAGTGTCAGAGGAGGCTGCTAGTGAGCCAGAGACTGAGGAGCAGCAGCAGGCACGCTACGACAGACAGTTCAACGAGTTCTTCCGCCGATAGTAGCAGGCTCACCACCAGTCTCAGCAGCAGCATGCACCCCACAGTTCTTCTCAGCATAGACTGCTTCTTGGTGGACAGTCCAGTCAGGGTGCAGCTTGTCCGAGTGCAGGAGAGGAGTCTGCCGCTTTCTTGTGGGAGGATTTCTTTGGATATGGGTACCAGCAGGGTCCCTACGGTCAGGACCCCCACTTCCAGGGCAGTCTGGGTGACCCTGGTCAGGGTGGTTCCCGTCCCTCAGGTGCTCCTCGGTCAGACAACGAGGGTGACGGTGACGACGGCGACGAGTGAGCTCGAGAGTCAGTTACAGCTTGCAGCCCCTTTGTGTTATGGTTCTTCTTGTCAGATCTTTTGTGGTGATGGATGACAATAAAGGGGGAGAGATTCTGATGATTAAAGCTTCAGAGATGCTTCATATGTTCTATTCTTGTATCTGGAGATATGTATTGCAGCTGTGGTTGAGTTGAGTTGAGCTTCATTGATGTATCATACATGTATGAGACTAGTTCATGTATCACATGTGTCAGATCAGTTATGTACTAGTCTCAGTTTGCTGATGGTTCGAGTTGTATCATGTGAGAGATGTGACTTTGTGAGACATGATCTTTATTTCCATATCTATCTTAGTGGCTTATGGATTTGGGAAACTATTGTAATGAGTGCTATGTGTGTGTGTTTACTTATGCATTTAATTTCATATTATTCATGCTTGATTGCGTAGTATAGCCTTATGAATGGTGTATTGCTTTTATTTTGATTATTGTGTGATATACCATGTCATATGCATTACATTTGATTTATTTACTCTTGCACTCATCGGATGCAATGATTTAGGGGGAGTTTCCAACTCCACTTAGTATGTGCAAATTGACATTTTGAGGTCCTTTATGAATTCAGTTCATATTGCACATATTAAGGGGGAGCTCTCCATAAATCATTGAACCCAATAAGCTTAAATGTTTTATCATTTTGTAAGCTTTAATCAAGGTTGTCATCAATCACCAAAGAGGGGGAGATTGAAAGTGCATGTTGCACTTAAATATGATTTTGGATGACTTGATGACAATGTTGATTAAAGGTCTAATATGTTTGCTAAGTGTGACACAGGAAAAAGCTTATCTCACAATATGTTTGAAATGAAATGCAAAGCCAAAATGATGGATTGTTGTATGATATTCATGTCACAAGCACAAGACAACAATGAAAATGACATTGATGAAAAGGCTACTCTATTATGGGATAATCATGGTTCATATGTGTGCTAACAAAGGATTTAAAGCAAAGTGTGATTGAATGGCTTGAAGATGATGAAGATAGCAAGGAAAGAGTCTTCGAGGTACTAAGCAAAGGTGAAGGGCAAGCGACGGCTTGGCGACCGAATCACCTAGCTAGAGTGAAGAAGAAAGTACTTGCATTTAGTCGAAGGATCAATCAAGCTTGAAGATTACATTAAGTGGAGAATCAACATTCCTAGCAACAATATTGATTGAAGTGACTTAACACATTTGGGATTTCATCATAGCACTTGTATGGCATCAAGTCACATGCTCAAGATGGCTATGCTCGAGGGATATCTACTTTTAATCATGACAAGCATTCCTCTAAATAAAGGAGATGAAGAGAAGCGGCTTCGGTTCGATGGAAATCAACTGAAGAGGTTTAAAACATGTTTTTCAATTTATCTTGAGTGATTAGGAAAGTCGTACTATTAAGAGGGATGCAACATATAGTAGATGATTCTTCATAAGTGCTCAAGTATAAAATAAAATCAAAAGAGAGACACAAAATCACTTCACGAACACTTGGAGAGGTTGCTGTCAACTTCCAGCGTCAGAAGTTCCGACCTTAAAGTCAGATGTTCCGACACTGGGATTTTCAGCAAGTCTGTCCTCCCAGCGTTGGAAGTTCCGACCCGAGTTCCGACACTCCCAGCGTTGGAAGTTCCGACACTGTAAGCGTCGGAAGTTCCGACGCGAGTTCCGACATTGGGATCACGACCTACTCAGCCTCCCTGCCGCAAGCTCGTCGGAAGTTTCGGTTATCTCCCAGAAGTTCCGATGTGCCAGAAGTTCCGACACGAGTTCCGACCCTGACTTAAAACTAGCCGTTATACCTCTATGAATAGTGTTTCTAGTGAACGTCGGAAGTTCTGAGATCTAGATCGGAAGTTCCGACCTTCACGTTTTCAGACCAACGGCTAGAAAACGGCTAGTTTCGTGGGTACCCCAAGCCTCCCCATTTGGAGGCTGCTGATTCTGCCGGTTCCCACACCCATTCTAGATCTTCCAAAACACTTTCCAACCCTCTCTTAGTGAGTGATTGACCTCTAATTGCCAAATCCATTTGTGGGTTGAGAGAGATTCAAAATTAGAGAGCAAGCCACCATTTGAGCACGTGTGCAAATCGTCGATCTTGTGTGCGCATTCGTTACTCTTGGACTCTACGGTCCTAGACTGTAACACCTCCGGTGTTTAATATGTAATTAACCTGACATGTCATCATCTTTAGTCATTAATCATTCTTGCCATGCATTGATGTTTGCCTAAAAACTTGTTCTGCTTTTATCTTTTCTGAGGTGGCTTGTGCATTGAATCTCTTTTTCGAAAAAACCCTAAAGGCCCAAATCTTCCTATAAGGGCAAAATGGTAATTTCACCTCCGTGTCTAGCCTTGTGTAAATCTTGTTCAGTTGAGTGTCTAGATGCCTTGTTGTGTTGATCAAAGTTAAAAATCAGAAATAGAATCTAAATTCCTTTTGAAAAACCCTGATTTCCAAACCCTGGTTTTTACCCCTCTTTTATTAATTTAAAAACTATTCAAAATTTGAAGTTTGTCCTTTTAGCAAAGTTGTAGATCTTGTCAAGAGGAACAACTTTGGTGTTTACAGATTTTCAAGTTTCAACTCAAAATCAGAAGTAATTTCAAATTCTTTCAAACTGCAATTTTGTCCCTTTTTCGGTTTTCAAAATTATCTCAAAAACTTTTGAGTTTCAGAAAAAGTTTATATTGGCAAAGTTGTAGATCTCAAAATTTTAAGCAACTTTGGTGTTTTGAGTTTTCTTTGTGTAGTTCAAGTTTTGGGAGTAATTTCAAAAGTTCAGAAAGGGGAAGTTTTGGAATAAATGACGTCTCTGTGCTAGCTTTAAAGCTAGGGGGCCCCGGCCGACGGCAGCGCTGCGTCAGCCACGCCGAGCCCGGCTGACCCGCGTCCGTGTCGCCCGAGGCCAACGCTAAAGCGCTCGACCTCTCTGGCCCCTACCTTCGCGCAGCGCCGCCCATGCCGAGCCCGGCTGACCCGCGCCCGTGCCGCGCGCGGCCAAGCGCTGGCACTCGTTTTCCTCTCGGCCCCTACCTACGCCTGCCTTCGCCGTTCCCTACCCCTCCCTCTTCCCCTACGGCCGCGGACAGCGGGCAGCTGCCGGCCGCCGGCAAGCCGCCGCGCCGCGCGCAAACTCCCGCCCATGCCGAGCCGCCCTACCCTGCTCCCTACCTCCATTAATGTCGCCCGAACGCTCTCACCCCTCGCCCTGACCCCTCCCCAGCTCCGTCCCGCGGCTATAAAAGCCGTCGAGCTCCGCCATTCCTCCGTCATCGGCGAGCTCCGTGAACCCGAGCCACCGAGCCTCCCCAGAGCCAGCCGCGCCCGCCGCTGCCTTCGCCTTGAGCTTCTCCACCTTCCCGAACAACCAATTTCACCCCTCCGCCCCTCCTTTCGCCGGCGCGAACGGTTCTTCCTCAACTCCGGCGAACGGCCTCGCCTCGGTAAGGAGAGAAATTCGCCGCCGTGAGTGTTCCTTCCGTCCCACCGGCCCCTGCCCTTTCTTCCTCACCTCAGTGCGCTCCTAACCGCTCCTCGGCGATCTCTTTTGGTGGACAGACCTGCCGGTACGCCGCTCGCCGCCGAGAGAGCTCCGCCGAAGCACCGCCAATGTCGAGCTCACTCCTTCGACCCTTGTTCCGCCCCGCCGAGCCCTGCCTCCGACCCGTGGTAAGCACTCAAAGCCCCCCCGGTCTCTGCTTTCACGGCGTAAAGCTCGAGCCAGGCCTCGAGCGGATGCACGTTCACCGTTAGCTCAAGCCAGGCCTCGAGCGGATGCACGTTCACCGTTAGCTCGAGCCAGGCCTCGAGCACACGTTTCCCATCTCGCTCGAGCCAGGCCTCGAGCGGACACACTCACCACTTCGCTCGAGCCAGGCCTCGAGCGAACACACACCCTCACCACTTCGCCGAGCCTAGCCTCGAGCAAGCGTGCACCCTCCGCTTCGCCCGAGCCAAGCCTCGAACGAACCAGCGTTTCCGTCTCGCCCGAGCCTCCCAGCCAGGCCTCGGACGGACGATTGTTTCCGTCTCGCCCGAGCCTCCCAGCCAGGCCTCGGACGAAGCGATCGTTTTCTGTTTCGCCCGAGCATCGAGCCAGGCCTCGAGCCTCGAGCAAACACGCGTTCACCTTTTCGCCCGAGCCCTGCGAAGAAGGAGCACAGTGCTCTTTTCTTTTTTTTTCTGAAAGATGTGAATAGTGTTCCTTTTTCATCTTTTTGTGTGATTTTCTGTGTTGCTCCAAAAATTCTGAAAATTTGATGGAAGACTCTTTATACTATGTAGTATTTTAGAAAAATATGAAACTTGGATTTTGTGCAAAAACTTGAAAATGAAAAATCTCCCTTTTAATTAAGAAATGAATGGTTTTAGATTTTTAGAAAATCATGTGTAGCTCCAAAAATCATGAGATAAATTTTTTATGTGCTAGTTATGTCATGTTTAGTCTCTGGTGAAATTTTGAGGCCTTTTGGAGCAAGTTGATTTTTGGGTTTTATTTAAATTGTTAAATAGTACCTTTTGTTAATTAAATGTTTGATTTTTGTTAAGCACCTTAATGATCTCCAAAATTTATGAAATATGTTTTGACATCTATTTATACCATAATAAACCTATGAGATTAATTGGGTAAATTTTGGAGCAACTGCATAATATGACCTTTTTTATATAATTAGGAAAAATAGAAAAATCAAGTAGAGTTCATGTTGTATGCCCTGTGAGTGACTTTTGGGATTGTTTGTTGTTCATAGACCCCCACCCATTTGGTCTATGATGTTTGTGATGCCATGCTTGTTTTGTGTTTAGGTCGGATAAATGATACTTAATAGGTTGATTAATTTTGCTTAGAGATCAAGATAAGTAACTTTGTGTCTGTTCTAGAAGTTAATTACACGATAGAAAGTTGTGCTCTAAAATCAGTAGGTTTTGTCCTATGCTGTTTTGTTCATGTCAGCATCCTCATAAGCATACATCATTGCATACGTATAGTGACCGAAGGAGAGAACGTCAAAGTTGAAACAGCCGCTGACGAACCTACCCCTGAGGCGACCCCGAACTCCGACGCCTGCACTGCCGACCCCGAGCCTGTCCTCTTTGCTCTTCAAGGCAAGCCCCGGTGCATTTTAACCCTACCTCGCTTTTACAAAAGTTTTCTTAAAATGCTTTTGAGTTAAACTACTGCATTAGGTTATAGGAGTTGTGTGATAACCTATTACCTGCATTGTTTACCTCCACTAGAAGATCCACCTGCCCTGTTTTTTTTAAAAAACTATTTACAAAATGCTTAGTGATGCTATACAATAGATTTGCAAAAAAAATGCCAATTTCAAAAGTGTGATCACTGAGATGAATCATATCAAGGGATTTGGTTATACTTCCCGTTCGATGACTGCTTGCCTAGCTAGCATGTGGTCATTGTCGAGAAGGGGTTGTCCGAGCGTACGGTGCCGTCATGTTGTAGTCCGGGACTCAACAGTTGACACCGGCCGGGACAGGGTTGAAAAACCGACAGAACCTGTACTCTTGGGTTAGAGTCCCGAGGTGCTTGTTGCTGGCGAAAAAAATTTAGGGACCATCCGTATGGGGGCCTGCTGGCCAAGACTTGCAACTATTCACATACTTCGGAAAGCTCTGGCTCCGAGGAATCCTTTATTGGACCGACAACCGCGCACTGGGAGTGGAGAGATGGCGGAAGTAGCATGTACCCACGTGGTCGTCGTACCTAGATAGGAGTGGTGTACTGTACTTCCGGGTGGCGTAGGACCGGGCCCAATCTTGGAGGAATCGTGGTGGACGAGTTGGCATATGCAAGCTTGGGTGCTACATATGCAGTGTGGATAGGGATCCTCAGCTGAGTATTATTTATCCAGATTAACGTTGCTCCTCGGTTATGGAGACTTGGTCACTGACTGTCAACGAAGAGTGGTTCTCAACTAGGTATGTTTTTGAAAGGTAAAATGAATCATGAACGATGAAGAATTGAGAAATACTGGAATCTTTTCAAAAATAAAACAAGGATTTCAAAATGCTTTTTCTGCAAAATACTTGATCTTGCTTAAGCCTTACCTTGACTACCTAAGCCTCTCATTCCTGAGTCTTCTCCCTTTTTCTTTAGTCGGGTAAGTCTTGTTGAGTACCCCAGTACTCAGGGTTTGTTAACCCCTGTTGCAGGTTTCTAATATGTGATGTTGATCATGATCATGTCAGTGGGCTTGACGTGATCTGGTTGTCCTTCTTCCCAACTTAGGTACTCCGCCTAAGTGTGGCTCTGTATTACTATTCTACTTCCACAACACCAGTTATGTTCATGTAAAAGTAACTTATTCATGTTTTATAAAGGTTATCTATCTTGCTTCCGCACTTCGATGGTATTTTGTATCAACTGTTGTAATGTTGTAATTATTCCAACCTTCATGATGATGGTCCTGTAGTTCGTGGATAATTCGGGGTTCCCTCGGGGACACCCGACAGATCTTTCCTGTGATGTGGTACATGTGCACAGTCATTAGAGCTCAGGGAGACGGTGACGTGTGCGGGTGGGCCACATTACCGGGAGGTTCTGCCACATAGACGGCTAGGCATCGCCGTTGAGCACCCAAGAGCTTTGTGGAGTGCCTCAGAAAGTTTGTGAAGGTTCAATCTCTCCTCAAAAGAGATCATCTAGTGGAAGGAGCATTGCAGGTGAAATAGACCGCGGCTAGAGTGACTGGTGGTGTCCTCTAGAGCCCACCTTTATGGTAGCTCGCAGCCGGCTCAACGGAGAGTAGGACCCGAGGGGGTGCCGAACTTCGGTAAAACAAATATCGTGTCTCCTCTTGTTATTACATTCGATATTTGTGTGGCTCGAGCTTTTCCTGCAGGTTTTGTGTGTTGTGCATATATATATTGTATCCCTGCAGGGTGTGTGGAAAGTTGAGAAGAAACCGGAGTCGTTTTGGAGCCCGGGGCTGAAATCGCAAATACCGGACGTGTCCGGTATTGCTACCGGACGTGTCCGGTATTACCTTCCCACACAGGATTTGTTCTATATTGTTCTAATTATTTTTGGTGCAGGGAATTGTCTCTATATTCTTTGTATATCTTTCATATTCTGTGTGTTTGTCTCTTGTGGGGTTGATTTACTCCGATTGAGAGCTTCCAAGAAGATGGAAGCTCATATACTAATTGCTTCCGCATTTAAGGTGTTAATTTTTCAGATACGCCTATTCACCCCCCTCTAGGCGGCTTCTTAGGTCCATTCGGTCCTTTCAACCCCACAGACAGCTCCGATGAGGACTACCACCTCCCGCCTCACGTTCAGTCTCGCTCACACGACACTGAGGCCGGGACGTCTGGCTCCTCCGACCCAGCGCTGCTAGCGATTTTATCCAGGATGGAGGAGCAGCAAAGGACTGTGACCCAGGACGTCCAGTGCTTGGCTCAGGAGCAGCAGAGGTTAGCGCAGGCTCAGGCCCTCGCTCAGCAGCAGGCACAAGAGCGCTCAGACGCTCTTCAGAGGCAGATGATGGAGCTTTAGCAGCAGACTCTAAGCTTCATGGAGAGGATCTTGAGTGGTCCACCTCAGTGGCAGTGGCAGCAGCCTCTACCCCAGCAGCAGATCCAGTGGCAGCACCCTGTTCCACCACAATCGCAGCAGTTTAGCCAGCAGCAGTTCAGCCAGCTGCAACAGTTCACTGGCCCTAGCTCCTCCCAGTTCACGAGCTATACTACACCACCTGGAGGGGCCCCGCTGTTCAGTCCGCTCCACACTAGCTTCACACCACGTCCGACAGAGTCTCTGTTCACGACGACTACTACAGTGACGCACGACTTGTCAGCTACGTTCAGTGAGCTCACTGGGTTTCGCACGCCCGATCTTCAGGACCCAGTTTAGACGTTGCTGGCTCCAGTGACTTCCACCACTGAGACTCTTCCGAGATCCGTTGCGTCCTCAAAGCAGACTGAGCCAGTCTAGTCCGAGACCATGACGTCCGTGCAGCCTGAGCTTTCTACTATACCCGAGCATCCGCACTCCGAGACTCAGGCTGGCACAGCTACAGGGACTGTGACAGAGACTGTCGGCTAGACAGAGCAGACTGCGTCAGAGACAGAGCATGCAGAGCAGTCATAGCCGCCAGAGCAGACCCGAACCGCTTCTTCACAGCTTCCAGCCACAGAGGATCAGCTTGCCGGTTCATCTTCGTCCGACTCCAAGGCGCTTCTCCAGCAGTTCGAGTTCTCTCAGCGCACTCCAGAGACAGCTCCTGACTCATCTGCGCCACCTCCGCTCTCCGACACTTAGTTTGGTGTTTGACGCCAAAGGGGGGAGAATGGTCGAGTATAGCGATAGGGGGAGCGATGTGAGAGGGTTTTGATTCTTATGTTGTGTTACATTCACATACGCTCTTTGCATATCGCATCTTTAGCACTATGTTTATGTTATATATGTGTGCTATGGACCTTATGACATGTATGTGCTCACTGTGTTATCTTATATGGCATGACATTTCGTTTGGCTCGATTACTTCCGCTTAATTCTCACTTGTTATGTATTCGAGCTCTTTACTCTTACACTTGCTATTCACTCTAACTTGTTGAGTGCAGGATGTTGGCATGATATGTGCGGATACATGGGTGTATGCCGAGTCTCTGAGTGATGAGTGATTGTCAACTGGGATGATGCGCATGTTCTTTGGCTTGTGTTGTGCAGGTGTCGAGCACGGATACAGTGATCAAAGGCAAGGTGAAGGTCAAGTAGAGACGTGCCGTGCCGATGGACCGAGAGTGGCGAAGGGCGGACGTGAGGCTTGGACTGAGGGACCGGAGGCCCGAGGATCAGCTGTAGTGGCTGGCAGCCTGGGACAGCGACGAGCGAAGACTTGCGGTCATGTGTTGCCTGAGTCTTGGACTTGGGGACACGTGTCGGTGGACGGGGTGCACGGGAGGTGCATCCCCTCTACGGCGTCGGTTTGGTGGTAGAGCCAGAGAAAAACCATCGGGTGGACGGTTTCCAGGTTTGGGCCACAAAACCTGGGTGCGGACGGTTTTCGAGTTTGGCCACAAAACTCGGGCTGAGGACGGTTTCCAGGTTTGGGCCTCAAAACCTGGGCGCTGAGGGTTTGCTGAGTTTGGGCCTCAAAACTCAGATACTTGGTGGGCTGGTTTCCCGGTTTGGGCCTCAAAACCGGGGGTTGGCTGGAAAGGCTGGTTTCCCGGTTTGGGCCACAAAACCGGGGGTGCAGAGCGAGGGCGGCACGTGGCGGCAATCGGGAGGTTGCGTCGAGGCAACACTACGAGTTGTGCGGGCGTGGCCGTCGGATACACCTACCACTGAGTTGGTCCAGAATAACCTTAGGGTTTAGCTGGTTCGCTCTGTAATTAGAGAGGGGTAGAGTAGGAATTAGAAATTAGGATAAGTAGAGGGAGACACCCTCCTCCCTTCCTATCTCAGTCATTTGCTCTTTCATAGCTAGGGTTTCCTGCTCTCCCACTCCCCTGTTGTAGTAAACCTGAGATCCACAGAGTTGAGAACAATACCTCTGTGTCCGTGAGATTTTGAAGAAGTGAGACCGTAATCTCACTATTGTAGCGTGTGGTAGCCACATGGTTGCAAATTCGTGGTTGTGATTCGTGTTTTGTTTGAGTTCTTCGCGGATTACTTTTCTTCACGTTTTTCCCGTCGATTGATCTCTTTGCTCGGTTCATCTTTTGCAAATCCGTTTGAACCAAGTTGTTCTAGATCGTGAGGCACTTCTTTCCACCGAAGGAATTCACCTCTAACCTCACGGTCTAGGAGATCGAGCGATTTTAGTTTTGGATCGATTTTTGCTCCTTAGTCCCGAATTCTTCCAATTCACCGATTTGGAGTTAGGTTCGAGCCATGATTATTTTGGGATAGCTCACTAACATCCTTGGAACTCCTCATACCAAGTCTGAGCCTTAGTGCTTTTGATTCGGAGGAGATCGAGTGAATTTCGCGGAAGAACAGTGCTGTTTCGGGACCATCGGACGCTGAACCTGGAAGCATCGGACGCTGAGTTCGTCACATCGGAGCGTCCGTTGCCACGTGTCACCTGACACTGATTTTAAAGGAGCATCGGACGCTGACCATCGGAGCGTCCGTTGCCATCGGACGCGCCGGAGGTCGAGCATCGGACGCTACTGTTTCACTGTAGCAGCGTCCGATGCCTATGCAGTAAGGTTCCAGATTTGCTCTGTTTGCATCGGACGCGTCCGTTGGTTGGTCATCGGACGCTGCTCGCGTCCGATGCTGCTGAGTTTGCGCAGTTTCGTTCGCGGTTCGATCGTTCGTTGTTGGTTTTGCATTCCGGTTTTTGCGTTGGGTTTCTAGGGTTGTGTAGTGTCCCGCTGTGCTTCTCAGAAGCATCCACCCTATATCTAGGGTCGTGGACACTTGCAAGTTCTAGATTTGCTCGTGAGGTTGATCTTTGGGACAAAGGCAACGAGTTTTCAAAAGGAAAATTTGGAGCTCCCATTCACCCCCCCTCTGGTCGCTTTCTGGTAGCATTTTCGGTCCTTCAATATGTATGAGCTTGCCCCTAACCATTTTCTCTTATTCATTGCAAGTTCATACATGTCATGATTTGAAAATCTCTTCTCTCTATACTCGAGGTCGTGTTGTCATCAATCACCAAAAAGGGGGAGATTGAATGCATCTTGGCCCCTAGTGGGTTTCGGTGATTGGATGGAACACAAGATTACTGTGACTAACGTGTGTTTTGCAGAAACAGGGATGAGTTAGGTCACGGTAATGGCGACGATACGGGCATATGGAGTTCATGTCCCATGGCAATGGATAGCGTTTCAGTTTTCAAAGGACGGATGACGAAGACGGTGGTAGACTAGGCTAAGTGTCATATGGTGTTGAAGGACACTTAGGTAGTATTAGGTCTTTGTTTTTCCTTTGACCGTACTATAAAGGGGAGCGTGAATCGGTAGCTTGACCTAGATGAGTCTATTGAGGTAGGTGTGGTGCACACTTGTTATTTCATAGCCCTAGGTAGCTTTGAGAGAGCCCTTATGTCGTGAGGATGAAAAGTCGTTAAGGCCGCGTCGCGATCCGAGTTGGTTTTGCCCTTGGAAAGGGCATCGGACGCTGGCCTGGTGGGCATCGGACGCGCGTCTGATGCTCACTAGACTTGGGTTAGTCTGATGCGTGGCATCGGACGCGCCGATGGTGTCACATCGGACGCGCCCGTGCCACTGTTCATTTGGGAGTGAACTTGAGGGCGCATCGGACGCTGGCCTTGGACGCTGAGGGCCAGCGTCCGATGGCCATGCAGAGAGGTTCCAGAGAGGTCAGAATCGCATCGGACGCGTCCTATGCGATGGCATCGGACGCTGCCCAACGTCCGATGTCACTTTGAGAAGTCTGACAGGAAGTACAGTTGACCGTTGAGTCGATGGCATCGACGCGTCCGATGCCAGGCATCGGAGCGTCCGATGCCCCCGAAAAACGCCCAGTCCAGTGCTCTTTTGGATGGCCGGTTGGGGGAGTACTTATACTCCTCCTCCTCCATTAGAGTGTTCTTGCCACTTCCATCTGCTGAGAGACACATTGTGAGTGTGAGAAAGTGCAATGAGAGAATTGCTAATCGCGAGAATTAGTGACCTCCTAGTGAGAATTGAGTAGCAAGTGCGCATCCATCCATCTCTTTGGCCTTGTCTCGGTCAAGTGAGAGTTCTAGCTTGTTACTCTTGGTGATCGGCATCACCTAGACGGCTTGGTGGTGATTGTGAAGCTTGGTGATCATCCGGAGGCTTGTGGATGACCCAAGGAGTCTTGTAACCGGTAGTGAGCGATTCACCGGGCCGGAGTGGCGAAGAATCAACTCATAGTGAGCACTTGATCCTTGCGCGGATCAAGGGGGAGCGACACCCTTGCGTGGGTGCTCCAACGAGGACTAGGGGGTGTGCCGACACCTCGATACCTCGACAAAAAGATCGTTGTGTCATCTCTACTCTCCTTACTTACGTATTTACATTTGAGCAATTCAATTCCGCAATTTACTTGTTGTTCATTCATACTTGAATTGCTTTGCTAGAGTAGAAATGTCATAGTGATAGTCTTTTATGCGGTAGAGTATAGAGAAACAAACTTCTAGGCACAAGGGGTTAATTGGGCTTGATAGGTTTTAATTTGTGCTAAAGTTTTAGAAAAGCTCAATTCACCCCTCTTGGACATCTTAATCGTTTCAGCGGCGCTGCACTGGCGTGGCTCGAGGCCGATGTGGCCTCCGGTGCCTCGCTCGCGTCGGCGGCTCCACGCGACTTCGACGCTCCGGAGGCCCCGTCGGATCCGGCAATCGTGGCCTACGACGAGTTCGTCGCGCAGGCCGTCGGGCGGCTCACGGCCACACCGGAGAAGATCGGCGGGAAGGTGCTTGATGCCACCAAGGTTCTCGTCGAGGCATTTGCCGTCTCCAATGACCTACTCGTACACTCCAGGTACAAGAGACACGCTTTCATCCTCCTCGATCTGGTCGATCTCCAAGAACCTACTCAGGCCAAACAGCTCCTTGCTCGATCTGGTTGATTTTTGCGCGTATATCTTCTTGTGTTTTTCCAATCCAATGTGTCATATCGTGGGGAAATGACTCGTTGAGCTCATAATTTGGGCGCACATTTAGTAAGCGTCAGATTTTGTTCATCCAGAGACCGGAGTAGTACGCTAGCTAAGATCATTCTGCTGAAGCGTCAGACTCTGGAGAGTTAGCATTTTACCAAGTCCAAATGGTAAATTCTTGGAGAGAATAAATTTTGACTTACCAAATACTCCCTCCATATCTCTTTTAGAGTTCGTTTTGACAGCGACACGGTCTCCAAAGCATAACTTTGACCACTTATTTCTTTAAAAATATTTGTTATAAAGTGGTACTACATATACTTTTATGAAAGCACTTTTCAAGATAAATTTATTTATATGATTCTTACATTTCTAAACTCAATAATTTAAAAGTTATTCATGATTTATATTCCCAATGTTTGACCGAAACCTTTTCCAAAACGAACTCTAAAAGAGATATGGAGGGAGTATTTTAGCAACTTGTCAAAACACAAGATTGCCAAGTAAATTTTGGCAAACTCTTGGAGATGCTCTAATTTAATCTATTAAAAATAGACTAATAAAAAACAAATTACATATTTCGTCGAGAAACTGTGAGATGAATTTATTAAGACTAATTAATCTATCATTAGCACATATTTACTGTAACACAATATTATCAAATAATGAATTAATTAGGTTTAAAAATCGTCTCGCAAAGTTATTGTAATCTATGTAATTAATTATTTTTTAGCCTACATTTAATACCCTATGTATGTGTCTAAATATTTGATGTGATAGGTGAAAATGTTTTACGATGAGAACTAAATACCCCTTACTCTGTAAAAACAAAAATAAACTCAACCTACGATGGAGGGAGTCATATTATTTGGTACAGTTGCGGCATCTGATCATTTGAAATTATTTTACCAATTTCGATTGTTTTAATAATATATTCTGTAAGAGAATAAATTATAATATAACTTTAGCTATATGGCTTGAGAGCTTTGGTCAAAAACAACTTTAGCTGTAACTTTTCTAAAGAAGCGACTCTACTGTATTTTTGTTTGTCTAGTTAGAAAAATATTTGGTAAAACAACTTTTTTTTGGTTGTTTTAAAAAAAATCAATAATACTACTTTTTTCTTTTTATTTCTCTTCCCTCTCCAGCGATGTCGTGTCGGTCTATTCCTCCTCACTTTCCTATCTTACAGTAGTCTCTACTCCACTGTCGTCTCATCTGCGTCGTCCCGATCGTGATACACGTCCGACGAGCTTGCCCACAGCCCACGTGTGGCTCGGCATCGGCAAGTCGGGGTTGGACTCCCGCATGGCCGACGACTACATGTACGTACACCCTCGGATTGTTTGTCCCCGCACTTTGAGTTTGACGAGCGTACCGCCTCGGCGCCTCCGTCCTTCCCGTACACTATCGACCCTTCCTGCGCCGACCTTGCCTCAGCACTTTGAGTTTGATCGAGACAAAGTCAGGAGAAGCTAGGTTTTCTCAGCTCCTCCTCTCTCTTCTCGCTTGTCTCAGCAGAAATCATGAAGCTTCTTCCCAAAAGTGGAGCTACGTGAGGGTGTTTGGTTGCCGAAGCAGTAAACCAACTCCTCAAGTCATGCCAAATGACCCTTTATCGTCGCTCTTTCTAGGTTGTTGTTTTGCTTTCTTAACGTTAAGATAATAGGAAAAATATTTTAGAATGGTGATCTAGTTTGGATTTTAGAAGATTGTTTTACCTTTTATAGAGAAAGAAGAGCAACAGGTTTGATAGGTGGTCTCAGTTAGAAACGACCATACAATGTATTTCCTCTATATTGTGAGGTAGTGTCCATGAAAGAGCAGGTCCCAACCATAAAATCGGTGTCCATTTAAATAAAAAATAGATGATTCTAACATACATACACTACAACATAAATGAGCTATAGCCCCGGTCGGTAAGGGCCTTTAGCCCCGGTTGCCGAGCCGGGATTACGCTTCCGGGACTAAAGCCCCCCTAGTCCCGGCTCCGTCACCGGGGCTAAAGCCCCCCCTTTAGTCCCGGTTGGTAATACCAGCAGGGACTAAAGGGTGCTGCCAGCGGTGCCCCGCAGCAGCACCCTTTAGCCCCGGCTGGTATTACCAACTGGGACTAAAGGGTCCCCTGGTTTTTTCTTTTTATTTTCTTTTCAGTTCTGTTTTTAGTTTTGTTTATTTATTTGATAGGTTTTCCAATATGTATTCTTTGCTGCTAATATATTATATATATATATATATATATATTAGCAGCATAACACAATAAGCCTTATTGCATGCATATATAATTGAACTATAGAACTATATATATATATATATATATATATATATATATATATATATATATATATATATATATATATATATATATATATACACACACACACATGTTGGGGTAGTACCCACGACGTAGGCGCCTCGGGCCCGCGGGTCAAAAGAGCCAAGACTATCGCGCGAAAGCTAGCTTGCGCGCGAAGGGGACAGCTAGAACGACGGGAGGCTGAGGCCTGAGGTAGCTTCCGCGCGAAAGCATGCCGACAGGCGGGCAGGCTTGCGAGGCCTGGCTTTCGCGCGAAAGGGGCTGGAAACAAGCCGGGCTTTTCATTCTAGACAGTGTTCGCGCGAAAGCTGCACCAACGGGCAAGCGGTACCACCAAGCTGAGCCATCGCGCGAAAGCAATAGACGACCCAGGTAGCTTTCGCGCGAATGAGGCCCGGAGTCCCCGGCGAGGCGCTTTTCGTAATTCGTGACTTTGGTTTTCCATAGGTTTTCGCAGGTTGCCGGAAGCTTCGACCAAACGGAGCGAGCCCACCAACTGAGGGAAGGGGTCAGGGGACGCCGGGCCCGCCACGGGACGGAATCACGAAGTTGCCCCTCGGGCCAGAGAGGGCGGCGAGGAGCCGTGGAGTAATTGGGTAGGACATCATTGTAATTACAATGGAGTGGTTGGAAGGGCATTTCTGTACTTTCAAACTGTTTTGGATTAGTATAAAAAGCCCCCGTCCTCCCAAGGACGGGGGAGAACACTGTTCACTTCTCTCGACTCCCGTCTATTTCTGTCTTCCTGTGCTTTCGCTCGAGCGACGACCGGCTGTCTTAGGGTCCGGACCCGAAGACAACATTGGCGCCCACCGTGGGTTGTCGCCCGAGCTTGCCATGTCGCCAAGAAAGGCGCCGATGACGGTCGACAATCTTGAGACGGTTGCCGCGAATAAGGATGCCCACGGCACAATCGCGGCATCCGCTCTAGCCACTCAAATACCACCAAATACAGCCTCAAATACCCAACCTTTCGGCGGCACGCTCCCGACGGGAACCCAGCTACCGCCGGGAGCGTCCACAAGCCACGATGTACAACCTTCGGGTCACCAACCTTTCGGCAGAGACGGCACGCCGGAAGGGAACGTCCGAGACGAGCCCAACGATGAAGAAGACGACGATGCTGAAGTTACCAGGCATGCCCAAGCGATCAGAATGCTGACACAGCAGCAAGAAGAAATCGAAAGGTTGGTTCAGCAAAGAGATCAGTTGCAGCGGCAACTTGCGGCAAAAGCAAGGGAGGATGAAACTCGCAACGCGTTTCGCAAAGCGGAAGCGAAGAGAAGGCAACTGGAAAAGGAAATTCAGGAACTACAAAGGGCAGGGGGAGGCCCAAACCCGATGATCCAAGAAAATATATTCATACCGCGGTGAGAGCAACCGCCAGCTTTCGACAACACCATCGACGAAACTTCTCCACTCTCGAGGGAGCTGCAAGCTCATCCATGGCCCCTCAACTACAAGCCACGCATTCCGACTTTCGATGGCAAGGTGAATTTGCGCAAGTTCTTGGCAAGCTACGAGACAGCCATCTTTTCGGCTGGCGGGGACAATCAGGCCCTGGAAAAATCTCTCATCCTTGCAGTTGAGGACGTAGCTCATGATTGGTACACGACCCTCAAACCGCTGTCTATCTATTCGTGGGCTCAGTTGAAGGCCAAATTACTCGCCACTTTCCAAGGTTTCCGGCCGGATGTCAAAACCACCCGTGACCTCATGAACTGTACCCAGAAGGACGACGAGCCATTATCCGAATATCTCAAGCGTTTCATCCAGCTAAAGGCTCAAGCTCAGAATGTGCCAGAAGCAGCAGTGATCGCAGCAGCCATTGAAGGCTTGGGGACTGGGCAGTGTGCTGCTCACTTGTCCAGAGAGCCGCCTAAGACCGTCCACGAATTATTTGACGTAATGAATGCATACGCAAGATCGGACGATGACTTCCGGCGGCGTAAGGCCACCCGTTTGATACAAAGGCAAATGACGATAGCAAGTCGCCCACCCCCGGTGCCGAATCAAAGAATTATCAAGCCTTTCCGGTCAATCAACAATCTGCAGGAAGAACCATCACAATCGATGGTGGATGCAGAGAGACCCAGCACGGCCAATTTTCAGCAGCAAAGAGGTTTTGATCAAGCTTACCGCGGAGGACGCGGCAGAAGGGCCGGACGTGGTGGTCGTGACGGAAGAGGCTGAGGAAGGGGACCCAAGCCTCCATACTGCGTCATTTGCGACGGCAATTTCGGCCATACCACCCGAGAATGCAAATACAGTAAGATGGCAAAGGAGTCGAAAGACAAGGATCAAGCCTCAGCTTCCGGCGAAAGCACCAAACATGTCTTTCACAATTCGCAAGACCTAGCAGCAGGGGTTGTATCGGGCAACAATTATGTAAACACGCCAATGCATCCCCCCAGTATATCCCCTCCCAAAACATGCACTGGTACAATCTGGCGTATCAGGGTTACCAGTTCCCAATCTTCCCGTCGCAGTTCGTGACAGTTTTGTCACCTATGCAGTACTAGCATCAACCAACACCACCTCCAGCACTTCCGGCTCAAGCCCAGCCTCAAGGACAGCCAGCCCAGCTCAACTACCAACAGGGGCAGGACGTAGAGAATGAATCTGGGGCAGTCAATAGCATCCTCCCATCACGAGGCCACATTTGGGCGGGCGTAGGCACCTAACGAAAGAGCACGGTCGAACTTCGCAAGCTCACAGATCCGACCGTGAGGGGCTATTGTTGGAGTAGTACCCACGACGCAGGCACCTCGGACCCGCGGGTCAAAAGAGCCAAGACTATCGCGCGAAAGCCAGCTTGCGCGCGAAGGAGACAGCTAGAACGGCGGGGGGCTGAGGCCTGAGGTAGCTTCCGCGCGAAAGCGCGCCGGCGGGCAGGCAGGCTTGCGAGGCCTGGCTTTCGCGCGAAAGGGGCCGGAAATGGGCCGGGCTTTTCGTTCGAGACAGTGTTCGCGCGAAAGTTGCACCAACGGGCAAGCGGTACCACCAAGCTGAGCCATCGCGCGAAAGCAATAGACGACCAAGGCAGCTTTCGCGCGAATGAGGCCCGGAGTCCCCGGCGAGGCGCTTTTCGTCATTCGTGGCTTCGGTTTTCCGCAGGTTTTCGCAGGTTGCCGGAAGCTTCGACCAAATGGAGCGAGCCCACCAACTGTGGGAAGGGGCTGGGGGACGTCGGGCTCGCCACGGGACTGAATCACGAAGTTGCCCCTCGGGTCAGAGAGGGCGGCAAGGAGCCGTGGAGTAGTTGGGTAGGACATCATTGTAATTACAACAGAGTGGTTGGAAGGGCAGTCCTGTACTTTCAAACTGTTTTGGATTAATATAAAAAGCCCCCGTCCTCCCAAGGACGGGGGGAGAACACTGTTCACTTCTCTCGACTCCCGTCTATTTTCGTCTTCATGTGCTTTCGCTCCGCGCTTTCGCTCGAGCGACGACCGACTGTCTTAGGGTCCAGACCCGAAGACAACAGTACATAAAATTACAAGCAATATACATAGAAGTTGTCCAAATATCTATCTACACAAGTTGTACTCCAAAGTTAGTACTGTAAATCTATTACAAGTTGTACTCCATCTAAAGATCTACAGGGCATACAAATGATCATCATTGTTTGGAATCAACTTCTCGTTGGTATTATAATAGAACTCGCCGTTTGGATTTATGACTTGTTCCCGAAGAAATCCTGCTATTATCTCTTGTATTGCTTTCAATTGGCCTTGTAGCATCACTTTTTGCGTCAACCAGTCAGTCTTCAATTTGAATTAGAGAAGATATGAGTAATATTTATATTATCAATATTAAGTCTATAAAAAATGAAAAGAAACATGTTACGTACTTTGATGATTTCTTCAGGAATTCTATTTGATTCTATCATCATGTACTCGCAAACATAGAATCCACATAAGTTGGTACCCTGTTTTTGTCTCAAAATCCACTATAGAATGAAAAGATTCATCTCGTAATAAAGATATGATATATGACATGATATAATAAAGATACACATACATTGACGAAGGTGTAAACTTACTGGTAGTTGTGGCTTTATTGTAAGTGGCGCCTTACACTGACTCATATGTTCCCGAGCAATAAATTTTTCCCAAACCCTAATGAAACATTATTAGTTGGATCATTATTTAATTAGTACCCTTTGTACAAGCTTAGTCTATACTTTAAGCATGCAAGCTAGGGATCAAAAAATTACCTTTGGAGGATGTCTATCATATCTTGGTAATCTTCTTGCAGTTTGCTCAACGAGTCATAGATTAACACACTGCTGTGTTTGAGATCAATGACCATCAGTATCCGGTGATAGCTGTTCATACACATGATTCATATATATAGATTATTATATAGATTATTAGGGTTAAGTAAAATAAAATGTACACATACTTATTATTAACTATATATATCTCACGCACTTAAAGTTGTATGGGAAGAGAATTCTTTCTCTATCTTTTTGGTTGACGAAGAACCTCATGAGATTCATACACGACTCATCGCTCCATGTCGCTGAAGGGTTTGGAGCCTTCAAAACAACATATGGATCAACAAACCCAACAGAATTGTCATGTTTATCTCTGAGCTGAGTCATCTGATACCTGCAATATCGAGTCGATCCACAAGTATGTGTGTAAGAATACTACATACTATATACACATACTAGAGAGTTCAATGAAAACTATAAAAGAAACACTTACAAACAATAACAGCTAAGGAGCGATTTGTCCAGGGCGTCCATATGACATAGCTGGTGTAATTCCTCCATCTGGACTAAGATTAGGTCATCACCACGGAAGTAGTGATGGTTCCGAATTTGGACAGAAATCCAATTGACATCACCGTCTTTAGAAGCCTCCATGCACCATTTGTTGATTGCAAACATCTACGTACCAAGTACATGTAAGTGATTGGGGTTCATTAGACTCCTGCCCGGTGCAAAATTTCTCCTCCATTCATCAACTACTTCCGCTCGTGGAAACTCCAGCCCAGTAGCAATATTTTCAATCGTGTCATACGGGAGACCGCTGTCAATGAAAAAAATTTCAATTGAGTCCATCTCAGACAAAGTGGTCTCTCCAGATTTCCGCTGTACTCTGCCCATGTTTGAACCATACTGATTTTCCACAAATAACGGGGGCAAAGGTCTTGATGTTTTCCCGAGCTGTGGAACACCCTTTCTCACTTTCTTCTTGCTGGATTGTTGTTCTTTTGCAGACTTCATTAGAGAGCGTTCGTAATCTGATTTTCGCGGAGCCTTTCGGGCTTCACGCATCTTGATACCATGTTGGTCCACCCTTTTCCTTAACTCCTGTGGGTTTAACAACAGGTAAGGCTTCTCCGGGTTTCTCTTCGCTTTAGCAGCGGCCTCACATTCCCCTAAAAAATCTCGCACATCTTTTTTCACCAAAATTTCTAACTCCTCATCAGTCTTTTCATAAGCTAATTTCTTCTGGGCTTTTTTTCCTGATGCAGGAGCCTTGTTTTTTGGAGGTGGGGCCTTCGGTTCTGTGGCGGCGGACCGCTTCATAGGGCCGTGCGGTGGAGGCGGGGGTGTTGGAGCCCGCTGTGGAGGAGATGGTGGGGCCAGTGGCGGTGTTGGAGCCCGCGGTGGAGGTTGTGGTGTTGGAGCCCACGGTGGAGGAGATGGTGGGGCCGGTGGCGGTGTTGGAGCCCGCGGTGGAGGTTGTGGCGTTGGAGCGCGTTGTGGAGATCTTTGTGCAGGAGATGGGGTTGAAGCCGTGTCCTCCAACACATCGTCACCGCCCACAACACTATGATGCGCTGGGAAATGACGAACTGGACTATAGTTCCTGCTACGCAAAACAACGAATGATGTGAGCATCCAATTAATATATACATATAGGAAGTTAGTGTAATAAAAATTGTTTCTCGTTCACGCGCACTACATATGGTGAGGATCTTGATCAGTAGGAGGAGGTTGCGGCGGTGACACTCCAGGAATAATAATGAAGCGCTTGCGCCAGCAAATAAATGTCTTCTCTGCTTCACCTAAAGTCTTCTCCCCATCTCCCCCTTCCATTTCCAGTGCCACGCTGCCACAACCTGTCTCAACCCTATCCACCGAGACGCTAGCGTATCCGGCTAGCACTGGTTGACCATGGATTCTTGGTGTTCTTGTGCGGTTGATAGGGTTTACAACACCGACAACCACCTTTTTCGTGGCATTTCCATCTGGAATGTGCAGCTCACAAGTAGTAAAAGGTTCTTTAACGTCATTCACGGGGAAGCGTAGCTTGGAGTCATCTTGAATGGTTGGTACTTCCATGGAGGCACAGCTGCTTTTCATCTGACCTGAGGGGCTAATGTTCGCTTGAGGCTGTTGTGATGATGTACCTTACCCACTCGTCATTTGACTAAGTGCCGCTTGCACTTCCCTTTTGATTTCCTCCTGCATCCATTCTTCACGAGATTTGTCACGCTCTTGTGTTTGAAGAACATACTCCTCCAACTTGTAGATCCGCTTTGCCTCCTCGTCCTTCTTTCTCTGGCGGCTTCTGTAACTTTCTCGATCCGCTTCGAAGGAATGCAGCCACGAAACGGCCCCAAAGCCTCTCGTACGCCCACCGTGCTCAGGATTCTCCAGCGCGTACGTGAGTTCATCATTCTCTCTATTGGGCTTGAACTCGCCAGCCAACACTGCACTTCGTGCTTGAACTAGCCTCTGTGCTGCTCTTGAAATTTCCGGGCCCCAATCAAGCTCCCCGTCATTAGGGTTTATGGTTCCCCCATGAGCGTAGAACCAATTCTTGGACCGTTCACTCTAATTTCTTCTTATTGTCTCCGGGACTACCCCTGGCAAGCATCTCCTGTTCCTGTCTCTCCCACTTTGGAAGGACAGTCTTATAGTCACCTGATCCTAAATGATGGTGGTGTTTCTTCTGAGCTGCATTCTGTTTGTTTACTCTGATACGAGCCTCGCTCTCTTGTGATCTTTTGTACTGTACAAATTCATCATTAAAAATAACATATATTCGTAAAAAGGCAATTCAACATTAAAAATAACATGAAGAAGCATATCTATCAAAATATTTCTATGGCATTCCAACATGACACATGATTTTCTATGAACACATATTTCTAAGGGTAAATACATGTTTAAACATATCCAAGTGATTTTCTATGGCATTCTAATATGACACATGATTTTCTATGAACACATATTTCTAAGAGTAAATACATGTTTAAACATATCCAAGTGATTTTCTATGGCATTCCAACATGACACATGATTTTCTATGAACACATATTTCTAAGAGTAAATACATGTTTAAACATATCAAAGTGATTTTCTATGGCATTCCAACATGACACATGATTTTCTATGAACACATATTTCTAAGAGTAAATACATGTTTAAACATATCTAAGTGATTTTCTATGGTATTCCAACATGACACATGATTTTCTATGAACACATATTTCTAAGAGTAAATACACGTTTAAACATATCCTTGTCACGTGATTTACACACCGTGGACGAAAACGACGGCGGACGGCAACGAGGATGACGACGGTGCGGATGACAGTGGACGACGGACGAGGTCGGTGGAGCGGTCACCAGGATTACAGGTCGACGCGGCCTGTCACTTTTTATCTACATGCGTAAACATATATTTGTCCGGTTAAAAAACATATATATGATTTTCCTTTTTCTATAAATATATCTATTCATATTCATTATCTGTATATATCTATTTCTATAAAAAAAGAAATGAAAAAGTTAAATAGAAAATAATATATATAGAAAAGAAAAATTGATATAAATAGATAATAAATATATATATAGAAAAAGAAATGAATATAAATATATATATATATATTTATAGATAATGAATATGATCTATATTCATTTTATATATATCACTTTCTTTTTCTAAATATATATATATTTTCTATATATATATATCAATTTTCGATTTTCTATATATATTATTTTCTATTTAACTTTTTCATTTCTTTTTTTTACACACACACGGACACCACACACACGCGCGCACTGTACACACACTGTACACACGCACACCACACTGCACAGCACACACACTGCGGCGGCGGAGCTGGACGGCGGTGAGGACGACGGCGAGGGAGGCCGAGGGCGGCGCGGCGCTCGACGGCGGCGAGGACGATGTACGGTCGGCGTGGACACGACGGCGAGGACGACAGTGAGGGAGGCCGAGGGTGGCGCGGAGCTCGACGGCGAGGACACGGCGAGCGCGAGGGAGCGGCGAGGACGACGGCGATGGAGGCCGAGGGTGGTGCGGACGGAGGCGGCGACGCAACTGACGTTGATCTGGGGAAGATTGGAGGGCGTTGTGCCCTATATACCCGGAGGACCTTTAGTCCTGGTTGGTGCCACCGCCCGGGACTAAAGGGTCCTTTCCCACCACAGTTTTGAGTTTCCAGTATTTTGGGTTTTGTATTAAGTTTTTACTATATAAATATGTTGTAATTCTTGTTAATTGCATAGTAAATTGAACATTATGCATAAAATTACTTAAAAATAACAGTTATATTTTCTTTGACCTTATTGTATACTAGGAAATTTTGTAGCATAAATTCTTTTATTTTTTTATAATAACGAATATAAATGTAAATGACCATTCATATTTGGTTAATGCAAAAATATAATATTAAATTTAAATTAAAAAAATTGTTGGCTTTCAATAGAAAATTTATTTTTATATCATTTGGACGTTAATCTTTTGTTTATAACTAAAAAATCATTGCCCAATTTCGTTCTACCCGACAGATGCTGTAGTTTTAGATTTTTAAATTTAGTTTCCTTTTTAAATATATCTTAAATCTTTCTAATTTAACAGAAAATTAAATATTTGATATACTTTCTTTTAAAAACTAGTTTTAGATTTTTAAATTTAGTTTTCTTTTAAAAATATAATTTTTCTTCTTATATGTATTTTGATGATTCACATCTTAAGGAGCACATAAATCAATGATCACTACTAAATATATATATAAATCCATTATCAAATAACTGAAGTCTTAATTAATTAATTATTATATAATATCTTTACAACCCACTATTTAGCGTGTATAACTGTGAACCTCCTCTTGACATATGTCCCTTGGTTATGATCATTCCTTAACCATGGAGTTTCCTCATTGTTTAACAAAATGCTTGGGTCTTTGTTCACTTTGAATGGCGGAATTCGGTCATCCCTTTCATAATCACCTGACATGTCTAGCTTGTCCTCAATTCCGATAATATTTCTTTTCCCTGAAAGAACTATGTGGCGCTTTGGCTCGTTGACGATCGAGTTGTTATCATTTTTTCCTCTTTTTGGTTTTGTAGACATGTCTTTCACATAGAACACCTGACTCACATCCGCGGCAAGGACAAATGGTTCATCTTTGTACCCAATATTGTTGAGGTCCACTGATGTCATCCCATACTCCTTGTCGACTGTTACCCCACCTCTGGTACCGGTCATCTTGACCCATTTACACTGGAACAAAGGGACTTTAAAATTAGGTGCGTAGTCTAGTTCCCATATGTCATGTATGCGACCATAAAATGTTTGTTTGTTCCCATTTGGATCTGTGGCATCCATGCGTACACCACTGTTTTGGTTGGTGCTCCTTTTGTCTTGGGCTACTGTGTAAAATGTATTCCCATTGATCGTACCCTTTGTACGTGCTGATATGCCACGATGGTTGTCTGGCCAACAAATAAAGCTGCTCATCTATGTTGTCATCACCTTGACATTGTTTTCGCAACCAATCGCCGAAGGTTTGCATGTGCTGACGTGTAATCCAAGATTCACTATTCCCGGGCCACTCGGATCGAAGGAAATCCATATGTACCTCAATATATGGATCGACCAATGAGGAGTTCTGTAGAACTGTGTACTGTGCTTTATCGAAGTAATCGTCTCCTGTACCGATATATGTTTTCTTCCCTAGTGTTCTCTTGCCACTGAGTCTGCCCTCGTGTCGCGATTCAGGAACGCCAATCGGGTCAAGGTCTGGAATAAAGTCCACACGAAACTCTATGACCTCCTCTGTTCCGTAGCCCTGGGCGATGCTTCCTTCAGGCCGAGAACGGTTATGAACATTTTTTTCAGGACACTCATGAACCTCTCGAATGGGAACATGGTGTGTAGGAACACAGGACCGAGAATAATGATCTCCTTGACCAGGTGAACTAGGAGGTGTGTCATGATATCAAGGAAGGATGGAGGGAACACCAACTCAAAGCTGACGAGACATTGAACGACATCATTATGCAAAGTAGAAAGTTCCTCTGGATTGATTGCCTTCTGTGAAATTGAATTGAGGAATTGAAAGGTCCTAGTTTGGTTTTGGTGATTGATGACAACACTTGTGAGCTAACCATTCTATCCAAGTGTGAGAAGGAAAATAGGTTGAGTTCACAATATCAGTGGATGATGATATTGAAATGATTGTTTAAAGTTTGTTGGGGTATTCAACTTAAGCATAACAAGCAAGCGAAGACTTTGGCAGGACTTGGCTAGAAGGACCGTGTGCTCAAGCGATGGTGAAGGACAAGCTAGTGGGCTTGATGCCGAGGGACCGACGCGGAGGTGAAGGGCAAGCTAGTGGGCTTGGCGCTGATGGACCTATGGTGAAGGGCAAGCTAGTGGGCTTGGCGCCGAAGGACCGAGACAACGGTGAATAGCAAGTGAAGCTAAAGTGAGAGGCTTGAAGTCTATGTGATGGTTGAGTGACCAACATCATCTTTGATGGACCAAGTCAAAGATTCATTGGTTATATCTAAATGACTTGGTGAAGTTGTCCATGAATGTTTCCTTGCGGGTATCAAAGAAAATCGTGGATAAGCAAGGCAAAGGTATGGACAATAGGGTGTTTCTTTTTACCGGCTATGAGGTGTGTAGAGAAGTTAAATAGCCGGATTTAAGATAGATAACCGTACTACTAAGAGGGGCAAACATGTTTGCATTACGGTTGTCTAGTGCCACTTGTGAGCTCTATCGTTTTGATCGATTTATGATGAGTGGCAGTAAGTCAAAAACCTTTGTGAAAAATGTTTGTGAAAAGCTAACCAGTGTTTATGGAAATGATGCTCTTTTAGAGATCGTTGGTTTGGAGTTGGCTTGTTTTAAGAAAAGGTTTTCTTAGCGCTTGTGAGCTGACTTTATATTGCTTTGGACTTATCCATAGTGTATGGGTTGATGGGGCAAAGCAAAGGAGATAGAGCGCTTGAGAAAGGCATTTTCAGGCTGGTGGCGGACAGTCCGCGCCCCTGATGGCGGACAGTCCGCCGGCCAAAACCTGAGAACCGAACAGATTCTGTGTAATCTGCTGGAGGGCTGTCGAAGTAACGGCGGACAGTCCGCGACCTGGTGGCGGACAGTCCGCCGGCTAATTCTTAGAGGAAGCAGAGTTGCTGCTCGCGCTGCTGATGCAGTCTCAGGTCAACGGCGGACAGTCCGCGCCCTAGGTGGTGGACAGTCCGCCAGTGTTTTTCAAAATCGAGCAGTACTGCTGCTGGTTCTGCTCGGTGTGGCGTGTGGCAACGGCGGACAGTCCGCGCCCCTGGTGGCGGATAGTCCGCCGGTCAAATTTCAAACCTAACGGCTAGTTGCTGACAACGGCGGACAGTCCGGGACTTGTATCGCGGACTGTCCGGGAATCGTGTTTCAGCACATAACGGTTGGATTTTGAGGGGGCCTCTATATATAGTGGGTTGCCCGGTTTGTGGAGGCTCTCTTGGGCATTCTTACAGCATAACCTTTGGGAGAGAACACCTCTAGCACCTCATCTCATATCCCTTGCTTGAGAGCAACATTTGGAGAGTGAGTGTGCTCCACTAGTGTGAATCTTTGAGTGAGAGATTACTTGTGGCACTAGGTGGTCGTCGTGTGGGCGTGGTTATCTATTACTCTTGGAGCTTGCCGGCTCCTAGACGGTTTGGTGATTGTGTCTCCGTGAAGCACGCAAGGAGATTGTGCGGTGCTCCGGAGTTGGCTTTGTGAGGGGCTATTGAGCTCATCCCTGCCGGAGAAAGGCAAAGAGCATCTCTAGTAAACTTGAGGCATGAAGAGTATCTAGTGATTTGGTTGGCTCAAAGTTTAGTGCTCACGTGGAGCCTACCTTGTGAGGGTAGTCCAAAGCTTATGTGCTTGGAGCTAACAAGAGGAGCAACAATCCTAGAACTTGCTTCAACGTGGATTAAGTGACCGGCAAGTCACCGAACCACGTTAAAAACATCGTGTGCCATCCTCTTCCTTTTGGTTTGCCTATCTCAACACAAGTTCATTTCATTTCATATTACACATACTTGTGTTGACCTTGTATCTTGTATTTACATTCATATATATATTGATATCTTGTGTAGTCAATCTTGATATACATTCGTATAGTTGATCATCTTGCTAAATAGCTCAAACTTGACTTGTGTACAATAGAAATACTCTTGCTAGTATATCTTGTTAAGTTCATAATTAGAGGGGTGTAGTCAAAATTATAATTGAGCCTATCTCTTCCGCTATTAATTTTGAGTAGTTTTGTAATTAATTTTAAAATCGACTATTCACCCCCCCCCCCTCTAGTCGGGCATCTCGATCCTACAAGTGGTATCAGAGCCACGGTCTCTCTATTGAGGTCTTTACCGACCCGAGAGGATGGCAACTTATGGATTAGGAGTTGAGTGTCCACATATCTTTGATGGTACATGCTTTACACCTTGGAAAGAATGGATGGTTTGCAATTTCAAATTCATTAGCCCTCAAATGTGGTGGATCGTGAATGTAGGCTTTTCTCAAATGTTGGATGAGGTAAACCCAACTCCGGCACAAGAGAAATGCCTAGATCTCGATATCCAAGCTATTAACATCCTTTATCAATCTTTGAGGGATAATGTCTTTAAAGAGATCATGGACATGAAGACCGCTCATGAAATTTGGAAGTTTCTCAATGAGAAGTATGATGTGATTGCAATTGATGATGAGCAAGTGCATTCTACGGATGACTGCATAGTTGGTGGCATTGTTGAGCATATTCATGAACTCTCTATTTCAAGCTCACTTGACAATGATGATGATTGCTCATACTCTTTGGTCAAGGATGACTCTACAAGTCCATCTACATCAACACATTGTCACATGTCTCGTGACAATGAGGAGGTAAACAATTGTAATGATGTAGTTGACCATGCATACACATATGATGAGCTTATAAATGTTATTAAGGGCATGACAATTTTCTTAGAAAAGGTAGAAGCTCAAAAGAAAGACTTGGAACATGAAAATCTTGCTTTAAAGAAATCTTTTAATTGTTCGGAAAAACTTCTTAGCAAATTCGTATGCAAACTAGAATCTTTATCTTTGACTCATGAGGTGCTTTGCTCTAAATATGAGAAACTCAAGAAAGACCATGATTCACTCACTAAGACTCTTTCGAAGAAAGAAATTAAAATTGATGAAAGCTCATTATGTGAGTTGAATGATGAAATGCAATATATGGCTAACTCTTGTGTTGTAGAGAAAATAGATGCCTTTACCACTTGTGATGATTTATTAGAGGTATCTTGTTCTTCAAACTTGGATACTTGCTCTCCTTCTATGTATCATGAGACTAACCATGTAGAAGAAGAAAAGAAGTCAAGTGTCAAGATGGGTATGAGTACTTTGGCAAAAGTCACTCATTCTCAGATATTGAAGAGCCACAAGAGTTTTGGCAACATGAATGGAATTGCCTACAACAACACCAATATCAAGGGCAAAAGATGGGGCAAGAAGAAGTATGAGAAAGAAATGAAGAAGATAGAAGATGAAAAGCTTTCTCACTACATATGCTTCAAGTGTCACAAGAAGGGTCACTTAGCCATGAGTTGTCCTAACAAGAAGAAGAAGGCACCTCAAGTCCAAATAGTTGATGAGTCAAAAGTCTCCCAAGTACAAGCAAATGTCAACCGCAATGTTGATAACAAGTTGGGAAAGAAGAAAGTTAGAAGAGGAGGAAGAAGAAGAAGTTTGAGCAAAGACGTCTCCTCCGATGGGTACTATCAAGACTACAACAAGGGACACATTGTAAATGGTAGGCCCAAAGGTAACAATCCTAAGCCAAGGTCATTACATGAAAACCATTTGCTTAGGAATGTTGGAAATGGTACCGTAAAGGCTACTTTTGTAGATCATTCTATTGTACATGCAAAGGCAATTTGGGTGCCCAAGCATGTGGTTACTAACATGAGAGGACCCAACGTGAGTTGGGTACCATCAAGCAATTGAATGATTAAATAGGTACCATGGTGGCATTGGGAACTTGGCATGTGAGCTCATTATATCTTCACCAACAATAAAGCCAAGTTTGAAGTGGTATAATCTATATCTTGAACCAATGCTATCTTACATGTGGATATGTCATGTTGATGCTATTCAAAGATCAAAACACCTTTTAGTGCAACAAGTTCAACTTCGACAAGATAACGACTCAAGAGTGTGTGAAGAAGCTTGAAGAAGGTTCAAACCAAACTTGAAGCAATAAGGGTGATATTTGGAGTTGGGAGTCCAATGGAAGTGTTCTCTATGATATATCTCATTATGTTGGTCATAATCTTTGGAATTATTCATACATTGGATCATCTCTTCACTTCAAACGGTGGTATGAAACTTGGTTGTGTTTTTTTCATAACCTACCCTTCTAGTATGGTAATAGGTGCATATTGCTTATCATAAGCTCTCTATCTTGTTCACATTTATGTTGTCTTTTATCAATTTATTGCCTAGTTCACTATATGTTTGTTAAATCAACTTGGCAATATGAAAGATTTGTTCATAAGCAATGCTATTTGTAAAGAATTATGGGTCAAGGTCTTTGGTTTGGATTTCATGTCAAAAATCAGCTATGGAAAGATATATTGGCAGTTGGTATATGGGGAGAAGTTTATTGAAATATGTTGAGACAAATAGAGCAAGGAACATCAAAAATCTGGGCAAAACTGGCATTCCCGGACTGTCCGCCAAATGGACCGCGGACTGTCTGCAGGCAAAAATTTGGTCCCAACACAGAGTCTGTGCAGTTCTGGAACTCGGCTGAAAAATGCACGGCGGACTGTCCGCCAGTCCAACCGCGGACTGTCCGCAAGTCGGGTTTTGACCCAGGTCGGGCTCGGGCGAACTCAGGAAAACCTCATACCCCTTCAACCAACAGAGCTCTCTCCTCTCTTTGTCACCGTGTGGTCAAAAGGAAGAAGAAGGGAGGGGACCGAAGGATTGGAGGCTTCCCCGGACCGTCCGAGAAGTTCCCCGGACACTCCGCGAGTTCCTCCATCATGTTCTCCCGGCATTTCATTGATTCCCCTACGGATTTGGATGGATTTCATGTTGAATGGGTTCGAGGGTTTGATTCTCGATCTCCTTTTTGAGCCATGGATTTGGAAAACTTTTTGGGGGTAGTTGTTGCTAGTGATGTGGAGATGATATGCCTAAAGTTTGATTGGAAGTTATTGGGTGAATCAAGAGATATATGGATTGAATGGATGCATGTGCACTGTGGTTTTCGTGCGTGAACAGTAACCGCGGACTGTCCGCGCCTACAACGGCAGACTGTCCGCGGGCACTGTCTTCGCACAGTAGCAGCAGCCTGGGTTGTTATACATATTCGGATTATATTTCTGTGATTGAGTTTGATCAAACCTAGCAGCAGTGATTCTCTCATGCAGTTCATATATATTGCTCTAAATTGACACAAATGCAAATATTGTTTATGGAACCTATGGATTGTCATATTGGGTCATTCATATGCTCATTCCTAGTCACAAATTGAAGATGATTGATTCCAAATTGCAGTGGTACTTTGTTATTCTTGGTATTCATGCATGTCACTTATATTCTCCCATATCTATTGGCAATGACAGAGGCAAAGGGAAGAAAGTCACTTCAGGCAAGAGAAAGGGAGGAAGCACGTCCAAGAGAAGGAGAGGAAATGATGATGATGACCATGATTGGGATCCGAACCCAGATGTTGATATTGATGAGGAAGATGAAGTAGATGATGAGGAGATGGATGTCTCTATCTATAGGGGATTCATCAGAAAATGGGACTTTGACAGTTATACTAGAGCAAGAGCCCCAAAGCAATTCTGCAGGGACAATGATGCCACTCTACCATACTTCCACACTAAGGTACAAGAGGATGCTTACTTTGGATACATTGCTAGTGGAACTATATATAAGCATCAATTCATCAACATGACATATATGTTAGAGAAAGAAAAAATCACAGGACTTGTTAGAAAATTGCATTCAGTTGGTCTCTATGATTTCCTACAACATCAATGCAACTGGAATGATTTGATTGTCAAGCAATTCTATGCAACTGTGGATGTTGATATGGATAGTAGCACATTAGAATGGATGACTGGAAAGAGAAAATATAGTGCCACATTTGATGAGTTTGCTCTAGCTAATGGGTTGAACAATGATATCTTGTCAAATACCATTGATGTTGATGCTGAGGATGATTTACCTTTTGAACAGAGGAGACAATTCTATGAGCCTAATGAGCAAAATATTAGAATTGGAGGGCCAAAAGGTCTTAGGCATCATCCCGCAGTGATAAATAAAATTGCTCGAGTATCTTTCATGCCTAAGGGTGGAGATAGAGGGGAGATTAGAGAAAAATATTGGAATATCATACACCATGTCATGTACAGACAGAAGTTTGATGTGGTTAAGTTGATGATGCATCAGTTGGCAGTATTGAGATATGACATGACCACTAACCTGTACTTTGCTCCATATATCATGTCACTCATTTTGGATAAGACCAGGTTTAGGGGGAGTTGTAGAGTCTAGCATGAGCCCTTTAGGCCATTCATAAATGACAAAGAATTTCATAGAAGGCCTTTGACTCCCTTCCCACCTCCTGATGGAGCATATGGAGATCAACAAATGGGAGATGATGATGAGGGTGATCCATAGCCACAACAGCCAGAACCTCAGATGCATGGATGGGCACCTCCTCAGGGATACTTTGATCCATACTTTCAGAACATGCAGAACTCATGGAACACATCTTTTGCTCAGTTTGGAGAGGGTGTGCAACAGCATTTGAATCAGGGATTCTCTTCCATGGGGCAGCAGTGGCAGGGGCATATGGACACTAGCTTCCAGCAGTTTGGACAGCATCTTCACTCCACCATGTATCAGCCGATCATGACTAGTCTACAGGGTGTCCAGCAGGGGCTGCATAGCGATATTGATGCTCAGCCAGAACCTCAAATGCATGGATGGGTACCTCCTCAGGGATACTTTGATCCATACTTTCAGAACATGCAGAACTCATGGAACACATCTTTTGCTCAGTTTGGAGAGGGTGTGCAGCAGCAGTTGAATCAGGGATTCTCTTCCATGGGGCAGCAGTGGCAGGGGCATATGGACATTAGCTTCCAGCAGTTTGGACAACATCTTCACTCCACCATGTATCAGCCGATCATGACTAGTCTGCAGGGTGTCCAGCAGGGGCTGCATAGCGATATTGATGCTCTTAGTGCACAGCTCAGTTCACTATCTACACAGGAGCAGTTACATGACAGGCAGGGTCAGATTGAGCAGCGTGTTGATGACTTGCAAAACAACTTCGACATCTTCAGTGATCATTTCAACACGATATACCCTAGGCCTCCTCCTCCTCCAGCTTAGTACCCCTATGTGCCTTATTATCCTCCTCAGTTCTATCCTCCACAGTATCCTCCTCCTGGTGATGGCAATGATGCATGAAGATATCTTGATCAGCGGATGGAAGCTTGCTTATGAACAACTTAAATTTGCTTTGTTGGTCTATGTTTTATGTTCATGTGCTTAGCTGTAAAAGACTTTAATCTTAATCGTTGATGGATTATGTGTGCTAGAACTTGAACCTATGATGATTTGATGTAATATGCATGGTAACTTATGCTTAAATATTTATGTTGCACTAATACTTCTATGAAGTGGTTCTAGCATATTTATGGTTTTCTGAGGATATTATTCTTGATTTCGACTTCAAAAGGTGATATCTCCTATCATATACTCCTCGATTACCATCTGGTGTATATATGTTGCCACTATTGCCTTTTATGATTACATGATCTAGCAGTGGCATATGATATGTTTGTGGGCTTGCAAACCTAGATTGAACTAATGAGAAATAACTTTCTTTCCAAATCAAATGAACTTGTTTTTTCTATGTGGTATTTCTCTCCAACCAAAATGGATATTTTTGGACAATTGTTGACAAAGGGGGAGAAATAAGTCACAAAGATAGATATGATAATGGAAAGGGATAAAAAAATTTTGAGCATACAAATAGGGGGAGCAAGCTCATAATATGCATAGGCTCGTAACTAGACTTTCATACTTTCAAGTGAATCAAGTGCTTTCTTTACTTATAATGTTGATCTCATGGGGTACTTGAGTTTGTGATGTATGTCTAGTTACCTATGATGCTAAAGATGGTATATATTCGAAACTCCAACGGTATCACGCTTCAAAGGTCTTGTCTATATACTTTAGCATCATTTGATAGTAGTAGCTCACTCACAAATTCCTATTTACGCATATGTGAACAATTGTACCAAACTCATATATCACATATGTAGGGGGAGCTAGTACTATCAAAATCGAATTTGAAATGCTTGTCCATCTCTTTTTCATGATCTAAATGTATGGGCAAACATCTCAAGTTCACAAATTAAATTCATTTCATATCTGTGTGATGGTTGTCATCAATTACCAAAAAGGGGGAGATTGAAAGGTCCTAGTTTGGTTTTGGTGATTGATGACAACACTTGTGAGCTAACCATTCTATCCAAGTGTGAGAAGGAAAATAGGTTGAGTTCACAATATCAGTGGATGATGATATTGAAATGATTGTTTAAAGTTTGTTGGGGTATTCAACTTAAGCATAGCAAGCAAGCGAAGACTTTAGCAGGACTTGGCTAGAAGGACCGTGTGCTCAAGCGATGGTGAAGGACAAGCTAGTGGGCTTGATGCCGAGGGACCGACGCGGAGGTGAAGGGCAAGCTAGTGGGCTTGGCGCTGATGGACCTATGGTGAAGGGCAAGCTAGTGGGCTTGGCGCCGAAGGACCGAGACAACGGTGAATAGCAAGTGAAGCTAAAGTGAGAGGCTTGAAGTCTATGTGATGGTTGAGTGACCAACATCATCTTTGATGGACCAAGTCGAAGATTCATTGGTTATATCTAAATGACTTGGTGAAGTTGTCCATGAATGTTTCCTTGCGGGTATCAAAGAAAATCGTGGATAAGCAAGGCAAAGGTATGGACAGTAGGGTGTTTCTTTTTACCGGCTATGAGGTGTGTAGAGAAGTTAAATAGCCGGATTTAAGATAGATAACCGTACTACTAAGAGGGGCAAACACGTTTGCATTACGGTTGTCTAGTGCCACTTGTGAGCTCTATCGTTTTGATCGATTTATGATGAGTGGCGGTAAGTCGAAAACCTTTGTGAAAAGCTAACCAATGTTTATGGAAACGATGCTCTTTTAGAGATCGTTGGTTTGGAGTTGGCTTGTTTTAAGAAAAGGTTTTCTTAGCGCTTATGAGCTGACTTTATATTGCTTTGGACTTATCCATAGTGTATGGGTTGATAGGGCAAAGCAAAGGAGATAGAGCACTTGAGAAAGGCGTTTTCAGGCTGGTGGCGGACAGTCCGCGCCCCTGATGGCGGACAGTCCGCTGGCCAAAACCTGAGAACCAAACAGATTTGGTGTAATCTGCTGGAGGGTTGTCGAAGTAACGGCGGACAGTCCATGCCCTGGTGGCGGACAGTCCGCCGGCTAATTCTCAGAGGAAGCAGAGTTGCTGCTCGCGCTGCTGATGCAGTCTCAGGTCAACGGCGGACAGTCCACGCCCTAGCTGGCGGACAGTCCGCCGGTGTTTTTCAAAATCGAGCAGTACTGCTGCTGGTTCTGCTCGGTGTGGCGTGTGGCAACGGCGGACAGTCCGCGCCCCTAGTGGCGGATAGTCCGCCGGTCAAATTTCAAACCTAACGGCTAGTTGCTGACAACGGCGGACAGTCCGGGACTTGTACCGCGGACTGTCTGGGAATCACGTTTCAGCACATAACGGTTGGATTTTGAGGGGGCCTCTATATAGTGGGTTGCCCGGTTTGTGGAGGCTCTCTTGGGCATTCTTACAGCATAACCTTTGGGGAGAGAACACCTCTAGCACCTCATCTCATATCCCTTGCTTGAGAGCAACATTTGGAGAGTGAGTGTGCTCCACTAGTGCGAATCTTTGAGTGAGAGATTACTTGTGGCACTAGGTGGTCGTCGTGTGGGCGTGGTTATCTATTACTCTTGGAGCTTGTCGGCTCCTAGACGGTTTGGTGATTGTGTCTCCGTGAAGCACGCAAGGAGATTGTGCGGTGCTCCGGAGTTGGCTTTGTGAGGGGGCTATTGAGCTCATCCCTGCCGGAGAAAGGCAAAGAGCATCTCTAGTAAACTTGAGGCATGAAGAGTATCTAGTGATTTGGTTGGCTCAAAGTTTAGTGCTCACGTGGAGCCTACCTTGTGAGGGTAGTCCAAAGCTTATGTGCTTGGAGCTAACAAGAGGAGCAACAATCCTAGAACTTGCTTCAACGTGGATTAAGTGATCGGCAAGTCACCGAACCACGTTACAAACATCGTGTGTCATCTTCTTCCTTTTGGTTTGCCTATCTCAACACAAGTTCATTTCATTTCATATTACACATACTTGTGTTGACCTTGTATCTTGTATTTACATTCATATATATATTAATATCTTGTGTAGTCAATCTTGATATACATTCGTATAGTTGATCATCTTGCTAAATAGCTCAAACTTGACTTGTGTACAATAGAAATACTCTTGCTAGTATATCTTGTTAAGTTCATAATTAGAGGGGTGTAGTCAAAATTATAATTGAGCCTATCTCTTCCGCTATTAATTTTGAGTAGTTTTGTAATTAATTTTAAAATCGACTATTCACCCCCCCCCCCTCTAGTCGGCCATCTCGATCCTACAGGAATGCACATAGCTTTACGGTGGATAGATGTACATGTGGAGGTAGAATTCCTCTTAAAGCAACAGGAAGCAATTGGGCCATAAGCACATGACAGTCATGAGACTTCAAGTTTTGGAACTTCTTCTCTGGCACATTAATTATTCTCTTTATATTGGAGGAGAATCCAGATGGGACCTTGATGCTGTTAAGGCATTCAAACATGCTTTCCTTTTCTTCTCTGCTAAGAGTGTAGCTAGCAGGGCTTAAGTACTGGCGCCTGTCATCTGTCTTCTCCGGATGCAAGTTGTCTCATTCTTTCATGCGCTGCAAGTCCTGTCGTGCTTCAAGTGAATCCTTAGGCTTTCCATAGACACCCATGAAACCAAGCAGGTTCACACAAAGGTTCTTTGTCAGGTGCATCACGTCGATGGCATGGCGGACCTCTAGGACATGCCAGTAGGGTAGCTCCCAGAATATGGACTTCTTCTTCCACATGGGTGCGTGTCCCAAAGCGTCTTTGGGAACAGGTTCGCTGCCCCGTCCCTTTCCAATACTACTTTTGTATCCTTCACCATTTCGATTATATCATCTCCGGTTCGGTACGAGGCTTGGTTTGGTGGTCTGCCTTACCTTTAAAATGTTTGCCTTTCTTTCTTTCTGGGTGGCCCATGGGAAGAAACCGACGGTGCCCAACATACACGACCTTCTGACATTTTTTCAAAAATAAACTATCAAGGTCTTCGAAACAGTGTGTGCATGCATTATATCCCTTGTTTGTCTGCCTGAATGAAAGATTACTTAGAGCCAGCCAATCACTGATTGTTACGAACAATAATGCTCGCAGGTCAAAGTGTTCCTGTTTGTACTCATCCCACACGCGTACGCCTGGTTTGCTCCATAGAAGTAGAAGTTCCTCAACTAATGGTCTCAGGTAGACATCGATGTTGTTGCCAAGTTGCTTCGGCCCTTGGATGAGCAACGACATCATAATGAACTTTCGCTTCATGCATAACCACGGAGGAAGGTTGTAGATACATAGAGTAACTGGACAAGTGCTATGACTACTGCTTTGCTCCCCAAAAGAATTAAAACCATCCGTACTTAAAGCGAACCTCAAGTTTCTAGCCTCATCTGCAAACTCTGGGAATTCTCTGTCTACCGCTCTCCACTGGGATCCATCAGCTGGGTGCCTCAATATATTGTCTACCTTACGGTCATCTTTATGCCACCGCAACAACTTTGCATTGTCCTTATTTTTGAACAAACGTTTCAAGCGTGGTATTATAGGAGCATACCACATAACCTTTGCAGGAATTTTCTTCCTGCTTGGACGTTCTTCACCCTCTACGTCGCCAGAATCATCTCGCCTTATCTTATACCGCGATGCTTCACATACCGGACATGCATCCAAATTCTCGTATTCCTCCCCACGGTACAGGATGCAGTCATTAGGACATGCGTGTATCTGCTGGATTTCTAATCTCAAAGGGCAAACGACCTATTTTGCTTCGTATGTAGTGGTGGGCAATTCATTCGCTTTCGGAAGCATCTTTTTCATTATCTTCAATAATTGTCCAAATGCCTTGTCGGATGTACCATTCTTTGCCTTCCATTGCAGCAGTTCCAGTGTAGTACCTAGCTTTTTTTGGCCATCTTCAGCAGTGGGTGTCGGTGTTTCTACCCCGGGGGTATGACACTAACTAGTAATATGATCGCGTGCTCTCTTCCTGGATGGTGATGCAAGATGACACAAGGATTTATCCTGGTTCGAGCAAAGAAGGCCCTACGTCCAGCGGGGGGAGGAGGTTCTTGTATTACTTGCACCTAAGTGCTTGAACAGGGGCAATACAAGCTCAACGAGCGGGGACCTAAGTCTGGACTCTTCTGTGGGTGTGTGGACTCGTGTTTTCTGGACCTGCGCATCAAGGGCCCTGGTGCCCTCTTTTATAGACCAAGAGGAGACAGGGTACAGAGGAGTGGCATGTACGATGCCCAATACGATGAAGGGTAGGTATTCTGTCTGTTGGGGCCACTGAGCCGGCGTGGGGTTGCTGTTGAGGCGTGGCCGTCCATCCCTGGTGCGGACGTGGAGGCGTGGCGACGTGGAAGCCGTGCAGCGCCCATGCCGGCACGTACAAGACATGGCAGGGTCCCTCCGGGTCTTGGGGTACCTGTCCTCCATGATAGGAAAGCAGTCAGGGCTCGAGGGGCACAGGGTCGGCCTCGAGGTGGTGCCTGCTGGGGGCTTGAGCTCCCGCAGGTATGGGCTAGTCCCGGAAAACCCGGCCATGCAGCGGGAGTCCAGGTCTCGAGATGTGGCTCGAGCGTGCTATAGTGCGGGGGCATGGCGTAACAAGTGTTGTACTTGTGCCTTTTTGCCCATGCTTGCGGTGAAAAGGGAGGTTTGACTCCGGCTCTGGTTCACTGTGGCACACGTTGTGTAGAGGACGTGACCGGAGTAGGTGGATGCATTAAATGCTTGGTAGGCTGGCGTTGTAGGCCTCGAGGGGTTGGCTTTTTTAGGGGGTTAGACTAATTAGATCTCCTATTAATTGGTGCTCTAAGTTTAACTGATTTGTTTTGCGTTGATTGGGGGTACCCCTTTTGTGGTCCCCCGACAGTAGCCCCCGAGCCCTTGTTCGAGTACTGGCACTCGAGCAGGGGCTCTCTACCTGGATCTCGAGGGTTAGCTAACTGGTTCTCGAGGGTTTGGTTGTTTTGATTCCGTGGGTGTCGCGCGAGCGATACCCGTGGGTGCAGCCCCCGAGGCCACGGGGGAGTGGTTAGGATTCCCTCGTGGGCTTTTTCGCGAGTGTGAGTGTTAGTTATGTTTTTTAGGTTCGGGAGTGTCGAGCCCCCAAGTTTTTTGACCCTCTTTCGTCGAGGGGTGCCAGGCTGAACTGACCGGCCGGCTCTTCGAGCTGTCCGGCACGCCAATTGCCCTGGCTTGTCATCCCGCGAGTCCTTTCGATCGGATGCGAGGGGGGATTGCTCGTACTACCACGAGCGGGCGAGTATCAAGGTTCTCGGTGAGCTGGTACGGGAAGGAAATCCAAGTGAGACCTCGTGCCCCGTTCGATAGGGTCGACTGAAGCCCGGAGGCGATCTCATAAAGCAAGGGCGCTCGGTCTGCAGGAGTGCCGGGTCCATTCGATAGGACCCGGTGGCTCGATGCCTCCCTCCGAGGGATCTCACTGCACGTCATGCGCCCTGCCTTGGATACACGTGAGGGGCCTCGAGGGCTTGGCCCTTGAGCGATGCTGCGAGTGGCGCCCCTTGGTGTCCCTGACTCGGGTGCTCGAAGCCGGCTGTCGAACCCTCTTCGAGGGCCAGCCTTCGCTGCCTCGAGACTTGGAAGGGTCGGGACCCGTTTTTACCTTCTTGAAGAAGCCTCCATCGTTTGGAATCCTTCTGCCCATTGGGCGCGCCTTTTTAGGTGGAAACCGTCAGGGAGTGGAGATCGTGGCGCCAGGGCGACGGATGGGAAGTCGGAGCGGCGGCCGCGGTGGGCCCCGGAAGTGGAGCGAATGAGGGATTGCCGCGTGTACCTATCAACCGGCTCGAGACGCGGTTAGGTGGGCACATTAAATGTGTGCGGTTACCTTTCCTTTGTCGTGGGAGATCCCGCTCATCGGGTTTTCTTTTATAAATATCGAGTGAGGGGTGAGGGACCCTTACTTTGCCTTTGCCTTCACACAGCCGCCGCAACTCCCACACGCCTTCTCCCTGAGCCAGCGATTGGTAACCTCCCTGGCCGCCCGTCCGCCGCCTAGATCCGCGCCGTCGCCGCCATGGCCGCCCAGACCCAGGTGTTGCCGCCCGAAAGACTGGCACCCGACGAAGACGACGCTGCGCGAGCTGGAGTCGCTGGTGGATCAGGGTTTTCTCGACCCACCCGCAGGACGGGGCCCAGCATGGTGGGTCTTCCCATCGGCGACCACAGGGGCCCACCCGCGGAGGGGTAGGTCGTGGTGAGCTTCACGCAGCTACCCCGCATGGGCTGCGTTCCGCCGAGCCGCTTCATGCGGGGGCTGGCTCACCACTTCGAGGTGGAGCTGCAGCACTTCTCCCCCAACTCCATCTCGCACGCCGCCATCTACGCTGCGGTGTGCGAGGGATACCTGAAGATCGAGCCCCATTGGGAGATGTTCGTCCACCTATTCCGGGGTGAGCTCTTTCACAAAGCCGTGAAGCCGAGCGGGAGGAGGCTCGTGCGCGCGGGCTCCCTCACCATCGCCGCGAGGACCGTCCCCTCGTCGGCTAACGTCCCCCGTCACTACCTCCGCTACAAGCTCTCCTCCAACCAAGCGGGGTGGGATGACCACTGGTTCTACCTGCGGAACGAGAACGGGCTCCTTCCATAGTACACCGTCAGGATCCTCACCACGCGCCCTGAGAAGTGGAGTTGGGGCGTTGTGGCGGACAGGCAGCGCCACCTGATGCCGCTGATGAACACGATGTGGTCGTTGGTGGAGGAGAAGGGACTGACCGCCCAGGCGGTCATTTGGGCGTTCCATCAGCGGAGGGTCCTTCCTCTGGCGGACCGCCCCCTTCTCATGCACGAGATGGGGCCAAACGCCCCGCTCGAGGCGCTGAACGGGTCGAGGATGGCCGGGGAGGGGCTGTCCCGGAACGAGGGAGTCCCTCCGGTGTCGGTCACGATCCACGGGCTGTTCCGCCCCGAGGAGACCAACCTGATCGCCATGGCACCCGACGCGGGGTGTGTGACACCCTGAAAATCACCTTTTGGAAATTAGAGTTTAATATGACTTTGTTTATTTATTTTCCATGAAACATATAGCTCAAATAATAATTTTTGGTAAATTAATAAGTTTAGTTGGGGCGTAAAAACATTTTTGTTGCATTCATGCTGGCTCATAGTATTTTGTTTGAGTGTAGGACTAGAGTTGAGTGGCTTGAATTCAAACTTGGTTTGAATTGGAGCAAAGTTTGCAAAGTTTTAAAAGAAAAACCTTTTTCTTTTCTTTCTCTCCTCTCTTTCCTTCTGGCCCAGCCAGGCAAAGCGACCCAGCCCGCGATGCCTCTCTCCCTCCCCTCTCCGCGCTCGGCTGCTCCGGCCCGCAGCCGCGCAGCCCGCTTCCCTCTCCCCCTCGCACGCTCGCGGCCCATTCGCCCGCGGCCCGCTCCCGCGCGGCCTGGCGCCCGCTCGCCCCGCGCGCGTCGCGCCCACGCCCGCCGTTCGCCTCCCCGCTCGCTGACGCGCTGGCCCCGCGTGTCAGCCGCGCCAACCCCGCCTGCCACCCTGGCCCCATCCGTCAGCGACGGACCCTTCTCCTTCCTCGCGCGTCCGCTCGGTGCCGCCGCCGCCGCACCCCTCACCTCTCGTAACTGCCGCGGAGTGGCCATAATGGCCACTCGGCCTTCAAGACGAGCTCGGTGGAGCTCCTCGACCCCTCGCCGCCCCACCCCGGCCTATAAAAGCTAGAGCGGAGACCCCCGATCCCTCCCTCGCACCGCTCTTTTCCGCCGATCCCCACCGCCCCTGCAAAGCCACGCCGGCCACTCTAGCGCCCCGTCGAGCAACCCCGGGTGACGCCGCGCTCGCCGGTGATGCCTTTGTGCCCTCCCCTCGCCCTCTTGTGCACAAACGAGCTCGCCCGAGCCGTTTGCCTCCTTGCAGATCCCGCCGCTGTCGATCCGCCGAGGTGAGCCCTCTCCGCCGTGGCCGAGACCGCCACCGTGCTCGCCTTCGCCCCCGCTTCCCTCCGGTGCAACCCGCGTGGCCAACCGAGGCCGGGAGCGCTCGATTGGCGAGCTCCCGAGCCGTATCCATGGCACGCCGCCACACTCCGGCGACCCCGCCGCCGCCTCGCGCCACTCAGAGCCCCTTGCGCCGTCCATCTGGCCACGGACGGCCAGGATTAGGAGTATACCCGAAGGGGTATACGCCGGGTCCACGGGCCCGTAGATCGCAGCCCCGCGCGCGGTCCACCGGCCGTGTGGTGGACCGGCCAACCGCGTCGCGCCGCGTGGCGCCGCGTCAGCCACCGCACCGCTGCAGCCGCCAGTTTTGCGAAAAGGCCCCAAGCTTTTGTGAAATCAACCCGCGGTCCGAAACAGTTCAAAAGTAATTAGATTTTAGTCCTGTTTCTTCCAGTTTGGCCCCTGAGCTTCTCAGTTTATGAACCCGCAGTCCTAGCCAAGCCATTTCGCTTGATAACCCCCGAAGTCTACGGTTAATTGCGTTTAGGCCCCCGGTTTTCGCGAGTTAGCCCCTGAAAAATGAGTTTTATTTACAAAGGTGCCCCTGAAACTTGTTTTCTTCATGACTTTCTCGTTTTTAGTCCGATTAGAGTGATCGTTACGTTCATGTGATCGTATCGACGAGTAGAATAGTTTTATAAGTGTTTCTCTACTTGTTTTTGATGCTTGGTGTACTGTTCTAATAGAAATATATTTATTTGCATGTGATGATTGGAATGGATGTTTATGTGGTGCCTTTGACCCCGTTTAGAGTTCAAGCTGTTCAAGGTTGTCGAGAAGAGGATCTCTGAAGAAGTGAGACCATCAACATGAGTTTTTGGAAGGCAAGTATAACTTACGGTTTCCTTGTTACCTATTAACTGCAAGACTAAATATCATTATGCATGTGTCATAACTTGATGAACCATAGGACAACCCTAGTTTCACTTGATCTTATTACCTTGTACCTATGGGAAGGTTTTGCATAATATGTTTAGTAATGCTATGCGCTACTTAAATGCTAAATGTTTAATACTGATTTATGATTATGGAACAAATGTTAAAAGAGGCTTTTTAACCACATTTAGGGCACTGGAGCATGTTGTTCGCTCAGTGACCCCCCCAGGGACTATCTTTTAAAGCGGCCACCCGGGAGATCCCGTGCAACCTTGGGTATTATATGGCTCTGATCTTAGTTGTGTAACTAGACTTTCTCTAGCTTGTGGTAGTTACCGAAAGGCGCTAGAGGGGAGCCTAGGCTTAGAATGGCTTCCTTGCCTGTCAAGATGTGTACTGGTCGGCTGTCAGGTGTGCCATCTTGAAGGGGGCCTCCATTCGCCTAGATGCTGAAACTTGCGGCTACTACTTGTTAGGGTAGCTAGTGAAAGGCTACGTAGTGAGACCCTGCCGTACTTCCATAGAGGAGGTAATGTGGGCCTTGCAAACCCCGGCATATGGGAATCACGGCCTAAGGTGAAAGTGTACAACCTCTGCAGAGTGTAAACCTGATATATCAGCCGTGCTCACGGATACGAGCGGCTCGGATCCTTTTAAGCAGTCCATGGTGGGGTATGTTGGTGGTTGGTGGTTTACCTCTTTTTAACATGATGACTATCACATATCATGGGACAACTGGGTTCATACATTTAGTAATGGAAGGTTAATATAAAATAGGATCAACTTAAAATGCTAACCGCAGTTAACCAAGTCAAGCCTTTGAGCCTTGCATCCCCGTAGTTGTACTTGCTGAGCATGGTGAGCTGACGCTTGTCGTTGGTTCACATAAAAATCCCGGATGGGTACCAGATGGTGGTTTTCAAGTGAAGATCTACAGAAGATGTTCCAAGAGTTCTAGGCGGGTGAGTTTGGAGTCCCGAAGAGTAGTTTCCGCTCTGCTTTGTTTTAGATGTAAGTCTTGTTGTAACTATGTTTCGATATGTAATAAAGCATTGTCTTTGAGAAAATTCCATATTTGGTGCTATATGTGTCTTGTGGACTACCTGGGCACACATATAGTTGGCACTTGGAATTCTTCGGAAATCCGAGTGTTACAGGGTGTCTCGACCCGGTAAGCCTTCCTCGAACTAGGCTGTTTCGAGCCTCCCCTCCTTTCTCTTTCTTCGAGCCTCGTGTACTCTCCTTGTAGTTTTTCTCACCAAGTTTCTTTTTTGCAGGGGGCGTTCACATATCACGCGTCGAGGCCCCCAGTGAGGGAGGATGCCGCGGAAAGTCAGGTGAGGCGCCTCTCTGCTCAAAAAGATAAGGAGAGTAAGGATGCAAAGAAGAAGAAAGAGAAAGAGAGGAACTTGCGTCGGGTGGATCGGGATCAGAGGCTCGCGAAGGCTCATCGTAACCGGCAGCCTGGAGAGGCGTCCCCTGAACTTAGCTCCACAAGCTCCGAGGAGGAGGATGACGATGAGGAGGAGAGCGACGATGGAGGGATGGATGTGCGTCTAAGGCGCGCGGGGGTCGTTGATATCAGGGCTGACCGCTCCTCTGTGCAGGAGAATATCCTGGAGATCCCCTCGGCGAAGGGGTCGCGCGGGGCGCAGCAGCAGAAGGCCACGCCGGTCCCCGCCTCGTCGGAGGCTCAGGGTACGTCGAGCTCCGCGCTGGACGTGCCCCCTGAGGCGGAGAGGCCTCGAACTCGTGGGGCCACCGCCACAGCGCAGAAAGAGGCCACGACCGCGTGGACCCAGGCGGGGGGTCTCGAGAAGGGCCGGACCTCGGAAAGCGATCAACCCGCCGAGAAGGACTTCGGGCCCGACTGCCAAAAGTCGTCGAGGACGACATCGAGCCCGCGGAAGAGCGGGCAACATGAGGGGGCGTCGAGCCCCCGCCATCATGACCGTCGAGGAGGGAGCTCCCGGTCGTCTCGTGACAGCAGTCACGAGCGACCCCGGAGCCCCTCGCCACTCCGTCGTCGGGAGAAGGAGGCAGACGAGGGAGGGGCGACCATCGGCACGAGCGCCGGAGCAGGTCCCGGAGCCCACGCAAGGAGAGGCGCCAAGAGGACCGCTCGAAGGAGACGCGGTCGTTCCCCCGGGACAAGAAGCAGAAGGAGAGCTCCCCGCCGGGGTCGAGCCATGGGAAGCACCGGGAGCTTTCTCCCCATCCGAGCCATACGGAGACGGCTCAGGGGCATGACTCGAGCCATGGGGCGGGCTCGAAGCCCCCGAGCGGGTCCGGTGACTCAGGGAAGAAGTCCCGCCGTCGCTTTGGGTGAGTAACGTTTCTCAATTCCATTGGTAGTGAGGCTTTACCTTTTTACCTTTGGTGATGTGTGCCGTTCCTGGTTTTTCAGGGAAAAGCGCTCCCGGCAGGAGGCAGACCCCGCAGTGTCCAAGCGGGCCAAGACCTCAAGCTCTGCCGAGGACCAAGCACCTCGAGGTATGGCTCCTTCTTCTGCTGAAATGGTCGCTTGGCTGGTGAAGGCCCGAGCAGCCATGGCTCGGGGAAGTCAGATGGCCGCCGCGGATCGAGGTTGAGGCTTTTTCCTGATTCTGATTCTGACGGCGTTGTTCTCTTTTTCAGCAGGGACCGCGGCTCCTGGGGCCGAGCCCGCCGCCACTGCGTCCACTGCGGAACCTCCTCCTCCTCCTCCTCTCCTCGGTGGCGCCTACCGAGAGGGCCATCCCACCCCCTGTCGCGGCGACCATCTCGGGGGGGAGCACCCGAGGTAGGCGCGGCTCCGTCAGCGTCTGGGGCTGAGGAGACAGCGGTCCTCGAGACCCCGGTCAACGCGAGCCGGCCTGCTGGACAGGATCCCCCATCGACGGAGCCTCGCGCAGAGAAGGAGAAGGAGGGGGAGGCGTTGGGGAGCAGGTACCGACGGTGGAGGAGCTCCTGGGCGAGCCGGAGAAGGACCCGTCCCCGGTCGAGGGCTCAGCGTGGAGGGGCGTTCGAGGCACCGGCCGAGGACGACAAGACGCTGGAAGTCCCAGCGAGGGAGGAGAGGCTCGAGGGGTCGGCTGGGGACGAGGCGGACGAGACGACCGGTCCCTCGGCCGGCGCGGAGGAGAGCTTGGGGACGAGCCACCCTTCGAGGGATCTGCTACTGCTCGAGTCCTCGCCTCCGTGCGATGCCCTTATCCTCGCCGAGCGGTCGGCTCAGCAGGGGGTTCCACGGGAGGTGCGGTCGCTCTTCAAGGATTTGACCGAGCTCGTCGCACAGGCAGAGAGGGCCTTCGTGGAGGAGGCGGACAAGTCCGCGCAGGTGGCGGCTTCCCTCGTGAGGGCGGAGGGGGAGCTTCAGGAGCTTCGCGCTGAGCTGGCCCGGAACGCGCAGATGGCGGGCTGGCTCAACGACGCTCAGGTGGAGGCCCAGGCGGCTCGAGATGAGGCCACCCAAGCCAAGAGGGAGGCGACCACCGCTCTGACTTCGGTGGAGGCGTCGAAGAAGGAGGCTGCCGATGCCCGAAGCGAGGCCGCCACCGCTCGTTCTGCAGCGGAAGCGGCGAGGAAGGAGGCCGAGGAGGCCAAGAGCGAGGCCACCACCGCCCTGGCTGCGGTGGGGGTAGCGCGGCAGGAGGTGGTCCAGAAGGATATGGCCCTTGCCCAGATGGGCAAACTGGTCGAGAAGCTTAAGGGCCAAAACCTTGACGTGCTGTCTCAAAAACATACACTTGAGCAGCGCGTCGGGGTCCTTACCAGCGACTTCGACGCTCTGGGCATGCATTGCCAAGGTACTGTCATGATCTTCAGGCTCTGTCTTGCTTTTGATTTTGAGATTCTTGCCACGCCGCGGACTTACTCTTTCTGTTTTGTTGCACAGATCTGGAGAAGACCGCCGAGGAGCTCCGCGAGACGAATCAGGCTCTCGTGGATCAACTCCAGGGTGAGACCATGGTGGCGGAGCGGGCGAGCGGCACCCTCGACAGGCTCGGCTCCATGTGGGGTGTCGACCCGGTGGCCATGGCGGAGGGCGCGGTGGCTCGAGGCGACGCCCTGGTCGATGCCCTGTGCTTCTTCGACATGGCCGCGCGGGACCGTGTCAAGAGCGCTCTCCACCATGGCGTAAAGCAGGCGCTTGCGACCGTCCGCTCCGGCTTCCGTTACCCGGTCAACGTCGTCGCCAAGGGCTTCATCGAGATCGAGGGGAAGGACGAAGAGTGGAACGACCGTCGTGTCGACAAGATCCTGGAGAAGGTGGAGAAGCCAGGGGCGGCGCTCGCGAAGCTCTTCGAGGAGGACGTGCTGCCTCCCGAAGCAGACAGTGGTGTAGATGGCCCCCCTCCTCCTGGCCCGGACGTCGAGGCTGAGCCCGCAGTAGAAGATCTTGGGGAGGAGTTTCAGACTGACGAGGAATGAGGCCTGCGTGCCAAATTTGGGCGTTGAGGCCCTTGTAAAAAAATTATGTCATGACTTATGGCCTGTCGAGGCCAATCATATGCGAATGACTTTATTTATTTAAAGAAGTTGTTTTCCTTTCAAATTTATTCGACCATTTCTCTTTGTCGCTAGCTCGAGTTTCTACCGGCTTGGTCTGTGTTCTTTCGATACGCGCCACGAGTTCCTCGAGGGGAGGCGTAGGTAGGGTACCATAGCCCGGGGCGTGGGTGCCGTCTACGTCGACGCCCCCGCTCTGGAGGCTCGAGGTATCTACGGATTTAGACGTTGCTAGTACGCTCGAGACACGAATCGAGATAAGGGTCGAATTTTTGAAAAGAAAAGCGCGCTTTTTCCGGAGTCTGGGGGGAGGGTCCCCCCTGTCAGCCCCCGAGGGAGGCTCGACCCTGAGTAAGGCAGGGTCGAGGCTACCTTAAGTTGCTAAGTACTATGAAAGACAGTGAACGAGTTTGTTCATTCATATTTGACGTGTTTGAACAAAGCAACGAAATGTAGAAGGCCTCGAGGCCCTTAAGGGTAGAAGCGACGTAGCTGAGATATGTTCCACGCATTCGCCAGGATCCTGCCTTGATCGTCGTAGAGCTTGTATGTTCCTGGCTTGAGCACCTCAGCTACGGTGTATGGGCCTTCTCATGGAGGGGTGAGCTTGTGGCGCCCTCGATTATCTTGCAGCCGTCGAAGCACGAGGTCCCCCACCGCCAGGTCCCTTTTGCGCACGTGCTTGTCGTGGTAGCGTCGAAGCGTTTGCTGGTAGCGCGCGGAGGTGATGAGCGCTACGTCTCGAAGCCTCCTCGAGCTGGTCCTTGGCGTTGGCGAGCCTCTCGTCGTTGGTTTGCTCGTTGTAGGCTTGAAGTCAAGGGGAGCCGTACTCGAGGTCTGTAGGTAGGACAGCCTCAGGCGCCAGTAGGTTAGGAAGAACGGAGTGAACCCGGTGGCTCGACTCGGCGTAGTCCTGAGGCCCCACAGCACCGAGGGGAGCTCTACAGCCCACTTCTTTCCAAAATCCTTGAGGGTCTTGAACAGTCCTCGGCTTCAGCCCGTGGAGTATCATGCCGTTGGCGCGCTCGACCTGCCCGTTGCATTGAGGGTATGCGACCGAGGCCCAGTTCACGTGGATGTTGTTGTCGTCGCAGAAGTTGGTGAACTTTTTGCCCGCAAATTGTGTGCCGTTGTCGGTGATGATGACGTTAGGCACCCCAAACCGGTACATGATGTCGGAGATGAACTCGACGGCCTTCTCGGAGGTGGGGTTGCCTATAGGCTTAGCCTCAATCCACTTGGTGAATTTGTCGACGGCCACGAGCACATGCGTGTACTTTCCATTTGTCATCTTGAGGGGACCCACGAGGTCGAGCCCCCAGACGGCAAACGGCCAAGTGATGGGGATCATCTGCAGGGCGTGCGCAGGGCTGGTGCGTTTGCTTGGCGTAGAACTGACACCCTTGGCAGGCTCGAACCAGGCGCTTGGCGTCTCCAATGGCGGTTGGCCAGTAGAAGCCTTGGTGGAAGGCGTTCCCCACCAAGGTCCTTGGCGCTGCGTGATGGCCGCAAGCCCCCGAGTGCATGTCGTCGAGAAGCCTGCGTCCTTCCTCGAGGGGGATGCAGCGCTGAAGGATTCCTGATGGGCTCCGACGGTACAGCTCTCGTTCGTCGTCGTAGATGACATAGGTCTTGGCCCTTCGAGCGATGCGTCGGGCCTCCGTCTTGTCTTCTGGTAGCACGCCTTGCGTCAGGTAGTCGAGGAAGGGCGTCCGCCAGTCGAGGGGTCATGATGAAGAAGAGGCAGGTGCGTCGATCTGCATCGCCTCAGAGGATGTCGAGGGGTCGCTCTCGAGGTGTGGCGTTGAAAGTCGAGCCCCCGTGTCCGGCTCGAGGGGTGGTGTCGATGGGCCAGCCCCCGGGCCGATTTTGACGGATGGCTCGAAAATGTCCCTCGAGAAGACATCTGGTGGGACGGTGCCGCGCGTGGATGCTAACTTAGCCAGCTCGTCTGCGGTCTCGTTGTACTTTCGAGCGATGTGGTTGAGCTCGAGGCCGTAGAACTTGTCTTCTAGCTTGCGCACTTCTCCGCAGTATGCTTCCATCTTGGGATCGATGCAGCTCGAGGCCTTCATGACCTGGTTGACGACGAGTTGCGAGTCCCCTCGAACGTCGAGGCGTCGGACCCCAAGCTCGAGGGCGATGCGCAGCCCGTTGACGAGGGCCTCGTACTCAGCGACGTTGTTGGAGGCGGGGAAGTGCAAGCGCAGCAGGTAGCGCATGTGAACTCCGAGGGTGAGATGAAGAGCAGGCCCGCGCCTGCCCCTGTCTTCATGAGGGACCCGTCGAAGTACATAGTCCAGAGCTCGGCTTGGATTTGTGCCAGCGGGAGCTGGGTGTCGGTCCACTCAGCAACGAAGTCCGCCAGCGCTTGCGACTTGATGGCTTTTCGTGGAGCGTAGGTGATGGCCTCCCCCATCAGCTCGGAGGACCACTTGGCGATGCGCCCTGTGGCCTCCCGGTTGTTGATGATCTCTCCGAGGGGGAAGGACGATACCACCATCACGGGATGAGCGAGGAAATAATGCTGGAGCTTGCGCCTCGTGATGACTGATGTCGTAGAGCAGCTTCTGGATGTGTGGGTACCGGACCTTGGCCTCGGAGAGCACCTCACTGATGAAGTACACTGGCCGTTGGACTGGTAGCGTGTGACCCTCCTCGTGTCTCTCGACTGACTACGACTGCGCTGACCACCTAGGTGGTTGCGGCCACGTAGAGGAGGAGAGGCTATGGGGGATCATTACCCTGGGCTGGTCGTGGTGGCACGAGAATTGGCGCGGAAGTCAGCAACCCCTTCAACTTGGTTAGGGCTTCCTCGGCTTCGACGGTCCACGCAAAGCGTTCTGTTTTCTTCAGCAGGCGGTAGAGGGGTAGCGCCTTTTCCCCTAGCCTCGAGATGAACCTGCTGAGAGCGGCTAGACAGCCTGTCACTTTCTGTACGCCCTTGAGGTCTCGAATTGGGCCCATCCTCGTGACTGCTGAGATCTTTTCGGGGTTGGCCTCGATCCCCCGTTGTGAGATGAATGTAGCCAAGTAGCATGCCTCGAGGCACACCAAAGACACATTTCTCGGGGTTGAGTTTCACATTCTTGGCCCGGAGGCACTCGAACGTGGTCTCGAGATCGCTGATGAAGGTCCCCGACTTTCCTTGGTCTTAACCACGACTGTCATCGACGTAGGCCTCGACGGTTTTGCCTATGTGTTCGCCAAAGACATGTAGCATACAACGCTGATACTGTTGCCCCGGCGTTTCGAAGGCCGAAGGGCATTGTAACATAGCAATACATACCAAAAGGCGTAATAAGGAGGTAGCGAGCTCGTCGGATTCTTTCATTTTAATCTGGTGGTAGCCGGAATACGCATCGAGAAATGAAAGTACTTCACACCCCGCAGTGGAATCGACAATATGATCAATTCTAGGTAAAGGAAATGGAACTTTTGGACATGCTTTATTCAGACCAGTGTAGTCTACACACATCCGCATTTTTCCATTCTTTTTCCTAACTAGTACAGGGTTAGCTAGCCACTCCGGGTGAAATACCTCCTTGATGAGTCCAGCCGCCAAAAGCTTGTGCACCTCCTCGCCTGATGATCCTACGCTTCTCCTCGTCGAAGCGGCGCAGGCGTTGCTTCACCGGTCTGGATCCGGCCTGGATCTCCAAGGCATGCTCGGCGACTCCCCTCGGTACGCCTGGCATGTCCGAGGGGCTCCACGCAAACATATCGATGTTTGCACGAAGAAAATCGACGAGCACTGCTTCCTATTTAGGCTCGAGGTTGGCACTGATGGCCAGCGTCTTGCCGTCGGTCGAGGTCGGGTCGACAGGTATCTGCTTGGTGTGCTCTGCCGGCTCGAAGGTGCCGGCGTGGCGCTTTGCCTCAGGGGCCTCGGTGGCCAGGGCAGCCAGGGCCTCGAGCTGAGTCGACTTGGACGTTGGCCTCCCCACGCTCGACGCACTCCACGTCGCAGTGGTACGCGTGTTCGTAGGAGGTGTCGACGGTGATGACCCCTTTCGGCCCTGGCATCTTGAGCTTCAAGTATGTGTAGTTGGGGACCGCCACGAACTTGGCATAGCCAGGCCTGCCGATGATGGCGTGGTAGGCCCCTTGGAACCCAACCACCTCGAAGGTGAGCGTCTCCCGGCGGAAGTTGGTCGGCGTGCCAAAGCAAACAGGTAGGTCGATGCGCCCGAGGGGGTGGGCCTTCTTTCCTGGTACCACTCCATGGAACCCCCCGACGCTGGGTCGGAGCTGGTCCCTCAAAATCCCTAGGATGTCGAGGGTCTCGAGGTATATGATGTTGAGGCTTGAGCCCCCATCCATCAATACCTTGGAGAACCGCACGTCGACGATGACGGGGTCGACGACGAGGGGGTACGCCCCCGGATTTACGACATGGTCCGGGTGGTCGTCACGGTCGAACGTGATTGGCGCATCAGACCAGTCGAGATACCGGGGGCGTCGTGGCGGAGTGCAAAGACCTCCCGGCGCTCCTTTTTTCTCTCTCGAGCTGAGAGCCCGACGGTTGGGCCCCCGTAGATCATGTAGCAGTCACGCACCGGGGGGAAGTTGCCGTCTGCGTCCCCGTCGTCGCGTCGATTGTTGTCCTTGCCCTTAGGCGCGTCTTCCTTCTTGTCGCCGAGCTTGGAGTAGAAGCCCTTCATCATTCGGCAGTCCTTCAACTTGTGATTTGTGGGACCCTTGTGATAAGGGCAGGGGTCCTCGAGCATTTTGTCGAAGATAGCCCCGTCAGGGGGGCCTCGAGGCTTCTTATGCTCGAGGGCACCCACGAATACTTCTTCATCGTCGTCGTCATCAGCGTTGCGCTTCGCCTTCTGACCTTTGCCTTTGTTCTTCTTCTTTTTGTTGTTGTTGCGGTTCTTGTCGTTGTTGCCCCTGCTCGAGCCTTCCGGCGTGACCACCGCCTTGCCTTTGTCCGTGGAGCGGCCAAAGAAGGCCCTCACTGCCTCGTCGCCTGAGGCAAAGCTGGTGACACGATCCATCAGATCCTCGACCGTCCTGGGACGGTAGCGCCCTAGCTCATGGACTAGCTCTTGGCATGTCGTGCCCGCGAGGAACGCGGAGATGACGTCCTCATCAGGCACGTGGGGGAGCTCGAGGCGCTGCTTCGATAATCGCCGAGCAAAGTCACGGAGGGGCTCGTCCGTTGTCTGCCTGCAACATCGTAGATCCTAGGGGTTGCCTGGGCGTACGCAAGTCCCCTTGAAATTCCCGTCGAAGACCCTGACTAGATCGGCCCAGTCGTGGATCTGATCCGGCGGGAGCCCCTCGAGCCACCGACGGACGGTGTCCGAGAGGTAGAGTGGGAGCTGGCGTATGATTACGCGGTCGTCGCTCTTTGCCCCGCCCAGTTGGCAGCCCAGGCGGAAGTCGGAGAGCCATAGCTTGGGCTCGACCTCCCCGTCATACTTCACAATGTTGGTCGGTGGTCGAAAGCGATCGGGGAGGGTTGAGCTGCGGATGGCCCGGCTGAAGACCCTGGGGCCCGGGGGCTCGAGGGTTTGCCGGTCCTCGTCACTGTCGTAGCGCCCTCCTCGATGGGCATTATAGCCACGCTCCTCAGCACCCGTGTCCTTGCGCCGGCGGTTGATGTTGTTGCGGGCGTCATTGGGATCTCGAGGTGGCCGGTTGTCAACTATCCGCTCCCGGACTGGCCTGGCTCGAGAGGCGTCTGGTTTGGACGGACGTCTCGCGCTCGTTGCGGGGCGTGTCTGCTGGCTTCCCCGAGGCCGCTCCGCGCCGGCGTGAGGCTGAGCTCTCGGCCTGCTGCAGAGCGGCTGCCTCGAGGAGGTTTTTCATTTCCCCGAGCATGCGCCTGGCGTCAGGGTTGGAGATGGCGAGTAGATCGCGGAGTAGCATCGCGGCCGCCACCACGTTCTGCCCGGCTCACGGGAAGCGTACCTCAGGGCGTGCTGGTGCCTCGCCCTCGTGGATCTGCCGGTGGATCTCTCGTGCGCGGCCACGTGCGCCGGTGCCTCAAGGTTGGGCTTGTTCCTGCACAAGAGCTTGCTCGAGCTGCAGTAGGCGTTGTCGGTCCTCCTCAGCCTTGTTGATCGCCTCTCGCAGCTGCGCGAGCTGCGCCGCTCTGTCGTCGTTGTGCTGAGGTGGTGCATCCGGTGCCGGAGGTTCGTTCCTCCCCCGAACGTGTGGTCCGCCTGCCACAGCCATGTCTCTGGGCTCTTCGAGGTTGAGCGCCGGCCTGGTGTCGTCGTCGCCGTCGTCCTCGTCATCATCCACGACCCCCTCGAGCTGGAAGCACTCCCTGGTGGGATCCCAGAGGTCAGGGTCGTGGTAGTCGTACTCGTCGGAGTCGGAGCTGTTGATGTCGCGCCGCCTTGGCTCGTGCTGGGACTGCAGCTCGCGGTACCACTCTCCGACGGTGGCTCGCCGGGGTGGCTCGACGACTCGTGAGAGGCAGCGGCCGACGTGCGTGGGGTAGACGATCTCCAGGTCGGTGGTGGCTCGTAGGATCATGCCTGGACGTTCCTCCCACTCTGCCGCCGCCCGGTCCTGACGGCGCTCGTCGAGGTGGTGGGCGTAGACAGTTGCGGAGTTGTTGAGGCCGAACGGGTGCCGCTGGCGTCGAGCGCAGTACACCCCGTGCGGGAGGAAGCCAGGTGGTGTCGACGGAGCACGGCTCGGGGGCCCCTGGCCAGGCTCCCGGTCCGTGCGCATGACGAACGCGAACTCGCTGGGAGAGTGCGCGCGCGCCCTAGAAGCCTCTGGCCGTGCGCCGGGCCGGTTCCTCCTCGGGGACTCTGCGCTGGCCGCGGGGAAGTGGGCGTACGCCGCGGGCGCCGCCTGTACCTGGCGACGATGGTGACGACGGCGCCGCTCACGAGGTGGCGACGCGTGGTGGTGCAGGCGACGCGCCACGCCCCCCGCGCGGGGTGGCGTGACACGCCCTCCGCTCGGGCTCTCCGTGGAGAGCAGGGTCAGCTCGTTGCCGCTGCCGGTGGCCAGGAACTCGAGGCTCCCGAACCAGACGACGGCACCAGCAGAGAACGAAGGAGGGGATGAAGCCATCCAGAAAACAACGAGAAATCGACTCCGACACACGAAGGCCCCTACCTGGTGCGCCAACTGTCAGTGTTTCTACCCCGGGGGTATGACACTAACTAGTAATATGATCGCGTGCTCTCTTCCTGGATGGTGATGCAAGATGACACAAGGATTTATCCTGGTTCGGGCAAAGAAGGCCCTACGTCCAGCGGGGGGAGGAGGTTCTTGTATTACTTGCACCTAAGTGCTTGTACAGGGGCAATACAAGCTCAACGAGCGGGGACCTGAGTCTGGACTCTTCTGTGGGTGTGTCGACTCGTGTTTTCTGGACCTGCACGTCAAGGGCCCTGGTGCCCTCTTTTATAGACCAAGAGGAGACCAGGGTTACAGAGGAGTGGCATGTACGATGCCCAATACGATGAAGGGTAGGTATTCTGTCTTGTTGGGGCCACTGAGCCGGCGTGGGGGTTGCTGTTGAGGCGTGGCGTCCATCCCTGGTGCGGACGTGGAGGCGTGGCGACGTGGAAGCCGTGCAGCGCCCATGCCGGCACGTACAAGACGTGGCAGGGTCCCTCCGGGTCTTGGGGTACCTGTCCTCCAATGATAGGAAAGCAGTCAGGGCTCGAGGGGCACAGGGTCGGCCTCGAGGTGGTGCCTGCTGGGGGCTTGAGCTCCCGCAGGTATGGGCTAGTCCCGGAAAACCCGGCCATGCAGTGGGAGTCCAGGTCTCGAGATGTGGCTCGAGCGTGCTATAGTGCGGGGCATGGCGTAACAGTGTTGTACTTGTGCCTTTTTGCCCATGCTTGCGGTGAAAAAGGGAGGTTTGACTCCGGCTCTGGTTCACTGTGGCACACGTTGTGTAGAGGACGTGACCGGAGTAGGTGGATGCATTAAATGCGCAGTATGGGGCTGGTACGGTTGTCAGAGCTGAGAAGCAGGGAGCTTCCTTCTTGCGGGAGGCTTGAAGGGTAGTGGAGCGCTCGCCCGAGGCCTGACGCGGAGGGCTCGGGTGAGACGGAGAACGAGCGCCAGCCCGAGGCCTGGCTCGGGGGGCTCGGTCGCCTGAGGCCTGACGCGGAGGGCTCGGGTGAGACGGAGAACGAGCGCCAGCCCGAGGCCTGGCTCGGAGGGCTCGGGCGAGACGGAGAATGAGCACCAGCCCGAGGCCTGGCTCGGAGGGCTCGGGCGAGACGAAGAATGAGCGTTCGCCCGAGGCCTGGCTTGGAGGGCTGACGCAGCCTACTTCCGCTTAATGGGTTTTCGGGCTTCGGCTTGGTAGGCTGGCGTTGTAGGCCTCGAGGGGTTGGCTTTTTTAGGGGGTTAGACTAATTAGATCTCCTATTAATTGGTGCTCTAAGTTTAACTGATTTGTTTTGCGTTGATTGGGGGTACCCCTTTTGTGGTCCCCCGACAGTGGGATATAGCAATTTCCTATGATCCTCTAGCATGCGCTCGAACTTTACCTTCTCCTTGTCACTTTCACATTCTCTTTGTGCATCACGAATGGCATCACCAAGAGCATCAACATCAGTTGCCACATCTTCTGTCGCTGCCGCATCTTCTTCACCTCCTCCCCCCACTGGATCATCATAGAATGCACCGTACTGAGCAATAATATCGGCGTGGGCCAATTCTTCTTCACCTTCTTCACCATCTTCCATTACAACCCCCTTTCTCCATGCTTCGTCCAACAAATATAGTTTGTTATGAAACTCGACTTCAACAAATGCGTATGAAGAGTCCTTGAGCATGAATATTCCTTCAAATTCTTACAGACGGCGCATGGGCAGCACATGAAACCATCCTGCTTGTTTGTCTCAGCCACACCTAAGAAATAGTGCACGCCAGCAATGAACTCTTTGGAGCGGCGATCGACATTATACATCCAATTGCGTGACAACATCTGCATTAAATATTACAACCATGCACTTAGTAGTTTCTCATGTTATTGCACAACACTCATGACATCACATGATTGATTAATTCAAGCAAGCTTGACTACAACGAAGACAATCGCAGCTAGCACTAAAAAAACTAAAACTAAAATGCACTTAAGCAACATAATTAGTTCGCGTCCGATCCCAACTAAAATAGACAGATCATTCGCTTCATCAGCATGGATGGGCTACTGCCGCTGACTCACTGCCTCATCACCTTCAGCGGCAACCTCCTGTGCAATAGAATTTCGTACGTGCTGAACGTACTCTTCCTCCTAGTACCAACCTTTACATCTGCCGGTGCCCTCCCACTGCAATTAGAACAAAGAATAAGGAATTTAAACAACATCATCAAGCAAAACCGATACAAATGAACTATATTAATCAAATGCGGGTAAATAATAATAACCCACCTCATGGTCCGGACACTTGTAGAATATACGACCCTTGTTGATTCCCTCTTTTTCACTCGGTACTCCTTCACAATTTTCTGTTTACACTCGCCGCAAGCAATGAGAGGAAGATCCGGCCGCAAACGCTTTGGATCCCGATGATGAGAGGCTGAGGACCCGGTCACGGTTGCCATCTACTATATCCATACTCATTTTTTAAACTATTACATACAAATTCCTAATTTTCTAAATAATTATAAATAAAAAAGACTCTAAATTTATCTATTTGTTTAGATAATCGAAAAATATGATATAATAATACCAATTTCCACATTGTCTACTATCTATATTCATCGTTGCAAACTATTATAAATTCCATATTTTTAAAGAAAATTAACTAAAAAGACACTAAAATTCAATATTACTCGTCTTGCATAAGTATCAAATATACAATGGATACTACCTAGCAGTAGAAAACTATCAAGTGATTGTGATGAACCAATTTAAACTACTCAACTCTCTGTGCTTGTTCTTGCAAACTATATATTTTAATTAAATTCCTCTCATATTCAAAAGACATGGTATAGAAGATGAAAATAGTTACCTCTCAACGCAAAGAGACGATGACGGAGTCGAAGAAGATCAACAATTGACGCCGGAGACGAAGAACAATGAAGAACAAATGAAGAACAAACAATAGCAAGCAATAGAAACAACAAGAACAAGCAAGGAAGCTCACTGAAATTTGAAAGTCTCAGGCTCAGGGAGGAAGAAGTTGGCATGTTATAAACCGAGGAGCTTTAGTCCCGGTTTGTATTAAAAACTGGGGCTAAAAGGTGATCATTTATCCCGGAGCAAGCCACAAACCGTGGCTAAATTTTTAGTCCCGGTTTGTGGCATCAACGGGACTAAAGAGTGTCCTTTAGTCCCGGTTGGTAACACGAACCGAGACTAAAGGGTCTCTGCCCCAACAGCTCTGCGCAGTAGCCGTTGGGGCAGGCCCTTTAGTCCCGGTCCGTGTTACCGACCGGGACTAAAGGGTCTATTAGTCCCGGGCGGCAAAAACGCCGAGACAAATGGCGATTTTGAGAATCGGCCAAAGACCCTGTTCTGTAGTAGTGATAAAACAATACCAGTGGCCCTATTTTTTTTCCATGTAGGTGGGTTCGGCTATGGACGCGGATCCGGTTTCCTATGGTGTGAGCTAAACAACAGGTTGGATCATGTCATCTATGGGACCCATGATAGGCACACTTCCCGTCTATGTAAGTGACTAAAGTTTAGTAGGTGGAATCTAAACATGTCCTAAATTGATAGCAAATGAGAGCTGACATGTCTTGCGTGGACTGGTCGGTGCGAATCGGTGGGCTGGCCGGTTCAACCGTGAACACACAACACCACCCTGCCACCGATCATCGACGCCAGCTTGCGTGTGGCGTTCCGGGTCCGGGCCGCCGCTGCGAGCCTACCAAGGTGCCTGCCCTACGTGTCGCTGTCGCTGTTGCTTGCCTGTCGTTGTCCGGCCTCGCGCTCGGCGGGTGTAGGAGGGACCGGAGTAGACTCTACTTGTGATCCCCACCGCCACCGTCCCTTTTTCGTCATTCAACCAAGCGCGTGGGGGTGGAGAGTTGGTCGCTTTCGTTGGTTCGTTCGACAACCACCGTCTCTTTTCTTCCGCATCTCTGGCCGCTGGCTGCTGCGGCCGGCAAATGCCTCTGCATCGCACGAGCACGAAACATCGACAGCTGCTACTTGTACCCTGGGACTGGGACGAATATTTTTTCTCTGTCTCCACCGATCAATTGATGGGAAGCGATCCGGTCTAGGGCGTCCGCAATGGTGTTCAAATCACTAACTATTTGATCTCTAGGAAGAATGTTATTGGTTCTCAATGACAACTTATAAATAGCTAGCTAGATGAGACATATAAATAAATACTATTGTGAAGAGTATTGTGAGAGACGTATTTTTAGGATATTGTGCTAGATTAGCTATTTATGAGTCGCTAGCTATTTGATCTCTCTCCTCGATAGCCAATAAGAGTTCTACTTTTTTATTATTTTTATACGTCATCTCGCTAGCTATTTGTAAAGTGTTATTGCGAGCCAATAGAATTTCTCCTAGCTAGCTATTTGATAACCATTGCGGATGACCTAAGTCCATTTCAAATTATAACACGTTTGACTTTTTTGACATTAAATTTAACCACTCGTTTTATTTAAAATTTTATACAAAATATTATTTTCTTCTGTTGTGGCTTTGTTTATTAATAAAAAAATCCTTCAAGAATAACTTAATTTTGTCTTTGTTTTTATAAATTTTTTGAATAAGATAAGTGGTCAAATTTGAGTAAAAAAAGTCAAAAGTCTTATAATTTGAGATGAAGGTATCATCTTAGATAAAATTAGAACAAAATGAAGAGGATGTAAAATATGATGCAAATTTAGAGGTTATAGTTAATTTCTAGTTATTGTTACATCCACAAACCGTCCCCGTCCTTGTCGTTTTTTTTTTAAAAAAAAATCCTACATATCTTCCGCTGATATACTGTAGTATTTTATATTCTCACAACAAATACAGTAGCGCTGTCGCTGTAGCATTGTCTTAGTTCAGTTTTCGTGGAAGTTTTATTTGAGTTTTATTTACATTAAATATGTTGTCACATAAGCGTTTTTTATTAACAGTGTATTTAAGAAAAGAGAGCGGAAATAAGTTTCATTTAGATGAAACTCTCTTAGCATTAATATCAAGTCTCCATAAGTTATGAAATTTAATGTCTATGAAACTCTCACTCCTAGTGAAGAGTTTTATTCAAATTTCATATGACATGACAGTTTTGAAAACAACGTAATAAAATTCATCATTGAGATTGATCTTAGACTGCGTTCGGTTAGCCTTAGTTTAAGGACAAGAACTATTCTATTTATCAATACAATACAAATTAATGAACCGAATCCAAATAAAATTGTTCTAAGTATCCAATGTGAAGCAACCGAACAACGCATAATGTGCAGCCGAACGGATCCTAGTCTTTGTTCCATCCGTTGTGCAGCTGTATATCTAAATACTAATTACAAGTATTAAATACATATATTAATTATAAAACTAATTATATAAATGAGAGCTATTTTGTGAGGCGAATCTATTAAACATAATTAGTCTATAATTTGATAATGTCGAGCTATAGTAAACATATACTCCGTACTAATGATGAATTAATTAGGTTTAATACATTCATATTACAAATTAGCCACAACTTCTACAATTAGTTTTATAATTAACTCATGTATATTTTTTAATTAATATTCGTACATTAAGAGTTAAACTAATTCAGTCCAAACATCAGACACTTCTAAAAAATGGAGCAGCGTGATTACAATGGCAACAATAATAGATAACCCAAAACGTCAAAGTATTTGACTCCATCGGCGTGCATCTACCTGGGTAATACTCCCTCCGTTCCACTAAAATTATCGTTTCAGATTTTCTAACATTTTGTTTGAATATAATTTTTGAATGAAACAAACTGTCAAACCAGAATTTTAAAAGTCAAAAATAATATTTTATTAAGACATAGTGAGTATATAATAAAATATATTCATTATTTTATCAATTACTCCCTTCGTCTTTAAATAAATAGATTCCTAAAGTTGTCCTAAGTTAAATTTTATAAACTTTAACTGAATTTTTAGAATAATACTCCGTACGTCAAGATTTATGATATCAAAATAGTATCATTAAATATATTATAAAATATATTTATTTTATATTATAGATATTTTTATTTTTTTCTATAAAGTTTGACCGGCATATATTTTAGGAATCAATTTATTAAGGACAGAGGCCGATAAAAGTCTGGCACAGTTCCGATATTTTGAGATACAAGCAACAGCAACAGCAACCACGCGGGTCTCGTGCTTCGCTTCAGCTCGCATCACGCCGCTGCATCCTGCGGCCGAAGCCTGGGCGATCCATCCATGGCGTCCGTAACCACCAGTGCAGCCGCCGCCGCCGGGCCACGCCCCTGCCGGGCGCACGTCGTGCTTGTGGCCAGCCCGGGCACAGGCCACCTCATGCCGATGGCCGAGCTGGCGCGGCGCCTCGTGGCGCACCACGCCCTCGCGGCCACGCTCGTCACCTTCGCCGAAATCTCCGCGGACCCTGACGCGCGCTCCGCCGCCGTCCTTTCCTCCCTCCGCGCGGCGAACGTCTCCACCGCCACGCTCCCTGCCGTCCCGCTCGACGACCTTCCCGCCGACGCCCGCATCGAGACCGTGCTGCTCGAGGTGATCGGCCGCTCCATCCCGCACCTTCGCGCTCTGCTCCGCGGCGCTATTGGCTCCACGGCCGCCGCCGCCCCGCCGCTGGCCGCGCTGGTGCCTGACTTCTTCGCCACAGCGGCGCTGCCCCTCGCCTCCGAGTTCGGCGTCCCGGGGTACATCTTCTTCCCCAGCAACCTCAGCGCGCTCTCCGTCATGCGAAGCGCCGTGGAGCTCAACGACGGCGCCGGCGCCGGCGAGTATCGCGACCTCCCGGACCCTCTCCAGCTTCCCGGGGGCGTGTCGCTACGCCGCGAGGACTGGCCGGTCGGGTTCCGGGACAGCAAGGCACCGGTCTACGCGCAGCTCGTCGGCGAGGGCCGCCGGTACCGCGCCGCCGCCGGCTTCTTGGTGAACACTTTCTACGAGATGGATCCGGCGACCGTGGAGGAGTTTAACACGGCCGCAGAGCACGAGCGAGGCAGGTTCCCGCCGGCTTACCCGGTGGGCCCGTTCGTCCGGCCAAGCTCCGACGAAGGCGGCGTGTCGTCGCCGACGTGCATAGAGTGGCTGGATCGGCAGCCGACGGGATCCGTGGTGTACGTTTCCTTCGGGAGCGCCGGCACGCTGTCCGCGGAGCAGACGGCCGAGCTCGCCGCCGGGCTGGAGGACAGCGGGCACAGGTTCCTCTGGATCGTGCGCATGCCAAGCCTGGACGGCGACGGCGAGCGCTCCTACGTCGACATGGGCCGGAAACCCCGTGGCGGCGGCGACGAGAACGAGAACGAGAACGACCCCTTGGCATGGCTTCCGGAGGGGTTCTTGGAGAGGACCCGCGGACGCGGCCTCGCCGTGCCGTCGTGGGCGCCGCAGGTGCGCGTGCTGCGCCACCCGGCGACGGCCGCCTTCGTGTCCCACTGCGGGTGGAACTCGACGCTGGAGAGCGTCTCGTCCGGCGTGCCGATGGTGGCGTGGCCGCTCTACGCGGAGCAGCGGATGAACGCCGCCGTCCTGTCGGAGAAGGTGGGCGTGGCGCTGCGGCTGCGCGTCCGCCCGGACGACGGGCTGGTCGGGCGCGAGGAGATCGCGGCGGCGGTGAGGGAGCTCATGGAGGGGGAGCGTGGGCGCGCCGTGCGGCGCCGGACGGGGGACCTGCAGCAGGCGGCGGACCTGGCGTGGGCCCCCGATGGCTCGTCGCGCCGGACGTTGGAGGAGGTTGTCGGCATGTGGGTCCAGGCGGGTGCGGTTGGCAATGGCAATTCGTCATCGTGATTGATGTTGATGTCTTTTGTCGTCGTGGTTTGTCGTCCCAATTTGTGCTACATTATTGTACTAGATAGATAACTTCCGATTATCCTTTGAACGTAACCTTGAATTTTGAAACATTATTGTACTAGATAATACATTTCATCTCAACTTTTTTTTAAAACGCGGACAAAAATTACCACCATCACCCTAGCTGAATTAGTCCACGATCATTTCGAAGGTGCTTTTGATTTAATGCATCATATGTCACATGTGGGTCCTATATTTCTTCTTTTTTAGCCATGCCGTTTTTTATGGAATAATATATTTAGGCTATCTCAAATGAAAACATTTTTCAAACATAAAGATCTCGTTGGGAACTAATTTTTTCCCCAGTGTCTCCATGTGAAGCCATTTGAAAAAAAAATTATAATATTGAATTTCATAATTTAAATTTGAGACCATTTGCATGTTTAGGGTCTAATGTAACAATGCAACTTTCAGTACATTAGGGAGGGTTGAGAGTACATGTAAATCTATTCTGGCTTTCCTAGGGCGTCGCTGATGGTCTCTCCAACAGGAGTCCCGTGGCATCTAAAAACAAAATAGATCTCCAACACAATACATACCACTTTCAACAGAGTACCTGTAAGGGAGACTCATTTTAATTAGCAGGGGAGACATAACCGAAAAATAAGTATCCTCTCTCGTCGTGATTTATTTTGCAGAGAGTGTTCTCAAGGTCTTATTGTTGGAAAAGACCAAAAATAGACATTGAACCCTTTACAAGTAGCGCTTGCCAAATATCGAATGTCTCTTACATTTTTGTTGTAGTTGTTGGAGATAATCTTAGGCGTGATGTATTAAACTTTTCTCTTTCTTAATATAAATATGCGAAATATTTTGCGTGATCAAGAAAAAAAAACTCAAATGGAAATTCAAATTTTTGTATACGAGAAGTGTAGCGTGACGCCGGGATCGGAGTGGTCGGCGCAGCAGGTGCCTTGAGAAGATCACCTGCATTCCTGATGCTCAGTAGAGCACTTTCATCACCCCCTGTTGATGGCAGCTAAGGAAGCGGAGAAACAAAATTGTTTTATGCAATGAGGCTCTAATCGGCAGCTGATTCTATCTTGCACGGCTGAGGGTATCCAGTACTAGTACCTCCATCCGGCCGGTCAAAGAAGCTCAAATTTGATTAAGTTTATATCAAATATTATTAATATTTTTCTCTCCAAATAAATTAGTTATAAAAATATATTTTATAACAAATCTAATGATACTTATTTTGTATTATGAATGTTTGTACTTTTTTATATAAATTTAGTTAAAGTTTAAACTGCTTGACTTCTTGAAAAATAAAATTATTATTTTTTTGGACGGAGGGAGTATTTACTGGCCAGCAAAGCTGAGGCTCTAACCGTCGTTGACAATTGGTGTAGGTTGTTTGATCGGTCTATAAGCAATCAAAGCTATGTAAACTATGCGCTTTGGCCTAAGAACCTTCGATCACCCCATGTAATCTTGTAACCAGGCAAGCAAAGCAAACAAAAAAAGATCAATAAAATGAAGTGGGGGAAAACCCCTAGTTGAAGTTTTCCAATCCAAAAAAAAAAACTGGGCCGTCCAAGCAGGGGACGAAGACAGTTTGCAACTGGGCCATAGAGCCCATTTAAGTTGGGCACGTGGCCCAACCAACATGAGTGACGACTCAAACTTTTCATACTCGTATCTTTTTGTTTTGATTCAATACTCGTATCTAATTACCCTTCCGTTGTACGGCACAAGTAGATTAGTACAAAAATAGACTTCCTTTACTTGTCTTTTCTTTTCTCTTCTTTTTCTACCTCAACGAATACAAGGTCTACACTTTACGGCCGGCTCAGTATACATCTAGATTATATTTTTTTAGATAAAGGAATTTTATTCTGACCTCTACCACTACGTGAAAAACCCACTGTAAGAGCGCCCCCCTCTCCACTGTAGGGGCGGTTGGTGATTGAACCGCCCCTACAGTGACATCTTGGGGCCCAGTATCTCCAACCGCCCCTACAAAACCACTGTAAGGGCGGTTGGTGATTGAACCGCCCCTACAGTGGGACCACTGTAAGGGCGGTTCATTCACCAACCGCCCCTACAGTGGATTTGGATGAACACCTTTACCTTCAATAAACAGGTGCAGTTTTCTATTTTGATCCGTAGATAAAAATTGTAACTAGTCTTTCTCCCTCGTAGTAACTCCAAATGCAATGATTCTTTTTCCTAAAATTTTCTGAAATCATGCTCTATTACTGTAGCATGATCAATTTTCGTTGCGACTATTTTCAAAAAAAATCAAATTTTAAATTTAAACTAGCTATAACTTTGAATAAGATTTACAACTACACTTTGCCTCAAATGAAAAACTTTTGAATACCACTTTTGTATAACTCATCAAGATATACATTAGATACATAGGTCATTTTTGCATTTGAGAAAGTTTTAGTAAACACTAGTAACAAAATCACGAATCTACATTTGACTTGGTCAAAGTTGGTCAAATGAGCCACTAAATTACCTCGAATAGAAAAAATTTGAATACCAATATTGTTCCACACATCAAGATCTACATTTGATACATAGGTTTTTTCTGCATTTGAGAAAGTGTTGGTAAACACTAGCGACATGTTTTCAAAATCCGAGATGTGATTTGGTCAAACTTGGTCAAATGAGGCACTAAATGGTCTCAAATGGAAAACTTTTGAATATCACTTTTGTATAACTCATGAAGATATACATTTTATACATAGGTCATTTTTGCATTTGAGAAAGTTTTAGTAAACACTAGTAACAAAATCACGAATCTCAATAGACTTTATGAAACTTCATGTGGATTTAGAACTACACTATGCCGACACTTTGTCAAATGCAAAAAATGACCTATATATCAAATGTAGATCTTGATGAATGGACCAATATTGGTATTCATGACTTTTCGAGTTGAGACTATCTAGGGTTTCGAAAACTTGCTTTGAACTGTGAAAATTTTAAAATTCAAATTTGAAACGTGCAAACTTTGTCGAATGAAAACTTGACAGAGACAAGTTATGTATATCTTGAAGAGTTTAGCAAACTTGATATTCATAACTTTTCTATATGAAACATTTTGGGGCTTCAAAACGGCAGTCTAAGTGTCTCTTTTTTAAAAAAAACAAGATTTGACTTGGTCAAAGTTGGTCAAATGAGCCACTAAATTATCATGCAAGGTGACATGGGCGGTGGGACCGTGTTGATGTGGATGACGACACGTATGCTGGAATAAGTTGTGGAGAGATAAAAAATTAAAACTAAAAGAGGAGAAAATAAAAAAGAAGAAAATATCATTGAAACAAGGAAAAAATATAACTAAAATAGCAAAAAAAATAAAATAACTAAGATTAAACCCAAGTCCTCATCATCATGAGACTAGCAAATCATGCCCTATCACTATGTCGCTTATGTATTTATGCAAATAATAAAATAATACATCAACTTGATTGGCTGGTCCCTAATTCATGCAACCGATCACAGCACAGCCCACATCCTCGCATCCGGCCCATCACAGCCCATGTGAAAGGCACGTATAAAAAAGGCTAACCCTAGCTAGCCAATCCATCTTCAGTCCATCCCCTTTCTCTCCCGAAGCCACGCGCCGCCGCCGCTTGAGCAGTGAATCTCGCGTCGGCAATCCTCGACCTCGCAAGTCCGTTTGCTGCACTGCAGCCGCACCCGCCCCAATAGACCCAACATCAGCACAACCCTACCTCGCTCTCCTGCTCTATAGAAAAGCGGCGGCGGCGGCGACTCTGCCGTTCGGCTGTGGTGGCGCGGATGCGACCGGCGGCCGGCGGCGTGCTTTTTGGCTGTGGCGTTGTGGAGGTGACCGGTGTCGGCGGCTTCGTGTAGAGCGACCAGCAGCAGCGGCGGCTATGCCCTTCGGCGGCGGCTGTTCGGAGGCGATTGGCCGCAGCTGCTGCTTCGAGCGGAGCAACCGAACGGCAGCAGCCCGGCTTCAGACGGAGATCCCCCTTCCATGGCAAGATCCACCGGCGTCGGCCCCAAACCTCGTGCCTCGCCGTCGGTCAGCATCGCCACGCCGAAGTTAGCGTATCATCTTCTCTCGCCTTCCTTTGTACTTGGGAGTTAAAGTGTCCGGTACATGATCCAGATCTTGGATGTGGCGTTTGTGCAGGAAAGAAGGCCGGAACGATGGTCGCCGACCCTTTTTTTAATCTACGGACCCGTTGTTGTTTGCATCGCCGGCCTATTTGCGTTCAAGAGGACAGGTCCTTCCTTTACATCGATTTGCGTTCAGGACCCAACCATTACATCGATTTGCTTGTGTAAGCAGTAAACGCTTGTTCATTTATGCACATAATTTTTCTTTGTTTGATTGCAAGGTGCTATCTAATTATGAACCTCTTGGGAATATAATTTTTCTTGATGAGTTGCCAAGTTGACGTCTCCAATAAAATTGGTTTATGTAGTAAATGCAGTGCTTTGAGTAGACAAGAACTAATTTCAGTATTTAGTAGATTGATTCTTGAAACGAACAATATGCTGAAAGATGGGATCGATACAATTACAATATTCTCTCAATGGTTAGCACACATTCAGTAGAATATGGTTGGTGCCGGAGAAAATATGAATGGTTAATTATGGATGCCTGCAACTTCTGATCTTCATCAGGCTTTGATTTTGTAAAGTTTCTCACACTTGTATTAGAGCTTTCTCTCAGTGAGTATCCCAAATTTATGGAGATAAACTGACATGAGCAATTAGGCATTAGAAATGTTTGGTATTCCCTATTTGTTTTCAATTCAAATGCAATTATGTGTTTGCGTAAGCTACGACTAGCTCATTGATTAGGTTTTTGATTAACCATGCTTTACTAGAGTTTTGTCTAAAGAAGGTAATTTTAGTTCACCACAGTCCATAGTTAAAAACTATCTTTAGACAACATTGCTGAGATTGTTTATTCTCTGCAGGCTTTCCGTACTGGCAGCATAAGGCTCGTGGATTCAGAGTCATATCCAGTAAACAAGCTAAACCTTCATCCAAACCAGGTAACGTGAATAATTTTTTCTACAATTTTATCTAAGTTGTTATTTCTGCTAAGCTTGTTTCTTCCTTGCAGATACGTCACAGAGGCCTGCTGTGGTGAGCTCTTCAACTAACTCAGGCAAGTTGTACTAGATTTCGTTGATTAAATTGGGGCAAGTTTCCACCTGTCTTTGGTCTGTTATGTTAAGTGTTGGAACATTAGATTTGTTACTATAGGAAGCTACTGCAGATGTCTACTTATACTAGGATCTCACACCTATGTTCATATATATACAGTTACATGATCTTCCAGTCAGCGCTCCAGCTAATTTTCTAGGCCATCCTTCATGATCAGTAGGAAAGCTTATTGTTTTACATCTGGCAAAGAGGTTGCCCTGCTCATTCTTTTTCCTAGCGATGCAGATTCATATCTATGTCAGTACACTACGTGTGGTTTTCTGATTGAGTGGGCAAACTAAGGTCATTGTACATGTTCATAGAAAGTCCACAATTTTTTTCAGCAAGTACCTGTTATTGATTAATAGACAGATTTGGTTCCGGTTTAATTCAGGCTGCACCTAAAAACGAGCACCATATTTTTGCATGAAAAGCCATGGTATTATGATCGGCATAGATAATACATGACAACATTGGTTTGCCAAATTTTTGAACAGATCCTCTTTGTTTTGTACCTAAAATTGAGATTCAGTTTACTGTACTCTATTTCTATTAATAACCTGCATACACGCGCAATGGCGCGTGCCTTCCACTAGTTGTAAATACATTTTGATGGATGATATTGTATTGTCTACCTATATCTGTAATGGATACATGCTGTGGTTTGGATTATATCAATATTTATTTTTTTTGCTGGAAAATACAAAGTAAGGGCGGTTGGTGATTGAACCGCCCTTACAGTGGTCCACTGTAAGGGCGGACATGCTGTGGTTTGGATTATATCAATATTTATTTATTTTTGCTTGAAAATACACTGTAAGGGCGGTTGGTGATTGAACCGCCCTTACAGTGGACCACTGTAAGGGCGGTTTGTGGGAACCGCCCCTGCAGTGGTTTCCACTGTAAATACGGTCTGGCAGGGGCGGTTGGGCTAACCGCCCTTACAGTGCATCACCAACCGCCCCTGCTGTGCCCTGCTGTGGTAGTGTACAAGAGTTTTATATCTAACCATTTATTATTATTACATCGTTTCTGATAAAGTAAAGCTCTCAAAAAATCAACCGTGTAGGAGCTGTATAAGAAAATTAAGCAAGCCTATTAGTAGAAAGCAACTATCCATATTTCTGGTAAAAATCGTTATTGCTTTTGTCTCCATCACTCGATGTATCCTTTTCAAATTTGATTGGTTAGCCTCTTTTTAAAATAAAGACCATAAGAGCATCTCCAAAAGTCTTTCTAAATCTCACTCTCTAAATCATCATTTAAAGAGTCATTTGCATAAAAATCGTTTTCTATATCTTTGCAATCTCCAACAGCTTTTCTATATCTCGCATGCAGTCTAGAGAGCCATTCTCATCTTCTATTTTTGGCTAGCGAAAAATCCGGAATAGAAGATGGCTATATTTGGACAACCATTTAGATAAGCTGTTGGAGTGTAATTTTTCGTCAAAATCTCTATTACTAGCATTTAGGAAGAATATACAAAGTCTCTTGGAGTTGCTCTAACCGCATCCAATCGGTACTCCTAAAAGTATCATGTAAATAAAAGTAAAATATTTTTTTTGTTAAAATATCACATCATCTCTGGTCAACCATATAGACCAAAAGATTACGCTTGCTCCTAAAATTTGAGGTCGCAGCTTTGAGTATATGTGTTGTACCCATGTTAAGAACATGAGCAATCCTCCATATAAAACGTGCTATATGGTACTGAAAAAATAAACACAAGATGGTTTCTTTGCTGTTAAAAAACAATATTTTTCATGATTCTTCCAATTTCATTTTGTAAGATCGTCATTCGTTAAAATCACCCCTTTTATTGAAAACCAATCAAAGTGAAAAATAGATCATATAGAATTCTAATACTATAAGTGGCAGATCCAGAATCGATCCACGAGGAGGCCTAAATACATAGAGAGCCGATTTAGGACCAAAATTCTCTTTGTATTTTTGGCCCATGAGAGGTTTTTGGTAGATTTTAAGTGATTTGGACTGAATTTTCTATTATTTTTCTAGCCTCCAGGAGATTTTAAACTAATTTAAAGAAAATTAGATTAATTTTAGCTAAAATCTTATGTATATTTTGGGGGGAGACTGCAGCCCCCTTTGAATTCCGCCCAATGACTATATGGTTGTTTAGCTACGCGCACATATACTAATAACAACACTTTCAATAGGACAGAGACAGAACTTCCTTATTCTACCTGAGGTGTCGTCGAATCACTTTCAATAGGACAAAGACAGAACTTCCTTATTCTACCTGAGGTGTCGTCGAATCGCAAATCTGATTTCATCGGTCACGCCGGTTGCATACAACTTTTCTTATGCTTATTATTAATTCTTCTTTGATACCGCTTCTAAAATCAATTTCATCGTTCCACCAATCAAACTGCTCCATATGATAAGGGGATGTTTGCCGCCACGCCTAAAGTTAAGTCCGCCACACCAGTTTTGGCAGCTGTTTGGTTCTGATGTGGATACGACACGTCTTTGCTACAGAATCGTTTCGCCCGAACTTTTCGCCACGAAAGTGTGGTGGGTGTTTTTGCCGCCGCGTAGGCTTGTGGCGCGGCAAAGGAAAAGCTCAACCAATAAAAAAGCTCTCCACTGCTTTCCTATCCAATCCCACCTCTCCTTCCTGGTTTCTTCCTTTCCTTCCTTGCTTCTTCCTCTGAGCACGCCGCCGCACCTGCAGGAAGGAGCGGCGCCCAGGGAAGGCACGTCCGCCAGGAGTTGCGTCTGCGGGTGGCCGTGGAGCCGCGCCCACGGGGGCCGCGCCACCCCGCCTGCTGGGGCCGCGCCCTGCACACCGGGTCAGGTCGCCGTGCGCCCAACTGAAGGGTTGAGATGACGGACTAGAGGGGGTGAATAGTCCTTTTTAAAATTAAACGTACCGGCTAACCGAAACAAATGCGAAATTAAAACTATCGGTCTAGCCAAGACTACATCCCTCTACTTATACTCTATGATATCTTACAAAAGATCCTAAACAAAGCAAATACGGTGTCGGGCTAGCTAAAGCTCACCTAATCAATTCTAGAAGCAAAGTCACACAAATCTATGCAACTAGTACTTCAAACACGGGGGAGCTCCTACACAATCTAGTAAACAAAGCACAAAGCTCCTAAGCTCACTAGCAATGCTCAATAACAAGGCTACACAAGCCAAATTAGAGAGCTCAACTTAGTTACACAAACTAAGCAACTAAACACTAGTACAAGAATGAGTATTGAAATACAAGCTAGTGAAGGAAACAGGCAGCCGGTACTACCGAGTGTCTAGGTCGGTACTACTGGGTGTTGCGCACCGGTACTACCGTCTCATTCAAACGGTACTACCGACCACCTGCAGAAAGCTACAAAATCGAAGTGGGTGAGATGCGATTTCAGATCTAGGAATTACCCCACTTCCCTAAGTGTTGTAGATGACGATTGTAGCTTCCCAAGTCTTGGTTCCTTGCCAAAAGGTATATCGAGTCTTCCCAACCTAAGAAAGAGTGAAGCAGGGAGGAAGAACACGAATAACACAAGAACAAGCGTAATATGCAAGAAAACAAAAACAACAAGAGAAGGGTACACATGATTTTATCCCGAGGTTCACTTGGTTGCCACCAAGTTAGTCCCCGTTGAGGCAAGCCCAAGGTTGCCGCCGATCCTCTTGCTAGTGGCACTACTAGAGAACAGGCCTTTGGACGATTTGCAAAATCAGCTTTAGTCACGCAAAAATTTGCGCCCGGGACTAGTTCCCCAGCCCAACGGCTCATTTGTCAGAGGGGCCTTTAGTCCCGGTTGGTGTTACCAACCGGGGCTAAAGATTGACCTTTAGCCCCGGTTGGTAACACCAACCGGGACTAAAGGTTTTGCCCTGGTTGGTGTATCCAGCCGGGGCTAAATGTTGGCATCTTTAGCCCCGGTTGGTAACATCAACCGGGACTAAAAGATTTTACCCCGGTTGGTTTATTCAGCCGGGGCTAAATGTTGGAATTTAGCCCCGGCTGGGGATAAGGACCGGGGCTAAATGTCCCTCCCTATATTTGAATTGTTCTTCCACCTCTAGCCGTGTGCCCGAGCTGTCTTCATTTTTTCTTCATTCAGTCACTTTGCTTGCTTGTTTGCTCTCTTCTCCAGTGATTTCTGTTTGTTAACACATCTCCGGCGATTGATTTATTTCATCACATCTACGCCGCCATCGACTCCTTGAAAGGTTACTAGCTTCAGTTTTTTATTTTTGTAGCTGCCATATATATATATATATATATATATATGGTTTTTGAAGCTATTTTGAATTCATTGACTTGATAGTTCAAATTAGTACTCTAAAAACGAAATATGACTGTTTAATTAGTTTATTTTAATCTTTTAGAGAAATAGAGACCTTTAAAATCATTTTTTAGAAAAATTAGGAATATATAATACTTTAGTTTACAAAATGTGACTCGTTTAATTAGTTTAGTTTCATTTTTTTTGAGAAATAGAGATTATTTAAATCATTTTGTTTATAAAAAATTGAAATATATAATACTTTAGTTTACAAAATGTGACCGGTTTAATTAGTTTATTTTATTTTTTTGGAGAAATAGAGATCATTTAAATCATTTATTTACAAAAATTAGAAATATATAATACTTTAGTTTACAAAATATGACCGGTTTAATTAGTTTATTTTAATCTTTTAGAGAAATAGAGATCATTTAAATCATTTGTTTACAAAAATTAGAAATATATAATACTTTAGTTTACAAAATATGACCGGTTTAATTAGTTTTTTTTTTTGAGAAATAGAGATCATTTAAATGATTTGTATACAAAAATTAGAAATATATAATATAATACTTTAGTTTACTGCTCAACTACAAATGCAAAAGGATGCATGCTTGGTATGTTGTTTTCGATGGCACCAAGCCAGGTATTTACACCAGCTGGGCCGAGTGCAGTCAGTATGTCCTCAAAGTTAAGGGAGCTGTGCATAAAAAATACAAGTCTTTTGAGGAAGCTTCTGCAGCTCTAGAGGCTTTCAACTCAAGAATCAACTCAATTCCTACTGAACCTACCCCTACCTTAGCTTCCTATCAGGTTGGAGTGGCAGGCAGTCCGTCTTGTTGGACTGTGATGTGGGAAAAATGTGTAGGTGTTGTTAGTTGCTTTGGTTGTGGCCAAGTGGATTAGGCTGTTATTTTGATGTAATAATTAATTAGACAAGTTCAACTGCTACTACTTATATGCCATCAGTGATGCTTACTAAATTTGGGTGTCATGAACTTGTTTATAAATTTGAGCTAGAAAATTTTTATAAGAATGAGAGATATAATTATGTGATATGTCATATAATGCAGACGATGACACGTAACTGGATGTACAATGCCGATCGTCGCTCAAAAGAGTTCATTGATGGCGTGCATTATTTTTTAAGAGTGGTCGAGGCAAACAAGCGGAATGGTTTTATGTGCTGCCCATGTGCCCTTTGTAATAATTCAATGGAATATTCTAGCTCAAGGAGTCTTCACTCACACTTGTTCAAGTCGGGTTTCATGTCAAACTATAGTTGTTGGACGAAGCATGGAGAAACTGGGGTTATGATGGAAGAAGGTGAAGAAGAACAATTGGACCCTGACGATGACATTATTGCTCAATACGGTGACTTTGGTGATACTGCAATGGGGGAAGGTGAAGAAGAGGCAAGTGCAGAAGACACACTCGCTGAAGATGATGCTCTTGGTGATGTCATTCGTGATGCACAAAGAGATTGCGAAAGTGAAAAGAAGAAGGCTAAGTTTAACTGTATGCTAGAGGATCACAAGAAATTACTATACCCGTCTGCTGCAGATGGACACAAAAAAGTTGGGTACAACACTTGAGTTGCTACAATGGAAGACACAGAATGGTGTATCTGACAAGGCATTTGGACAATTATTGAAGATTATAAAACAAAAGATGCTTCCGAAATCTAACGAATTGCCCGCCACTATGTACGAAGCAAAACAAGTCGTCTGTCCTTTGGGTTTAGAAATCCAGAAGATACATGCATGTCCTAATGACTGCATCCTGTACCGTGGCAAGGAATACGAGAATTTAGATGAATGCCCTGTATGTACCGCGTCACAATATAAGATCAGGCGAGATGACCCTGGCGATGTTGAGGGTGAAGAACGTCCCCGGAAGAAAATCCCTGCCAAGGTTATGTGGTACGCTCCTATAATACCACGCCTGAAACGTCTGTTCAGAAACAAGGACCATGCAAAGTTGGTGCGATGGCACAAAGAAGACCGTAAGGTAGACAACATGTTGAGACACCCTGCTGATGAGTCCCAGTGGAGAGCAATAGACAGAGAATTCTCGGAATTTGCGAAAGACGCTAGAAACTTAAGGTTTGCTTTAAGTACGGACAGGATGAATCCTTTTGGGGAACAGAGCAGTAGTCATAGCACGTGGCCTATTACTCTATGTATCTACAACCTTCCTCCGTGGTTGTGCTTGAAGCGGAAGTTCATTATGATGCCAGTGCTCATCCAAGGCCCGAGGCAGCCTGGCAACGACATCGATGTCTATCTGAGGCCATTAGTTGAGGAACTCCTACTTTTATGAAGTAAATCAGGTGTACGTGTGTGAGATGATTACAAACAGGAACACTTTGACCTGCGAGCATTGTTGTTCGTAACAATCAATGATTGGCCTGCTCTAAGTAATCTTCCAGGACAGACAAACAAGGGATATAATGCATGCACACATTGTTTTGATGACATGGATAGTATATATTTGAAAAAATGTAGAAAGGTAGTGTACCTTGGGCATCGTCGATTTCTTTCTGTGAATCACTAGGTTAGAAAGAAAGGCAAGCATTTTAAAGGTGAGACAGACCACCGGAGCAAGCCTCGCAACAAAACTGGAGAAGATGTAGTTGAGATGATCAAGGATGTGAAAGTAGTCTTTGGAAAGGGGACGGGCAGTGAAACTGTTCCGAAAGACGCTACGGGACACGCACCCATGTGGAAGAAGAAGTCAATATTTTGGGAGCTACCCTATTGGCATGTACTAGAGGTCCGCCACGCGATCAACGTGATGCACCTGACAAAGAATCTTTGTGTCAACCTTCTAGGATTCATGGGTGTGTATGGGAAGTCTAAGGATACACTTGAAGCACGACAAGAGTTGCAGCGCATGAAAGAACGAGACAACCTACATCTAGAGAAGACAGATGATGGACGCCATTACTTAAGACCTGCTAGCTACACTCTTAGCAATGAAGAGAAGGAAATCATGTTTGAATGCCTAAACAACATCAAGGTCCCATCTGGATTCTCCTCCAATATAAAGGGAATAATAAATATGCAAGAGAAGAAATTCCTAAACTTAAAGTCGCATGACTGCCACGTGCTTATGACGCAATTGCTTCCGGTTGCTTTAAGAGGAATTCTACCTCCACATGTACGTCTGGCCACTGTGAAGCTATGTGCATTCCTCAATGCAATTTCTCAGAAGGCAATTAATCTACTAGAACTGGCTACTCTACAGAATGATGTGGTTCAATGTCTTGTGAGCTTTGAGTTGGTGTTCCCTCCATCCTTCTTTAATATCATGACACACCTCCTAGTTTACCTGGTCAAGGAGATTCATATTCTTGGTCTTGTGTTCCTACGCAACATGTTCCCCTTCGAGAGGTTCATGGGAGTACTAAAAAAATATGTTCACCAACGTGCTCGGCCAGAAGGAAGCATCGCCAAGGGCTATGGGACAGAGGAGGTCATTGAGTTCTGTGTTGACTTTATTCCTGACCTTGACCCGATTGGTGTTCCTGAATCGCGGCACGAGGGGAGGCTGTGTGGAAAGGGGACACTAGGGAAGAAAACATATATCGGTACGGGGAACGATTATTTCAATAAAGCGCACTACATAGTTCTTCAAAACTCATCCGTGGTGGATCCATATATCGATGTACACAAGGAGTTCCTACGATCCCAATTTCCTGGGAAGAATGAAGTTTGGATTACACGTGAGCACATGAATACTTTTAGCACTTGGTTACGAAAAGAATGTCTGGGTAATAACAATATTGATGAGCAACTATATTTGTTGGCTAGGCAACCATCATGGCACATCCTCACGTACAAAGGGTATGAGATAAATGGAAACACATTTTACACCATTGCCCAAGATAAAAGGAGCACGAACCAAAACAGTGGTGTTCGCGTAGATGCCACAGACCCATCTGGGAAGAGGCAAACATATTATGGCCGCATAGAGGAGATTTGGGAACTAGACTACGCACCTAATTTTAAAGTCCCTTTGTTTCGATGCCAATGGGTCAAGACGACCGGAGCCGGAGTAACAGTTGACAAGGAGTATGGAATGACAACAGTGGATCTCAACAATATTGGATACAAAGATGAACCATTCGTCCTTGCTGCTGATGTGACTCAGGTGTTCTACGTGAAAGACATGTCTACAAAACCCAAGAGAGGGAAAAATGACGATAAATCAACCAAAGAGCCAAAACGCCACATAGTTCTTTCAGGAAGAAGAAACATCGTGGGAATTGAGGACAAGTCAGACGTGTCAGAAGATTATGAAAGGGATGACCGAATACCGCCCTTCAGTGTGACCAAAGACCCAAGCATCCTGCTAAATGCTGAGGAGACTCCATGGTTATGACATGATCATAACCAAGGGACATACGTCAAGAAGAAGATCACCAGTGTACCCGCTTGATATATAGTGATGTTTTAACTAATATTATGTATTACAGTTTTTGTGTAATTAATAATGATTATGGATAGTCATGGTTCGCTGATGTCGGTGTCGAAATGACTTGATTTATTTTTGGCAGGTATATAAGCCCAAATTGATGCCCCACAAGAGGTGTTAGATTTTTCTGATCATTATTTTTATTATTATATTGCAATTTAACAGTGATAGCCACGTGATAGCCTAAGAAAAAGTTTGAGACCAATACGACATAGAAACGTAAATGAACTAAACAAATTTATCTTTTTAAATTATATTGCAATTTAACAGTGAATTTCTCTACCGTGTATTTGGACAATGAAAGATGAACAACCCAAAATTTAATGTTCAGATAACGCAAAAATAATTTTCCTATTGAGAACCAGTTATTTTAGATATTTAAATTTAACATTATATTTTTGCATTAACAAAATATGAATTGTTATTTACATTTATATTCGTTATTATAAGAAAAGAAAAGAATTTATGTTACAAAATTTTCTACTATACAATAAGGTAAAAGGAAATACAACTGTTATTTTTAAGTAATTTTATACCTAATATTAAATTTACTATGCAATTAACAAGTATTACAACATATTAATATAGCCAAAACTTAATTCAAAACCCAAAATACAGAAAACCCAAAACAAAGGGGGAGAAACCCCTTTAGTCCCGGGCCGTGGCACCACCCGGGACTAAAGGAACCTTTAGTCCCGGGCGTAAGCCAGCCCGGGGCTAAAGGTCCAACCCTTTAGCCCCGAGCGGCTTACGCCCCGGGACTAAAGGCCTTTTAGTCCCGGGTGGTGCCACCGTCCGGGACTAAAGGTGCCCCGCGTATATAGGGCACAGGGCCCTCCTCCTTCCTCAGATCGACGTCAGAGTTTGCGCCGCCGCCTCCGTCTTCGCCGCCGTACGTCTGCTGTGCCTCGCCGTTGTCTCGTCTCCCCCCTCGCCGTCGTCCTCGCCATCCTCCGCGGTGCCCTCGGCCTCCCTCGCCGTCCTCCGCGGTGCCCTTGGCATCCCTTCCGCGCGCGCGCGGCGCCCTCGGCCTCCCTCGCCGCCGCCATCTCGGCCTCTCAGCTCCGGCCCTCGCCGTCGTTTGCGGCGCCCTGTGCCTCGCCGTTTGCCGCCGGCCGTTGCTCCCTCGTGTCGTCGTGTCGATCGCCTCGTCCTCGCCGTCGTCTCGCGGTCGCTCCGGCCGTGTGCCTCGTCCTCGCGCCGCCGGTGAGGAGTGCCACCGCGCGCCGATCTTGTGTGTGTGCGGCCGTGTAGTGTGTGTGCGAAGTGTTTGTGCGTGTGCGTGTGTGTGTGCAGTGTGTGCGTGTGTGTGTGCAATGTGTAGTGTGTGAAGTGTGTGGACTGTGTGCAAGGAAAAAGAAAATAGAAATCCATATGAAAAGAAAATAGAAAATGAATATAAATACATATACATATATAGAAAATAGAAATTAAATATAAATACATATATATTTATAGAAAAAGAAAAAAAATATATAGAAAATGAAAGAGGAGGATCTTTAATTGTGGGAAACTTCTCAAGTTTTTGAGAGGATTTATATAAATAAATCATTTGTAGAAAATCATGTTTATAGAAAATGGTTTTTACCCTAACAAAATACTATGTTTACACATGTAGATAAAAAGAAATCCTCACCGCAACGTGATCCTCGTCGTCGTCCGTCGTCGTCCTCACCGCGACATCATCCTCGCCGTCGTCCGTCGTCGTCCTCTCATCAACGGTGTGTCCTTTGTGTTAGATGGAGGAGGAATAATCACTTAGATATTTTGGTCTTTAGATATGTAAACATTTATTTATATTTGTCGTGTATATTTTTATGCAATAATCACTAAGATATGACTTTTCGATCATGTCGGTAGTGTTATTTTTACGAATATGGTCTTGTATATATGGTTATGGAATAATCAGTTAGATATTTTGGTCTTTAGATATGTAAATATTTATTTATATTTGTCGTGTATATGTTTATGCAATAATCATTTAGATATGACTTTTCGATCATGTCGGTAGTGTTATTTTTACGAATATGGTCGTGTATATGTTCATGGAATAATCACTTAGATATTTTGGTCTTTAGATATACCCGAAACCCTAAACCCCAAACCCTAAACCCTAAACCCCAAACCCGATACCCTAAACCCGAAACCCGAAACGCTAAACCATAAACCCCAAACCCAAAACCCTAAACCCCAAACCTAAAACCCTAACCCCAAACCCCAAACCCGAAACCCTAAACCCCAAACCAAAAATCCTAAACCCCAAATCCGAAACCTGAAACCCGAAACCCCAAACCTAAAACCCTAACCCCAAACCTAAAACCCTAAACCCTAAACGACTAAACCCTAAACCCCAAACCCGATACCCTAAACCCTAAACCCTAAACCCTAAACCATAAACCCCAAACCCGAAACCCTAAACCCTAAACGACTAAACCCTAAACCCCAAACCCGATACCCTAAACCCGAAACCCTAAACCATAAATCTCAAACCCAAAACCCTAAATCTCAAACCCTAAGCCCTCAACCCTAAACCCTAAACCCTAAACCCCAAACCCTAAACCCTAAACCCCAAACCTGAAACCCTAAACCCCAAACCCGAAACCCTAAACTCGAATATGGTCTTTATGAATATACGTTATTCGCAGAAATATGGTGTTTATTATCGTCCATGTTATTCACAGAAATGGCCGACCCAGTTGACAACATGGAGGAGGAAATGTACGACTTAATCAACAGCGGCGCTAATCAAGAATTTGCAGGTGATGATAACAATAATCAAGAAGTAGATGACGACAGTCAATACTTTGCCGATTATGAAGAAATCATGCAAGAAAATACTAGCGAGGTATACCTATCTACAATCTCTATGTGCACATGAAATTCTAAACAATTTATAAATGTATTTATAATCTTCTGTTCCTACATATGTAGCTCTCCGGATCGACAACGACTACCGGGAAGAGTAGGACTGTACGAGGTCCGAAGAAGCCGTTGGATGGCCGGTACATTATATCGGAATTCAACGAGGAAACCGGCCAAGTACTTGGAGAGCATGCACAGAAATTTGTTAACCATTGTGGGTACCTTGTAAGGGATAAGATCCCGATTAGTGCTCGTGAATGGAAGAAAAAGACAAGTGCTCCTCATATAAGTTTTGTCTCTGATCTTGATAAGGAACTGGTTTGGCAAGAGGTCCTTGCACATTTCACGCTTGAAACAGAAGATAGAAATTTGAAGGCAAGAGTTCGGGACTGGGCTATGAAGAAAATGGCAACACTATTCCAGGGCTGGAAGAAGAAATTATACAACACATTTATCAAGAAGGACCTAACTCCGGATTTCAACACTAAGGCCTACGTCAAGTTGAGGTCATATTGGGATGAGTTTGTAGAATTCAAGAAATTAGAAGAGGGTGAGGCACGGGTCAGAAGGAACCAACAGAATGCCCGACAAAAACAATACCACCATCACTTGGGATCAGGTGGCTACAAGAGTGCCATTCCTAAATGGGAAAGAATGGAACGAGAGATGCTAGCTAAGGGCATTGAACCAGAATCAATAAACTGGCCTGAGCGCGCCAAGTATTGGTTTTTTGGTCATGGAGGAAGCCTGGACCCACAGACAGGAAGGATAGAGTATGGCAAAAAACTCCATAGAGCGGCAGAAAGATTTGCTTATGCTAGAGAAGTGGCTGACAGTGGCAGGTGGCAGCCGAACAGAGAAAAGGACGAGCTGACATACGCCCTGGAGAATCCTGAACATGGTGGGAGAACCAGAGGCTATGGGGAGCTATCGTGGGAGCATGCCTTCCCTCGGGACAAAGAGACCTATAGAAGCCGCGCGAGAAAGAAGGAGGAGGAGGCAGAGCGGATGGAAAGGTTAGAGGAAATGGTTCTTCAGTCACAGGCTGCGGCTCGTGAAGCAGTTGAGCGAGAAAAAGCACTTGAAGACAAAATGAGCGAAGAAATAAAAAGGCAAGTGCAGTTAGCAGTAAGTTCGATGCAAAGGCAACCTGCATCAGAGCCGGGAGTCAACATCAGCCCCCTGATCAAATGAAAAGCAGTTGCACTTCCACAGAGATCCCAGACGCAGGACTGCGCTTTCCCGTGGATGACATCACCGAACCTCTCACAACATGTGAACTGCACATTCCACAGGGGAATGCCACAATCCTGGTGGCTATAGGTGTTGTATCTCCTATCGATCCTACAAAGACACCAAGATGTCATGGGGCAGTAATACCTCCTGGATATGCTAGCGTCTCGGTGGATAGGGTGGTGCAAGGTTACAACAATGTCGAACTTGACATTAAAGGAGGTGATGGCGAGAAGACATTAGGAGAAGCGGAGAAGACATTCATATGTTGTCGGGGGAACGCCAAAAGGGTACCCCCAATCAACGCAAAACTCAGAACACCTTTTAATAGGAGCCCTCCAAGCCAGGCCTCGGGCCAGCACGCATTCTCCGTCTCGCCCGAGCCCTCAGCGTCAGGCCTCGGGCGAGCGCTCGTTCTCCGTCTCGCCCGAGCCCTCCGCGTCAGGCCTCGGGCGAGCGCTCGCTCTCCGCTTCGCCCGAGCCCTCCAGGCCAGGCCTCGGGCGAGCGCTCATTCTCCGTCTCGCCCGAGCCCTCTGCGTCAGGCCTCGGGCGAGCTCTCGTTCTCCGTCTCGCCCGAGCCCTCCGCGTCAGGCCTCGGGCGAGCGCTCGTTCTCCGTCTCGCCCGAGCCCTCCGCGTCAGGCCTCGGGCGAGCGCACGTTCTCCGTCTCGCCCGAGACCTCCGCGTCGGGCCTCGGGCGAGCGCTCCGCTACCCCTCGAGCCTTGGCACGTAAACCTCGAACCCGCCATAACCGAACATCACACCTCGAGACCCACGCGGGGATCTCGAGCCTCCCTAACACGGCAGCCAACCCCTCGAGACGCTTCACGCCTCCCTCGAGCGGCCCAGACATTGGATACTAGCCCCACGCTACGTATTTAATGCCTCCACCTACTCCGGTCACATCCTCCGGTACACAGCATGTGCCACAGTGAACCAGAGCCAGAGTCAAACCTCGTTTTCACCGCAAGCATGGGCAAAAAGGCAGCAGTACAACACTGTTGGGCCATGCCTTGCACTGACGCATGCTCGAGCCTCATCCCGAAGCATGGGTTCCCGCTGTACGTCCGGGCGTTCCGGGATTTGCCCATACCGGCGGAAACTCGAGCCCCCCATGGGCGCCACCTCGAGGCCGGCCTAGCAAACCTCGAGCTCTTGTTGCTTTCATGTGATTGGCAGACAGGTACCCCAAGGCCTGGAAGGACGCTGCCACGCCCCGTACGGACCGGAGTGGGCGCTGCACGACCTCACGTCGCCACGTCTCCACGACTACACCCGGGATGGAAGCCACGACGCCTGAACAGCAATCTCCATGTCAGCCCCTGTGGCCCCGACAAGACAGGATTCCTACCTCCCGCTGTATTGATATTGGGTACTGTACATGTTACCCCTGTGTAACGTTCTTATGTAATCCTGGCCTCCCCTTGCTCTATAAAAGGGGACACCAGGGCCCTTCACGGGGGAGAGGTTCGGACGTTCGGACACAACTCAGATAGCCAAGTCTAGATCCACACGCACGCACATACGAGTCCGGACTCCGGTCCATGCTCACTGAGCTTGTATTCGCCCCTGTACAAGCACTTAGGTGCAAGTAATACAAGAACATCCTCCCCCCGCTGGACGTAGGGCCTTCTTTGCCCGAACCAGGATAAATCCTTGTGTCATCTTGCATCACCATCCAGGGAGAGAGCACACGATCACATTACTCGTTGGTGTCATACGCCCGGTTTCGAAACACCGACAGTTGGCGCGCCAGGTAGGGGCCTCCGCGTGTCCGAGTCGATTTCTCGTTGTTTCCTGGATGGCATCTTCCACTCCGTCGTTCTCTGCTGGAGCCGTCGTCTGGTTCGGGAGCTGAAGGACCGAGAAGCACTCAGAAAGCGACCAGAGGGGGGGGGGTGAATGGGAGCTTCAAATTTTCCTTACGGAAACTAGTAGCCACTGTCCCAAGAATAAACCCCAGAAGCAAACCCTAGAGCTTGCAAATGTCCACGACCCTAGATGTAGGGTGGATGCTTCCAAGAAGCACAGCGGGACACTAGACAACTCTAGAAAGCCAACGCAAAAGACAGAAATCAATTCCGTCAACGAACGAGCGAACCGCGGACAAAACCGTGTGAAAACAGTAGCATCGGATGCTGCCTGCGTCAGATGCCAGACCACCGGACGCGTCCGATGCGAAAACTGCCTCTCGGGAACCTTACTGTTCCACCATCGGACGCTGTGAACAGTGAACAACCAGCGTCCGATGCTTTGGCTCCGGCGCGTCCGATGGCCAACGGACGCGTCCGATGCCTAGCGTCCGATGTCACTACAAACGCTCAGAAAGTGACACGCGTCACCGGAGCGTCCGACGCTTAGAACCCTAGCGTCCAATGCTCCCGTGTCAGCGTCCGATGCCCCCGAAAACTGTGCGGTTCTTTGATGATTCAACCCGATTTCCTCCGAATCAAAAGCTCTAGGCCTGGGATTCGATCTGAGGGGTCACAAGGATGTTAGTGAGCTATCTCTGAGAGATCATGGCTCGAACCTAACTCCAAATCGGTGAATCAAGAAATTTCGGGACAAGGAAGCAAAAACACGATCCAAAACAAAAATCGATCGATCTCCTAGACCGTGAGGTTAGAGGTTAATTCCTTCGGTGGAAAGAAGTGCCTCATGATCTAGAACAACTTGGTTCAAACGGTTTTGCAAAAGATGAACCAACCAAAGAGATCAAGCGATGGGAAGAACGTGGAGAAAAAGGATTCCGCGAAGAACACCAATGAAACGCGAATCACAACCACGATCTTGCAGCCGAAGCGCAAACACACGCTACGACAAGGAGGTTACGGCCTCCTTTCCTCAAAATCACCAGTACACAGAGTCAAGTCTCTCTGCGGATCTCAGCAGGCTACAGCAGGGGATGGGAGAGCAAGAAACCCTAAGTGTGAAAGAGCAAAATGACTGAGATACGGGAGGAGGGTGTCTCCCCTGACTACTTATCCTATTCTAGACTAAGTCTATTTCCTACTCTACCCCTCTCTATTCTAATTACAGAGCGAACCAGCTAAACCCTAAGGTTATTCTGGACCAACTCAAGTGGTAGGTAGATCCGACGGCCACGCCCGCACAAGTCGTCCGCGTTGCCTCCACGCAACCTTCCGATTGCTGCCACGTGCCGCCCTCGCTCTTGTCGGTGTTTCGTACCCGGGGGTATCACACCAACGAGTGATATGATCGCGTGCTTCTCTTCCTGGATGGTGATGCAAGAGGACACAAGGATTTATCCTAGTTCGGGCAAAGAAGGCCCTACGTCCAGCGGGGGGGGGGATGTTCTTGTATTACTTGCACCTAAGTGCTTGTACAGGGGAGAATACAAGCTCAGTGAGCGTGGACCGGAGTCCGGACTCGTGCCTGTGTGTGGACTCGTGTGTTTTTTGTCCGTCCTCCTGAATGAGGGCCCTAGTGTCCCCTTTTATAGAGCAAGGGGAGGCCAGGGTTACATAAAGGTATTTACAGGTGTCGGGGCGTATGGTGCCCCATACGGAGAAGGGTAGGAACCCTGTCTTGTCGGGGCCACTGGAGCCGATGTGATCGTCGCTGTTGAGGCGTCCTTGGGTCGTGGCTTCCATCCTGGGCGCGGACGTGGTGGCTGAAGGACCGAGAATGCAAAAGCAAGGCGACCAGAGGGGGGGGGGTGAATGGGAGCCAATAAAATTTCTCACGAAACTTTGTTCAAGTGTCCCAAAATCAATCCCCAAGAGCTACTACCAAAAACGTGATGCCCACGACCCTTGGAAGAGGGTGGATGATCCCTGGGATCACAGCGAGGCACCACAAAAACTTCCTCACCCAAGTTCACGCAAGTCAACTAGTGACGGGATGGGTTTTGGGTAACCTCAACCTCCCCCGAGCAACGCGAGGGGGATTCAGGCTATTTTGTAAAGCGGGAAGCCCAAATTCTGTAGAGCACGAAGTTAGGAATCCAACGCAACAAACGAATCTCGAATCGAAAGACGAACGAACAAACTGCGGACGAAAACGCGTCGAACCAGCACTGACCGGACTCTGCCTGCGTCCGGTCGCTGACCACCGGACGCGTCCGGTCGTGCAAAAACAGTTTTCGGAGCTTACTGTTTCTGACCGGACTCACCAGAGACGAGCGTCCGGTCGAGAGCAGTGCGTCCGGTCACAAAATACAAGCCAAGTGAACAGTACAATGAGCGAGTCCGGTCACTTAGCGAAAGGTGCGTCCGGTCAAGTCACGAACCGAACACAGCGAAGGTGTTCATCGACCGGACTCACTGACAGCGTCCGGTCGTTGAACAGGCAGCGTCCGGTCACCCCGATTCAGGCTGTTCGTTCACCGATTCGACTCGATCTCACCCAAAACAAATCCTCTAGGGATCAAACTTGGTGAGAAGAGTCATAAAGAGTATAGTGAGCTATCTCTAAGAGATCATGGCTCGAACCTATCTCCAAATTGATGAATCGAAGAATTTCGGGGGAAGGGAGAAAACTTGACCCGAAACGAAAAATCGATCGATCTCCTAGACCGTGAGGTTAGAGGATGATTTCTTCGGTGGAAAGAAGTGCCTCACGATCTAGAACAAACCAGTTCAAACGGAATTGCAAAAAATGAACCAAGCAAAGAGATCAAGCGACGGGAAAATCGTGGGGAAAAAGGATTCCGCGAAGAACACGAACAAAACGCGAATCACACCCACGAATTGCAAGCCGAAGCGCAAACACACGCTACGACAAGGAGGTTACGGCCTCCTTTCCTCAAAATCAACAGTACACAGAGTTGCAAGTCTCTCTGCGGATCTCAGCTACAGCAGGGGATGGGAGAGCAGGAAACCCTAAGTGCAGGAAGCAAATGAGATGGCTAAAACTGAAATAACTGAGATAGGGAGGAGGGTGTCTCCCCTGGACTACTTATACTAACCTAGACTAAGCCTATTTCCTACTCTACCCCTCTCTAAACTAATTACAGGGCGAACCAGCTAAACCCTAAGGCTATTCTGGTCCAACCCGCGGTGGTAGGTAGATCCGACGGCCACGCCCGCTCGAACCGAAGCGTTGCCTCGAAGCAACCTCTGGATCGCCGCCACGTGCCGCCCTCGCTCTACACCCCCGGTTTTGTGGCCCAAACCGGGAAACCAGCCTTTTCCAGCAACCCCCGGTTTTGAGGCCCAAACCGGGAAACCAGCCTCCAGCCTGAGTTTTGTGGCCCAAACTCAGAAACCCGCAGCGCCCGAGTTTTGAGGCCCAAACTCGGAAACCGGCCCATCACCCGAGTTTTGTGGCCAAACTCGGAAACCATCCGCGCCCAGGTTTTGTGGCTCAACCTGGAAACCGAGCACCCGAGTTTTGAGGCCCAAACTCGGAAACCGTCCACCCGGTGGTTTTTCCCTGGCTCAACCACCAAACCGGAGCTGTAGAGGGGATGCACCGCCCGTGCACCCCGTCCACCGACACGTGTCCCCAGGTCCTCGACCCGAGCAACACTGTGCCCCGCAAGTCTCCGCTCGTCGCTGTCCCAGGCTGCCAGCCACCACAGCTGATCCTCAGGCACTCCGGTCCCTCAGTCCAAGCCTCACGTCCGCCCTTCACTGCTCGATACATCGGCATGGCACGTCCGCCGCACGGCACGCCCATCCTTCATCGCACCCAGTCCGTCGGCACGACACGTCTCAACTTGACCTTCACCTTGCCCTCGATCACTGTCTCCGTGCTCGACACCTGCACAACACAAGCCAAAGAACATGCGCATCAAACCCGTTGACAATCACTCATCACTCAGAGACTCGGCATACACCCATGTATCCGCAATCTCCCCCTTGATGAGTGCATTGTCAACTACACACACAAATCATAAAATGAAAGAAGAAGGTAGGAGGAAGGAGAGAAAGAGAACTCAACCAAATGACCCAAAAGCATAGCAAAGCCGAAGAAGGTCAAGTGGAAGAAGCGAGAACTTGGTCCCCAAAGACATGGGCAACGGCTCGACGCGACCAAGCAAAGCAAAGCTAGCCCTCAAGAAGAGGTAGAACAGGCTCAACACCGCTAGCAGAAAACCAATTGAAAATCGGAGCTAAAAAATGGCAAAGTGCTAGTCCCTCAAGATAGAGGCACAGAGGCTCAACACAACTAGCACGAAAACCACTCCGAACCAATTGAAAAACAATCGAAAAGTCTTCGAACCAATCGAAATCAAACTCGATGCCAAATGAGGAAAATGTTTGCTAGTCCCTCAAGATAGAGGCAACGGCTCAACACAACTAGCAAACTCCCCTCGACAAGTGCAAGCAACCCGGGACTCCCCCTTAGGTCCAACAAGAGAAGAGCATAAAGATCTGAAAATCTCCCCCTTAGCAAAAACTCCCCCTTAATTGAACGCCAGGAGACATATGATTTGCAAAAACTCTCCCCCTTAGTTGAAAATGCACTTATCAAGCACAAACTCTTCCCTTGAGCCAACAAAACTCCCCCTTCTAAAATGCATATGAAGTCAGAAATGCAAGTTAGCAGCTTCAGGCATATAATCAAAAGAGTGCAAAAATGCTCTAATAGGTATAGCTCCAATGGCACAACTAAGCACTCAAATAGCGAAGGCTCAAACTGATCACACATACGAAATATGAAGCATATGAGCAAGTGAGCAGTTTTTAGCCAAAAAGATAGTCACCATCAGAATAGCACTACACATGTATAGATAGGAATCCAGACAAGTGCTAAACATGTATACAAGGTGAACTACCCCTAGCAAAGTTCAATCATCATGCATAGGAATGAAGCATATACTTGTGATTTCATTTTTATATTGGAGTTGCAGCGGTGAAGACTTCACAAGTTCAATTATTTAGCATGTGATTGCGAGAGGTTGAAAGCTTGTCTTTGCCTAACTTTTCAACCGAGCGAAGCCTATGCCGAAGCAATCAGAAGCTTGAAGCTACGGTTTCGGTCATACACTACATGGCTCAAGTTTAACTCAAAGTGCAATGAGAAACAGTCTCGATACCATGAGGTGTTGACAAGCAATCCCATCTCGATCTTTTCAATTCACTAAAACTTGGTTCAAATTTTATACATGATATGAACAAACCAAGCAAGTGAATGACTCATAACTAGAGACATAGCAACCTAGCATATATGAAAAGCACGAGTGAACTCAACATATCCTACACATGCTAGTTGCATATCTTAATGGTGAACATTTTCAGATTGTAAGTTATTAAGTAAATTCACCATTCCAAAATAGCTCAGCTCATAACATGTACTAGTGATCAGGAAGAGCATAAGCTACAAGCATCCATATAAGCATCGGAGCATACTAAATAGAGCATAGTTACATTCTAGTGATTATAAACATGAAGCTCAGAATGTAAATGCGTATGCTAAAATGCAAAAGAAAAGAAAGACAAAAGAGTCAGTCAAATATACAAGATCCAAAATGTTTCCCCCATCTAAAAGGGGAAACACACACCAAGCTCACCCCTCAACCGATTAAAGGTTGATTCGTCTAAAGGCTTGGTGAAAATATCAGCCAGTTGATGATGAGTATCGACATGGCGAAGGTCGATATCACCCTTCTCCTGGTGGTCTCGCAGAAAATGAAAGCGCACATCAATGTGTTTGGTCTTCGAGTGAAGCACGGGGTTCTTAGCAACGCTAATGGCACTCGTGCTGTCACAAAGCAAAGGCACGCGAGAAAAGCTCAGACCAAAATCACGCAAAGTGGCCATCATCCAAAGCAACTGGGAACAGCAGCTAGCCGCAGCAACATATTCAGCCTCCGTAGTGGACTGAGCGACGCTAGACTGCTTGCGAGAAGACCACGAAACAAGAGAAGAACCAATAAACTGGCAAGTCCCAGAAGTGGACTTGCGCTCAATACGACAACCAGCAAAATCAGCATCCGAATAACCGCAAAGGGAGAGGGTGGAGGAAGCAGAATACCAAATCCCGAACTCAGGCGTGAAACGAAGGTACCTGAAAATCCGCTTCACCGCCTGACGGTGAGAGGTGCGCGGCGACGCCTGAAAGCGCGCACACAGACACACCGCGAACTGGATGTCCGGGCGTGTCGCCGTCAGGTAGAGGAGCGACCCGATCATGCTGCGGTACTCCTTCTGGTCTACTGCTTCTCCATCCACATCTGCATCCAGGGCAGTCGTCGTCGACATGGGTGTTGGAAGAGGCTTGGCCTCACCCATATCGAACCGCTTCAGCAAGTCCTTGGTGTACTTGCCCTGGTGCACAAATGTCCCTTCTCGGGATTGCTTGATTTGCAACCCGAGAAAGAATGTCAGCTCGCCCATCATGCTCATCTCGAACTCCCTGCTCATAATATCTGCAAACTTGGCAACCAGAGCATGAGAAGAACCACCGAAAATGATATCATCCACGTAAATCTGGACCAAGAGCGTGTCTTTGCCTTGCCGGAGGAGAAAGAGCGTTTTATCTACACATCCCATTTTAAAACCCTTAGCAAGCAAAAAGGTTTTCAACCTATCATACCAGGCTCTAGGGGCTTGTTTCAAACCATATAAAGCTTTATGAAGTTTAAAGACATGGTTTGGGAACTTGGGATTTTCAAAACCGGGGGGTTGCTCAACATAAACCTCCTCCTCTATGTAGCCGTTTAAGAAGGCACTCTTGACATCCATTTGAAAAAGTTTGAAGCCTTTGGATGCAGCAAAAGCCAAGAGTATCCTAATAGCCTCCAAACGAGCTACAGGAGCAAACGTCTCCTCATAATCTATCCCCTCCTTCTGACTATAGCCTTTCGCTACAAGCCGGGCCTTGTTTCTAACAACGTGGTCATCCTCTCCTTGCTTGTTTTTGAAAACCCATTTTGTCCCAATAGGCTTACAGTCAGGTGGAGGTGGAACTAGAACCCAAACCCGATTTCGCTCAAAATTTTCTAACTCCTCATGCATGGCATTAACCCAATCCGGATCCGTCAAAGCGTGTCCAACATCTCGGGGCTCAAAATTAGCAACAAAAGCAGAATGAGCGAAGTGCGAGATTTGCTGTGACCTGGACCGAGTGACCCGTTCGTCGATGTTGCCGATCATCTGCTGAGGCGGGTGCTGGCGCTGGATATGTCGTGGCGCCTCCCGAGCTGAAGTAGCCTCCCCCTCAACAGCAGCTGGTGCCTCCCCGGGTACAAATGGTACCGCTCGGGGTGGCGGATCCCACGGCCCCCAGGAAGAAGAGGTGTCGGGGCCGTGAGTCGTCGTCGAGGCCGCTCTTTGCGGCGCGGCAGGTGGAGGGGGTGCTGGATCATCCATACCTTCAGCACCCTCGTCCTCGTCATCAAAAAGAGGCTCACCAACCTCATGATCACCTGCACGCTCAAAACGAGAAGAAGGACAAACCATGGTCTCGTCGAAGGTGACATCGGATGTCTCCATGACTCGGTTAGTGTCAAGGTTAAGTACACGATAAGCTCGAGTGTGAGTGCCATAACCCAAAAACACACCGTCAGAAGAACGAGATTCAAATTTGTCCAAGTTGCCCTTTTTGAGTATAAAACAATGGCAACCAAAAACTCGAAAATAACTCACCTTGGGCAGTTTGCCAAAACGCAACTCATAAGAAGTCTTTTTCAAGAAAGCTCTCAGAAAAATGCGATTGGAAATATAGCATGCAGTGTTCATAGCTTCGGCCCAATAGCGCCTAGGAGTCCTATGCTCATCAAGCATCGTCCTGGCCATCTCAACAAGGGTCCGATTCTTCCTCTCTACAACACCATTTTGGGGCGGTGTGTAGGGGGAAGAAAACTGATGCTCCAAGCCAAGGCGGTTACAAAACTTCTCAAAATCCGAATTTTTGAATTCGGAACCATTATCACTTCTAATAGCTCGCATCGAGTTCAAAGGGAACTCGTTCTGAAGACGCAAAATCAGATTGCGAGCGAAGGAGAAAGTCTCAGTCTTCTCAGTCAAAAAGAAGACCCACGAATATCTCGAAAAGTCGTCAACAACAACCAAAACATACCACTTGCCACCAACCGAGCTCACCCGAGCCGGACCAACAAGGTCCATGTGTAAAAGCTCTCCGGGGTGCGAGGTCATGACCTTAGTCACTGGATGGTGGGGAGCGGCAACCATCTTCCCATGTCTGCAAGAATGGCAAACTAGATCCTTCTCCATCGAAAGCTTGGGCAATCCTCGGATTAGGCCAAGTGAGCTAAGTCTTGCAAGCAAGTCGAAGCTTAAATGACCGAGCCTCCTATGCCACTTCCAAAGATCGGAGGAAGAAGGACTAGCCAAAAGACAGCGAGAAGAACCAAACGACTCCGAGAAATTCGCGCGAAAGACTTTCCCAAAGGGCAAAATCAGACATACAAGATCGCCCTGAGGATCTAAGATGCGACTAAGGTTCGGTTTAAAACGAATCTCATAGTCATCATCAAAAAGTTGCGAAACAGAAAGAAGGTTAAAATGCAGGTTAGAAACAAGAGCAACATCGCGCAACACAAAGTGCTCATTAACCCGCACCGTCCCACGAGACAATACCTTACCTTTACTATTGTCGCCGAAGGTTATGTACTCCTTTCCGGCGACCGGGCTAAGGCTGGAGAACCACTTGGCGTTTCCGGTCATGTGCCTCGAGCAACCAGAATCCACCAACCAAATGTCCTCCAACCGTCTCACCTACATCAATAAAAAGACATAGGGTGAGCATACGGTCCAACACTGGGGTTAGTGAAGTAAGGAGAATACCAGTGTTGGGCCGGCTGCTCAAAAGAACGGTCAGTGTAAAAACTATTCCTAGCCTGTCTACGGGGGTAGCGATCACCACGTACAGGAAAACGTGGTCCGCTGGGGAAGAAGCGCTCACCGCGGTACTCAAACTGCGGTGGGGGAAAGCGCTCAACAAAGCCTCCGCCACGGGGTCCGTTACCTGCAAAAGCAGGACCCCGTCGAGCACGCTCTCTACGAGATCTACGCCTAGGAGCCTGGGGCTCAACTGCTCTAGCGTCTCTCCTCGGAGCTCTCTCCTGCCTAGGCCTAACAAACTGAGGTGCTGGACCTCTAGGCCTAGTCTCCCTCTTAGGGGCTCTCATCTCCTGCCTAGGCCGGGGACCTTGGCGTCCGGACCTAGCAGCTCTCCCCTGAGCCTTCGGCACATGTCCACCATGAGCTGGATGGTACATGTCCGGGTTCTCCATCTCCTGAGCACGGCGCGCCTCTCGCTTGCGCCGGAAACAGAACTCGATCAAGTGACCATCCCTCCCACAGAAATCACACTGGTACCTCACCGCACGCAAAGGGGGTTGTTGGTGACCAGGGCTGTGGGTGTGGTTCACTTTGCCCTTCTGAGGCAAACACTCCTCTCTAATGGGTGGCATAGCATCAAGCTTGTTCTTGAGGTGGTTTGGCTTGGGTGCCCAAATTTGGTTCTTGGGAGGAGCTCTCGGGGGTTCCTCAACCACACCATCTTTGGTGGTAGGCTTGGCAGGATCTTTGGGTGGAAGTTTGGCAAGCTTGGGAGTAGTGGTGGAGTTAGGCTTCTCACATGGATTCAAACCACTCGACTCTCCAATCTTCCCAAAAGCAGAAAGATCAACACCCTGAGCAAAACCTACACCAGGAGCCCCAGCAGTTCGCTTGAATTGGGAGATCATCATCCCGAGCTGCGGCTCATTACAGGAGACCCATGACAAGATGGTCCGAAGGTATGTGTTTTCTTCCTCGGTTTGCATCTTGCCATGCTTCACATTGGCAATCTCCAGCTCCAAGCCCTCGCACAAAACGCACCTCGCCACTCCAGTGCTACCTGAGCTGGCCTCCTCAAGAGACACAATCTTGGCATTCTTCTCTGCCAACTCAGATTGCAAGACGGGATAGGTCTTGCATGCACCCAACAGAGAAGGTCTAGCCTTCAGCTCATCTAGCTCTCCTACCAACGCAACATACTTACCTCTCAAAGTGAGAAGGTCAGTCATGTGCGCGGTGCACGACTCACACTCCGCCTCCTCCGACACAACCACGGTGGACCGAGCGAACTCAAGCTCCTTCACCGTGTCCTCGATCACTGTCTCCGTGCTCGACACCTGCACAACACAAGCCAAAGAACATGCGCATCAAACCCGTTGACAATCACTCATCACTCAGAGACTCGGCATACACCCATGTATCCGCAGTGGCGCGACAAGGCGGGAGCCGTACAGCACCCATCCCGGGATGTACAGTACGCGGCGGGGTCCCTCCGGACCTTGGGGTACCTGTCTTCCAATAGCACGAAAGTAGTTAGGGCTCGAAGGACGCGGAGCCGGCTTCGAGGTAGTGCCACGGGGGCTCGAGGGGCGCGGAGCCGGCCTCGAGGTGTTACAGTGCAGGGCTCGAGGGGCGCGTAGCCGGCCTCGAGGGGTTACAGTGCAGGGCTCGAGGGGCGCGTAGCCGGCCTCGAGGGGTTACAGTGCAGGGCTCGAGGGGCGCGTGGCCGGCCTCGAGGGGTTATAGTGCAGGGCTTGGCCGAACAGTGCTGTACTGGTGCCCTTTTGCCCATGCTTGTGGTGAAAACGAGACTTGACCTTTACACCGAGTCACTGTGGTACATGCTGTGCACTAGTGGACATGACCGGAGTAGGTGAAGGCATTAAATGCGTGGTATGGGCTGGTACGGCTGTCAGCTCAAGGTCCGTGCGTTAAGGCTCGAGGTGTGGGGGCGCGCTCGCCCGAGGCCTGGAGGGCTCGGGCGAGACGGAGAGCGATCGTGCTCGCCCGAGGCCTTGCTGGGAGGGCTCGGACGAGACGGAGACAGAGCGTTCGCCCGAGGCCTGGCTGGGAGGGCTCGGGCGAGACGGAGATAGAGCGTTCGCCCGAGGCCTGGCTGGGAGGGCTCGGGCGAGACGGAGATAGAGCGTTAGGGTGTTTGCGTTGATTGGGGGTACCCTTTTTTGTACCACCGACACTCTGCACCCCCGGTTTTGTGGCCCAAACCGGGAAACCAGCCTTTTCCAGCTATCCCCCGGTTTTGAGGCCCAAACCGGGAAACCAGCCCACCAGCGTCTGAGTTTTGAGGCCAAACTCAGCAAACCATCCGCGCCCAGGTTTTGAGGCCCAAACCTGGAAACCGTCCTCAGCCCGAGTTTTGTGGCCAAACTCGGAAACCAAGCATGGGCAACGGCTCGACGCAACCAAGCAAAGCAAAGCTAGCCCTCAAGAAGAGGTAGAACAGGCTCAACACCGCTAGCAAAATACCAATTGGAAATCAGAGCTAAAAATGGCAAAATGCTAGTCCCTCAAGATGGAGGCACAGAGGCTCAACACAACTAGCACGAAAACCACTCCGAACCAATTGAAAAACAACCGAAAGGTCTCCGAACCAATCAAAATCCACCTCGACGCCAAATGAGGAAAATGTTGCTAGTCCCTCAAGACAGAGGCAACGGCTCAACACAACTAGCAAAACTCCCCTCGACACGTGCAAGCAACCCGGGACTCCCCCTTAGCAAAAGCTCCCCCCTTAGTTGAACTCCAGGAGACATATGATTTGCAAAAACTCTCCCCCTTAGTTGAAAATGCACTTATCAAGCATAAACTCTTCTCTTGAGCCAACACAACTCCCCCTTCCAAAATGCATATGAAGTTAGAAATGCAAGTTAGCAGCTTCAGGCATATAGTCAAAAGAGTGCAAAAATGCTCTAGTCGGTATAGCTCCAATGGCACAACTAAGCACTCAAATAGCGAAGGCTCAAACTGATCACACATACGAAATATGAAGCATATGAGCAAGTGAGCAGTTTTTAGCCAAAAAGATAGTCACCATCAAAATAGCACTACACATGTATAGATAGGAATCCAGACAAGTGCTAAACATGTATACAAGGTGAACTACCCCTAGCAAAGTTCAATCATCATGCATAGGAATGAAGCATATACTTGTGATTTCATATCGGAGTTGCAGCGGTAAAGAATTCACAAGTTCAATTATTTAGCATGTTATTGCGAGAGGTTGAAAGCTTGTCTTTGCCTAACTTTTCAACTGAGCGAAGCCTATGCCGAAGCAATCAGAAGCTTAAAGCTACGGTTTCGGTCATACACTACACGGCTCAAGTTTAACTCAAAGTGCAATGAGAAACCGTCTCGATACCGTGATGTGTTGACAAGCAATCCCATCTCGATCTTTTCAATTCACTAAACTTGGTTCAAATTTTAAACATGATATGAACAGACCAAGCGAGTGAATGACTCAGAACTAGAGACATAGCAACCTAGCATATATGAAAAGCAGGAATGGACTCAACACACCCTACACATGCTAGTTGCATATCTCAATGGTGAACATTTCCAGATTTTATATACATTAAGCAACTTCACCATTTCAAAAATAGCTCAGCTCATAACATGTATTAGTGATCAGAAGGAGCATAAGCTACAAGCATCAATCATAAGCATCGGAGCATACTAAACAGAGGATAGTTACATTCTAGTGATTATAAACATGAAGCTCAGAATGTAAATGCGTATTTAATGCCTCCACCTACTCCGGTCACATCCTCCGGTACACAGCATGTGCCACAGTGAACCAGAGCCAGAGTCAAACCTCGTTTTCACCGCAAGCATGGGCAAAAAGGCACCAGTTGAAAGTCCTTGTTTGGTTTTGGGTAATTGATGTCACCTAGTGTACTAACCATGTCATGAAGTGCTTATGAGCTAGGTTGGTACACACCATATGTGGAAGCTAAATGACGATCATGATATTGGTGGTGATGGCCAAAAGATAGATCAAGTGCCTCACATTTGGAAGACGAAGAAGAGAAAAGCAAAATCCTATGGAGATCAAGGCAAAGGTATAAACAGGAATTTTGTTTTGGCACTCAAGACACCATAGAGGGTGTGAGTGCGTTTAGGATAGATAGCCGTACTATTAAGAGGGGAATATCTCAGTGACCGCGGTTATCAAGTGCCACTAGGTGAATTCATACATGCATATGCATTAGGACCTAGTGTGCTAACTCGAATCCTTTGAAAATGATTGTGAAAATGCTAACACACTTGCACAAGATGATAAACACTTGGTGGTGTTAGCACATTTGCAAAGGAGAAGTTGTTGAAATAGTTTTGGATCAACTCAGAGATGAAAATGGGTTTTTCTGTGTGAAGCCGGTGGTACCGACCAGGAGGGGTCGGTGGTACCGCCCAAGGAGGCAGCGTGCAGACCTCTCTGTGATGGGGCGTTTTTGGCCTAGCGGTGGTACCGCCATTACCTCGGTAGTACCGCGCCCGGTACTACCGACCAAGGTCGGTGGTTGGCGAGTTTTTTGCTGAGCTCTCTGTTGTTTTTGAAAAATGGCTTGCCGGTAGTACCGCCATTACCTCGGTACTACCGTCCACTGTGGTACCGACGCAAGGCGGTAGTGACTGGTTTTTCGCAGAGCTCTCTGGTCGCGGCGCCTTTTGGCCTGGCGGTAGTACCGCCATCACATCGGTACTACCGACCTCGGAGGAACCGACCAGGGGTCGGTGGTTTGCCGAAATCAGCGGGATATGGGAAAACGGCTAGTTTGACTCTGTCGGTGGTACCGCCCAGGAGGGGTCGGTACTACCGACCAAGCGCAGAAAGGTAGGGTTCGGGCCGCCGCCGCCCCTTCCCTATATATTGAACGTGGCCGCCTTTGGGGGGATCTTCTTGACTCTCTGACTTCTTGAACATCCTCTTGAGTAAGATCTAATCCCTCCCTCCGATCTCTTTGCTTGTTAGTGCGAATCCAAGTGAGATCGAGAGATCCAAGTGCATTTGCTTGTGAGTTTGCATCTAGTGGCACTTGGCGATTGTGGTTGCTGCGGATATTCTTATTACTCTTGGTGGTTGCCGCCACCTAGACGGCTTGGAGCAGCGGAGGAGATTAGGCACGAGTGGTGATTGTTCGTGGCCATCTCACGGTGATTTGTAAGGGGTTCTTGTACCTTCCCCGGCGGAGCGCCAAAGGTAACTCTAGTGGATTGCTCGTAGCTTGTGGATCCCCATCTTGTGTTGGTTGTGCGGCACCCTATTGAGGGTTAGGCGTGTGATGCCTATTAGCGCGTGAACCTCCAAGTGGGTGTATCGCTACAACGGGGACGTAGCTTGCCGGCAAGCAAGTGAACCTCGGAGGAAAAATTATTGTGTCAACTTGTCTCTGTGGTATTCATTGATATTCATTTATTAATCTCTTGCCGGATCGGTATACACACTCCTATCTCTTGTACTTATTTTGTTACATTCTTGCAAGTATTATTTATATGTTGTTGCTATTCTAGTTTTTCTATCTTGTGTAGTGATTCATATTGTGGATAGGTGGCTTGCACTTTTGTAGAGCTAGCGCTATCTTTGCTACGCCATTTAGTTGTATAACAAGTTTGTTTAAGTGTTGTTGTAGAATTTTTTATAGGCTATTCACCCCCCCTCTAGCCATTTAGGACCTTTCAAGTGGTATCAGAGCAAGGTCACCGTTTATTCAAGGCTTAACAACCTTCGGTGTCAAAATGGCTCATATCAACAACACTAAAAGGCCACCCCAATTTGATGGCACAAATTACAGTTATTGGAAGGCAAAGATGACTACTCACATCAAGTCAATCAATAGAAAAATTTGGAGTGTGGTAGAAACAAAGATTGAGATAGTCGATCCAGAGCATCTCACCAATGCCGAAGAAGAGAAGATGCAAAACAATGATATTGCTCTCAGTGCTATTCATGATGCTATTGATGCAAATGTGTTTGAGCAAATCAAGGGCATGGAACTGGCTAATGAGGCATGGAAGAAACTAGAAGAGTCATATGAGGGCACTCAAGCAGTCAAGGGAGCAAAGGCTTATATTCTCAAGGAGAAGTTTGCAAGCTTCAAGATGAAGGAAGATGAAAGTGTGCCGGAGATGTTCAATAGGCTACAAGTGCTAGTCAATGATCTAAAGGCACTTGGGGAAGAAGTGAAGGACAAGGACTTCTCACACAAGTTCTTGAGATGCCTCCCAAAGAGGTTTGGTATGTTGGTTACTTTGCTAGTAAGAAGTGGTTTGGACACAATGACACCAAACCAAGTACTTGGAGATGTGATGACCGATGACACATATAGAGAAGAAAATGAAGAAGAAGAGAAGAAGGATGAAAAGAAGAAAAGTGTGGCATTCAAAGCCACAACATCATCATCCAAGACCAAGAGCAAGGGAAAAGCAAAGAAGGAAGAATCAAGTGAAGATGATTGCTCAAATGCTAGTGACGATGAAGATGAAGAGATGGCCTTATTTGTTAAAAGATTTGGCAAATTCATGAAGAAGAAGGGCTACCGGGCAAGAAGGAAGAAGACATCATACAAGAATAAGGATGAACCAAGAAGGTGCTTCAAGTGCGGTAGCAAGGACCATCTCATTGCTCAATGTCCATACAACAGTGAAAATGATGACAATGACAACAAGAAGGACAAGAAGAGGGAGAAGAAAGAAAAGAAGAGTTACACGAAGAAGAAGAAGGGGCAATCATACATGGTCACTTGGGATAGTGATGCTTCCACAAGTGATAGTGATGAAGATAGTGATAATGAAGATCACAAGACAAGCAAGAAGAAGGCACTTGCAAGTATTGCTATCAACAACAAGCCTTCAATCTTCGATACTCCATCATGCTTCATGGCTAAGGCCACAAAGGTACTATCTGATGATGATGAGAGTGATAGTGATGATAGTGATGATGATGAACCCACTAAAGATGAATTAATTGAAATGCTTGATGATGCTAGAGAACATTTTGATAAAAAGAGAAAGGAGTGCAAAGAATTGCAAAAGAGACTAAAAGCTCTTGAGCAATCCTTTGAGGAGCTCAATGCTACTCATGAGAGGCTAGTGGAAGCCCATGAGGAGCTTGGCAATGCTCACACTAAGCTTAAGGAAGCTCACTCCTCACTTGTTGATCAAGCTAAAACTGAAAAAGTGGTTAAAACATGTGACATAGGCATAGCTTGTGATATAATTGATGAATCTTTCTATAAGCCTATTATTGTTGCTGCTACTAACCCTTCATGTAGCTCATCATCTACCACTACTACTTCATCTATGGATGATGGCTTCACTTGTGATGCCTCACTCATGGTTGAAAATGAGACATTGAAGAAGGAGGTAAATGAGCTCACTCACGCCTTGGGTAAAGCCTATGGTGGTGAGGCCCGCTTGCTTAAGTGCTTGGGTAGCCAACGCTTTTCTCTCCACAAAGAGGGATTGGGCTATACCCCCAAGAATGGCAAGGCGGCTTTTGCTACTCACAAAACTAGTTTTGTGAAGAGCAATGGTCGGTTTTGCACTAGATGCAAGCAAAGTGGGCATATAGAGCTATATTGCAAAAACAAGAACAAGATTGCTAATGTATCCTCTATTCAGTTTGATTCTTGCTATTTGCTTACCAAAGGTGTTAATGGTGTGAAAGCTAAATTCATTGGTGCACCAATTGTGGGCTCAAAGAAGAAAGCCATTTGGGTACCAAAGAGTTTGGTCACTAATCTTGGAGGACCCAAAAAGGTTTGGGTACCTAAAAAGAATTGATTTGTTCTTGTAGGTCAACTATAAAGCCGGAGGAAGGCATTGGGTGCTTGATAGTGGGTGCACTCAACATATGACAGGAGATTCAAGAATGTTCGATTCAATCAATTCAAGTGGCAATCATGGTTTTGACTCTATCACATTTGGTGACAATGGAAAAGGCAAGGTTAAAGGGCTTGGTAAGATTGCAATATCCAATGACATGAGCATTTCAAATGTGTTGCTAGTTGAGAGCTTGAACTTCAATTTACTGTCAGTTGCTCAGTTGTGTGATCTTGGTTTCAAATGCATTTTTGGAGTTGATGATGTAGAAATCATAAGTGTAGATGGCTCAAATTTGATATTTAAAGGATTTAGATATGAGAACCTTTACTTGGTTGATTTCAATGCTAGTGGAACACAATTGTCAACATGCTTATTCACTAAGTCCAGTTTGGGTTGGTTATGGCATAGAAGGCTTGGTCATGTTGGAATGAAACAGTTGAACAAAATAGTGAAACATGATTTAGTTAGAGGCTTGAAAGATGTCACATTTGAGAAGGATAAACTTTGTAGCTCTTGTCAAGCTGGAAAACAAGTTGGTAACACCCATCCTAAGAAAAGCATGATGAGTACCAGTAAAGCATTTGAGTTATTGCACATGGATTTATTTGGACCAACAACATACACTAGCATCGGTGGAAGTAAATATGGCTTTGTGATAGTGGATGATTACACTAGATACACATGGGTTTTCTTTCTTAGTGATAAAAGTGAAACTTTTGAGATCTTCAAAACTTTTGTCAAGAGATGTCAGAATGAGTTTGAAACAACAATCAAGAAAGTTAGAAGTGACAATGGGAGTGAATTTAAGAATACAAGAATTGATGAGTTGTGTGATGACTTTGGCATTAGACATCAATTCTCACCCAAGTATACTCCTCAATCAAATGGGATTGTTGAAAGGAAGAACAGAACTTTGATTGATATGGCAAGGTCTATGCTCAGTGAATACAATGTCAGTCATTCTTTTTGGGCCGAAGCTATCAATACGGCTTGCTATTGTAGCAACCGTCTCTATTGCCATGGCATGCTAGAGAAGACACCATATGAGCTATTAAATGGAAGAAAGCCAAATATCGCATACTTTAGAGTTTTTGGATGCAAATGTTATATATTGAAGAAAGGTGCAAGATTGAGCAAATTTGAGAAGAAATGTGACGAAGGATTCTTACTTGGATATTCAACAACAAGCAAAGCATATAGAGTTTGGAACTTGGCTAGTGGTATTATTGAAGAAGTGCATGATGTTGAATTTGATGAAACTAAGGGCTCTCAAGAAGGAAATGAAAATCTTAATGATGTGAGAGGCACTCAATTGTCAAATGCAATGAAGAATATGGATATTGGTGATATTAGGCCAAGACAAGTGGATGATAATGAAGATGACCAGATGTTCTCCTCAGATGTGCAAGTTGATGCAAATCAAGCTAGTGGTTCTCATGATCAATCAAGTGCTAGTGAAGATCAACAAGCTAGTTCATCTCAACCAAGCAATCAAGTGCAAATCCTCCAACCAACCAATATTGCAAGAGATCATCCCATAGATCAAATTGTTGGGGATATTAGAAGTGGTGTGCAAACAAGATCGAGATTGGCATCTTTTTGTGAGCATTTTTCTTTTGTGTCATCATTTGAGCCAACCAAGATAGAAGATGCATTGATGGATGTTGATTGGGTAAACGCTATGCATGAAGAGCTAAACAACTTCACCCGCAACCAAGTTTGGGAACTTGTTGAGAGACCAAAGAACTACAATGTAATTGGAACAAAATGGGTATTTCGAAATAAGCAAGATCAAGATGGGATAGTAGTAAGAAACAAAGCAAGATTGGTAGCTCAAGGCTACACTCAAGTTGAAGGTCTTGATTTTGGAGAAACATATGCACCGGTTGCAAGAATGGAAGCAATTAGAATTCTATTGGCTTATGCATGTGCTCATAATTTCAAGTTATATCAAATGGATGTCAAAAGTGCATTTCTCAATGGGTATATCAATGAGTTAGTATTTGTAGAACAACCTCCCGGTTTTGAAGATGACAAGAAGCCCAACCATGTTTACAAGCTCAAGAAGGCGTTGTATGGTTTGAAGCAAGCACCAAGAGCATGGTACGAGAGGTTGAGAGATTTCCTACTCTCTAAAGGGTTCAAGATGGGCAAGGTTGATACTACTCTCTTCACCAAGAAGACTGGCAAAGACTTGTTTGTGTTGCAAATATATGTTGATGATATTATTTTTGGGTCAACCAACCAAGAGTTTTGTGAAGAGTTTGGGAATATGATGGCAAATGAGTTTGAGATGTCTATGATTGGAGAGCTTAGTTACTTCCTTGGTCTTCAAGTCAAGCAAATGAAGAAAGGTACTTTTGTGAGTCAAGGCAAGTACATCAAAGATATGCTTAAGAAGTTTGGTCTAGATGATGCAAAAGCTATTAGCACACCTATGGGAACAAATGGACATTTGGATAGTGATGCTAGTGGCAACATGGTGGATCAAAAGTTGTATCGGTCTATGATTGGAAGCTTACTTTATGTGACCGCTTCTAGGCCGGATGTGATGTTTAGTGTATGCATGTGTGCAAGATTTCAAGCTTCACCAAGAGAGGGTCACCTGAAGGCAACTAAAAGAATATTGAGATATTTGAAGCATACACCAAATGTTGGATTGTGGTATCCCAAGGGGTCAAACTTTGAGTTGATTGGATATTCGGACTCCGACTATGCAGGATGCAAAGTGGATAGAAAAAGCACATCGGGCACATGTCAATTACTTGGAAGATCACTTGTATCATGGTCATCGAAGAAGCAAAACAGTGTTGCACTTTCAACCGCCGAAGCAGAATACATATCCGCAGGAAGTTGTTGTGCTCAATTACTTTGGATGAAAGCAACTTTGGATGACTTTGGAATTAAATTCAAACAAGTACCATTGCTATGTGACAATGAGAGTGCAGTAAAGCTCACCAACAATCCAGTACAACATTCAAGAACAAAGCACATTGACATTCGCCATCACTTCATAAGAGACCATCAACAAAAGGGTGATATTTCAATTGAGAGTGTTGGTACCGATGATCAACTTGCCGATATATTCACCAAGCCACTTGATGAAAAGAGATTTTGCAAGCTAAGGAATGAATTGAATATACTTGATTTCTCAAATATGAGTTGATGCACCCTCCGTTATATGACATGCCTCTCCTTCAACAAAGCAAAGGTAAAATTGTGTGGCATGACATTCATTCTTGCTAAGGATATGTTTAGTGCATTTAGTCATTCCTTGCATCTTATAGGCTCATTCATGAAAATAAAATACTTTGGATGTACATATGGTACCACTATTGCTTCTATGTTTGATATGATCTAGTGGTAGCATATGACATGTTTATGGGCTTGTGAACCTAGTGTTTGATCTTGGAAACAAGCATTCAAGGGTTTAACCGACGTGAGTAAGATAACCATTGAAAGATGTGTGAAGAAGCTTACTCTAGAGCAAACCGTGTTAAATATCTTATGTTTGTTTGCTAGGTTGAACCAAACTTGATCACCTTTTTGTTTAACTTAACTCCTACTAAAATTGGTGTGCCTTTTATGGTACTTAATGACAAAGGGGGAGAAATGGTTAAGATAGATATATATAAAACAAAGGGAGGATCAATTAAAATTTGAGCACACAAGTAGGGGGAGCAAGCTCATGAACTTATTGTTGCATTTGAATGTGCATATTCATATGAGTGATTGCAGTGCAAAAGTTTAAATTCAATACACATGCTTGTGTGATGTATGCTAGAAATAAATTTTGAATGATGATTTGTGCACTAGCATGCATAAGTGGTAGCTAGATGTAAGTTGCTTTTACAAGTGATACTAGATCCTTTCATATAATGTTGATCTCATGAGGTATCTAGTGTTTGTTTTTAAGTCTAGCTAACCATGGTGCTAAGGATGATGAAAATTGGCAACTCCGATTGGTATCACGCTTCAAAGGTCCATTCTTTACACCTTAGCATCATTTGAGAGTATTACTCTCCCACATTTCATATCTATGCATATGTGCCGAACTTGAACCAAACACTATAGCACATATGTAGGGGGAGCTAATACTAGTAGAGGTGTTTCAAATTTTCAAATATATATCTTTGTAAAAGGTTGTCATCAATTACCAAAAAGGGGGAGATTGAAAGTCCTTGTTTGGTTTTGGGTAATTGATGTCACCTAGTGTACTAACCATGTCATGAAGTGCTTATGAGCTAGGTTGGTACACACCATATGTGGAAGCTAAATGACGATCATGATATTGGTGGTGATGGCCAAAAGATAGATCAAGTGCCTCACATTTGGAAGACGAAGAAGAGAAAAGCAAAATCCTATGGAGATCAAGGCAAAGGTATAAACAGGAATTTTGTTTTGGCACTCAAGACACCATAGAGGGTGTGAGTGCGTTTAGGATAGATAGCCGTACTATTAAGAGGGGAATATCTCAGTGACCGCGGTTATCAAGTGCCACTAGGTGAATTCATACATGCATATGCATTAGGACCTAGTGTGCTAACTCGAATCCTTTGAAAATGATTGTGAAAATGCTAACACACTTGCACAAGATGATAAACACTTGGTGGTGTTAGCACATTTGCAAAGGAGAAGTTGTTGAAATAGTTTTGGATCAACTCAGAGATGAAAATGGGTTTTTCTGTGTGAAGCCGGTGGTACCGACCAGGAGGGGTCGGTGGTACCGCCCAAGGAGGCAGCGTGCAGACCTCTCTGTGATGGGGCGTTTTTGGCCTAGCGGTGGTACCGCCATTACCTCGGTAGTACCGCGCCCGGTACTACCGACCAAGGTCGGTGGTTGGCGAGTTTTTTGCTGAGCTCTCTGTTGTTTTTGAAAAATGGCTTGCCGGTAGTACCGCCATTACCTCGGTACTACCGTCCACGGTGGTACCGACGCAAGGCGGTAGTGACTGGTTTTTCGCAGAGCTCTCTGGTCGCGGCGCCTTTTGGCCTGGCGGTAGTACCGCCATCACATCGGTACTACCGACCTCGGAGGAACCGACCAGGGGTCGGTGGTTTGCCGAAATCAGCGGGATATGGGAAAACGGCTAGTTTGACTCTGTCGGTGGTACCGCCCAGGAGGGGTCGGTACTACCGACCAAGCGCAGAAAGGTAGGGTTCGGGCCGCCGCCGCCCCTTCCCTATATATTGAACGTGGCCGCCTTTGGGGGGATCTTCTTGACTCTCTGACTTCTTGAACATCCTCTTGAGTAAGATCTAATCCCTCCCTCCGATCTCTTTGCTTGTTAGTGCGAATCCAAGTGAGATCGAGAGATCCAAGTGCATTTGCTTGTGAGTTTGCATCTAGTGGCACTTGGCGATTGTGGTTGCTGCGGATATTCTTATTACTCTTGGTGGTTGCCGCCACCTAGACGGCTTGGAGCAGCGGAGGAGATTAGGCACGAGTGGTGATTGTTCGTGGCCATCTCACGGTGATTTGTAAGGGGTTCTTGTACCTTCCCCGGCGGAGCGCCAAAGGTAACTCTAGTGGATTGCTCGTAGCTTGTGGATCCCCATCTTGTGTTGGTTGTGCGGCACCCTATTGAGGGTTAGGCGTGTGATGCCTATTAGCGCGTGAACCTCCAAGTGGGTGTATCGCTACAACGGGGACGTAGCTTGCCGGCAAGCAAGTGAACCTCGGAGGAAAAATTATTGTGTCAACTTGTCTCCGTGGTATTCATTGATATTCATTTATTAATCTCTTGCCGGATCGGTATACACACTCCTATCTCTTGTACTTATTTTGTTACATTCTTGCAAGTATTATTTATATGTTGTTGCTATTCTAGTTTTTCTATCTTGTGTAGTGATTCATATTGTGGATAGGTGGCTTGCACTTTTGTAGAGCTAGCGCTATCTTTGCTACGCCATTTAGTTGTATAACAAGTTTGTTTAAGTGTTGTTGTAGAATTTTTTATAGGCTATTCACCCCCCCTCTAGCCATTTAGGACCTTTCACCAGTACAACACTGTTGGGCCATGCCTTGCACTGACGCATGCTCGAGCCTCATCCCGAAGCACGGGTTCCCGCTGTACGCCCGGGCGTTCCGGGATTTGCCCATACCGGCGGAAACTCGAGCCCCCCGTGGGCGCCACCTCGAGGCCAGCCTAGCAAACCTCGAGCTCTTGTTGCTTTCATGTGATTGGCGGACAGGTACCCCAAGGCCTGGAAGGACGCTGCCACGCCCCGTACGGACTGGAGTGGGCGCTGCACGACCTCACGTCGCCACGTCTCCACGACTACACCCGGGATGGAAGCCACGACGCCTGAACAGCAATCTCCACGTCAGTCCCTGTGGCCCCGACAAGACAGGATTCCTACCTCCCGCTGTATTGATATTGGGTACTGTACATGTTACCCCTGTGTAACGTTCTTATGTAATCTTGGCCTCCCCTTGCTCTATAAAAGGGGACACCAGGGCCCTTCACGGGGGAGAGGTTCGGACGTTCGGACACAACTCAGATAGACAAGTCTAGATCCACACGCACGCACATACGAGTCCGGACTCCGGTCCATGCTCACTGAGCTTGTATTCGCCCCTGTACAAGCACTTAGGTGCAAGTAATACAAGAACATCCTCCCCCCGCTGGACGTAGGGCCTTCTTTGCCCGAACCAGGATAAATCCTTGTGTCATCTTGCATCACCATCCAGGGAGAGAGCACGCGATCACATTACTCGTTGGTGTCATACGCCCGGTTTCGAAACACCGACATATGTTGGCGCAAGCGCTATATCATAATTCCTGGCGCATCACCTCCTCCTCCTCAACAACCTAACCCTAGGTGTGTATGAAATTAGTGAATGAAAGTTAATAGTATTGGTGAGCTAATAGTATAAATGGATACTCATATCATGTTGTTTTCGCAGCAGGACATCCCCCAACCTAAGTCCAATTATCCATTCACCACATGATCACAGTGTTGCGGGCGATGATGATTAAGATCAAACACGACAGGATCCATCACCGCCACTGGCCCCACCATCTCCTCCATGACGGGATCCAACACCGCCACCGGCCCCATCTCCCCCATGGCGTGATCCAACACCACCGCCACCGGCCCCACCATCTCCTCTAAAGCGGGCTCCAACACCGCCACCTGCCCCATCTCCACGGCGGGTTCCAACACCGCCACCGCCAACAAAGAAGAGGCCTGTCACACAAACAAAGGCGTCAACCCCACCACCTCCGAAGAAGACAGCCTCTGTGAGAAAACCAGCTCCCAAGATGACAAAACTTGCATATGACATGACCGAGGAGGAGACTGAAGCTGTAGTGCAAAAAGACTTGAACAAGTTCTTCGACGCTGCCATTGCTAGTGGTCGAGCAAAGCGAAACCCGGAGAAGCCGTACCTTTTTATCCGTCCTGAAAAACTAAGGCAAACTATGGACGCTCACCAGAAAAAGGTACGTGCTGCCCGTAAGGCTTTGCCAAAATCAGACTATGATCGCACGCTTAGCAAATCACTTGAGGAGGCGAAGAAGACAAAGAAGAGAGCAGGAAAGGGTGTCCCACAGCTCGGGGAACAAAAGCAGCAATCAGTGCCGGATCTAGTTGTTGGGAATGAATATGGTACAAACATGGACATCATACAACGAGCATATGGAGACGTTGATCCTGAGCATCTGCTCAAATTTTTTGAGGAAACTGGTTTAAATGTGGATAACATACTCGGAGAAGCAGGCATCAAAAGTGCTGCAGTTGTTGATAAATGGCAGAGGGCATATGTATATGGTCAAAGTCTATACAACCCAGCGGCCCTGAGGGATCTTGGTACACAAATGCACTTGCTAAATCAGTGGTACCTCACGGCGTGTGGCAGAAAAGCTGATGACTATATTTGCGTCAGAATTAGAGACCATGATTACTTTCGTGGTGATGACATCATATATGTTCAGTTTAATGAGTTACATCAGCTCTGCCACATGGACGCTCTCGACAAATCTCTCGTCAGCTGCTTTTGCCTGTAAGTGATTGTTTCTTTTAATAATCTCACTTTAGCTTATGTATATGTATAAGTAATTATGCTCACACTAGCAAGCATTTGTAAACATATGCAGAAACATGATGAGACAACTAAGGCGTAAAAATGACAAGGACATTGGTTTCATCGATCCATATATCGTATTCAAGCACCCAAGTACTCTCTCGGATGCATGGAAAACTCAAACATAGAGGAATTTGCGGAGGTTCTTCGTAAACCAAAGGGATAAAAGATATATACTATTCCCCTACAACTTTAGGTGAGTTTTGTTATCATATGCACATTTTATTATAGGTTGACATAAAGATATATGTGTTGACTATATAAATATAAATGCAGTTTTCACTGGATACTAATTGTGATCGATCTCCACGAGAGTCGTTTGCTAATCTATGACTCTCTGAGAAAACCACAACAAGATTACCAAGATATGATAGATATTATCCGAGGGTAAATGTGATCTTTAAATATTGATTCCTGCTAGCTCTTTAACTCTGCAATAGTTAATTAACGATCCAATTATATATATTGTGCAGGGTTTGGGCTTGGTTTGTTGAGAAACACCGTCCGGATCTGAAAGTGCAACTTCTTGATCCTCTAACACCAAATGTAAGTTGTACTACCTCCCCGCCTCTTTACCTTAATTAGCATCACTCGATCAGCAGACGCACGCTCAGTCAAGAGTAATCTTTTTATATCTTGTACAGTGGGTTTTACGGCAGTCACCGGAAAACAATTTATGTGCGTACTATGTTTGCGAGTTCCTGACGATGTATGAAAAAAGAACTCCTCTTCAGAGTCAGCAAGTACGTAACATGTAAATAAATTTATTTTATTTTTTGTTGCTTTTACATAAATATTATGTATGTTAATACTTCCTTTTTCTTTTAATCCAAATTGAAGGAGACATGGTTGAAGAACCAGGTGATGAATGAGGTCCGCCTCAAAGCAATTCAAGAGACCATCGCGGGCTTCCTTAATGACCATGTGCTTAAGTCTAGCACCGAGTATTGGTTTAACAAAGACGAACCAATGAAGCCAAACCAATATGAACACTTGTATGACCTCTAAGTCAGGAACAATATTTGTGTTGTAAATATCAAGTTAAGGATGCATGATGGATAATGTTGTATATTTTATGTACATATGTATAGGTAGGGCTCTATAATATATATGTATAGTTTCATATTTCATTTGTGTGTAATTGTAAATTTTATGTGTTTATATATATTTATTAGCAGCGAAGAATACGTATTTGAAACCGGCCTAATGGAATATATTAGCAGCGAAGAATACGTATTAGAAAACCTAATGTAATTGTAAAACCAAAAACAATAACCAATTGAAAAGAAAAGAAAATGAAAAAAGAAAAAAGCAACGGCCTCTTTAGCCCCGGTTGGTAATACCAACCGGGACTAAAGAAGCCAGCCACCGTGGCCCGGCTGGAGGCCTCTTTAGTCCCGGTTGGTATTACCAAGCGGGGCTAAAGGTCCCCCCTTTAGCCCCGGGCAAGGGAACCAGGGCTAAAGGTCGGGCCTTTAGTCCCGATTCCTTAGCCCCGGCTCCATGTCCAGGGCTAAAGGCCAAAATGGCCCGGGGCTAAAGGCCTGTTCTCCAGTAGTGTGGTGACCCTAAGTCACGCTCTCCACGATAGAGTGCTCACCAAGAGCTCTTGCTTTTGATCCGGCCGGATGAAAGCCCTAGTTTGGTTTTGCTTAATTGATGAAACCTATTTGGTCTAATCCTATTGCTAAGCATGTGTGTAGCTTATAAGAAAGGATTGAGACCAAGCCAAGTGGTGGAGCTAGCAAATTGGCAACCATGGAGGATGGTGACGGCCACAAGCACTCAAGAGATCAAGTGCTCTACCATTGGTGAAATGAAGAAGAGAAGAGATGGAGCAAAGAGGCCCAAAGGCAAAGGTATAACCTATAGGGATCTTTGTTTTAGTGATCAAAACACTTAGTGAGTGTGATCACATTTAGGATACATAGCCGTACTATTAAGAGGAGATAATTCACGGCTTATGCGGTGTTCAAGTGCCACTAGGTGTTCTCTAACATACAGATACTACAAACCTAGTGAGTGACTAACTAAACCCTTGGAAAATGCTTTGTAAAATGCTAACACACACGCACAAGTGTTGAAACACTTTGGTGTTGGCGCATGGGAGCAAGGGTGGCGCTGAGTTAGCAGCATCGGACGCTGGTGGCGCTGGCATCGGACGCTGAGCCAAGCGTCCGATGGTTAACCCTAGTTTCTGACAGAAGTTGAAGGAGCATCGGACGCTGGCAACAGACGCTAAGGAATCACTGTTGCAGAGTCCGATGCAGGTGACGTGGCGCGAGCTAGCTTTCCAGGAAGCATCGGACGCTGGCCTGCGTCCGATGTGATTTGACCCTTTCTGGAACCTCTCTGCATGGTCATCGGACGCAGGGGTTGAGCGTCCGATGTGAAGGTGCCGGCGCGTCCGATGTGGCGCAGAAAAGAGCTAAATTGAGCAGTGGCATCAGAGCGTCTGATGCCTGGCATCGACGCGTCCGATGTCACATTAACCGTGGCGCGAAGGGAATTGACCGCTGGGATCTAACAGGCTGAATTCATATCAGGGGGACACGTGGCTCCATCTGGAGCATCGGACGCTGGGGCAGCGTCCGATGGTTGAGCATCGGCGCGTCCGATGCCCCCGATTTCAGCCCAACGGCTAGGCCAACTTGAGTGGCCTATTTAAGGGGCTTGGCCGGCTCACTTGGCGTCTCTCTTGCACATTCTATTCCTAAGCATACTAGTGAGCTTTGGCAAGCCTCCCAACTCATCTCCCAAGTTGATTTGATCAAACCAAGTGAGATTGAGTGATCTAGTGCGTGTTTTGAAAGAGTTCAATCTAGTGGCACTAGTTCTTCACATCGGCTTTGAGTTTCTTGTTACTCTTGGCATTTGCCAGTGCCTAGACGGCTTGGAGGCGTTGTGGTGTTGTTGGCAAGAGAAGGAGATTGTTCTTGGCCACCATCGATCGTGATTATGAGAGGTTTTGGAGCCTCACCTCGCCGGAGCGGCAAGAGGCATCCTTAGTGGATTGCTTGTGTCATTGAGCTACCTCACTAGTGGTAGATTCTTGTGGTGCTCTTTGTGAGTTTGGCTTTGTGCCAATTAGCCACCGGGTCACCTAGTATTGGTCGACACAACGGGGAGTAGCGTGCCGGCAAGCACGTGAACCTCGGGATAAATCTTGGTGTCCCATGTGCTTATTGTGATTCCTTTCATTTCTTGGTGATTGGCATCACAAGTGGATTTCACCGGTGATTGGCTCTCTACTAGGCGATCCCGAAGGCTCGGTGAAACCACCTCTATCTAGCTCATTTACTTTGTGTATTTACCTTGAGCTATTTCATTTGTGTAGATACTATTACTTGTCATATATCCTTTGTCATATACCTTGTGTTACTAGTTGTGATTAGTTTACATAGTTCATCCTTTGCACGCACTTGTTTATCTTAGACCATCTTGATCATAGTTGTGCTAGAGCTAGTTTATTTATTCCGCATTAGTTTCTAGCTCTAATTGCTTGTGTGCCATAGTTATATTAGGTAGAATTGTTGGATAGGTGGCTTGCAACACACTATTAGGCTACCGCAAAAAGCTTCGCCATTTGTTATACTAATAATGTTTGCCTAAGTTATTTTGTAGATTTTTAATTAGGCTATTCACCCCCCTCTAGCCAATTCGGACCTTTCACCGGACCACTTGGCGCTCTTCGCGTCTCTCTCCACTAGAGTTGCTCTTCGCGATCTCCCGCGGGACGAGCACAATGCCCCTCACAAAGCTTCTCCGGAGCCACGCACAATCTTCACACGGGCTTCACGACAGAGATAACCACCAAGCCGTCTAGGAGGTGGCAACCTCCAAGAGTAATAAGCACCACCGTCTTGCAACTCAATCACTTAGTGCCACTCGATGCAATCTCTCAAAGCAATGCACTAGCGATCACTCACTCGCAATGATTCGTGCACTAGCAAGCACAAGCGAGTTAGAGGGCTTCCTAGCACTCCCCAAGCATGGACACTAAGTCCCTAGGGTGCTCAACCTTGCCCAAGGGCCGGCCACCCCTCTATTTATAGAGGGGAGCCACCAACTAGTTGTTATCCCCTTTTCACGTGCTCACGCGGCTACAGTCGGTACTACTGACGAGAGGGTCGGTACTACTGGCGGTCAATATGACCATTAGGATAGCCTTCCTAACACAGTCGGTAGTAGGGTCGGTACTGCCAGGGCTGGTACTACCGGCCTTATGGCGGTACTACCAGTAGGCCAAACTTTCCCCTACATAGAACGCCTCCAAACTTCCTCCAAACGTCGGTACTACCGACCACTAGAGCCGGTACTACCAAGGCCTGGTACTACCGGCCTTATGGCGGTACTACCGGTAGGCCAAACCTTCCCCCGAACAGAGAGTTTGCGCACTGCCTTCTTAGGTCGGTACTACCGGTAGGCCAAAATTTCCCCTACACAGAACGCCTCCAAACTTCCTCCAAACGTCGGTACTACCGACCACTAGGGTCGGTACTACCGGGGGCCGGTACTAGCGGCCTTATGGCGGTACTACCTTTAGGCCAAAATTGGCCCAACACAGAGAGCCTGCGAACTGCCCACAGAGGGGTCGGTACTACCGACTTCAGGGTCGGTGCTACCGGCTGCACCAGCCTGAGCTCCGTGCTAAAATGGTCGTAACTCTTAGCTCCGAACTTCAATTTCGATGATCTTAGACATTTTGGAAAGCTAACTCAGAGGGCTACACAACCCACATACATAGCTGAACCAACTCACAAAGGATTAGTATAGAATTCCAATCCAAGAGTCATCCTAGAGTCCGGAACACACCGAAAAGCCTCCTTCTCTTCTCCGAGTTGATCCAAATCAACTCCAACACCTTCTCCTTTGCAAATGTGCCAACACCACCAAGCGAATACCATCATGTGCAAGTGTGTTAGCATTTTCACAATCATTTTTCAAAGGATTAGCACTTGTATTCACCACGCCTCTCGATCCTAGTAACAACACAATGTTAGATCATTCAAGTGGCACTAGATGACTGATATGCAAACAAGTTTGCTCCTCTTGATAGTACAGCCATCTATCCTAAACCCGGTTATAATCTTCTCTACACACCTATGACCGGTGAAATGTAATGCCCTATAAATATACCTTTGCCTTGCGCATTCCATTCCAACTCCTCCATTGTTGATGCAACACATGCACCAACCTAGATCAAATGATATGATCCACTTTATATCATCACATGGCCTCCATGGTCCATCGATCTTGACCTCACTTGCTCTTCACCATTGCTTCGGTCCTTCGGCGGCAAGTCTTTGCTCAAGCCTCCCGACACTCGGTACCAATGGCTTCAAAGCCTCCAACTTGCCCTTCACCTTAGCAATCAGTCCATCAAGACAAGCCTTGCCTTGATCTTTACCATCTTAGCCATATGACTCCATGTCATGTTTCATGTGCATTAAGCTCCTCCATCATATGCATGAGCCTTGCAACATTCTCCAAGCCATTTCACCTCTATGGCATATGTTGCTCACACATGATCACTTGTGGACTAATCACCTATGTAATTCACTTCAAACACATATTAGTCCACCTAAGTTGTCACTCAATTACCAAAACCAAACTGGGACCTTTCACCAGCGTCCGTCTACAGTCTCGCCCCTCCTCTTGTTTTTTCCCCTTTCCGTTGCCATGTCTATTGACCTCTTTCCTCTATGTGTGCAGATCTGGAAGAAAATAGTGAACCAGGTGAAGGTCCATCCATCCGTGGTGTTGGGTCATGCGTAGCAATCAGTCTCTGCAGATAAAGAAGATTCAATCACGGCAGTTTCCTACCGCTAAACAAGGTTGAAATGCATTTCCCCTCTTTGCCATTGATCTTGTGTGATGGAGAAATAAATTCGTGCTGAGATACATTGAATCCATTTAATAGTTTGCTAGTTAGGTTTCCTGTGTTTAATATATACATAAAAATCACGGCTCTTCCTTTTAATTTGTATAGAAAAAATCACAGCTCTTTCTTTCTTTGATGAGTGATTATGTTAGATAATATATGTAGCATGTTTAGACTGGGCATGTGGTGCTAGATGGTTTTTTTTCTTGACAAAATAAGCTTCAAAGCTATTTCAACTATAAGGACCAGTGTTTTAGTTTATTACTGATTTGATCTTTTTCTAAACATATGTTTTAGATGGGTCAAAGAAAATTGTACTTGCAGTATTACATGGATTACTGTCATTATATGTGGAGGAGAAGATTAATTGCTGGTATTCTTGTGTGTCTGGCCATGCATCTATATAGGATTAAATCAAGAAAAAGAAGAAGACCCATAACTTATGCTCCGATGATAGATAGAGATGTTGAAAGATTGTCATGCCTAAACCGTTTGTATCATGGTAGTGAGGATCATTGCATAAGTGAGTTGCGTATGAGGAAAGTTGTCTTTCATAGACTATGTGATGAACTTAGATCACGTGCCTTGCTAGAGGAGACCTTTCATGTAACAATAGAGGAACAAGTTGCCATGTTTATCCATTGTGTTGGGCAGAATTGGTCAAACAGATCAATTGGTTTTGAGTTCATTAGGTCCAGTGAAACTGTTAGTAGGTATTTCCATCATGTCTTAGATGCCCTTTGTACCCTTCCTCGTGACCTCATATGCATCAGATCTGTTCAGACACATTCAAAGATAACAAGTTCTCCAGGCAGATTTCACCCTTACTTCGAGGTACATAAAAATTGCTAATCAATGTTTCAAGTTTACTTTAGGTGTTATACTCATCTATTTTTTTTTAAAAAAAATATTTTTGTAGGGATGCTTAGGAGCCTTGGATGGTACACATATACCAGCATGTGTACCTTTCCATATGCAAGATTGGTTTAGGGGTAGAAAATCAATTACCACCCAAAATGTGCTAGCAGCATTTGATTTTGACCTAAGATTCATATGCGTTCTTGCTGGATGGGAGGGCTCAACCCATGATTCTTGTGTGCTTCAAGATGCTCTATCACGCCCTAATGGGCTTATCATACCAGAAGGTAGGAATACCCCCATTATGTCCTTAGTACCTCCAATCTGAAACTTTGACTATATACTTAGCTAATTAATCTGCAACAAACCAATGATGTAGGCAAATATTTCCTAGATGATGCTGGATATGCAGCAAGGCCTGGTGTATTACCCCCATACCGTGGTACTCGATGTCACCTACAAGAATATAGGGGGACCAGGGAGCCTGAGAGCCCGAAGGAATTATTCAATCTTTGTCATTCCTCGTTTAGAACTACTGTTGAACGAGTATTTGGTACCCTAAAGAATCATTTCAAAATCTTCAAATGTCAACCATTCTTCCCTTTGAAAACACAAGTCAAAATTGTGATGGCATGTTGTGCACTTCATAATTGGATCTTAGAGGACGGGCCTGATGAGTATGTTTATGATGATGCTAGTTGGTACACAACCCTGCCTCGAAGTGTAAGAAATCATCGTGATGTACACCAGGAAAATATGGCATGGGCTAATAAAAGAGATGCCATGGCTCAAAGGATGTGGGAAGATAAAGTAGGAGCAGTTGTAGATTAGGTTCAAAAAAAATATGCAACCAGTGATGCTATCTTTGTATATTTCTTGTAGCTTTCTCTTTGATTTGCTTATATGTATGAAACATATTATCTTCACTGGTTGATTTTCTTCTATATGTATTTGCTTCTATTATGTTGTTGGGTTTGCTTAAATAAATTAGACATGTACACAACTTTCTTAAATAAATTGTCACTTCATTTTAATTGGATCTTGAATGTGAAACAACCATGGCTAAGGAAAAGGCGGTGGCTGATGCTTTTGCATCCTCTCGTGAGAGGTCCGTGAACTGGCACGAGGATCAGTCGAAGTACATGCTAGAGTGGTGTATGGAGTATATTAAAAACAACATGCAGGATTTAAGTTCAAGAAGGCACATCTCATGTTATGTGCCAATGATTTTTAAACAACAAGTTTGCTATGGGGGTGACTGTTGATTAAGTGGACCGTCACTATAGGTACCATAGAGAAAATTGGAAGTACATTGCAACAGCATTGAACAATAGTGGCAATACATTTGATGAAAAAAGATGCATGCTCAATATTTCAGAATCTGAAAAAGTAAAACTATGTGTAAGTTGTTTGCACTGAATTCTTTTATTTGCATGTATTTTAATCTGAAATCAATTGATTGTTCACATGAATATAAATTGAATTTTACTTTTCAAATGAATGCAGGACAGAGCAAGACGCCTGCTTGCTAAGCCCATCAAGTTCTTCTATGAGATGAGAGAACTATTCATAGGGTCAAATGCCGATGGATCTTTGGCTATGGACCAGAACACATGTATGGATGCTGATGATGGCTCAGATAGTGATGACTCAAGGGAACTATTTGATCTCAATACCTACACACAGCCTGAAGATCTAGAAGGTGAGGATTCGGACACTTTGCCAACTCCAACTAGCCATGTAACGGTTGACAACACATCTTCCAACACTAGTCAAGCTAGTAGGAAGCGACCAAGAGCCAAGAACTCACCAACTAAGAAGCCAAAAAAGAGTCATTTTGCTGATTCCACTGATGAAATTAGTGCTACAATGAAGTCACTTCGTGAAACACTTGCTGCCACCGCCCCTCCTCCAATGCCACAACTTAGTAATCCTCATGCAGTATTATGGCAGAGGCTTGAGGCAATCCTAATGACACCAGATCAGAGAGTTCTTGTTGGTGAACACTTGTCTACCAAGGAGAATAAAGGTAAGCGTGGCTGGTTGTGTAATGCAAGTGCTGGTACTTTGCATGCTTGGGTGTTCAAATTCTTATGTGAGAAGGAAGGTATTAACCTGTGAATCTGTGATAGCTTCCAAGGGTGACTGTTTATATTTTGTGGTCTGCCCAAGAACTTGGTTGTGTGATTATTTTGGTTGTGATGACTGATGGCTTAGGATAGGTCTGTACAGGAACTTGGTTGTGTGATTATTTTGGTTGTGGTGATGACTGACGGCTACTCGATTTGGCTGATGCATGCATGTATTGGCTGATGCCCAACAATATATTGTTTTGTCCAGGAACTTCCAAATCCTCATTTTGGCTGATGCATGCAAGTATTGCTGCAGCTTTTGTAATTAGTATTTTAATTCAAATCTTCTTGGCTTAAACCTTCTAGAATGTATTTATGAAGATTATATTTCGTGCTTGTAATATTATTGAAACATGCCAAATCTTACTTTTTATTATTGCTAGAATATAATATATTGTTGTATTGCAAATGGGTGTCTTGGCATTGAGGTATATATGGCTGCAAACCAAACATATGCCACAACATTTGTCAAGTATTGTGGCAAGAATCCAAACAACTGCCATAATTATTTTGCCAAACCTTAGTCATAAACTAAACAAGTTTATTTTGCTACAGATATGGCAAGCCACACATGTGATTGCTGTCTAACATTACTCATGGCAAAATGTAGCTCGAACCAAACATCCCCTAAATCCGTAAAATCCTTCTGCCTCGAGGTAGAGGGCACGATGGGAAGGCGCAGCGGAGGTGTGGCACGAGTGTGACAGAGAGGGCTCAAGCGCGATAGATATGACACGGGCATATATAGAGGATAGGGCTCAAGCACCGTGTAGATGGCGCGGGCGTGCTCGGTGAATCAAAGTCGCAGACAAGATCAACGTGAGGTGTGGACGCATGTGATGGGAGCCGGTACAAGGAGGAGAAAGAATAGGAAGGGGAAAAAAGAAAAATTAGGGAGAAAAAAGTGAAGGAAGAACTCAAAAACATAGAAAGGAAAAAAAGGGAGGAGTATTATAGGCATTTCATGCTTTTCATTGAAACTGTTTTAGCAAACATTTTTTTCTAACTAATGAAATTGAAGCCAGAAAAAGTTGGTTCCTCAGAGAAGCTATAGTTTTTTTTTCCCTAACTAATGTCAAATGCCAGCTCCAGCTCGGGTGTTTGGTTTCAAGGAGTAAAGTTTATAGGGTGTCACATTAGATGTTTTGATACTAATTATGATACTAATTATAAAGATCAAATAGGATCTTATCATAAAAGTAATTACATAATCCATGACTACTTCGTGAGCCGAATCTATGGAACATAATTAATCCATAACACATGTTTAGTGTAATACCACATTGTTAAATCATGAACTAATTAGTCTTAATAGATTTATCTTGCAAATTGGTCTAAGTTTGTGCAATTGTTTTATAATTACTCTATAATTTAATACTATTGATATGTCCAAACTACGGAGACTAAACTGCAGGGGAGAAACCAAACCCTCCTAAGTTCTCGGACTGATTCCAGTGTCTAAACCAAACGGAGGGGAACGCCTGCTCTTCAGTTTAATATTGTAATTGTAATATCTGTAGTCCATTGTTTTTTCCATATTAAAAGGTCGTTGAATTATTCTCTCATCAGATTAATTGTATATTCGCAATGTTGTACTACCCATCAACAACTGCTCTTCAGTTAGCCTATCTGGCTTTGAAAACTAGATTCCACTTGAATGTTATTTTTATTTTTGATCTTCTTAAAGTTTTATATTTCCACTAGATCGAGATCTATAAAACCAATTTTAATGAGAGTTTTGATGTGATATTGTATTGATGAAGATGGATGAGTTTTTTATAGGATCAGAGATAGTTTAATGATAAAGCTCTTCCAACGGTTTTGTATTTTTTGTTTGGCAAAATATGGTATTTGTCAACTCTCAAATTAATATGGCAAAGGTAAAAAGAGTCAATCTCCAACGGTTTTGCATTTAGACTTCGCAAAACTAAAAACTTGTGCGCGCGAGAGGGAAATATCCGCGGAAGTAGCACGCGAGGGCGATTGCCAAGCGAACCGCAGCTTGTCATATATGTCAAATATCACCCGGTGTTTGCCAAGTATACCTGGGCAACGGGCCGGCACGGCACGGCACGCCACGGCACGGTGCCGGGCCGGCACGTCACGGTGCCTACCGGGCCGAGGCCCGCGTGCCCTGCGGGCCGTGCCTCACCGGCCCACGGGCCTGGCCTCTGGCCCAGGCACGGGCCCGGTCATAGGACGGGCCGGCCCGAAGGCCCGCCAGGCCCGCCGGGCCCACCCGGCCCGTTAGTGAAAATAGGATACATATGTGTATATATGTGTTTTTATATTTATAAATATGTATTTATATATATTTATACTTACTTATATATAGTTATATATGTATTTATGTTTATTTTTATGTATTTATATTTATATATATTTATGCATCTATGTCGGGCCGTGCCGGGCCGGCCCGCCGTGCCGAGGGTCAGGCCCAGGCACGGCCCTAAGAACGGGTCGGGCCGGCCCGGGCCCGCTGACCACCGTGCCGGGCCGTGCTCGGGCCGGGCCAAAACAGCGGGCTTTGGGCCGGGCTCACGGGCTCGGGCTTCATGCCCAGGTATATTGTCAAGTTGTTAAAAATGCTAAGCTCATTTGTCAAACCGTTGGATAGGAGATTTTTAGATTTTTTTTTCAAAAACAAAAATGTCAAACTTTACAAAACCGTTAAAGTTGCTTTACTAGACTGAGTAAGTCAAAGCAGTAGAGCTAGTTAGAGAGGGCTCCATTGTTCGGCGCCGTTTAACACAACGTTCAAAACTACTCCTTGGAAGTCTAAGGCACCACCAACCATACGTGTGCGAGGGTGACATTTCAACATGGCTGCGACGACGAGCACCGGTGCAAGTGACACGTCGACGGCGACCGCGTGGCTGTCGCCGCCGGAGCTCATGGAGAAGCTTCCGCCGCCGTCACAGCAGCAGGTCGTGCTGTTAGCGAGCCCCGGCGCGGGCCACCTCATCCCGCTGGTGGAGCTCGCGCGGCGGCTCGTCACGGACCACGGCTTCGCCGTCACGCTGGTCACGCTCACCGGCATGTCCGACCCGGCCAAGGACGCCGCGGCGCTGTCCTCGCTGCCGTCCTCCGTCACGACCGCGGTGCTCCCTGCCGTGTCCCTCGACGACCTGCACCCGGACATCGGCTTCGGCACCCTCATGTTCGAGCTCGTCCGGCGCTCGCTGCCACACCTCCGCGCGCTCATGGAGGGCGCCAGCGCCAGCCGCGGCCCGGTGGTGACCGCGCTCGTATGCGACTTCTTCGGAACCGCGGCGCTGCCGCTCGCCGCGGAGCTCGGCGCGCAGGGGTACGTCTTCTTCCCCAATAGCTTCGCCATGATCTCCATCATGCGCCACATCGTGGAGCTCCATGGCGACGCGGACGCCGGCCCCGGCGAGTACCGTGACCTCCCGGACCCGCTCCCGCTCCCCGGAGGCCCGGTTCTCCGCCACGCCGACCTCCCCGACGGGTTCCGGGACCGGGAAGACCCGGTGTACGCCTATCTCGTCGAGGAGGCGCGGAGATACGGCCGCGCCGACGGCTTCTTGGTCAACAGCTTCGAGGAGCTGGAGGTCGCCATGGCGGAAACGTTCAAGCGGGACGCCGAGGACGGCGCGTTCCCTCCTGTGTACCCTGTGGGGCCCTTCGTCCGGTCAAGCTCCGGCGAAGAAGCCGATGAATCGGCCTGCCTGGAGTGGCTGGATCGCCAGCCGGAGGGCTCGGTGGTATACGTCTCCTTCGGCACCGGGGGCGCGCTATCCGTGGAGCAGACGGCCGAGCTCGCCGCCGGGCTGGAGACGAGCGGCCACAGGTTTCTTTGGGTCGTGCGCATGCCGAGCCTCGACGGCAACCCCTGCGCCCTGGGGACGATCCCTGACGAGAAGGACGACCCACTGGCGTGGCTCCCCGAGGGATTCCTGGAGAGGACGAGCGGCCGGGGCCTCGCCGTCGTGGCGTGGGCGCCGCAGGTGCGCGTGCTGTCTCACCCGGCGACGGCGTCCTTCGTGTCGCACTGCGGGTGGAACTCGACGCTGGAGAGCGCGGCGGCCGGCGTGCCGATGGTCGCGTGGCCGCTGTACGCGGAGCAGAAGATGAACGCGGCCATCCTGACCGAGGTGACCGGCGTGGCGCTGCGGCCGGCGGCGGCGGCGGCGGCGCGCGGCCACGGCCACGGACTGGTGACGCGCGAGGAGATCGCGGCTGCGGTGAGGGAGCTCATGGAGGGGGAGGAGGGAAGCGCTGTGCGCGGCCGGGCGAGAGAGCTGCGTGAGGCTTCGAAGCGGGCGTGGTCGTCGGAAGGGTCTTCCCGGCGGGCGCTCGGGGAAGTCGCCGGCAAGCTGAAGGCTGCAGTAGTCAACGGGAATGGATCAGTTGCATGATTCGTTGTCTTCCCATGAATAATCAGATGAGATGAGATAAAAAAACTAAATTTTCTGTTAATTCGAGTAATCTGTATTCTCCTCCGTACTTACAATTCAGCGGGTGTGGTCATTATGGTTCATCTGTTTATGGACTAGGAGTACTCTATACAAAGTCTTTTTGTTGCTTGCGTAGATAATTTTCTGAAAAGAAATACCATTGGGTGTTTTAATTTAGCTCTATTATTATAGGAAGTAGAAAATGAACTTGTAGGCATTACAAAGGCAGCTAAAGAACTTATTCTTGTTCTCCTGCATGCTCTAAAGTTTTCGTATCAATTCGTTTACTTTAGTGAACCTATATATATATAACCTAAGCCAACTATAGTTATGAAGGTCACTCCACTACAACCGTGCTCACTAGAAAAATTCGTTCACTACGGGAAAATCAATCTTCGCCGAGTGCCTGGGAGTTCGCCGAGTGCCAAATTTCGGGCACTCGGCGAAGAGCCTCTTTGCCGAGTGCCGCAAATCTGGCACCCGGCAAAGGGCCAACACAAGGCAAAGCATGCTTTGCCGAGTGCCACGTGGCCGGCACTCGGCAAAGAGCCCCTCTTTGCCGAGTGCCAGCCACGTGGCACTCGGCAAAGCATGTGGCCCCGAAGTGTGCCACGTGGGCGGTTCTTCGCCGAGTGCCACGTGGCCGGCACTCGGAAAAGAGCCCCTCTTTGCCGAGTGCCAGCCACATGGCACTCGGCAAAGAATGTGGCACCGAACTGTGCCACGTGGGCGGTTCTTTGCCGAGTGCCACGTGGCTGGCACTCGGCAAAGAGGTGCCTTTGCCGAGTGCCAGCCACGTGGCACTCGGCAAAGAGCTCTTTGCCTAGTGTTTTTTTTCTGACACTCGGCAAAGCCAGTTTTTAAATTATATTTTGATGCAGTAAATTAATCCAAATGAAAAAGTTTTTAACTACAAAGTTGGTTAACTTATCAAGATGAACAATTTTTGTTTTGGTGATTTTTTCATTTGACAAACTTAAAATAAATTCGTTCACAAATCTTATATATCTCTCCGGTAGTTTATAAAACTACAAGAGTGATATATAATGTTTATGAATAATATTAGAACCACAATGTCAGATGCACAAATAGTCAAACAACCAAAATAAACTTTGTAGATCTTGACAAGTTATGAAAGTTTGTAGTTGATAACTTTTTAATTTGAAGTCATCTAGTTATGCAAAACTGCGTCGAATTTGAAAATTTTAAAATTCAAATTTTTCAAAATACCTCAGATGGAGAAATGACCAAAATGAAAGTTGTAGATCTCGAAAAGTTATGAAACTTTGGTGTTGACAACTTTTTGATTTGAAATCATCTTGTCAACGAAAACTACGTTTCAAATTGTAAAATTTAAAATTCAAATTTTTATAAACGACCTCGGATGGAAAAACTACCAAAATAAAAGTTGTAGATCTTGAAAAGTTAGAAAACTTTGTAGTTTACAATTTTTTGATTTGAATTCGTTTAAGGCCTCAAATAAGCAAGTTACACATGGTTTAGTATAATATATGGGTAATCGAAACGGAGATAGAACGTATATGAGTGTGTAGTGCAGTGGTAGAGGAGGCTCTGCGCGAACGAGAGGTCGTGAGTTCGAATCCTGCTGACTGCGTGAGAGAAAATTGCGTGAAAATAGTAGTACTTGCGATTTCGAGGGCGACAAGTGGGCACTGCCCAGTGGGCCCCTCCTCCAATTAAATAAAAAATTTTCCCTATTTTTTCGGGGTTTTTTTTATTTTTTTCTTTGCCGAGTGCCAAATATGTCAGCACTCGGCGAAGCCTTCGCCGAGTGCCCGATATTTGGCACTCGGTGGCACTCGGCAAAGAACCTCTTTGCCGTGAAATTCTTCGCCGAGTGCCCTTCGCCGAGTGCGGCACTCGGCGAAGCCTTCGCTGAGTGCGAAAGGGCCTTCGCCGAGTGCTTCCAGCACTCGGCGAAGCCTCGTTCTCCTGTAGTGGTTGTACCTAGCGAATCATGAGGCCGGAGTCTGATTACTCTGTATTCTGAATTTAGGAAACTCGGAGCAACTCTAGTGAGAAGTTGCAACTTGCAAGGGAACTTTCGTCGTACTAGGACCATAGAACATGCATGCAAAATGTACCAAACTACTCCCTCTGTATCGCATTTAGATGACGTTTAGGACAGCGACACAGTCTCCAAAGTGCAACTTTGACCACTTGTATTTTTAAAAATATTTGTTGTAAAATGGTATATGTATACTTTTATGAAAGTACTTTTCAAGACAAATTTATTTATATGATTTTTATATCTCTAAACTCAATAATTTAAAAGTTATTCATGATTTATATTCTCAATGTTTGAGTCAAACCTTATCCAAAACGTCATCTAAAAGCGATACGGAGGGAGTACTAAACTAGTGAAGAAAGTGAACCATGCGTACGTGGAGAGAAATAACTGAACCTTAACTTTATAGTCGAGTAGTAAAAATGGATGGGTGCTACGTCCAAATCAAATAATTGATTTGAGAACTAAGTGCATTTCCATGAGTTCTCGATAAAACTTTCTATTCTTTTGGCATTCAGAAAAAATCGTTGAAAGCATACATATATCCACACGTGGATGACATGTATGAGTTTTGTCAGTCTAAGGTGGAATGGCATGTGAAAGAATAAAGAGTAGAAAATAGTTCCTGATGCAAATGTACAATAGAGAAATAATATATAAAAAATGTTAGAACAATTTAGAGAGATAGTACAAGATTCCCGATGTAAAATTATCGTCTACTCCCTCCGTCCCATAGAGAGTGACGTTTTTGACTTTTGGACTTCTCGTTTGACCATTTAACTTATTCAAAAAATTTATATAAATAATAAAATAAATAAATCATTATTAAAGTATCTCTAGTGATAAAATAAATTATAACAAAATAAATAATACTTATACAAAAATGTTGAATAAGGCGAATGGTCAAACGAGAAGTCTGAAAATCTAAAATGACACTTTCAATGAGACGGTGGATTATATTTTAAGAGTCAATTATTAGAAACTGTTGAAAATGATTTTACTTATTCCTCTTAATATTTTTTGACGAGTTAAAAATTTTATGGTTTTGGAAAAAAATCTTAGGAACTCTTAGAGATGTTCTAATGCCTAGAACATCATCCTAAGGAATAAGAAATCTCCATACATAGCAAAGATAGACGTTGAACACAACACAAAAAATCTCGATGAAAAAAATACTATCCACTATCCAAAACGTAAACTCGATGTATACATCTTTGGTTCATTTCGAGCTCTCCAATATGCTCATTTAAATTGTCGCCCTCAGTTTTTGATGTGTGTGCATCAAACGAGTAGGAATCTTCAACAATAGCACCCCATCACGTAGATGTAGTGGACTCACCTCATCATTTTGATAGAGAATTCCCTCGGCATGTCCTTGAACATTTTGCTAGGTGAGAGCCAGGGATAAAAATGGTTCAAATATTTTATAACTGTATTCAAGACCGAATCCGCTTAAAGGAGTTTAGGTCTATCCATATTCGAGTTCAGATATTCAACATTTAAAATCGTATCCGTACCTAAATACTTAAATTATATATTTATGATGCCGATGTTCAATTATATCCTATCTGATATAGCTGATACTATCCGTATTAATTCGAGTAGAAATATCAAAACAAATCTAACATCAGTTTTGTGCGGACACGTCACCTGGAGACTCTGACAGCAGCAAACGAACAAAGATAAAGAGCAAGCAGCCCAGCGACGAGATGGGTCATCTCAAGCTGTGCTCAGCAGAGCCAGGACAACAGAATTAGACCTGGTCCAGAACTACTAGCTAAGCAAGGCCCGGTCCAGACCTACTAGCTTAGCAAGACCCGGTTCAGAGAGAGAAAGAAAGAAAGAGACCCGAACACAAAAGTTAATGGGTCAGATCCGGGAAAGAATCGTTGGGTTGGGCCGAAAATCAAAGGTGAGAGCCCCAATCTCTTCTTTGCGTGCGCGTCCAAGATGTACATCTCACTATTTCAGAAGGGGTCTACGATATAGATAAGGGAAACGCACAAAACTCAGAGACATTTTTGCAAAAACTTTTCTTCAATTTTGGGGCACTAGCATTACAGAGATTATGAAAAGTTTGCTTATTATACTACACATGGTATTAATTTACATCCTCAATGATGTATGTGAAATGGGAAATTAAATTGATGTATATAAGCCGGACCGTTTGATGCCCCTGTAACCGCTATACAGACTAGAAGCAAAACCTCAGCACAAGGTATACTCGCAATCAAGAAGGCGGGTCAGGATCTCCTGGCAGCTTGGACGCCTCTCCGGTTCTGCCCAGCAATCTGTCAAACAGGAACGCAGCATGTTTTTAGGGTAGGTCAACAGTAGGTGCTCGAATAGAGTTAAGCAAAATTCTTTTTAAGAATGTGATGGTGACCTAAATTTCAAAAGTGTGCTTTGATATATGGATGTCTGAATAGTACATTGCTGACTAATACTCCTGTTCATAATTGTATGAGATTTTGTACATCGGCAGTCTTTTCATATGAAAATGGTAACAAAAAAATTTACTATCTTATGAAAGTACTTTTCATGAAAAATCCATAGTGTCGATGTGAACAAGCCAGATATTACTAAGTTGACTTCCCACGCATAGAACACCATACATTGACGAACAGACGTACCATTTATGTATGATTGCTGGGTAGACTTTCAAACTTGTATAAGATTTATGTGTTATTCACAAAAGATAAAGGACTTTCTGTGTTTTTTATAGGGTCAAAAGTATTAAAGAAATGTTCAATCAGTTTCCTCCCATCTTTCCACGGAATAGATAAAAACAAGGACGCTTCACCCGCCTGTAGAGAGAGGAAATTTCTTGTAGGAGGGGATGCAAGCGGGCATGTCCACGAGACCGCAAATAGGCTTATTTTTTGCGGGTTTCATGGAATCCGCAAAAATTAAGTCTATTTGTATACTCGTGGACAGGCCCCCTTGCATCCTTTATAGGTAATGCTTGAAAAATTCAACATGTGTCCGTTATAAATATTGATTGACAAACTCCTGGTAATCAAGATAAACCACAATGGAAGATCCAAATGGATGCAGGAGCAACCAAACAAGTACTTTTTCATAAAAGGAACAGAAATCATACCCGCTATCAAGCTTCCAAGAGGCCCATCTGGTATTTCCAGTCTTGCCCCATCATTCGCAACAGAGTAAACAATCTAACATGTAGACATATCTCAGTTGGTTCAATTTAGTTACAAATTATCTTTTTTTTTAAAAAAAAAGAAAAGAGCCATGGAAAAGTATGGTGGCTACCTGAACAGGTGGAATTCCTTCCCAAGGTCTACAAAGAGTGCAAAGCTCCCACATGATAACCCCGAAGCTGAAGATATCACATTTTTCTGTGAACGGCTCGTTGCGGATGAGCTCAGGAGCCATCCACTCTGGAGTTCCTGCAGATGAGTTGTCATTCATTGCAGAATCTGACATTACTCGTGAGAGCCCAAAATCACATATCTTGACTGTCCAGTATTTGTTAACAAGGCAATTTGCACTCTTGAGGTCACGGTGAACAATCTTTAGTCGGTGCATGCACATGAGACCCCTTGTACAGCATCATAACCAAACCATGGTGTTAGACATGGAAAAAGGAACACAAAAGCATATAGCAGGGACAGAACAGTGTCAAAAAACTACAGGCATTGACAGTCCACAAAGCTAGATGCATTGAACATGCTCACCTACAGATATCACGGAGCATCTTTAACCTCCTCTTCCAATGGAGCTTAGTTTTCTGTGTTTTTGAGTGAATCAAACTATACAAAGAACCCACTTCCATGTACTCAGTGACTAGGGATAAGTGAGGAGGCTTCATACATGCACCAAGAAAGAGTATGACTGCAGTCCAAAGCACCATAAACATGATTAGCATACTTTTCAAAATATATCAAAAATTCTTTTCTTGATGAAATAGGAAATGCCATTTTTTAACACAAGACTCAGCAATACTAACAGAAGTTGAAACCAAAATTAACAAATTGAAACTAAACCAATGAAAGTTCAGTGTGGAGGTAGTACCATTGGGGTGTCGAAGTCGGCTGAAACAAAACAAGAAAAATAAGAGAACAATCTTTTAGACAACTCATAAGAAAAGTAATGGCCAAAAGATACAAGAATACCTAAGTATTGAGATCTCGTTGCAGAAATCTTTCATATTATCTGTTGTCAAATCTTGCTCGAGGAATACTTTTATAGCTACATCTGTTCCGTTCCAGAGGCCACGGAAGACTTCTCCAAAAAACCCTAAAGAAAAATTTAGATGAGCTACTACCTTTAATAAGATCAGATGCCACATAAAGCAAACATTGCATCTATTACTTCAGATTCATTATGATTGTCTCAATTCTTCTAATAGATGGTACTCCGTTCGAAATTATAAGACGTTTTGGTTTCTATGGATACATTTCATTTACTATGTATCTAGAAACAGTGTATATCTAAATGCATAGCAAAAGCTATATATCTAGAAAAGCATAACTTCTGATGATGCATCTGACTCCAAGACTTCAGATGATGAAGTGCTTCAAAAATATAAAAAAAAAATTGATAACAGGGAATATTACTTGCCTACTCCCACACGAATGCCAACAGTAATCTCTGAATACTCAATGCACCATTCCTCATATGGCAATAAAGGCTTGTTCAGAAATGGTGAAGACTGCAACACCTCATTCCAGCTTGCCATCAGATCTGCTTCTGTATAGTCAGATGGGCTCCTGAGGTCAGAGCCAAGAATACCTGACCTATGGGGCGACGAAGGCAATGACACAGCTTTCTGACTATTAAATTGTCTTCTCAAACCCTCCAGTGCACTTGGTCGTCTTGTGGATACTTCATCGTCATTGGAGTCACCAGCAGATTCCTATATAAAGTATGAATTACAGAATAATTAAACCACAAGTAAGTAATTAAGACTTACAAATAATTTTGGGCGTATTGAATAAAAAGCATGAATATGTTGGCATGTGTAGTTGAATTACTCTGGAATTTGTAAATATACCACTCCAAAATCATCTGAGTTAAGAAATGTCACATGAGACGGAATTTTAATATATCCCCTTTTTTACCATACTTTTTGTGTTTGCAATGACATATTACAATACCTGGTTTTCAACATGCACATATGCGCCTCTCTCGATGTTCTAAAAGGCAAGATGACAGATAATCCCTTACCGCAGCAATTTTACTGAAATTGGTGGGGTTGGCAGCCATCTTCCAAAACAGGAGCCTAGGCGGTAAGGCTGGTGGACATGCCAGGCTGGGCCTCTGGCTTGTGATGAAGGCAAGAGGGAGCAATGGAATCACAGACCTAACTCCAGAGATGGAAGCACAGGACTTGCAGCAACGATGGAGGCAAGGGCAGTGAGATTCAGCATCAGCAGTGGTAGTGAGGGAGAGGGACACCGGCGGAGGCTAGCATCCAGCTATGTACACATCAAGGATGGCCGGATCTGGCATCAATGATGGTGGGAACAGCCAGATTCAGCTTCCGCAGTGGGGGTGATGGTGAGGAAAAAAGGTAGGGGGTGATACGGGGCGACAATCACAATTGCAAGGGGTGGCGGCTGCGGATGCAGAGGCAAGCGGCTTAGGGTATCTTATATTGGGCCGGGCTGAGTGGATTGCCTCACTTGCCCCTTTCTCACCTTCCTACTTTGTATACAGGCCACCTAAGCAAGGCCAATTAATAGGCACTGCATAACGCCTTTATAACAGTACTTCCTAAGAAATTTAGGTTTATACTTCAGCATGAAAACTTCGTGCCTCCAGCGTGGAGTAGGGTGGTGCGAAGCACCAAGGAGAAGGAAGAAAAGGATAGGGGATAACTTCTGCTTTGCTTTATTGGGCATCGCATCTTGAGTAAGCCTCGTGCAACAAACCAACAAAAACAATCACTTAGCATAAACAAACTGATCTTATCTAACTTATCTTGATTCTTAAGCAATAGTAAGCATCCTAATCCTCTTAACTTAATTGGTTTGTGCCAATCCACCCTACTTGTTGTACCTAGCATAAGTGCATCACCACATAACAATAACATGTACTATTTGTAATCAACTAGGTATATAGCAAGGATTCATTTCTTCCTTAATGCCCATATATATATATATATTACACACACAAAATAGGAATCAAACATGTACATGCTACTCTACAAATATGAACAAATTTTAAAAGACTGTCATGCGACCTGCACCCTCGGCACTCTAAACTGAATGAAGAGGATGAATCTACCTATTGGAACCGTAAAGTGGCTTACTCCCTTGTACTTCCTCCAGTCGGAAATACATGTCTATTACGACATTGACACAGTATCTACTATGACACTTTGACTAATAATATCTATAAAAAACATATCATCTCAAATGGACTTATAGTAAAACCTTGTGTTATCATCTATATAAAATTTTAGATATTTATATTCAAAGATAAAAGGTTTTACTTAGGACAAACCTAAATATTTCCAATCAGAGAAAGTAATCCCTTTGATGAGCTGATGAGCATAGCAGGTGTTTGATACTTAGATTCATATAGGTAACTCATTGATTTTTAGTACATATGTGTTTGTTGTAGGTGTGAAAAGCAACAAAACTAGTTATCTTATAAATCAACACATGTGGATGGCATTTAGAAAATTTTTTGCTAGCATCCACTTAACCAGTGGTGGAAACCTAATGTGGTTACATAATCAATGGAGGTCACAAGCTATGACAACAAAGAAAACCTAAGCATATAGTACTTTCCACAAAGGAAAAAAAACACCTGAGTTAATGATGAGTTTGAGAGACAAACTATGATTCCATGAGAAATTGGAAACCAATCTCATTTCAAATGGAAAAGGAAATCTCTTACACCATCGAATCCAGGCATCAGAACATGAATAAAATGTGAACAAAGCATCAAACGTGCATTGAAACTCTCTAGATTACTACTTCAATAATGATACCAACATCTTCATTGACCAATTTTGTGTAGAAATCACACACGTGCATTTGTCTATACAAATTCTTAAACGCACCGAACACATGACACTTGAAACATGTCACCTTTTCTAGAAGACATCGGAAACACAGATCTTTGTTGCTGAACACTACAAAATCATGTATATTGCTGCTGGACATGATTTAATGTCCAGCAAAATGTCTACTTGTCCAGCAAGATCATATTTCTTAAAAACATTTGCTGCAGGACACTAGACTTTGTTTAGTATCAACTATATACAAAGTTGTAGCATCTAGCAGCAAAGATCAGTTCTTCTGATGTCTTCCAGCAATGATGGCACGTTTTGAATGTCCTGTGGCAAAATTAACCAAGGAAGCTTACAAAAATAAGAAAAAAGAAAAGAAAAAAATACAAACAACCTATGGAATGTCGTGAAGTGTGAAAATAGTAAATCACAACTATCATTGTGTAGAAGTATTTAGGAAAAATGAAAATCAAACAAGCGAATGGAGCGACATAAACATGAGTACATGACCCACGACAGAAATAAACTTTCAGATGACCCACGACATAAACAAGCAAATGGAGCATACATGTTTCAGTGAGTCGTTTGAGGGACCAAAACTACCATCCTTCTGCCCCCTTGAAACACGATTCTGTCTCATGCTTTCACTCATTGCTCGAACTGCTCTGAAGACAAGAAAAACACATTTAAAAGTCAGCCGGGACAGATAATGTCTCCGAATAAATAAGAGCCAAAAAAAATGTTATGGGAGAAGTTCCTAACTTGCTTATGGCCAATTAGCAAAAGAAACAAAATGCATGTAAAAATTCTGTGATATTTTTCAAGAAAAACTAAATGGCCAAATAGTCAAACAAACACAGAAAAGATTGAAATCATCAATGGCTATTACAAAAGAAACAAAAATACGTGCTTTGACGCAGAGATGTAAGGTGTTATATGACTCAAACTTTGGACCACAATAAAAGTAAACCTCAACATATAATTCCTGAACTTTATGAACCATGTTTCTTAGGTAGCATAAGAACTAGAGAAGACAAAAGACATCTGAATAGACATAAGTTACTGAAATATCAATATTTTATACAAGTGAAATATAATGTTTAAACTAACAACTATTTGTTTTCATTCATTTCATTGTTTGCTCAGAAAGGGGTGAAAAACTCTCCTATTGCATCTTAAAGAAAACCAAAGATTTTAGCGAAGTTGTGCTGTACAGTAATAAAACTAAAATCACTGTGTTTTCACTGGACTTAGCAGCTGACCATTATTTGACACAAATCAGAGCTGAAAACCATCTTTGCCAACCTCACAATATCATCACTGATTTCAGGAGTAACATTAGTACTCCTCCGTGCTCTATGTGTATTTGATGTTGATGCGCCATCTGACCTATGATCAAGCCAAACATGTTTAATTAGGGCAAAATGAAGTAGTACTACTGGATTAAAAATATTGATTCCACTAGTGCTATCAAAGTTAAGCTCATATAATTTCTATTTCTAAGGATTCTGCTGCTGACCCTTTTGTTTTTTCTGCCTCCCCAAGACCCCAACCCTCACAAAACAGTATATAACTAAAGGGTATACAGATAAGTGATCCCCTTCCAACAAGTCAAAAAACCTGTGACAAAGGATAAGAGAAAATATGTCTCCAACAAATAAATTAACTTCTACAAAGTTGTAACCTTATCACAACAAGTTCCTTAGGGTGACAAGCCCAAACCTATAGGGCTAGTGAGGCATGGCAAGGTATGTCTGATGCGTGCAGCAGCAAATCTTGGCCAGTAGTATCAGCAATGAGACATCATCTTAGCGAAGCACAGCATCACAGGCACGATCGATAAAGATCATGTTAGAAAGGAGCACATGCCAAGCGCAGAAACGGCACTCCGCATATTACATAAAATTATCTTGTTGGTGATAAGGTGATTCCTTTTCAACTGTTTTTTACTGTAAATACAGTAGGGGAGGCCCCCACTGTAAGAATTTTATTAAAAAAAAAATCTATGGGCCTCAAACTCTACAGAGCCTGAGAAGGAAAGAAGGGGAACTCAAACTTAGACAAAGGGGCTCAACAAGGAAGGAAAGCTGGTCTTTTTGAACCACAGAATCTATGGGCTTGTAGACTAGCTTTCTCAAAGAAGTTTTGTCTCCAAGAGTAAAGGATGGCGATAACATGATCCATTTTCATCTGTAGCAAATGACATAACTTTTCATCTGTTGTGGCAAATGGCACTTAGCTTTACAGCACTGAAGGCAGGGCAAACTTGCATAGATTTTATTTCTCAAACATAAGATGCTAATCACAAAGCAGGATTGCTGGTACCAGGCGTTCGTCACAAAGCAGCCACTCTGCAGGTCGTGTCGAGGACCAGCGAGGGATAAGATTAAAAATAACAGAAGAGTCAATGCCTACGATTGCATGGTTGCAAAAATCGATGCCCATGCTGAAACCAGTAATTTCATGGGTTTGCTCAAGTTCAAGCTCTACTTCACCAGAGGCAACGAAGGAACATGTTGTCTTCTCTACTGATGGAAACTATACTTGGAGAGGAGAATAGCCATAAGGAAGAAGATGAATGTTGGAATGCTTTCTTTCCTAAAAATAGGTTACCTACACACATAGAGCCCACAGCCATTGTTAATGAGGTGTGGCAACATGGTCTAGACTCAGGAGTCACATAGGCCAAACAAGGTCAATTTGCATTTTTTGTTGTTGTTGTTTGGGGGCGGGGGAGCAGGGGGGCGGTATCGATTGTACTTGTTTTGATATTTCGATGATGTAAAATTAAACAGGTATTAGGGTTTAGTGTCGTTAAAACTGAATTGGCCATTGTTCATTTTCTGTCCATGATTCTTTTTCACATTATATGGTAAATGCGACTCATCACGGATGCAGCAATATATGCCTGTTTGGGAACTAAAACAATGAGGATCAGAATTTGCCTCTTCTGGTTGGTTCAAATTGAAAAGTACACAAAAGAAACTTACTGAGGTACCTTGACACTGCTACAGCACCACCATATTGTCTATCACCCAGCATTGAGCGCCCACGAACTCTGGATAGCGGATGCTCTGGACTACAGGAACAAAGAAATGCATTTGAGGAAAAAGAAACCTCATCTATGAGGAATCCATATTCTATGTTGGGATGTTATATGAATTATGAATATAAGAAGGAAATGTCATACAGTGCAGTAAAAAGGAGAACTAAAATAACTAGCAGATAAAGCTTCCATAGAACACTCAAAAACAAGGACATTTTGCACTTACAGCACCTTTACTTCTCTCCAATCATTTTAATCACTTGATGTACTTCTAAATAAACCTTAACTCCATTTTAGGGTTTCAAACAGCAAAATTAGCTTGAAAGGCAAATAATGATAATGGTAAATCGAGGATTTGTCAGATGCCATGTAGAGTCAAGCACTAAGTACATCACTCAGCTACATGTAGCAATAATTCAACTGCATCTCATGTCTTGTCATGTTCATGCTACTTGTTAGTTTCCATACAAAGGTTAAGGAGAGAGATAAATAAAGAAACAAAAATACCCACAATTCGACAAGCCTTAAAGCAGAGTAACTAAAACAAAGCTTGGATGCAAAGGACTGAAAGTGCACTTATAACATGCCAATAGACAGAGCTATTGAAGTTTTGTACTTTATGTCATAGCACATGCCACTGGTATTAGAAGTGTTTCTTGAAATTTCAAAATCCAAAAAATTCAATTAGTAATTTATATGTAGTACCCCCATCTAGTTAAGATAGATCTGATAGTTAAGCCTAGTGCTATGTATCTTAATATTTCCTGTCATTTGCTTTTCAGGTTTCTAATAGCCATGTATTAGGAATATGCTCAGCATGCACTTTAGTGGTTAGAATATGCTGTAGCAGGTAGACCACTTGCCCTATATAGCGTGTGTTTGGAGGGAGGGGTGATGTGGGTTGGGGCGGGTTGGATCCAGATTTGGTAGTGTTTGGTTGGAGGATGAGGTAGGTTGGGTTCGTCCCCCATAGGGAATATGCCATGCAGATGCTGGTTCGATCCATTTCTCAGAAACAAAAGAATCGAGGCAACCCACTTCGCTTGTCACGCGTCTTGCCCTCCTGTGCGGTGGTGGTGGAGCTCCTGGGGCAGGCAAGCCGTGCCTTCTGTGAGGGCGACCAGTCTCCTGCGGGCGGTGGTGGCGGAGCTCCAACGAGCAGCGACGGCAGAGCTTCAACGGGGCGGCGACAGCGGAGGTCGCGCTCCCGCGGGCGGCAGCAGGCAGCGCTCAAGGTCGCGCTCTCGTGTGGGTGAATGTCGCGCTCCCGCGTGCGGCAGAGGGCATGGCTGCTCGGCGTGCACGGCAGCACGGGACGGCCTGAGGAGCCTCAGCGCGTGGTGGCATGGGGCGGGCTCAAGCTGTGCTTGGCCTGCAGCAAGCGAGCACACCACAGGATGCAGCAGCCAAAGCGGCGGCCAGCTCGCACCAGCGGCCTGGAAAGGGAAAAAGCAGAGGAAGGGAGAAGATCTGACAGTATGACATGCAGGTCCCACATGACAGATATGCAGATCCCACCAAACTCTATTCCATCATCCAAACAAAAAACTAGGATGAACCCAACCCTGTAAACCAAACAGGAAAACAGCAGCACCAAAATCCCTTCTTCATGGAGACCTTCATCATTGCTGCCTGGCATATTTGGAAGCAGAGAAACAACTTCATTTTTGACAGAGGCCAGCCTTCTTTCTCTTCTTGGAATAACCTCTTCTGTGAAGAGGCCAAACTTCAGGCTTTTAAAATGAGAGATGATAAATGTGCAGCTTTTCTCCTCTATTTAGATCTCTCTTAGGCCTCCCTGGCTTTTAGCCTGCGGTTCCCTTCCCGCCGTGGCTACCTCAGCCCTCCGGGCTCCGGTTGGTTGGTTTGTTGTTTTTCTCTCTTTTTTGTACAGGTTTCTGTTTTTATTTAATAAAATCCTACAGTGGGGGCCTCCCCTGCTGTTTTTCCCGTTCAAAAAACAGGAAATGGGTTGAACCCATCCTGAAAAAACAGGGTTGGGTCCAACCAATCCTCTTTGATCCCAGAATCAAACACATGCTAACTAGCAGTGGTGTTGGACCTTCTTGTATCCCAAGCTTGCCTTTCAATTCAATCCAAGCAGCATAGGGCCAAGTTGTCCTCTGACAGCCCCTACCCATATCTGATCCTGAGTCTATATTTGTGGTTTTGGGCCAACAAGATCCACCTTGAATGCATGCAATCAAACTTACTAAAAGTAGGCCTACATATCTGTATAAATACCATTGGATCAATTATATTATATGAAATCATCAGCAGATTTGCCTCCAAATACTTTTGTTATAAGTTATCATGTTTTAATAACAAAACTATATTAAAGTGACAACACATATGCTGACACAATTTTCATGTGGACAATTTAATGAATACTGGTCCCAAAGTTGACTTGTATGCAGATCGGAGATGCCAGAAACAAATCACGCCTGTGGCTGCATTTATGTGTTCTTTGCTAGGTCCTTTGTATTTGTTTTTTATGAAATTTCAGTAGGATTATGGAACTAGCCACCTAGGGATGCAGCCTTACCTGACCTAGGCCTAGATCCACCACTGCCTGAGTGATCATAATAAGGCAGTATGAGTTGTGGCAGCCTGGCAGAAAAGAACTGAAGACAAACTAAAACTAGAAACATTATTGTCGTTTTTGTCCATTCAATGACAATTGCTACTAAGTTATACGATATCAAAAAAAGAACCTTGAACTCGCAGTTCTTTGATGTTCGTTCACAACTTTATCGCGGCTGCGACCACAGAATGCATTTGCAACATTTGGCTCACTATGCGATGAACTGAAAAAGCACAAGGAAAAAATTCTAAATGAGTAATTTTGCAGCTAAGTGTGCAATGAGAAAACCAGTAAACATGGAAACAAAAGAAAAATAAAACCACTGAACAAGCTTGATTATATGGCGTACCCACTCATTTTACCCTCCATAGAATTTGTCGATTTGAGCATGATGTTTCGTAGTGAGAGGACTTTGAAGGATCTATTGCCGTCTTCTTGCTCTTGCCTGAAAAAGACACAGGGGGTGTGGCTACAGTGCTCATCACATACCAATAAACCATAGCAAAGAATTTCAAAGTAACCACAATTTAATTCCACCCTGAAATGTTCTGTTTGCATTTATTAATGAATTTGTCACAGGTCCAAACGGGCCCCCAGTGGTGGGCCCAGTGCATCACAGAGGAGGGCCAGGGCCAGTAGCCCTGGCTGAGAGAATAACGGGGCAGCAGCCTCCCTGGGCAGCCGACCCCTCCTCCCAAGGAGTTCATGTCAAACTAGAGTTTGAATAAAATAGGAAATTCAGATTAGGAAAGATAGAGTTTGTGCGGACTCTGCCTCTAGTTTGCTTAGGGAACAAGTCATAGGAAGTATAAATATAGGATTAGTCCTCAAACTCTCTTGCTCCCTAACCCCTTGTGCGGACCCTCTTCCCAGTGATGCCACCACCCCCTATGTTAGATTGTATTACAGATTCCTTGCCTCATACAGCCTGACTAGGCTATATATATGTAAACCCCTTGTGTGTAATCGATAATATACCAAACAGTCAAATACATCCTCTATCACGGTATCAGATAGGTTCCTTTCCTAACCTAATTTGCTTCCGCATCTCATCTACGATGCCATCGTCGCCAACTTTCTTGCACGAAGTCTCTTTCATTGTGTGCTGCCCCTTGCGACACAATCCTCCATTCCCCAATATGCCCCACTCCAAGCGCATCGTCCACCCTCTCTTGCATGATGCTCCCTGCTCTGCACAAGCCGTTTGCATCGGCACTTTCTCCTTGTCATGACTCAGCAGTCAGCACATCAAGGAAGTACATTGGGCTGCTGAGCCCCGTGCGGCAAAGACCACCCGTCTTGAAGTCGAACGCCTCAAACAGGAGGAAAGCCGTCACACAGAGAAGCACATTGAACCTATGTTATAGCACAGACCGCGGCTGCCACCGCTGCTCTTCATGTCCGGGTCATCTCTGTGGTCAACATTAAGCTGCTAATCCCTATCACCCCGATGTTTTCTCCACAAACTACAGCTGCCGGAGGAGCTTGTTTCTCAACACGCTTGGCTAGTACGTCCTAACCGATGTCAATGATGACACTGCTACCGACATCCACAGGCAACGAACAGATTGCACAGTGCTCTCATGGCTTTATAGCACGATCTCCCCTGACTTGGCCAAGCTCGTCACGATGACCAACACTACTGCTCGGCAAGTTTGGCTTACTCTTGAGGAGCAATTTATTGGCAACAAGGAAACATGTGCATTAACTTCAACGCAGAGTTCCACACCTTCGTCCAAGGTGATCTGTCCATCATGGATTAGTGTCGTTACCTGAAGACCATGGCCGATGCACTAGCCGACTTGGGTGAGCCGGTCCTTGATCGGACACTTGTTCTCTGTTCTTCACAGGCTTAATGAACAGTTTGGCTACATGGTTGCCCTCCTCAAGTGCTTCTCACTGCCCTTGGCACTGGATATGGTCAAGCAGGTGCTTCGGTATCTTTGGATCATGGTCTTCAGCTCTTTCCCACTACTCTGACCTCCTTGGTGGCTTACTCTGACGCTGACTGGGCCAGTTGCCCTGATACTCAGGTGCTCCACACCCGGCTATGGTGTTTCTCTTGGTGATAAACTTGTGTCTTGGTTCTTCAAATGCCAGCACAAGGTTTCTTGTTCTAGTCCCGAGGCTGAATACCAAGCTGTTTCTAATGCTATTGCTGAAACTTGTTGTCATGTGTATTGTGACAACATTAGTATCGCAACAAACTAAACATGTCAAGATTGAGTCCTATTGTATTACAAAGTGCAAACTAAACTTGAATAGCTGCAACAGTCACCATATCAGAAACTATGGTGACTGTTGCAGCTATTCGAGTTCTTCAAGAACCTACTACTCCCTCCGTTCCAAATTATAAGACGTTTTGGCTTTTCTAGATACCTTGTTTTTACTATGTATCTAGACGTAGTCTACATCTAAGTGCATAACAAAAGTGATGTATCTAAAAAAGTCAAAACATCTTATAATTTGGAATAGAGGCAGTACTTCTCTTCTCAGTATGCGAACATCTTCACCAGGGGGCCACCTAGTTCTGTCTTTCTAGAGTTCCGTTCTAGTCTGGGTGTTTGTTCCACTCTTCGTGGAGTGTTAGATTGTATTGCGGATCCCTTGCCTAGTACGGCTAGATTAGGCTATATATATAACCCCCTTGTGTATAATCGGTAATATACCAAATGCATCCTCTATCATCCTACGCCAGCACTTGCTCTAGGCCGCCGGCCTCCCCTTGCGTACGGGTGACCATGGGTCTCCGTCGCCTTTCTATCCCTCACCCTCTCACCTCCTTCCACTATAATCTACGCAATCCACCGCCAACCAATTTACTCTCATCACATAATTGTTCCCAAATATCAAGTTAGCAACCAAAATGTCATTTTAAGTTTCAAACACACAATTTTCTCAAAAGCAGAAGCACAAAAAGTAAACTGACGGTGCATTAGATAAGACAATTTAAACATCAGAAAAATTCTCAATGTTTCATCTAAATCTAAAACATTATAAAAAGGTAAACTGGAGTAAATTTTATAAAACAAGAAAGGCTTATGAAGAAAAATATCTTAAACTACAACATTAAAAGTTCAACATACAACATTGGAAACAATCAATGCTCTTGTTGTGTCAATGGTAGCACTAAAGAAAAGTAAATCTATCAGTTCCAAGTACTCTCACTGTGGATGTGTAGCATTTCCAGCAACTTGGTCCTACATAAGATTCAAAGACGCATAGTTGGGAAATATGACACCCTACTGGTACTGATTTGCAATTCCATGCACATAGTTCAAAACTAAATATCATATAAAGTTACAGACTGTTAATGCATTAATACTCGATTCATGGGACCAAAAAGAACTACTACCAAATACCACTCAAATGGAAATTCACAAGTATACCTTTGAGCACATAGAGGACTATTTGGTTCAAGAGGAGAATCAGAGGAATCATAGTCGGCTGAATCACTTTCTGCAGCTGCAGACATATGGGATGTGATAACAGCTTTGGATGAAAATGGAACTAGTTGTCCTGGAAAACGCATCAGGTCAACTAGAAACTCCGCAGATTTCAGCATGACCACAACAGACATATGTTTGGACGAATCATCATATCCATGAGGTTCTTCATTTGGAATGCCCTGCACAAGTTAGGATTAGGAAATTCCATTTGAAGAGATGAATACTATTTTATGTTCATACATGCTGATGGAAGGTAAAAACATACCACCAGCAGTTTAGAATCTATACCAACTGAGTCAGCAAGGACTTTAAATAATATAGCTTTGGGCCTGCAAGACCCATGTCTTATCTGTCCCAGCAATTGAACTCCTCTATTTTCTAAGAAATGATAAAGTTCTTCAGAGGAAGTTCTTGCGGGACTGAGATGTGGGTTTGGTCGGTTGTAAAAGTCAAAAACCTGAAATTATCATTAAAAATCTGATGTTAAAGAGAAGTAATAAAAACTCAATATGGCATTCATACAGGTAGGAAGAATAAAAATAATCAATGGTTTGGAAAGACAAAAAATAATTTATACTTCAAGCACCAAAATTACAAATCACCAAATACATGAGCAGAAGCAGAAATGGGACAGTTTCAACTAGGAAAATTCTATGTAAACCATTTTAAGGCAATCGATCACAAGGATGAATCTTGCAGCACTCTGAAGGTGGGAAAAGTTGGCATGATCATCCTACATTTTGTAAACAAACCCACAGAGAACTTACCAAACCTGCAATTTTTTTTATCATTGCAGCAGGATTTGAACTCGATCCTTTTACCAGTGCTGTGCATAGCTGCTTTAAGGCAGATAGCTTTTTATCTCTTTCTATGTCCACAAGGATAATCTCAGCCTTAAATCCTTCTATTCCAAGAGAATAAAGGTCATCAGGAGAAGGTATGGTATCAAAACGCTCCTTGAGTCTCTTTTCCTGCAAAGTTCAGAGTCAACAGGTGAACTAAAATGCCAAAACAAGCTACTCATAATCATTTAACAAGTTAATGTCATAAAAAGGCTTCCATACCGGAATAATGGAATAAAAACCATTGGGTATTGGACCTGAAAGGGATCCACTAGACCATAATGTCTGAGTAGCCTGAAATGAATGACCAACTTCCCTAGAATCAAGGGAAGAATATGCAGAATCAAAACTCCTTTCCTGTTTAGTTAGGGACAGGGACTGGAACTTCTGCTCCAAATGGGAGGGCCAATTCTGATCTGAAGGGTGTGTCTGGGATCTTCCTTCATCCCCTGGCAGATCATCCATCTCCAAAATATGGTGAAATATAGAATCATTTTGCTTCAATTATCATCCTTCAAGGCCACCCTACATTTAAATGAACAAGGAAACAAATTGAACATAATATCCTGACAATTAAAAATTGAGAATTATGAAATTTATTTTTTGAGACGTGGTGAGGCCTCAAATTCTTTACAGAAAACAAAGTCTCACAAAGTCTAAGAACAACAAGAAAAAGAAAAAAAAAAGGATGCCAAGGAATTATCGGATCACAATGACATGTTCATAAAGACCGAATGTTACTATTCAGCATGTACAAAACAATATGTAAATGTGCCGAGCACAACTCAATCAACTTTAGAGCAGGTTTGAGTAAATACTTCACAATTGTGGCAATCTGATTTATGTTATATTGTTAATTCAAATGATCAAATATATGAGCTGTGGGTGTCTGAATGTATATTGCCAAATCCAAATGAGGATTGCCATTTTCATGTTACAAATTCCTTTATCGAACAAAGAGGACTAAGCAGAATTGATCACTATGTGGATAATTCAATGACTTCAGCATGCTCCAGACATGATGCAAATATATTGCTACCAGTTATTGTGAAACATTAATTTCCTTGTTATGTCACAAATGCCACTCAGTCTCTAACAAGAACTATCGTGCGAACCAATTTACAACTGTTGAAGACCTCTCCCCATCAGCTTAAGCTTTTGGGTTGAGCTGGTCGGTGTATGCAACTCAATATGATATCAAAGCCAAAGGTCTTGAGTTTGAATCCTTATTAGCGCGATTAAATAAAATATTTTGTTGCTCGCTCCTATCCCGCGTTGAGGCCTGAGGGAGCCTCCACGTGAGGAGAAGTGTTGGAGTAAGTGAATTGTCCACCTCTCCCCATCAGCTTAAGCTTTTAGGTTGAATTGGTCGGTGCATGTAACTCAATAACAACCAATAATGAAGCACCAACATCTTTCTAATAGAGTATCTATGCTCAGCGACATCACCATCACAACCATAGCTTCATCAGACCCAAATCAAAATGAATTTTAATTATTAGGTTCAGAATAGTTTATAGCAGGGATGAAAACGTTAGGGAAAAGCTTTAACCACATCCAATTTCACATTTTACCTAAAAACGAAATCAAAATCAGGAAAGCCGGTCGGAAAATGAAATCGGTATGTCAGGATGTCAGAAATAGAGCTACTTGATTAGGAACATGTCGATAGCTGTCAGGAACTGATAATTAATGTCACGACGATCGATGGACCAAGCCATAGAACAATAGTGATACCATAAAATTATAATGACCAACAATTGAGAATAGTTTTTTTAAGGATTAAGTCCACTATTGGCCCCTCAACTCTTGCCTTTGTCAAATTATAACCCGCAACTACAAAATCATCTAACGTTGACACCTCAGCTATCAAAACCGTTTAATTTTGACCCAAGAGTCATCTGAAAACCACTCAAAACCGCCTCGGGAGTTCGGTTTTGATAGTTGAGGTGCCAAAGTTAGCCAATGGCAAGAGTTAGGGGGGCAAAATGGACTTAATCAAATACATTAGGTTTTTTTATATATTTATGATTATGATATCTTTATTTTTTTAGATTTACTTATTGATAAATATTTATATGTATTAAAATATTCACCTACACTTTAGTGTTAGTAATTTCTTCAACTACAAAGTTGTAGGTCTCATCGAGATCTACAACTTTAGTGTTGGTAACTTCATCACCGGATCGAACAATTTGAAAAATTATAATTTCAAAAATATGAGAACATTAAAAACCGTAAACTGATTTTAAATGAAAAGGTTGTCAACTACAAAGTTGCCTCACCAATATCTATAAGTTTGGATTTGGTCATTTCTCCATCCAAATTCGTTCAAACAATTCTAAAATTTTAGATTTTAAAATATAAGAACTTCAAATAGAATTTTGGGGCCGTAAATGATTTCAAATAAAAATTCATCAACTACGGAGTTGTATATCTCATCAAGATCTACAACTTTGGTTATGGTCATTTCTCCATCCAAGCACGTACGAATAATTCAAAAAGTTTTGAATTTCAAAATATAAAAACTTCAAACGTATTACGTATAGATTATATTTTAAATAGATTCGAATTTGTATTTAGATAAAAAAACTGTAAATGTAGATAAACATTTGAATACATATAAATATTTCTCAATAAATAAATCTAAAATACAAAAATATCTAAAAAAATAAAGTACTTGATTAAGTCCATTTTTGGCCCCTTAACTCTTGCATTTGTCTAACTTTGGCTCCTCAGCTATCAAAACCATTCAATTTTGACCCTCAGGCGGTTGATAGCTCTGGGGTCAAAATTAAACGGTTTTGATAATTGAGGTGCCAAAGTTAGAAGGTTTTATAGTTGGGGGTTAAAATTTGACAAAGGCAAGAATTGAAGGGCCAAAAATGGACTTAATTTTTTTTTTAATATCGCTCCCTTTTACCTAAGAAATTGATGACAACAAAAAAAACATGGAAAAAGGAACACGTACTTTGTTAGGCTGACCACCTACCCCATGATCCATTCGCTTCTTTGCTACCTGCTTGGTAGCCTAACTCTACTGCAGCATTAGATGGGCTCTATTGCATTCTATGTGCGTCAGGTCAACTGAGCCACATGCTACATCTAGAGCTTCCATATGCTTGGTTACGCATACATGCATATGCCATGGTGCTCTATATAATGGTACATTGGTACCAAGGGATCGATCGCATGTTGACCAGTTGTACCGAACTACCGACTGACCAAAAAATTAGAAGCCTTGTGGGAATTCTTGGTTAAATACAGGAACTGATAAAGCGGTCAGGAAATTGCCTGAACCTAAAAACCCACAGCAAAGCAGGGTTCACATGCTAGTATTAACCTATTCTTGTGGATGCAAATTAAGGACTTTCCACCAAAGAATCAATATACGCATTAATGTTAAAACAACACCAATACTTGCATTTAAACTTCAAAACTTAACAGTATTCTCTTAGATTGATTTCCATGGGTGTTTTCCACATGAAACAACTGACACGTTCTAGATGTTTTGTCCCATTTTATGTTAATGTTATGCACAAAGAAATTACTTTCGTGCATCTGAACACTTATAACATGATTAGTCAAGTACAACAGGAACACCAGATACATCAGTGCTCCTCTAAATTTGCAGGAACACAGCTAGAAACATGTTCTGCAAAGGTTCAGATTTCACGATATGTTGATTGCACAGATTTGTTAAAACGGAACAGTGATTTCAGAAAGGACTATAGGAGCAGAACCAGAAACATGCTCTGCAAAGGATCAGACTTCACAAGCGCATATGTTGATTGTACACAGATTTATTAACACAGATCAGGGCATATAGCATGCATGCTAGATACCAACAATTCAATTTTTTCATCAGCACTTTGAATTCTCATTCAAATCAAACCTCAAATAGAATAAAGTAAAATTGTTGGTCACTTCAGAATTTGACACATTAATCAGTCAAATTTAATCTTGTATCTACAGTCATTTCCCACCAGAAAAAGACAATAGTCACACATAAAAACCATAAAAAGACAATGAAAATGCACCATATCTTAATTCAAGGTTTCCAGCACCCCTTCCACCAGAGATTGTAAAGCCAATCACTATCAAGCTCCAACACAAGAGAGAGAAAGGGGACAGGTGATGTTACAACCAAGGCAACCAGGTGTGAATGTTAATGTGTAATCACATTAACCAACAGCCTCATGTTTGACTAGCATGTACACCCATCGGGGAATTTGAAACAAGTACTCCCTCCAGTTTGGTAAAAGAAGTCGTTTCGGACAGCGACACGGTCTCCAAAACATAACTTTGACCACTTGTTTCTTTAAAAAAAATTATTGAAAAGTGGTATATGTATATTTTTATGAAAGTACTTTTCAAGACAAATTTATTTATATAACTTTTACATCTCTGAACTCAACAATTTAAAAGTTACTTATTATTTATATTCTTAATGTTTGACTCAAATCTTGTCCAAAACGACTTCTTTTACCATATTGGAGGGAGTACTACAATTACCATTTAAACTGGCACGGAGTCTTCAGCCAATCTCTAATGGACCGGATAACAAGGCGAGCTTAACTACAGTTGGCGACCTAAGCTTATCCAAAGTCCAGCTCAAAGTGTTTGACCACGAGTCAGCAGCCTAAATTGATCTCGCCCACAACAAACCAGCGCAGCCGCAGTCACCCCATAGGAGCTCCTCATTGAAAACCGTATTCACCCACAACAAACCAGCGCAGCCGCAGTCACTACACAGGAGCTCCCCATTGAAAACAGTATTCACGCAAAGTCAAACCCCAGCGGCGTTGACAAATGACAAAGGCCAACACGGCGAAGACAGCATTGCCCGTTGCCATCATCCACTCGCTCTCCCGCATCAATCCCAGACCGGCAACGGAGCACGTCGCCCATCGATCGAGCGCGCAGGAATGTCCACATTCGAAGGGTAGAGAGAACGGAGGAGCTGACCTGTGGCGCGGGCGGCGAGCCTCGCCGCGGGATCCCCGGCGGAACCCAACCTAATCCGGCGCCGCGGGACGCGGGGGCGCCTGGGTGCGTCGCGAGCGAGGCGGCCGGGTGGCGGTGGTGGTGGTGGGAGCGCGGCGAGGCTGAGGCCGAGGCGTGTGACTGAGGCGAAGGAGGTGGAGAAGGGGATCTCGTGATGTGATTAATTAGCGCAGGTGGGGAGAGGGGGTTGCTTGCTTTTAATTGTGGGGTTAGGGATTCGTTCACGAGGCGCGCGAGATGCCAGAACGACTTGCCTCCTCTGGGGCTCTGGCGGATTAGAACGGGCGAATGGAGGAGCCAGACACCGGAGGAGAGAGGCTGCCCGTGGGGGCCAATCGGCCAGTTGGCCAGTTATGGGCCAGGCCTGGGAGTTGACTCGTCAGAGACTGGACAGCTGCCTGCTTAGCGCGTGAGCCGGTAGGAGATTCTATTTTCAAAGAATTTCAAAAAAAAAAAACAATCTGGCTACAAAAATTCAGGCCTCCGTTGCGTAGGAACTAAACATGACCTAAGAACATGTATTATACTCCTCTCATTTCAAATTATAAGTCGAATTTTGAAGTGTCAAAGTTTTTAAAGTTAAACTAAATTTAAGATAATACTCCCTCCATTTCGGTGTCGTCTTTCATGCAGATCTTCATGGGTGAAAACTCATGTCCAGTTCTCTGGCGGGACGATGATGGCATTTGCAGATATCATTTTCTCATTGGAGACGTTACTTTTGGAAGATTCCTTAGTTTGTCGGCTTGGTGCCGACAACGAGATGATGACTCCTTTGCATATACACCAGATGCTTCGTGTTGTTACCAGAATACAACATTTAGTGTCTTCACGGTGGTCGGTGTCCAACGATCTTTCAGTAGCCTTATTAGGTCTGACAGACGTGTGTGGTGACATTGTCTCGACGTTGGTGGTCATACTCTTGTGGAGTCAATATCACGGAGCAAGTCATTTGTCACGTAGAACTACTAGACTTCTTTGTTGGGATATTTTTTTCCCTCCATCAATTTCTTTTATTTTAGTTTTCTCTGTTGTAATAATTTAGATTAATTCTACCTGTTCATAGATGAAGCCGGGTATAAAATATTATCCTTTATCTAAAAATATTGTAATATTTATGATACAAACTAAGTATTACTATATTCTTTATTAGTTATATTTTCATAATATATCTATTTGATATCATAAATTTTTATATTTCTCTCTATAATTTTGGTCAAACTTAAAAAGTTTAATTCTCTAAGATTTTTAGAATGACTTATAATTTGGAACGGAGGAAGTAGATGACCTTGGTTCATACCATGACAGGAAAGGCTCATCCAGAGGAATATTATTGGTACCATATGTTTTCACAGGATTTATTGTAGGTGTCTTTGGTTCACACGATGACAAAAAAGGGCTTTTAGGAAATCCAGAGGAATATGGTTGGTACGCTATGTTTTCACACGATTTTCATGGGGAAAAAACATCCGCAGGAACCTCTTTGCTTCACTAGCTCACGCATAGGAACGAGACAAATGGTCGTGAAAGGATGAATTCAATGCTCTTGCTCGCGTGCTGGTCCACATATTTTTCTCTAATAGCATATATTTTTTCTCTATAAAAATAACATGTTGTCACATTGTTAGTTAAACCAATCCCGTGATTCCTATTCCTCTAAATTTCATAGAACCATCCAAACAGACCCTGTTTGGATACAAAGTATTTTTGGAGTTTTCGGAAAATACTATGGTTTTGTGAAATACTTTGGTTTTAGAGTACTATGAAGTGTTTGGATGCAACCAATTTTGTAGTTTTCAGTACCATGGTATTGCTAAAATTATAGTCTTTTTGGAGTTTTAAAAACTCCAGTCTAGACCTCTTTTTTCTAACCATAGTTTTGGTTGCCTCTTGCTTCTAAAACTGAAGTTTTTTCATACTAGAGTTTCTCAAAACCACAACATCCAAACAGGGCATATAATTTTTCTATGTTTTCTGATTCTATGTTTTGCAGTGGCAATCTTGCGAAGTTTTTCCTAATCTAGTGTTTTCTCGTTCCTGTATTGCAAAGAGGGCCTAGAGTGTGGTATCGCTAGGACGGGCCAGTTTGTTCCATTTTTCTCAAGCTTTGGTTGTAGTTGATGGGAATTGTGAAGATCAACTATTGGCCCCTCTTTCGATTTTGGTGCCCAAGTATAACCAAACCGAAAAAAATGAGTACCCTAAATATTGGGGCACTCAACCGAGCAGCCAGCCTTCACTTCTGATTTCTTCTTCATGGCTCCACTCATGGCTTCTCCAAATCCTATTGACGACATCGTAGAAAGAGGGGAGTGCGGGGCATGGGTCACAACAACAATAATAGCATCTATAGCAACACTACCTATCACACTATCTATCGTATTTTTGGTAGTGGAGGATAATAAACTCACTTCGGCAGATACTTACTAGGTCACCCCCTTGGTCCCTCAAATCCCACTTCTACTGCTCACTACTATTGGGCCAACAAATGACTACCTATTTTCTCATTTGTATGTGTTTCCTCCATGCGCGACTCTTTCCTCCGCTGCAAGAGAACATTTACGTATGTCGCCATCGGTTCACCGCAGGAAACCGTCAGCGTCCTTGTCCTAGTGCCAAAATCGGTGTAGTAGGCGACCACAATGGCCGTCTGTAACACCCAGTTTTAACAACAAAATTAGGATCGCCATATGTGTGTCCAAAAAGTCCACACATACAACAATAGAATAAAGAATATCGAAAACAATATTATTATATAACGGAAACATAACTATATTAACACTTACATCTATTGAAGTATAGCGAAACAAAAATCAATCTTCTCTTTAGGCTCAAATCTTCACAGGGACAGTTGACTGGGTCTTCGTATGCCAAGCACAGCTGATAGCCTTCTAATAAACTCCACGACATCATCACTGATCTTCTGAGTAGTTTTGACCATAGTCTCGGGTTGTGGGGAGATGGCAAGGGTGAGTACATGTCGTACTCAACAAGTACAGACATAAATAAATGACATACAAGGCTTTGAACAAAGGTAAGCTGACACTATTTAACTGCGGTAAGCATTTTAGTTGGTCAAATTTTATTAGCACCTGATACTACTGATGAGTAAGATAAACCAACCTGTTAGTTAATAATAAGTACCACCATTAATATAACCATCAACCGAGGTAAACACCTCCATCTAAGAAACCATCATCTTATGTCTGTAAGTCCAACGGTCCAATTATAATCATGTGAGGGTCCAGGTCACTTGTAACCATGAGCACGGCTGATATATCAGTTTTTACACTCTTCAGAGATTGTACACTTTCCCCATGAGTAGTGATCCTCATTTACCTTATCACACTTCCGAGGTGTGAGGCGGGGTTTCAACGCGAGGCCTTTACAAAGATTCATCCAGCGAGCGATAACCACCTAAAGTTCCACCAGAAACCACAGCATCCAGAGGACCCCTAGGACCATGCCACATCTTGGGCCATCCCTCGTGGCGCTGCCCAGTTAGCACCATCACTAGAATCCTCTAATTAATTAGCCAAGTCTAGAGCCATGTAGCATCTCGTGGTTGCACTGTTATCCTGGGTAGTCCTCCAAGAACAAGTCCTAAAGGCGGACCCAAGCACAAAATACCAAGCACAAACCAAACTTACCATAACCACGATACCATACCATGTGCCCGAGTCTCTGAGTTCCATGTTGCTAAAAAGTAACTTTTAATCATAGTTCCATACACTTTAAGTCATCATTAACATATTCAAAAATATGGGGCATTTATATAGCAAGTATAGTTGCTTAGCATAGCAGTGCTACCCAATATGAAACCCAGGTAACAAGGAAGATATGGAAAACTAGAATAAACCTTAGGATTCACAAATTCAGACACAAGCATGCATATAGTGATTAATGGTGAATAGGTAAAGAACATGATCAAAGAGTGTTTGCACCTGCCTTCTTCAAGTTAATGTTGATCACAGTCCTCAAAGTCAAGCTCTTCTAGACTCACTTGCAACTCTTCGTCTAAACGCAACAAATATCGGCACACGGGAGCAAACATACAAGCAAACATGCACTAAATTAGAAAACAGTACACCAATACATGATAAAGGTATAACAAGCTTATAAAATTATTCTACTCGTAGAGAGGAACGCGTTGAACACAAAAACCACTAAAAACGGATCTACAACGGAGAAGTTACGGATTAAACAAGATTTTTTAATAAAATAATATATTAAATCTAATCTCAAAATTCAAAAGTTATAAACATGGTTAACAATTGCATAAATATGTAGATTATGAAATTACGAACCTAACACAACTTGAACAGGTCAAAATGGATTTAAAACGAAGTTTTTATAGTTAAAACAAATTCAGTGGCAAAGTTGGAAATATTGGAAAACGTATTTCGAAATAAACCGACCAAAAATACCTGTTTTAAAGATGAAAACGTATTCTGCGATTGCGCAAAGCACTGCAGGTTCTATACTTGAAAAACCTAGGGTCTCTTTAGCAAAACTCCAGGTCGAAGGGGTATAGGATGATTCTGTTCGTTGGATCTGTCTTTGATGGCTCCGATTAGAGAAGAGGAGGAAAAGGGGTGGCTGCCATCAGAGCAAATAGAGAGGGCGGCAGCGCCATTACCGGCCAAGCCCAGAGCTCGCCGGAGTTCTGCAATCCAGCGCTACAAAACCATGGGAAGACACAGGAAGGGTACCAAGGCGAAGGTCTCGTCCCTGCAAATTCACAAGAGGCGAGACCGGCGACGCATAGTGGCTATCTGCTACTGGGAGCTCAGAAAAACAGCGGCGGTGTTCCTGAGATCCACGGGGAGCTTGGTTAGGTGTTTCCAGAGGGAGAAAAGAGAGGAGACAGGTGCTTCCGCTTCATCATGCCCCGGCGATGCTTACCAACGACCTTTTGGAGGTCGGGGATCGACGATAGAGGGGAACAACGGTGGGAGCTCGAGCTTCAAATCGGTGAGATCCGGACGGAGCAGTGAGTGCATATTAGGGCTCGGGTTGGCTCAATTTTGGGATGAGGGAGGGCAGTTCGGTCGTGGATGCTATATATGGAGCTCAGACGTGGGTAGGAAGCAAGGAGGGGCAGATTCGAACAGGACTTCGCGCAGTCGGCTCGGCGAGGACTCCATCTCCAGGGAGAAGACGACTCCGCCATGTGGGGCCATCCGGTCAGCGAAAGTGGGAAGGAGTGGGAGTGGGTCTGCTTTGGCATAGAGATAGAGGGGAGAGGCGGGCGCCCCGCGCGGGCTCCTGATCACCAGTGGGCCGGCCTGGAAATTGTGGGCCGAGCGAAAAGGAGAAGGTGTTGGCCTGCACAGGAGAAATGGAGGAGGAGCCGGCTTGGCCGGTGCGGGCCAGGCGGGTAGGAGAGGAGGGGAGAAGGAGGAGAGGTGACCGCGGGTTGGGCCAAAAGCCAGGGATGATGAGGGAGGGAAAGCATTTGCATTTTTCTTTTTATTTGAACTAATTTTCCAAAGCATTTTCAAATCGTACTTTGAATTTCTTTGAGTTTTAAACAAAACCACTCAACATAATAATAAATATGCACCAACATGTATGCTTACATGTCTCTACCCTATAATAAGTTTTATTTTAACAAAAAGTTTTATTTTTTCCTATATTCTCATGAGCACCAAAATACACAATAAAACATTTTCCTCTCTATTTCCAAACTTACATTTTTTAGGGTGTTAGAGCATCTTCAATTGTTTGGAAAAATTGACTTGGGAAAAGTTGTCATTTAGCAACTTGCTAAAACTTTTGGCAAGTGAATTTTTCATATATCTCCAATAGTTTGGTAAATTGGGCTTAGTAAATATAGAAAAGTAGACGAGTTTGGTAAATTGGGCTTAGTAAACATAGAAAAATAGGCGAGTTTGGTAAATCGGGCTTAGTAAACATAGAAAAGTAGGCGCGGGTATACATGGCCAACGGGCCGGCCAGGCCCGCCCCAGCCTGGGCCAAGCCGACCGAGGCACGGCGGGCCGCCGGGCTGGGCCGAGGTTGGGCCTCGTGCCCCAGCGTCAGCCCAGGCCCGGCCCAGGTAGGGCTCGGGCCGGCCCGCCGGGCCTGTGAGGCCCACGGTAAGATTTAGCTTTAAAATCTATATATTTATATACATTTATTTTTATAGATGTATATATATTTCTATATAAATATTTTTTATATATATCGGGCCGGGCCGGGCTGGCCCGCTGTGTCCAGGATAAGGCCCAGACACGACCCTAGGGTCGGGCCAGGCCAGCCCGGGCCCGCCAGCTGCCGTGTCGGGCCAGGCGTGGGCCGGGCCTCGTGTCTCATGGCCATGTATAGGCGCGGGAGAAGTGGTGGCGGTGGTAAAAGGGAAAGAAACGTCGGATAGCAAGTGAAGCTGACTTGGTAAATATACCAAGTTGCCTCCGATTCTAAGTTGGAAAAATTTAGCAAGTCATATATCAATCTGTTGGAGAACGTTTTTTCTTCTTTTCCCAATAAAAGAAGGATAGCAAGTCATTTTTTAAAATTATTGGAGATGCTCTTAGGCCAGTCTCAATGGGGTTTCATGTGGAGTGTCATGCACATTTAATAGGGTGCCACATCAGCAAAATTGTACTTTTTGCATGAAACGAACAGGAGAGAGAAGGGATTCGTTTCATCCCCACGACACGAGCTCGGTGGTGTTTCCAACGCCGTGAAATCGAAATGAAACCTGCACTGAGACTATTCGGTTGTTTCATCCCGTGGAGATCCGTCGATGCATCCGAGCAGAGGTCTGCCGGGCGGCCGCCGGTGCGAGCAGAGGGGTCGCTGCGGGGCGCGCGGCCACCGGGCGGGGCCGGGGCGCCTCCGTCGCGAGCAGCCGGGGCCTCCGCCGCAAGCCACCGGGCACAGGCGGGGCTGCGGCGCCTCCACCACAAGCCGCCGAGGGCGGGCGGGGCCCGCGGCGCCTCTGCGCGAGCCACCGGGCACGGGCGGGGCCGCGACGCCTCCACCGCAAGCCGCCGAGGGTGGGCAGGGCCGCGCCGCCTCCGCCGCGAGCCGCCGGGCGCGGGCTGGGGCCGGGGCGCCTCCGCCGCGAGCCACCGGCACGGGCGGGGCCGCGACGCCTCTGCCGCAAGCCGCCGAGGGCGGGCGGGGCCATGGCGCCTCTGCCGCGAGCCGCCGGGCGCGGGCGGGACCGGAGCACCTCCGCCGCGAGCCGCCGGGCGCGGGCGAGGCCGGGGCGCCGGGGCGCCGGTCGCGGGTAGGGCCGAGGCTTCTCCGCCATGGCCGGGAGCCGCCCCTGCTCGGCCGAGGCGCGACTTCCATGCGGGAGCGCTCGATGCAGTAGAGAAGAGGAAGCAGGGAAGAAAAGATGAGGATAGGTGGGACCCAAAAAAATAGTAAATTAAGATATGAACCCTACCATGAAATTATGCACTGTGGGAGAGCACTGTTTCATATCAAAGTTTCACCGTGTTGGAAACCGTGAGGTGAAACTTGGCATTGAGACTGCCTTACACCGTTTTGGGCTCCTAGCGCAAGTAGGATGGTCGTCCCCACACGCTCCTCTTCCCCGGTTGTCGCGCCCGACCCCGGCATCGCACTAGCCCCCATCGTTGCATGCCTTCCCCGCACCGTCGATGACCCCTTCCCCACCCCACCAGTGGCCAGTGCTTCCCTTCAATGGCCAAGTTTTTCCTATGGCGATGAGGAAAGGAAGATGTCGTTCTCTGCTAGAATGGATTTTGAGGGGGATGGTTTATGTAGCGTTGCTTCTCGGTTAATGGTTTTTAGTAAACAAAAAACCAAAAAAATCTACAACTTCTTGGATTCAAACCCAGGACCTTAGCTTCACACTATCGTGTCTTTACCACTACATCTCACACTTGTTCATATCTATATTTCGTAATCTTAAATTGAATATTTGGCCTACTAAATGAACTCAAATGAAAAAAGTTATAACTACAGAGTTTTAAATCTTGTTAAGCACTACAACTTTGGTATAGGATCTATCCCCACCAGAGATAGTTTGAAAAATTCAAAAAGTTGAGTCTCAAAATATGTGAATTTTAAACACATATTTGAGACTCTAGATGATTTTAAAATAAAAACTTGTCAATATCAAAGATGTAGCTTAGATCAGTCACTACAACTTTGGTATTAACTATGTGAATATTTGAGATCGTTTAGGAATTTTAAATTTTAAATTTCAAAATCTATAACCTTTGAACACATTTTTGGGACTCTAAATAACTTTAAATTAAAAAAAAACCCAACTACAAAGTTGTAGATTCTATTGAGAACTATAACTGTTGTGTAGACCATGTCAACATATGAGATCGTTTGATAAGTTTAAATTTCAAATTTCAAAATCTATGCACTTATAACCAAATTTTGGGCCACTAAACAGTTTCAATTCAAAAACTTTTCAACTACAAAGTTATAGATCTCGTCGAGAGCTACAATTTTGATATAAAGTTTGTCTTCATCCGAGTTTATGTGAAAGAATTATGAATCATTTTCTGTTGCAGCCATTAACCGAGGCGGACACCTTGGATTTACCGAGGCGGACGCTTAAATGATCGCCTCGGAAAATAGTTGATTAACAATTAACCGAGGCGGACACCGAATGCCCGCCTCGGTAAATAATTAACCGAAGGCGGACACCGGATGTCCGTCTCGGTAAATATTAACCGAGGCAGGCATTGGACGCTCGCCTCGGTTAATTTAATGCAGTGTCTCGGAAAATCATTTGTGTAGTAGTGAAAATGAGTAGTATCAAAATAGGTGGCTACTCAAATAGACATGTAGGTAGTCTATTTGGGTAATATTGCTGGTTGTTGGAGATGCTCTAATATGATGTTGTGGCAATGGTAGGCCAACAACAACGAGGCAACATAGTGGTTGCGACCTAGCAAGGTTATGACTAGCTGTGGGACAAGGGAGACAACTAGTGGGGACACTACAACAATCAATAGCAATGTGACGGGGTAGCGACTGTGTGTGGAAAGGGTAGTAGCGACAAGATGGCAAGGCGACACATTTGTGCGCCTAATAGCAGCTATGCATGAGGTTGAGCTGGTTTTTTGAAGAACCATGAGATATTTGAATTGATACATGAAGGTTCTTTTCTTGAGTTGATTTCTTTTATGCTCGTCTCTCTTCATCATGATCTTCATAACCACAGGGCCATTTTGTTTTGGGTGGTCAAGACACTACAGAGAGTGTGTGATCATGTTTAGGATAGATGGTCGTACTATAAAGAGGGAAAATCTTTAATTGCAATGACCATCTAGTGCCATTAAGTGTGAGTCTCATTTGCATATGTTTAAGCACTTAGTGACATGGTGAGATTAAACCTAAAAATTCTTTGTGAAAATTTCAACTTAAGTGCTAAAATGTTTTGATACTTTTTGGGAGAGTTAGCAACTTAAAAGGGAAGAATTAGGAGGTAATTGTGTGTGTGTGTGTGGACAGAGGGGGTTCGACCGGAATTAATCTCGGCCCGAGCCAAGAATTCTTCCATCTCTTTGAGAACCCTCCTGCAAATTGGTCTTTGGGTTCTCTTGCAAATTGGTCTTTAGGTTTGGCTTGAAAGCATGGACCAAATTACCCACAAGATCAAAGTTACCCTGAAAAAAGACATGAAGAAAATCAGAAGGCACTATCCCAAATACCTTGGTTAATGGTGACCAAAATGCTAAACAATAGAATCAGATTGTCAATTACACAAAAAAGCATTACAACGCAAGGATTGACATAAGGCAAAGTTTAACTTATACACATAACAAGAACTAAGGGCGTTTGGTTGAGCTGTGGTTGTAGGAAAAAGTTGTTGTAGCTGTGAGCTGTGGAAAAACTGTTGTGGGTTATGAGCTGTAGAAAAGTTGAAAGCTGTTTGGTTAAACAAGTATAAAGTATCTCTTTTAGTTTTGTTTTTTAAATAATTATGAAAATGTTTTTTATTTCATCTATTTTGAAAAGCTGAAAGCCAAAAGCCAAAAGCAGGGTCAACGCAGCTTTCAAAAATATACTATGGAAAAACACCTGCTTCTGCAAAACCAGCGCCAGCTGCAACCCCTTTAGTTGGGCTTTTGACTTTTGAGGCCAAAAGTCAAAGCCAAAAACCCAACCAACCAAACAGGGCCTAAGCTATTTGGTAAGCTTTCTTTTAGTGATGTAGGATTAAGTTTGTGTTGACACTCAAAAGTGTCATAAGAAAATAATAAGGTTAGGAGGTATAATTCGGCTCATATTTTGAAGACGAATTTATTCTCTAATACTTTTATATGAAGGTTGGATGCTCTAGGTAAGATGAGCTTGCTTGTTTGATGCTTTCCGACCAGTCATGCTGTTTCCGACCAGGTGTACTAGTCGAAAATTCTGGAATAATGATGAATGAACTGATTCGAGAATCTTTATTGTGTAAGGTTTGAAGGTCTATTAATCGGTAAGATCAATTTGGGCTGATATCTATAAAAGCCCATTGAGCCAGTTTAGTCGATTCAAAGATCGTCAAGATCAGGTTTACCTTGTTTAGTCCGGATTGGACTCTTGGATTCCATGTTTTGATGGAGTTCGGATAGGAAACTTGGAGATCGTATCTGGAGATGTTTCCTATTGGGATAAGACCAACCCCCTCTATATATATATGAGAGGATCATGGCCGATTGAGGCATCCAACCCTAATCGATCAAAACCAATCTATTATCCCTTTTACCCCTTTTCCTCTCTACTTTGCTGTTCGGCGTGTCTCCCGGCGAGGCTCGACGGCGTTCTAGGCGGCCTTGCTGGTCCTAGGGCAACCTCTACGTGCTTCTCCCCGACGGGTCTTCCCGGGAGGAGTTCTAGAGTTACTAACACAGGGATCCATAACCCTAAATCGGCCTAAACCGTTCGTTAGATCGGTTCTCATCGGTTTAGTCGAGTTCTCTGTTGTACCAGGTTGATCTGCAACCTCTTCGGGCGTGCTAGCCCTGCTGGTGTGTGATCCGGATCACTTCCGACGTCAACACACTTTTTGGCAACTCCGCTGGGGAAGATTAAGATTCTATCTACTACCAATATGGGCGGCAAAGACGGTGCTATGGATAAGGATAACATCGTCTGTCCTACGGGCATCGACGAACTCCCCGATGAGTTGAAACAACAAGCACAGGCCAAGCTCGACGTCGTCTTGAAGGCTTTCCTAGAAAGCTGCTCAAAGGATCGGCGCGGCAGGGTCATCCAAGATAAGGAGCCGGACTTCAGTGAGATAGTTCATACTGTGTCTACCACAACTGCTGAAGATGCTACTAACAAGGTAAGCACTGAGGTACATGAAGATCCTTACCCTACCCATGCTAATTATTCTGCAATGTTAGTTGATACCTCAAAAACTCTTACCAATACTATTCAACATTCGTTTAGATTACTCAGTGACCGCATGGATAAGTTAGAAGGTAAAACCGTCGAACCCGAACTTCCGACCAAGCAACCACAGTTCGACATGCCTTTTAATTCCTTTAGAGGACAAACTTCACATATCAATCTTGGACAATTAGGGTTTGCTGAGACCAGGCGTGGTGAAGTCGGTACCTCGACGAATGCCAATAGTACCCATCATAACTCTGGTTGGACCGCACAGACCGACCAGGGGGCGGCGACACACAGGACTTTAGGGGGACAGGGAACCGTATTGCCCCATCCTCTGAAGTCTCCAAACATTAATCCCATGCACAATGGTGCTCCTAACCTTGCCGAAACCGATTTGGGTGAGCTATAAATCGGTTTAAGGAAGAGATAACTAGGTCTCTCGAGACCAGTTTGGGAGTCCAGTTTAAACCAAGTAGGACCACTTACTCTAAACCATACCATTCATGTTTTGATTTTATGAAAGCACCTGACAGTTGGAGGGTACCAGATTTTTATAAGTTTAGTGGTGACAGTAGTAAAACAACTATGGAGCATATCAGCATGTTCCTTGCACAAATGGGCGAAGCTAGTACTCTAGATTATATGAATGTACAACATTTTCCTTTGTCTCTTACTGGTACGACTTTTGCTTGGTTTACGTCATTACCGGAATGTACTATAGGCTCTTGGGCCGAGTTAGAAGAGAAATTTCATAACCATTTTTATGACGGGGTCCAAGAAACTAGGTTATCACACCTCACGTCGATTCGACAAGGACGTAGCGAGCCTATGGTCGACTTCTTTAAGAGTTTTAACGAAATTAAGAACCGATGTTTTCATTTGATGATTTCCGACAGAGACCTAACGGATCTATGTCTCGCTGGTTTACGTCGGGAGATCAAAGATAAGCTTGAGCATCATGATTTCTTTAATGTAAATCAGCTTTTGCAGAAGGTCGTTTCAATAGAATCGCGCCTTAAAGAGCCTTATGATCCCCATAAGACTCATTGACTGAGCGTTCATTTTGTTGAGATGAACTCTAATAGTTCGGATGATGAGTCTAAAGATTGTTACGCTGCCAAGCTTTTATGGCCGGCACAGAATAAATTAGTCACCTGTCCTTCCCTCAAACCAATTCAAAAGAATCGGGGTGAGGAAGTGAAGTTTACTTTTGACTTCTCCAAATGTGACCGAATATTTGATGAATTGCTTAAATTCGGTTACCTTAAAATTAATTACACTTTGTCATCGCTCGACGAACTGAAAAGGAGGGCTTATTGCAAATACCATAATTTCTTTTCTCATGCCACTAATGACTGCAATGTTTTTCATCGACAGGTCCAATCGGCCCTTAATGAAGGACGATTGAGTCTTACCGAGATGCAGATCAGTACCGCTCCTTTCCCGGTTCATATGGTGGAAGCGGGGAACCCTACTGTTTTGGTTCGTCCAGAGCAAGCCGATACGACCAGAGGCAAGAACGTTGTCATCGGCGAACCACGAATCACACCGAATGTTGAGAGTGATTCGGGGCGCAAGGTGGTGCTCGAGAAAGGTGATGATGGCAAGAGCAAGCTCACAATCACTGTAGGGTCGGCTGTTGACACCTCGGGTGGCATGCAGAAGAAACCGCAAGCGCACGACTGTCAGTTGTAGCTTTTCACCTCAGAGTATTCCGGGGTATCGAATCCACGAGGAACGCGAAGTGATTTTGAGAAAACTAGGGGGATAAGGATATCTAGGATAGATGAAGGGGAACGAGCACTACCTACTGGGGTAGATCCTAGTTCTATTAGACTTCTAGTAATTTAAGTTCTTTACTAGTGTACTGTGGGCGTACTAGCCTTTACCACTTACTTAGGTTGAACGCTAGCACAAAGAGCCCTACTGTTAAACTAGACCAACTACGTGGTGGAATTCAAGGCGCACAGGGCTGTCACCACCTGCTTGCTACCACAGCTATCCGGGGGCCTAGCCGTATTCACTGGCAATATATAGTCTAAGTACCACACTTAATCTATATATTACTACTACTAGCCCTGTACTAGAACTAGAGCACTTGAAACTAATATCAAGCAATGAAACAAACACACAAGTACTGAAAATAAATACTTGAAGATAAAATAAATACTAAGTTACCAAAGTTGAAGCGCAGAGCAGAGAGAAGCAGAGGTTTCCGACAACTCCGGAACTCTCCAGGCTTCTACTCTTCTCCTTTCCAGCTCCTCTTCTAGTGAGGCACTCACACTCTCTCTAATCTCTCTAGCATAGCAAGTGTGCTATTCTAACCAAGTGGTGAATACTGATGTGAGGCTCTCCGAATGAGAACTCTAGGGGCCTATTTATAGTGCTAGGAAGCTGGGGGGTACTTATAGAGTGAAGCGGAGGTCGGTTAGGGTTTAGGGGGTGGCGCCCGCCACAAAACCCTGGCGCCCGCCACCTCTCTGCCGTCCATTGCAACCGCCATTCATCCAACGGTCTTCACTTGCTCTCCTAAGTCGGTTTGAGGGTCGGTTAGGGTTTAGACACGTGTCCAAAGCCCACTATCCAGGTGATACTCTTCTTAGCCCTTGGATCAAACCGTCTTAGTGTGCAATGGCCAGGATTTGAGCTTGAGGTGACTCCCACGGATCGATGACGTGGCTTGGGCCACTTTTGGCAAGATGGAGCTGGCGGCCGCCAGTAATAGGTGGCGGCCGCCACCCTACTCAGGCCCAAATGGGCCAGAGTGGCTTGGCCTTGCTCCTAGTACACTTGTTTGGCCCAAATTCCATCATTTCCTGCATTAAGATAAGAAACTATGCACATGTGGAAATAGGTTAGTTATAAACCAAATCTTCTACTTTTTATGTTGTTTTACCTTGGTTTTGGGTGAAATGTTGATGGTGAAATGATGCTTTAAGCACCATCAACAAGCTCCCTCACACTAACCTCTTGCTCGTCCCGAGCAAGCATGGACTTTAAGAATTGCAACAATTTTTTTGAACTAAGCATTCACACAAGATGTTCAACTACCTATACTCATGTTAGTAACCTTTCCAAGTGGCTAATAAATCATGCCTATGGCGGTTGAAAGATAGAATAGCTTGCAAATAAGAGAAACACACTTTCCTCTTTTACATACCTTGGGGTTTCAGGATATTTTCAAAAAGAAAATCATGGTTCATTGAATCTCTCTTTAAATCTCAAGGCACTCATGGTGTATATCCTCACTTTATGGCAAAAGAAAATGCCAGAGTCTATCCTATGGTTTATGTGGAGTTTATAGGGAAAGTAAGGAATGTAAGGCACTTCTATCTCTCTTTTATTGCTAAGTCAAGTTTAGGATCATGGGAGAGTATATTCATGCACTAGCCAAGGTATAGGGTGGACTAACTCAACTCCTTTGTTCTTTTTGAATCTCTTCTCTTACCAAGGATCATGGCTATATGCATCTCTCTCTCTTTTTTGAATACTTGGACACTTGTCCTTTTTAGAGCATTTGCTCTTTTTTTAGATACTATATAGCCATGTCCTTTGAAGGAATGAGAAAATTTATTCAATTCTTTTAGAACAAAATTTTGGAGGAGAACTACATGAGTATACTCTCAGTGTGAGAGTTGTCTCAAAAAGACATGGTTTGCCTTGGCTTTTAGAGCATGGCTAAACTCTTCTACCTAGATCAACTATTCTTGACAAAGCTCAAAGATTGATTTAGAAGGCTTTATGGGCTGTTCTCCTATACTCTAATATTTTGGCTTTGGTAGGTGGATAGGAAAGAAAGATCATGAACCATGGTAATTTTGGTTTTCAAAATAAAAACTCCCAAGGTTGTAGCAGAGTACTAATGCAATTTCAATTACTACTTCTATATCTTATCAAGCAACAACCTAGGTTGATTTCCCTATCAAAATGAGTAGGCTACTACACATGAATAAAAGGTAGAATAACATGTCGTGTAAACACTCAATTCAAAAGAAATTGCTTCAGCATTTTTATTTTCTAGCTGTGTTTTTAGTTCAAACCGAGACATCCAGTGATCCAAATTGTACAGAATTTAAAACATAGGTTTAGGGGTTCACCTGGGGTGTTTCGGTACAGAGTGGCCTGGCGGCCGCTAGTAATAAGTGGCGGCCGCCATGGGCTTTGGCCCAGACGGCTTGCAAACAGCGTGGTAGCTACCTTTCTAAGTTCAGGTTACGGCTTTGAACATTCTATCACGTTTTAGAGAGGTGTTTAGAGAGGGGATTTCCCCCCACACTAGAGGTTTCGCTACTTTTTATTTTTAAAATGAACAAACTTGATGAAGGAAAAATAAGGGTGTCTTTTATTCATTATAAAAACTTCCTAAACAAATATTGAAATTTAAACAAACTGAAATTCAAATCAAGCAAACTAAAAATTAAACTTAATCTAACTAAGAATCTAACTAGACACCCTAAACCTAATCTAATCTACTGAAGGAGTCTCGTAGAGATCCTCGAAGCCCGTCTCTTTGAAGAGACGCTTGATCTTCGAGGTGTGGCCCTTGCGGAGGATGGTGAACAAATCCTCCATATCCATCCGCCACAGGGCTATCTCTGCGACTTGATCCTCCAAGGCGCTCTTCTCCTTGCGCAGCTTCTTCACCTCGACGGCGAGTTTTTCGAGGGTTAACCCCTCCTCACCACCGCTGTGTTCCATCTCGCCGGGGACTCCTACCGGCGATGGGTTAAGACGGCAGCGCACGGATGGCTCGGAGAGCGACCTATTGGAGTCATGAGTGCTCGCCTCGCGCTCACGCAGTGCCTTCTCATAATGCCCATCGGGCATCCTCACGCCATACACTTCCAGTTTAGCCCTTTTTGGATTGGGGTTGTAACTACGGGTGCGGCTATCCGAGCCAAAGCTGACCCGGGATTTCACCCTTGATGGAGTGGGCGTCTCGTCGCCCCTGGTCTTGACGGCCGGAGACTTCCTTGGGGTGATCTCCCCCGGGGTCGGCCTGGTGGGCGTCCTCAACTTTTTTCCCGGGTGGCGTCATCAGAGGAGGATGAAGACGGAGCGGAGGCGAGGCCAGGGGCGCTTCACCCCTGGCGGCCGCCCAGCTGGGGTGGCGCCCGCCACTGGAGTGGTGGCTGGTGCCTTCCTTGCACCCTCCGGTGGTGTCCCCTCGACATAGGTTTCGTCGGGCAGCACTATCGCTAAAGGAGGCACGTCAAGCACCTCCATGTCGTCGTCGATCAATGACCGGATGATGGCTTTGGTGGAGGACGAGATGGATCCTTGAGGGTTGTAGGACACAGATTTCTGTGGAGACGACATGGTTTTGGAGGAGGCTTGGCTAGACTTCATGGGTGGATGGAGGAATAAAAAGGAGTTCTTCTTTTAAGAAGTGGAAGAAGTGGAGGGATAGGCCTTAGATGAACTAACACGCCCTTATCTCCTCCTTCTTTCACTCTCCCGAGCTCGGGATTGGTTTCCACGTGAAGGGGGGCCTCTAAACCGCCGCCTAGCGTGGCGGGCGCCAGGGTTTGGTGGCGGCCGCCAGTTGAGAGTGGCGGCCGCCACTCCTCCTTCGCCGGGCATCGAGCGGGAGAAAGTAAGCCTCCTAAAATTCAAAGTCCCGAGGTCGAAATGGCTTGGTTGGGCCTAAAGAGGCCTTTCTCGGGGTTTTGGATGGACTAGGTGCATGAAGTGGACAAGGGATAAACTGGGCCCATCCATTAATTGTCATGGGCTTGAGCTACTTCAAAGTTAATTATATCAATTTTGTTTAGCTTATTTTTATCAAAGTCATAGAACATTTTTAATCTTTATCCATTGACTTTGAAGATTTGCCCATCGTCACTTTCTAATGTGACGGCTCCATGGGACGAGGTTGCAACAACCTTGAAGGGTCCTTCCCATTTGCTTCGGAGTTTACCATGTCCGAAAAGTCGAACACGGGAGTTAAAGAGTAAAACTTTATCTCCTACTTCGAACTCTTTCTTTTTGATCTGTTTATCGTGCCATCTCTTAGTCCTCTCTTTATAGAGCTTGGCACTATGATAGGCTTTCTCTCGCCATTCTTCTAGTTTGGAAATTTGCATCTTCCTATTTTGGCTAGCTTGGTCAAGGTCCATGTTCCATTTCTTAATGGCCCAATGAGCTTTGAACTCAAGCTCAACAGGAAGATGACAAGTTTTCCCATAAACTAGTTGGTATGGGGACATTCCAATTGGGGTCTTATAGGCGGTCCGATAGGCCCACAGAGCTTCAGGTAACTTATGTTTCCATCCCTTTCCCATTTCTTCTACCGTCTTTTGCAAGATATTCTTTATTTGTTTATTGGACGTTTCGGCCTGTCCACTTGTCTGGGGGTGGTATGCAGTGGCTACTTTATGTTGGACTCCTTGACTAGCTAAGAAATGTCGGAAGCTCTTATCTATGAAATGAGGGCCTTCGTCACTAATGACTAGTCTAGGAACTCCAAAACGAGGAAAGATGTTTTCTTTGAACATTTTCTTCGAATGTTTAGCATCTGCCGCTCGACAGGGTATGGCTTCTACCCATTTCGAGACATAATCCACAGCCACAAGAATGTACTCGGTGTCATAGGATTTAGGAAAGGGGCCCATGAAATCTATACCCCAAACATCGAACAACTCAACTTGGAGATTGTTCACGAGAGGCATAGCATCTCGGGTACTAATGTTACCATGCTTTTGGCAACGAGGACAACGTCTCACAAAATTCTTTGTGTCCTCGTACATGGATGACCAATAAAAACCACTTTGCCATATTTTAGCATGTGTCCGAAAAGCTCCATAGTGTCCTCCATATTCAGCGGAGTGACATCTATCTATGATTTTTGTTGCTTCTTCTATGGGGACGCATTTTCTCAAGAGTCCATTTGCACAGACCTTATAGAGATATGGTTCATCCCATAGGTGCGTTCTGCTTTGATATAACAGTTTCTTTTTATTCTCCCCCGGCGGGACATAGCCGGCGACTATAAAATTCACGATGTTTGCATACCAAGGGTTGGTATACGTGACTTTTAAAAGGGTATGATCGCGAAGAAAGTCATTTATTGGGAGATTGTCTGAATTATTGACTTGTAGTCTAGACAAGTGATCGGCTACTGAATTCTCTACTCCTTTCTTGTCTCTTATTTCCAGGTCAAATTCTTGAAGGAGTAGGATCCAGCGGATCAACCTTGGCTTAGCATCTTTCTTAGTGAAGAGATATTTCAGAGCAGAGTGATCGGTATAAACAATCACCTTAGCTCCCACTAAGTAAGATCTAAACTTGTCTATGGCAAAGACTACGGCCAAAAGTTCCTTTTCTGTGGTTGCATAGTTTAGCTGGGGGCCAGTCAGGGTCTTACTAGCATAAGAAATAACATAATGCTTCTTATCTTTAGTTTGACCAAAGACGGCTCCCACAGCATAATCACTAGCATCACACATGATTTCGAACGGCAAATTCCAATCTGGGGGTTGGATGATTGGTGCCAAAGTTAGAGCCTTTTTCAAAATATTGAAAGCTTGTAGACAATTCTCGTCAAATTTGAACGGGACGTCTTTTGCTAACAGGCTCGTTAAGGGTCTAGCGACCTGTGAGAAATCCTTAATAAACCTTCTATAAAAGCCGGCCTGGCCCAAGAAGCTTCGGATTCCTCTCACATTAGTGGGTGGTGGCAATTGTTCAATTACATTGATTTTGGCTTTATCCACTTCTATCCCATGTTCTGAAATTCGATGGCCTAGGACAATTCCTTCCCGCACCATGAAGTGAAACTTTTCCCAGTTAAGAACTAGGTCCTTCTCTTCACAGCGTTGGAGGTCTTTGTCTAAATTGGCTAGGCAATCGTCAAAGGTTTTCCCATAGACCGAAAAGTCATCCATGAATACCTCCATGATTTGTTCAATCATGTCGGAAAAGATGGACATCATACACCGTTGGAAAGATGCCGGCGCATTGCAAAGTCCAAAGGACATGCGTCTATAGGCATAAGTTCCATACGAGCATGTGAAAGTGGTCTTACTTTGGTCATCTGGATGGATTGGAATTTGGTGATAACTAGAATATCCATCCAGGAAGCAAAAGAAGGAATGGTTTGCCAATCTCTCTAGCATCTCATCTATAAAAGGAAGTGGGAAATGATCTTTCTTTGTGGCTTTATTCAGCTTCCTATAGTCTATACACATCCTCCATCCGGTGACAGTGCGTTGAGGGATTAACTCATTTTTCTCATTCTTAACGACTGTCATGCCTCCTTTCTTTGGAACTACTTGCACGGGACTTACCCATTCACTATAGGGAACTGGATAAATAATTCCCGCGTGCAAGAGTTTCAGAACCTCCTTTTTCACGACTTCACGCATAGCGTTATTAAGTCGTCTCTGGGGCTCTCTTGAAGGGGGTATCTCAGGATCGAGAGGGATACGATGGGTGCAGAGATTTGGACTAATTCCCTTCAAATCTTGAAGTGAATAGCCAAAGACAGATTGGTGTTTTTCTAAGACAAGGGTCAACCTACGGACTTCCTCTTCAGATAGCTTACTGCTAATGATTACGGGAGTCTCAGGGTCATTGTTTAGAAAAATGTATCTCAGGCCTTCAGGCAGAGGTTTTAGCTCTATGGAAGGTCGAGATTGCTTTTCCGATTCGTCTAAGCGAAACGGTTCATCTGTCTCGGCTTCTTATTTGACAAAGAACTCAGAATCTTCTTCAAAATCAGGCTGAGCCAACTCATAAAGGGTAGAGGTTCTAGCTTGATCGAGAAGATCTGGTTCTGGTGGTTGTTCGGCAATAGAATTTAATGCACGAACGAAAGGTACTGAGTACTCTTTTCCACCGATTTGAGCATTAAAGTGCTCTTGACATGGTCCTTGCAAGGCAAGTATGGACCAAGGTTGTCCTAAGAAGACGTCAAAAAGGACTACATTGAAAATGTAGAAATCCAAGACCATGTCTGCTCCATCTACTTGGATGGGGACCATCTTTAGGATTCCTTCACTTTCCAAGATGTCACCATTTGGGTCTCTTAAACACCGTTTAGTTGGTTGTCGTTGAAGGTCGGGGAATGTTCTGGATACGTAATTACTAGCAAGAACATTAATTCCCACGACAGGGTCGTAAAAGGCAAAGGCTTTTTCTCTCCTAATTCAACAATTTATTATGCTTGGTACTTTATCTATGCGAGGGATGTTTTCTGTTACTTCGGCTTCCATTGTCCATTCATGACTCATGACAGCTGAAAGTTCCAAAAGACGCTCTCAGCTATAGATTCCATCAGAAGACTCAGGAAGTGGTTTGTCGGATGGGAGAGCTTGAACGAAGTAGTTCATAGCATTTCCGTAATCCTCAAACACATCATCCTCTATCTCGCCCAAAAATTCCGAAAGAATTTCTCTCCCAGATGTGGACGGAATAGGCTCCGCTAAGTCCAGTGAGCTAGACTCGGGCTCTTCTTGTTGTTCTACGGTGGAAATTTGAGTTTCTACGACTTCTTCCTCAGGGATTTCATCGAAAACTCCAGTATAAGGAGTATTCTCGAGAATTCTATCAAGAACCTCCTTTCCACCTCATGGAGAAAGATGAAGAAACGCTCCACCTGATGAATGATCAAAGTGAAGGGCGCTCTCTTTCTCTAAACCGACATAGAAATGCTGAAGGAGCACTGGATCGAGTATGGCTAAATCGGGTCCTGAATTGATTAAATCAATAAAACGGTCCCAAGCCTCCCCTAATGTCTCCTTATCATTTTGTTTAAAGGTCAATACTTCTACTCGTAGTTGTACCACTCGGTGGACAGGGAAATACGTCAAGATAAACTTGGTCCGTAAAGTTCCCCAGTCTCCTCTAGCACTTCCCACGGTTCGAGCATGCCATGTTTTAATTGTTCCCGTCAAAGTGAACGGAAACAGCTTCCACTTGACAGTGTCAGGTGAAATGCCCGAAATGTTCAAGCATGCACAGACTTGCTCAAACTCACGTAGATGTGTGTAGGGATTTTCTGATCCCGTAAACATGCTCTCCTGAACTTTGTTAATAAAGTCAGGGCGCAATTCGTAACTATCGGCATATATAGGTTGTGATGATGAATGTGGCTCTAATCGCGAACTCTTAGGAGCTGCGAATTGTAAGATAGATTGATTCTCCATGCGGAGAGGGTAAAGATGATCCTAACTCTAGTCTCAAAAATCAGATACCGTTCCCCGGCAACGGCGCCAGAAAAGCTTGTTGACACCTCGGGTGGTACGCAGAAGAAACCGCAAGCGCACGGCTGTCAGTTATAGCTTTTCACCTCAGAGTATTCCGGGGTATCGAATCCACGAGGAACGCGAAGTGATTTTGAGAAAACTAGGGGGATAAGGATATCTAGGATAGATGAAGGGGAACATGCACTACCTACTGGGGTAGATCCTAGTTCTATTAGACTTCTAGTGATTTAAGTTCTTTACTAGTGTACTGTGGGCGTACTAGCCTTTACCACTGACTTAGGTTGAACGTAGCACAACGAGCCCTACTGTTAAACTAGACCAACTACGTGGTGGAATTCAAGGCGCACAGGGCTGTCACCACCTGCTTGCTACCACAGCTATCCGGGGGCCTAGCCGTATTCACTGGCAATATATAGCCTAAGTACCACACTTAATCTATATATTACTACTACTAGCCCTGTACTAGAACTAGAGCACTTGAAACTAATATCAAGCAATGAAACAAACACACAAGTACTGAAAATAAATACTTGAAGATAAAATAAATACTAAGTTACCAAAGTTGAAGCGCAGAGCAGAGAGAAGCAGAGGTCTCCGACAACTCCGGAACTCTCCAGGCTTCTACTCTTCTCCTTTCCAGCTCCTCTTCTAGTGAGGCACTCACACTCTCTCTAATCTCTCTAGCATAGCAAGTGTGCTATTCTAACCAAGTGGTGAATACTGATGTGAGGCTCTCCGAATGAGAACTCTAGGGGCCTATTTATAGTGCTAGGAAGCTGGGGGGGTACTTATAGAGTGAAGGGGAGGTCGGTTAGGGTTTAGGGGGCGGCGCCCGCCACAAAACCCTGGCGCCCGCCACCTCTCTGCCGTCCATTGCAACCGCCATTCATCCAACGGTCTTCACTTGCTCTCCTAAGTCTGTTTGAGGGTCGGTTAGGGTTTAGACACGTGTCCAAAGCCCACTATCCAGGTGATACTCTTCTTAGCCCTTGGATCAAACCGTCTTAGTGTGCAATGGCCAGGATTTGAGCTTGAGGTGACTCCCACGGATCGATGACGTGGCTTGGGCCACTTTTGGCAAGATGGAGCTGGCGGCCGCCAGAAATAGGTGGTGGCCGCCACCCTACTCAGGCCCAAATGGGCCAGAGTGGCTTGGCCTTGCTCCTAGTACACTTGTTTGGCCCAAATTCCATCATTTCCTGCATTAAGATAAGAAACTATGCACATATGGAAATAGGTTAGTTATAAACCAAATCTTCTACTTTTTATGTTGTTTTACCTTGGTTTTGGGTGAAATGTTGATGGTGAAATGATGCTTTAAGCACCATCAACATCGGCACGACACCTGTATAGACAAAGGTATTTTGAGACCAGGGCAGCACAACAAAGACCGACCAGGTCAGGCTCTCAGGCCGTCCAGTCTGGTTCATCCTCATGACAACCAATTCTGTCGGATCAAAAGGCCGACCAGATCGGGCTAGCTCCTTCTAATCCCAGCGAAACCGATAAATCGACTGGCACAGTCGGTTTAGTTGGTTCTAGCGGTTCTGCACCTTCTGGGGTACATGTCTTACGCACATTTGTCCCACAGAAGCCCGAGGTCAACACTTGGAAGACTAATATAGAGAAGAGCAGAGGGAAGGTTGTCAGAGAGCCATGTATTTTTGATAAGCTCATGGCCAAGTACAAACAACAAAAGGCTGATTCTCAGAATCGGCTATTTAAAAAGAAAGAGTCTACTCCTCCGAATCACGAGGATGAGAGATCTAAACAGCTGGTGATGATCCGAGCAGCGCCTCCAGCACCGAGGATCGCTCCTTACAGACCTCAAGGGGCTCCTCCTATTTCACCACCACCGCAATGGGGTCCTCAAGGAGTCTGGGTACCTTATCCTATGCCAGCACCTATGTGCTATCAGCCAGGATGGGAAGCACCCGTTAACCGGCCTATAAGGGTCTCAGTTTTTGATCGGCTAGGTGATCGACCAAGCTCTAGTAACGTAAGACAGGATCGACTGATCACGTCAGGGACTTTGACCGCTCAAGAGACAGGGAAGGCACAAGCACGACAAATCTATGTGCCTACGAAGGTGCAAAATGCTCCTGTTGTTTCCCTGGGCAAACCTGATCCTGTACCCACAATTACGGTTGGCTCTATGGAGGTTCCTATTATTAATGAAGCCGAGCCGATGGTAATTGAGGAGTCCATGCCGGTAAAGGTTCAAGAGGCTCAAGAAGCTTCAGCTGGGGTAGAAGCAGAAAAACCTGTTGAGCGCGATCCCAGATACACTCAACCTAGGTGGTGCCCTCCTGGTTTGAGCAAGACTCAACGGAGGAAATTGCAAAGGGCTCGTTCCAACAAGAAGAGGCAGGAGTAGCTCGAGAAAATGAGGGAGGACATATTTAACACAACACATCCTATTTTCCCTCAGGACAAGCGAGGGGTAAAGAGCCGGCTTGTAATCAAAAGCCGACTTTGACGATTGTAGAACTAAACAGGTCGGATCCTGAGCCGACCAGTTTGGACGCCGAATATACTGAGGTAGCTTCGGAACCAATCAGGTTGGATCCCAATCCGACCACTTCAGATCAGGCGCCGACCAGTTTAGGGGTCGAGAAGGCCAAGTCAACTACTACTGAGTTGAGAGTTGAGCCGACCCGACCAGGTTCCGGGTCTAAATCGTTCATGATATTCCGATGGGATCTGATATGTCCTAGTGATCCTGTTTCCTCCGCTGTTGCTGTGACTAGTGAATATTAAAAATGAACCCACTAAAATGTGCTTTTGGTGTATCGGCTGGAAAGTTCTTAGAGTTTATTATCCATGACAAGGGCATAGAGATTGATCCTAAGAGGGTAGAGAAGATCAAGAAAGTTCAAGCGCCTACATGCAAAAAGGACTTGCAAAAGTTCTTGGGAAAAGTGAACTACTTGAGGAGATTTATTGCAAACTTGTGTGGGAAAATTATTCCTTTTACCCCAATACTAAAATTGAAGGATGAATCTGAGTTTGCTTGGGGGCAGAACAATAAGAAGCGTTTGAGAAGATAAAGGAATATCTGTCATCTCCACCGGTTTTTCGAGCGCCTAAGAGAGGAGTTCCTTTTAGATTATATATTGCTGCCCAAAAAAGGTTATTGGAGCTGTTTTGACACAAGAAGACGAAGGCAGGGAATATGTGATTGCTTATATTGGTCGTCGTCTTCTTGATCATGAGACAAGGTACACCCATATTGAGAAATTATGCTTATCCTTGTACTATGCTTGTGCTAAAATGAGGCATTATTTACTGTCTAGTACATGTGTTGTTGCATGCCAGGCCGATGTAATTAAGCACATGTTATATCGGCCAATCCTTAGAGGAAGGATTGGCAAATGGACGTATGCATTGATTGAATACTACTTGACTTATGGACCGTTGAAAGCATTAAAGGGTCAAATTCTTGCTGATTTCATTGTTGAACATAGTGTTAGTTTAGAAGATGAGATTGTGACGGAACGGCCCTAATCTCATGGCCCACGTGTCCCTGTCAACCTCTGACAGCCGAACCCATGTTCCATGTGATTAAGACCTGTTCGCCACCGGGCTACATCAGTGCCCAATGTCCGCAGGATCATCTCACAATTCGGTTACAACATTGCATACTTTTACAAATAACATCGGAATAAAGAGCGGAAGACTTAAATAACATTAGTTTTACAAAGCAGGGTTCCAAATAGAAATTAAGGTGCAGTTATTACAAACCAAGTTCTGATAATAGAAATAGACAAAGGCAACGTAGCGGAGTACAACAAAATAAAGATACTGATAATCACCCAGCCCGAGGGTGCACAACTATTCTTCGGCCTCATCGGCCTCTTCCTGGACGATGGTCATGCAGCAGGGCGCAAGACACATCGGGGTCTCAGTCATACCTGCAGCATGGGTAACAAACCCTGAGTACTGGGGTACTCAACAAGACTTACCCGACTAAAGAAAAAGGGAGAAGACTCAGGAATGAGAGGCTTAGGGTAGTCAAGGTAAGGCTTAAGCAAGATCAGGTATTTTGCAGAAAAGCATTTTGTAAACCTTATTTTATTTTGGAAAGATTCAGTATTCCTCAATTCTTCATCGTTCCTGATTCATTTTACATTTCAAAACATTCCTAGTTGAGAACCACTCTCCGTTGACAGTCAGTGACCAAGTCTCCATAACCGAGGAGCAACGTTAATCCGGATAAATAATACTCAGCTGAGGATCCCTATCCACACTGCATATGTAGCACCCAAGCTTGCATATGCCAACTCGTCTACCACGATTCCTCCAAGATTGGGCCCGGTCCTACGCCACCCGAAAGTACAGTACACCACTCCTATCCAGGTACGACGACCACGTGGGTACATGCTACTTCCGCCATCTCTCCACTCCCAGTGCACGGTTGTCGGTCCAATAAAGGATTCCTCGGAGCCAGAGCTTTCCGAAGTATGTGAATAGTTACAAGTCTTGACCAGCAGGCCCCCATACGGATGGTCCCTAAAGTTTTTCCGTCAGCAACAAGCACCTCGGGACTCTAACCCAAGAGTACAGGTCCTGTCGGTTTTTCAACCCTGTCCCGGTCGGTGTCAACTGTTGAGTCCCGGACTACAACATGACGGCACCGTACACGCGGACAACCTCTTCTCGACAATGACCACATGTTAGCTAGGCAAGCAGTCATCGAACGGGAAGTAAAGCCAAATTCCCATAAAGATTCTTTCAGTGATCACACTTTTGAAAATGGCATTTTATTGCAAAGTCTAATTCAATAAGCATTGCTAAGCATTTTTCAAATACTTTTGAAAAGCAGGTATCGGGTGTATCAGTGGTCAAGGTGGGTAGTGCATCAATTAGGATAGCACACAACTCCTATAAACCTAATGCAATAATTTAACTCAAAAGCATTTAAGGAAATCATTTTATAAATTCAAGGAAAGGGGTTAAATGCACCGGGGCTTGCCTTGAAGAGCAAAAAGGACAGACTCGGGGTCGGCAGTGGAGGTGTCGGAGCTCGGGGTAGCCTCAGGGGTAGGTTCGTCAGCGGCTGCCTCGACTTTGATTCCTTCTCCTTCGGTCACTATACGGATGCAATGATGTATGCACATGAGTATGCTAGCATGAACAATGCAACACAGGGCATACAACATGAACTCTACTTGATTTTTTTTATTTTTTCCTAATTATATAAAAAGGTCATTTTATGAAGTTACTCCAAAAGGCTTAAAAAATCTACCAGAGACTAAGCATGACATAACTAGCACATAAAAATTTATCTCATGATTTTTGGAGCTACACATGTTTTTCTAAAAATCTAAAACCATTCATTTCTTAATTAAAAGGGAGATTTTTTATTTTCAAATTTTTGCACAAAGTCCAAGTTTCATATTTTTCTAAAATACTACATGGTATAAAGAGTCTACCATCAAATTTTCAGAATTTTTGGAGCAACACAGAAAATCATACAAAAAGATGAAAAAGGAACACTATTCACAACTTCCAAAAAGGAAAAGAGCACTGTGCTCCTCCCTCGCAGGGCTCGGGCGAAGCGGAAACCAACGGCCGTCCGAGGCCTGGCCGGGAGGCTCGGGCGAGACGGAAAACGATCGTTTCGTCCGAGGCCTGGCCGGGAGGCTCGGGCGAGACGGAAAACGATCGTTTCGTCCGAGGCCTGGCCGGGAGGCTCGGGCGAAGCGGAGGGTGCATGCTTGCTCGAGACTAGGCTCGGCGAAGCTGAGGGTGCGTGAGTCCGCTCGAGGCTAGGCTCGGGCGAAGCGGTGTGTGAGTCCGCTCCGAGGCTGGGCTCGGTGAAGTGGCGAGGGTACGTGTCTGCTCGAGGCCTGGCTCGAGCGAGTGCTTGCTCGAGGCCTGGCTCGGGCGAAGCGGAGTGGAAGCAGAGACCGGGGGCTTCGAGTGCTTACCACGGGTCGGAGGCAGGGCTCGGCGGGACGGAACAAGGTGGTCGACGGAGCTCGGCGGGCGTTCACGGCGGCGCTCGGCGCTCCGGCGATCCTGTGCACCGCACGAGGTCACAATGGCACGGTTAGAGCCGCAAGAAGACAGGGAAGCTGACACAGGGGTCGGAGAAAGATGATCATGGCCGAAGAGTGGGGATTTCCCGAACCCGAGCTCACTGGTGTTTCGTCGGAGTTTGGGAAGATGGGGTTACGCCGGGCGATTGGAGGCGGCGGAGGTAAAATTGAGGGGCTGGGAAGCTTCGCGAGCTCAAGGCGGAGCTTCTGGGCTAGGTGGTGGAGCGGCGGAGACTCTGGAGTGAGCTGGCGACGGTGGCGGAGGAACGACGGCCGGCGGGTGGCTTTTATAGCCGCGCTCGGGGACGGATGAGCGTCGCGTGCAGGCGGATAAGCTTGGCCGAAGCGTGCGCAATCGATTGCACGCTGGCGGAAGGACGGGCGTGCGCGCAGGGACCGGGTGTGCGTTCGCCGGCGACGGCCACGCGGCGGCGACGTGCTGGGAGCAGTGAGGGACGGGAGAGAGGGTCAGCGCTCGCGTGCGGGTGCGGAATGAGCACGGTGTCAGCGGCGGCAGACTGGTGGCAGGCGAGGAGCGGCCAGGCGTGCGGCACGCGCAGCGCCGGCGGCTCGGCCACGGCCGGGGCCCCCCGTAGCTCTAGGTTGAAGATGAACAGGGCTAGGTCTAGGGTTTGACTTTGAACTGATTTCTGTATTTTGCAAATTACTTCCAAAATTTGAACTGAGCAACAAAAACTCAAAACACCAAAGTTGTGCAGAAAAAGGAGATCTACAACTTTGTCAATATGAACATTTTCAAAATCCAAAAAGTTTTTGAACCACATTTGAAATCAGAAAAGGGGACACTTTTGGGATTTGAATAAATTCAAAATTACTTTTGATTTTACATTGAAAGTTGGAAATCTGCAAATATGAAAGTTATTCCTTTTGTCAAAACCTATAACTTTGCTAATATACACTTTTTCTGAAACTCATTAGTTTTTGAATTAATTTTGAAAACTGAAAAGGGGACAAAAACTGGAATTTGAATGAATTTGAAATTACTTCAAACTTTGTATACAAACTTGAAAATTGGTAAATACCAAAGTTGTTCCTCTTGACAAGATCTACAACTTTGCCTTTTGGACCAAGTCCAAATTTTGAATAGTTTTTAAATTATTAAAAGAGGGGTAAAAGCCAGGGTTTGGAAATTAGGGTTTTTCAAAAGGACTTTGAAATCTGATTTTTGATTTTGATTTTTGAACAACACAACAAAGCTTCAAGACATCAAATTGAACAAGAATTACACAAGACTAGGCACAGAGTTGAAATTACCATTTTGCCCTTATAGGAAGATTTGGGCTTTTAGGGTTTTTAGAAAAAGGGATCACTACACACAAAAATACCTTTTAGGAAAAGGTAAAGGCAAGCAACCACTAGACAAACATTAATGCATGACAAGAATGATTATGACTAAAGATGATGACATGTCAGGTTAATTACAGATTAAACACCAGAGGTGTTACAACCTTCCCCCCTAAAAGAAATCTCGCCCTGAGATTCTGCGTCTTAAGAAGGACAAGGGTAAAACCTTATATCTACAGAGTATCGAGAAAGTCGGGATAGCTCTTTGCTAAGAAGTCTTCGGATTCCCAAGTGGCTTCTTCTTCAGAGTGTTGGTTCCACTGGACCTTGTACCATCTTGTGGTAGTCCTCCGGGTAACACGGTCCTTGTAATCCAACACACGAACTGGATATTCAGAGTATGACAGATCGGGTTCTAATTCAACACCTTCAACTTCCACCACGTGTTCGGGTACTCGGAGACACTTCTTGAGTTGGGAGACGTGAAACACATTATGGACGGCGGAAAGATGATCGGGCAATCTTAGCTTGTAAGCTACCTTGCCATAACATTCCAGAATCTCAAAGGGACCAATATAGCGAGGCGCTAACTTCCCTTTAACTCCAAAACGAGTGACTCCTTTGGTGGGTGAGACTTTCAGGTACACAAAATCTCCGATTTGAAACTTCAGAGGTCGACGTCTTTTGTCAGCATAGCTCTTCTGTCGAGATTGCGCAATTTTCATATTCTCTTGTATTTGCTTGACTTTTTCTTCCATATCTTTTACTAGGTCAACTCCAAAGAATTCTCTTTCTCCAGGTTCAGACCAACTGAGAGGTGTACGACAACGGCGACCGTACAGTGCTTCAAAGGGTGCCATTTTGATGCTCTCCTGATAACTGTTATTATACGAGAATTCTGCCAAGGGCAAACAGTTATCCCAAGTATCTGCGAAGGTGAGCACGCAGACTCTCAACATATCCTCTAACACTTGGTTGACTCGCTCAGTTTGTCCATCTGTTTGCGGATGATATGCCGTACTATGCAAGAGCTTGGTTCCAAGTGAGGTATGGAACGCTTTCCAGAACTTTGCGACAAACTGAGTACCACGATCAGAGACAATGGTCTTGGGTATGCCATGGAGTTTCACTATGTGGTTCTTGTACAAAGTGGCATATGTGGGGACGGTGTAGCTGGTTTTGACTGGCAGGAAATGAGCTTGCTTAGTGAGGCGATCCACGATCACCCAGATGGAATCAAAACCTTTTGGTGTCTTTGGTAGCCCATTGATAAAATCCATACTGATATCGTCCCATTTCCAAGCAGGTACAGGTAAAGGTTGCAATTCTCCTCCGGGCCTCATGTGCACGGCTTTGACTTTCTGGCAAGTATCACACTGAGCGACATACCGGGCGATCTCAATCTTCATCTTTGTCCACCAGAACCTTTGCTTCAAGCCCTGGTACATCTTGTTGATGCCAGGGTGGATGGAGAATCTAGTCAAGTGTGCTTCATCAAGGATTAACTTTCTTAACTCAGGCACTTTAGGAACTACTAACCGATTCTTAAACCATACTACTCCTGTATCATCAATCCTGAAACAATCAGCCTTTCTGGATTGGACCTTTTCGATGATGTGCTTGATTCCAGGGTTATCTTTCTGTGCAGCGATGATCTGCTCTTTGATAGGGGTTTCTATTCTGATATTATTCAGAGTTCCTTGTGGAATCATTTCAATATTCAACTTTTCCAGCTCATAACACAAAGAAGAATCATAGGGTTTCATCATCAGACAGTTGCAATATGACTTGCGACTGAGCGCATCGGCAACCACATTCGCCTTACCCGGATGGTAATGCACTTCAAGATCATAGTCCTTAATTAACTCAAGCCATCTTCTCTGCCTCATATTCAGTTCCTCTTGAGTGAAGATATACTTCAGGCTTTTGTGATCAGTGTACACATTACAGGTACTGCCCAACAGATAATGACGCCAGATCTTTAAGGCATGCACCACTGCTGCTAACTCAAGATCATGGGTTGGATAATTCTCTTCATGTCGCTTAAGCTGTCGGGAGGCATATGCGATCACTCGACCTTCTTGCATCAAAACACAGCCCAAACCAGTACCAGATGCATCACAGTAGACATCAAAGGGTTTCTCGATGTTCGGCTGGGCTAGCACTGGTGATGTAGTTAACAGTTTCTTCAATGTCTGAAAAGCTTGTTCACAAGCTGGTGACCAGACAAACTTCACAGAATTCTTTACTAACTCGGTGATAGGCTTGGCGATTCTGGAGAAATCCGGAATGAATCGACGATAATATCCAGCCATTCCCATAAAGCTGCGGACTTGATGAACAGTGGTAGGTGGCTTCCAATCCAGAATGTCTGCCACTTTACCAGGGTCAACTGACACACCTTCAGCGGATAGGACATGACCAAGAAACTGTATCTGATCTAACCAGAACTCACATTTACTGAACTTGGCATAAAGCTGATGATCTCTGAGACGGGATAGAACGATACGAAGATGTTCGGCATGATCTTCAGGGGTTTTTGAGTAGACAAGGATGTCGTCAATGAACATGACCACGAATTTATCAAGCTCTGGCATGAACACAGAGTTCATGAGGTACATGAAATGAGCAGGGGCATTGGTCAAACCGAAGGACATGACCAAGTACTCATATAGGCCGTATCTGGTGGTGAAAGCTGTTTTAGGAATATCTTCAGGACGTATCTTTATTTGGTGGTAGCCAGATCTGAGACCGATCTTGGAGAATACTTTGGCTCCAGCTAACTGGTCAAAGAGAAGATCAATACGAGGCAAGGGATATTTATTTTTGATGGTGACCTCATTGAGTGGGCGATAATCAACACATAGCCTGAGTCTCTTGTCTTTCTTCTTTACAAAGATTGCAGGACAGCCCCAAGGAGACGAGCTTGGACGAATGAAGCCCTTGTCCAACAAATCTTGTAACTGAGTTTTCAGCTCCGCCAACTCTCTAGGAGGCATTCGATAAGCTCTGCGGGATATAGGAGCAGTCCCAGGCTTTAGCTCTATGGCAAACTCAACATCACGGTCAGGAGGCAGACCAGGTAAGTCCTCTGGAAAAACATCAGGGAATTCACAGACCACGAGGATGTCTCTGGTTTCCAGAATATAGGTGGTATTCAAAAGTGTGGCTGCTGGTTTTTGAGGCATTGGGAGTTGGAGAAGGAGTTTGGAGGTACTGTTGGGAATGTCCACTCTCACAACCCTATTCAGGATGTCAATCATAGCCTTATACTGGCACATCCAATTCATGCCTAGAATGACATCTATCTCCTGATCACATAGCACTATCATGGTGGTAGGAAATATGTGTTTCCCCAACATCACCGGTATATTGCGAACCACTTCCTTAGTACTTATACGCCCTCTAGGCGAAAATATACAGAAACTTTCTTTCAACTCCCCGATTGATATCTCATGCTTAGAGACAAATGTACGACTGATGAAGGAATGCGATGCACCAGAATCAAACAACACAACTGCAGGATAATTGGCAACGGGAAACCTACCGATCATGACGGGCTCTCCTTCTGGGATGTCGCCGACAGTGGTGTAGTAGACTTGCCCGTGCTTCTTGACAACTTTGCCTTTCTGAACATGCTGCTGCTGGACACGGTGCTGCTGCTGCTGCTGAGATCCTCCAGGATTCTTCTGAGTATTCTGGGCATACCTCTTGGGCTTTGGGCACTCACGAGACCAGTGACCAAGCTGGCCGCAGTTGTAGCAGGGATGGTTGTAGGCTGTTTGTGGAGTGGTGATACGAACACCTGGGGCGTTCAGCTGTGTGGCACTCTGCTGGTTGGCATTATGGGTGGTGGCCGCGGTACGGACGACCACTTGCTGGTTGGGGTAAGGTAGGCGATTTTGGTGGTGACTGGGGTGGTATATGATACTCTGGCGCTTGTGACCACTAGAGAAACTGCTGGATCCTGCTTTCTTCTTCTTCTTTTCCTCTAGATACTGACGGTTGCTTTCTTCATATGCAATAGCACGATCAACGGCATCATGATATGAACCGGTCAGGTTATTGGACAGACTTCTGCGGATCTTAGGATGCAGACCTCTAAGGAAACAATCCCTCTTTTTTTCATCTGTGTTGACATACTCTGAGGCATACTGGCTAAGATGGTTGAACTGACCCACGTACTGCATCACTGAGGAGTCCTTCTGCTGCAGTGCCAGAAACTGATCAAGCTTCATCTTCATTAATCCCGAAGGGATGTGATGTGCACGGAAAGCGGTGCGGAACTCTTCCCAGGTCAACTGATGACCTTCTGGCTGGGCAGCCAACAGGTTGGCATACCAAGCGCTTGCTGGACCACGAAGCTGCTGGGAAGCGAACCGGGGCTTCTGGATGTCGGTACAGCGGAGAAGACTGAACTTTTGCTCCATAGTGCGGAGCCAATCATCAGCTTCCAGGGGTTCATCTGCTTTGGTGAAAACTGGTGGACGGGTCTCAGTGAAATCCACATATGTAGTCTCACGGTTGATGTCGTGATGACCACGGTGACCATTGTTCTGCTGCCCCTGATTTTGAGCCATTAGGTTAGCAGCGGCTGCCAAGGCTGCAATGGCATCTACTAGCGTAGCAGGAACAGGTGGAGGGTTTGGAAGGTTGGCATCATCAGAACCTCCAGCTCCAGTGCGAGTGTTCACAGGCATCTGTTAAGCAACTTGGAACTTAGCATTCATAGATAGGGTTCTGAAATAAACAGACTGATAGCTTCTTCTGATACAAAGACTGATAGATTGATAAAGATGACTGACAGATAGCGACTGACTGATAAGGAGAAAAGGTACGAAAAGAAAGATACAGACTGACTTAACAAAAGACAGACTAACGCTCCCAAACCTAAACTAAGGTTTTAGGTAAGCAGGTGGTACAGACACACGGGATCTCCATCTCGTAACGACGAGCCTAATCCTCATCGAAGATGATCATGTCGTCGCCGTCGTCTTCTTCGAGGATGAGCTCAGGCTCTTCCTCCTCGTCCTCGTCTTCAGCGTGGACGTCCTCAGCAGGTTCAATTCCTTCGTCCACGTCTGGCTCTTGTTCCACATCGGGTTCTTCCACTACTCCGTCCTCAGGGTCTTCCATAACCGGGGGTACCAAGGGGTGGAGTTGATCATACAGCTGATGTACTTCCTCATGAAGCATATCATTGAACTGTTCAATCTGAGCTGTGTACTGCTGCAGTCCGTGGAGCTCGGCTCTGGTGATGTCCTCGCGGATCCAAGCATCATTGCGCTGCTCGATAGCGCGAACCGTGTTCCGGTTGGCCTGCTCCAGGGAAGCTCGTGCCTCATAAAACTCCAGGCGTGAGTGGTAGAAGTCATGCTCCAAGTTCTTCAGCTCAGCCTTCAGATCCTTGATCTCCTCCTTCAGGTTCTTACGGGTGCGGCGGGGAAAGCGACGACTGTTGGAAGATTCTCCAGTCTCCTGCCCAGCGCGTGGTGCCAGCTGGTGGCGTGGCACACCATGCGGTCCAGTCGACTTGCGGGCAGTCAGCTTGATGCGAGCCATGTCTGGATAAGAGAAGATGGATGAGAAAGGCTAGCAAGAACAGGTAAAGGCATACTACCCCAACGAACTTAGAGAGGAAGTTAACTTAAGTGATTATGACATGATGCATGAATCGTTCCTACGGAACAAAGCAATGCAATAAATAAATAAGGTACATAGGGCTTAAAACATGTTGTTCCACTAGCTAGTGTTGCCATATGAGAGACAAGATGAGAGAAGCAATTTGGACTCAAAATAGTCAAGTTTAGTTTGTTTGGACTCAAAAGGTCTTTTGAAGTTTTCGCAAAAACGAACACTGCAATGTTAAAGTGAGATGCTCCGATACCACTCTGTGACGGAACGACCCTAATCTCATGGCCCACGTGTCCCTGTCAACCTCTGACAGCCGAACCCATGTTCCATGTGATTAAGACCTGTTCGCCACCGGGCTACATCAGTGCCCAATGTCCGCAGGATCATCTCACAATTCGGTTACAGCATTGCATACTTTTACAAATAACATCGGAATAAAGAGCGGAAGACTTAAATAACATTAGTTTTACAAAGCAGGGTTCCAAATAGAAATTAAGGTGCAATTATTACAAACCAAGTGTAACACCCCTGGTGTTTAAGCATGTAATTAACTTGACATATCATCATTAGCATCATTAATCATCTTGATCATGATTTCATGTGTATGCATTTGCTTAGTGTATCATTTTATGTGATGTACCTCTATTGCAAAAACCCTTATTAGCCCACTTCTTCCTATAGGGGCAAAATGGTAATTTCACCTCTGTGCCTAGTTCTATGTAATTCTTGTTCAAATTTAGTGCCCTGATATTTGTTGCTTTGATCAAAGTTCAAAAATCAGATTTGATTTGAATTTCCTTTTTCAAAACCCTAAATTCCCAAATCCTGGATTTATTCCCTTTCTGATAACTTTTTCAAAATTCAAAATTTTGAGTTGGTTCAAAAAGCAAAGTTGTGAATCTGACCTAGAGGAACAACTTTGGTATTTACAGATTTCCATGTTTCTATATAAAATTTGAAGTAATTTCAAATTCGTTCAAATTCCAGTTTTTGTCCCCTTTTCAGTTTTAGAAAGTTATTCAAAAACTATTGAGTTTCAGAAAAAGTGTATATTAGCAAAGTTATAGGTTTTGTCAAATGGAACAACTTTCATATATAAAGATTTTCAAGTTTCAGTTTGAAATCCAAAGTAATTTTGATTTGAATCAAGTTTGAAAAAGTGTCCCCTTTTCTGTTTTTGAATATAGTTCAAAAACTATTTGGAATTTGAAAATGTTCATATTGACAAAGTTGTAGATCTCATTTTTCTGAGCAGCTTTGGTATTTTGAGTTTTTGCAGCACAGTTCAAATTTTGGGAGATTTTTTGCAAAATACAGAAGCTGGCCAAAAGTCAAACCCTAGACCCTAGCACTGTTCTTCTTCCCGTAGAGCCAGAGGGAAGGGGGGGCCCGGCCATGGCGCCGGCGCTGCGCCTGCAGCGCAGACGGCTGCTCCCCACGCGCCCTTATCCTGCCGCCGCTGTCTCCCTGTTCCCTCCGCGCCCGCACGCGAGCGCTGACCCTCGCTCTCGGCCCCTACAGTGTCCAGCGCGCCGCCGCCGCGTGGCCATTGCCGGCCGAGCTTGCGCCCGAGCCCCGGCTGCGCGCCAGCTTATCCGCCAGAGCGCAATCGAGTGCGCACGCCCCCGCAAACCTTACCCGCGTAACCCCGAGGTCTCTACCGTCCCATAGCCGCGGCTATATAAGCCGCCGGAGCTCCGACCTCCGCACTCACCTCCGCCACCGTGGCCAGCACACTCCAGACACTCCGCCGTTCCACCATCTAGCCCGAAAGCTCCGCCGTGAGCTCGTGAAGCTTTCCCACCCTTCAACTTCACCTTCCCCGCCTCCGTTTGCCCGGCGTAACCCCATCTTCCCAATCTCCGACGGAACCCCGGTGAACTCGGGTTCGTGGAATTCGCCGTCTCCGGCCTTGATCATCTCCCTCCGACCCTCGCATTCGCTTCCCTGTCTCCGTGCGGCTCTAACCTGGCCTTTGCGGCTCTGTTTGATGCCCAGGGTCGCCACTGCGCCGATCGCCGCCGCTCGCCGTCCGCCGGTCATCGCCGTTCGTCCACCTCCGTTCATCCCCTCACCTCGCCGAGTTCCTTGATCGACGCGGGTGAGCCCTCTGATCACGCTCGTGCCCTCAGCTCTGCCGCGGAGTGCCCAGTTTGGCCGGCGTAAACACGCCGCCGCGCTCGGGTCACCGCCGGCGAGCAGAGTGCCGCCGTTGTCGTCTTCTCCCTCGAGCACGTGTCGAGCCTCACCCTCGAGGACGAGTCGAGCCTCACCCTCGAGCCCTGCCTCCGACCCGTGGTAAGCATCCGAGCCTCCGGTCTCTGCTTCCACTCCGTTTCGCCCGAGCCTCCCAGGTCTCGGACGGAGGCTTGTTTTTTCCGTCTCGCCCGAGCCCGAGCCTCGGCGAGCGCATGCCCTCCGCTTCGCCCGAGCCCAAGCCTCGGCGACGCATGCTCTCCGCTTCGCCCGAGTCAGGCCTCGGACGGAGGCTTACTTCTCCGTCTCGCCCGAGCCTCCGGGCCAGGCCTCGGACGAAGCTGTCACTTCCGTCTCGACCGAGCCCGTCTCGACCGAGCCCCGCGCGATTCGCCCGAGCCCCGCGATTCGCCGAGCCCGGCCTAGAAGGAGCACAGTGCTCTTCTCTTTTTCTGAGAGACGTGAATAGTGTTCTGTTTTCTCTTTTTTGTATGATTTTCTGTGTGCATCCAAAAATTCTGAAATTTTTGTGGTAGACTCTTTATGCTCTGGAGTATTTTATAAAAATATGAAACTTGAGTTTTGTGCAAAGATTTAAAAATGTAAAATTCCCCTTTTAATTGAAAAATGGAGGTTTTGGTATTTTTGGAGAGTGTTCTATAACTCCAAAAATCTGGAGATAAATTTTTATGTGCTAGTTATGCCTTTCCGAGTCTCTGGTAAAATTTTGAAGTCTTTTGGAACAAGTTGATTTTTGAGCTTTTATTTAAATAGTTGAATAGTGCCTTTTGTTAATTAAATGTCTAGAATTATTTGAGCACCTTAATGACCTCCAAAAATTATGAAATTTGTTTTGCCATCTATCTACACCATAATGAACTTATGTGATTAATTTGGTAATTTTTGGAGCAACTTCATAAAATGACCTTTTTAATTAATTTAGGAAAATAGAAAAAATGGTTAGTGTTGGTAATAAGTGTTTGATGATGTGATCTTTGGATTGATTAATGTTCATAGACCCCTACCCTTTGGTCTATGATGTTTGTGATGCTATGATTTGATGATGCTTAGGATAAGTATAATAAGGTCTAGTTTAATCAATATTGCTTAAGGAAGAAATGGTTACCTTTTATGCTCAACCTAGATTTCAATCATGCCTTGTTTAAGAGTAATCTAGAATCAGTAGAATTGTCTTGCACCATAAGTTCATATCATCATTCTCATGAGCATTCATCATTGCATCCGTATAGTTGACGAAGAAGGACCTGAAGTCGAGGTAACCACCGAAGGATCTGTCCCCGAGGCAACCCCGAGCTCCGGCACCTACACCACCAACCCCGAGTCTGCTCTTTTTGCCATCCAAGGCAAGCCCCGGTGCATTTAACCCCTTCCTTGAATTTTATAAAATGATTTCCTTACATGCTTTTGAGTTAAATTATTGCATTAAGTTTATAGGAGTTGTGTGCTATCCTAATTGATGCACTATCCACCTTGACCACTGATACACCCGATACCTGCTTTTCAAAAGTATTTGAAAAATGCTTAGCAATGCTTATTGATTTAGACTTTGCAATAAAATGCCAACTTCAAAAGTGTGATCACTTAAGAATCTTTATGGGAATTTGGCTTTACTCCCCGGCTGTTGGCTAGGTATCTGATCCGTACCTAATCAATAGCGAGGAGAGGTTGTCCTTGCGTACGGTGCCGTCATGTTGTAGTCCGGGACTCAACAGTTGACACCGACCGGGACAGGGTTGAAAAACCGACAGGACCTGTACTCTTGGGTTAGAGTCCCGAGGTGCTTGTCGCTGGCGGAAAAATGTAGGGACCATCCGTATGGGGGCCTGCTGGTCAAGACTTGTAACTATTCACATACTACGGAAAGCTCTGGCTCCGAGAAATCCATTATTGGACCGACAACCGCGCACTGGGAGTGGAGAGATGGCGGAAGTAGCATGTACCCACGTGGGTTAGAGTCCCGGATTGGAGTGGTGTACTGTACTTCCGGGTGGCGTAGGACCGGGCCCAATCTTGGAGGAATCGTGGAAGACGAGTTGGCATATGCAAGCTTGGGTGCTACATATGCAGTGTGGATAGGGACCCTCAGCTGAGTATTATTTATCCGGATTAACGTTGCTCCTCGGTTATGGAGACTTGGTCCACTGACTGTCAACGGAGAGTGGTTCTCAACTAGGAATGTTTTGAAATGTAAAATGAATCATGAATGATGAAGAGTTGAGGAATACTGAATCTTTCAAAATAAAATAAGATTTACAAAAATGCTTTTCTGCAAAATACTTGATCTTGCTTAAGCCTTACCTTGACTACCCTAAGCCTTCATTCCTGAGTCTTCTCCCTTTTTCTTTAGTCGGGTAAGTCTTGTTGAGTACCTTTGTACTCAGGGTTTTATTACCCATGTTGCAGGTATGGCAGATTCCTCAGTATGCCTTGGACCCTGCTGTGTGACTATTGTTCAGGAAGAGGCCGAAGAGGCCGATGAGTGATTATTCACCCTCGGGCTGGGTGAAGTATCTTTACTCTTCAGTTGTTGTCATATGCTACCCTGCCAACTCTATCTATTTGAACTATGGTCTGTAATAACTTCACTTTAATTTTATGTTGAACCCTGGTTTGTAAAACTATTGTTATCTAAGACTTCCGCTATTTATTCCGATGTTATTTGTCAAAATGTTCAAGAGATTGTAACTGAATTGTGAGATGATCCTGCGGACATCGGGCACTGATGTAGCCCAGTAGCGGAACCGGTCTTAATCTCTTGGCTGTACGGATCGACTGTCAGTGGTTGACGGTGATCAGTGGGCCATGGGATTAGAGCCGTTACGTTACACCAAGTTCTGATAATAGAAATAGACAAAGGCAACGTAGCGGAGTACAACAAAATAAAGATACTGATAATCACCCAGCCCGAGGGTGCACAACTATTCTTCGGCCTCATCGGCCTCTTCCTGGACGATGGTCATGCAGCAGGGCGCAAGACACATCGGGGTCTCAGTCATACCTGCAGCATGGGTAACAAACCCTGAGTACTAGGGTACTCAACAAGACTTACCCGACTAAAGAAAAAGGGAGAAGACTCAGGAATGAGAGGCTTAGGGTAGTCAAGGTAAGGCTTAAGCAAGATCAGGTATTTTGCAGAAAAGCATTTTGTAAACCTTATTTTATTTTGGAAAGATTCAGTATTCCTCAATTCTTCATCGTTCCTGATTCATTTTACATTTCAAAACATTCCTAGTTGAGAACCACTCTCCGTTGACAGTCAGTGACCAAGTCTCCATAACCGAGGAGCAACGTTAATCCGGATAAATAATACTCAGCTGAGGATCCCTATCCACACTGCATATGTAGCACCCAAGCTTGCATATGCCAACTCGTCTACCACGATTCCTCCAAGATTGGGCCCGGTCCTACGCCACCCGGAAGTACAGTACACCACTCCTATCCAGGTACGACGACCACGTGGGTACATGCTACTTTCGCCATCTCTCCACTCCCAGTGCGCGGTTGTCGGTCCAATAAAGGATTCCTCGGAGCCAGAGCTTTCCGAAGTATGTGAATAGTTACAAGTCTTGACCAGCAGGCCCCCATACGGATGGTCCCTAAAGTTTTTCCGTCAGCAACAAGCACCTCGGGACTCTAACCCAAGAGTACAGGTCCTGTCGGTTTTTCAACCCTGTCCCGGTCGGTGTCAACTGTTGAGTCCCGGACTACAACATGACGGCACCGTACGCGCGGACAACCTCTTCTCGACAATGACCACATGCTAGCTAGGCAAGCAGTCATCGAACGGGAAGTAAAGCCAAATTCCCATAAAGATTCTTTCAGTGATCACACTTTTGAAAATGGCATTTTATTGCAAAGTCTAATTCAATAAGCATTGCTAAGCATTTTTCAAATACTTTTGAAAAGCAGGTATCGGGTGTATCAGTGGTCAAGGTGGGTAGTGCATCAATTAGGATAGCACACAACTCCTATAAACCTAATGCAATAATTTAACTCAAAAGCATTTAAGGAAATCATTTTATAAATTCAAGGAAAGGGGTTAAATGCACCGGGGCTTGCCTTGAAGAGCAAAAAGGACAGACTCGGGGTCGGCAGTGGAGGTGTCGGAGCTCGGGGTAGCCTCAGGGGTAGGTTCGTCAGCGGCTGCCTCGACTTTGATTCCTTCTCCTTCGGTCACTATACGGATGCAATGATGTATGCACATGAGTATGCTAGCATGAACAATGCAACACAGGGCATACAACATGAACTCTACTTGATTTTTTTTTATTTTTTCCTAATTATATAAAAAGGTCATTTTATGAAGTTACTCCAAAAGGCCTCAAAAATCTACCAGAGACTAAGCATGACATAACTAGCACATAAAAATTTATCTCATGATTTTTGGAGCTACACATGTTTTTCTAAAAATCTAAAACCATTCATTTCTTAATTAAAAGGGAGATTTTTCATTTTCAAATTTTTGCACAAAGTCCAAGTTTCATATTTTTATAAAATACTACATGGTATAAAGAGTCTACCATCAAATTTTCAGAATTTTTGGAGCAACACAGAAAATCATACAAAAAGATGAAAAAGGAACACTATTCATAACTTCCAAAAAGGAAAAGAGCACTGTGCTCCTCCCTCGCAGGGCTCGGGCGAAGCGGAAACCAACGGCCGTCCGAGGCCTGGCCGGGAGGCTCGGGCGAGACGGAAAACGATCGTTTCGTCCGAGGCCTGGCCGGGAGGCTCGGGCGAGACGGAAAATGATCGTTTCGTCCGAGGCCTGGCCGGGAGGCTCGGGCGAAGCGGAGGGTGCATGCTTGCTCGAGACTAGGCTCGGCGAAGCTGAGGGTGCGTGAGTCCGCTCGAGGCTAGGCTCGGGCGAAGCGGTGTGTGAGTCCGCTCCGAGGCTGGGCTCGGTGAAGTGGCGAGGGTACGTGTCTGCTCGAGGCCTGGCTCGAGCGAGTGCTTGCTCGAGGCCTGGCTCGGGCGAAGCGGAGTGGAAGCAGAGACCGGGGGCTTCGAGTGCTTACCACGGGTCGGAGGCAGGGCTCGGCGGGACGGAACAAGGTGGTCGACGGAGCTCGGCGGGCGTTCACGGCGGCGCTCGGCGCTCCGGCGATCCTGTGCACCGCACGAGGTCACAATGGCACGGTTAGAGCCGCAAGAAGACAGGGAAGCTGACACAGGGGTCGGAGAAAGATGATCATGGCCGGAGAGTGGGGATTTCCCGAACCCGAGCTCACCGGTGTTTCGCCGGAGTTTGGGAAGATGGGGTTACGCCGGGCGATTGGAGGCGGCGGAGGTAAAATTGAGAGGCTAGGAAGCTTCGCGAGCTCAAGGCGGAGCTTCTGGGCTAGGTGGTGGAGCGGCGGAGACTCTGAAGTGAGCTGGCGACAGTGGCGGAGGAACGACGGCCGGCGGGTGGCTTTTATAGCCGCGCTCAGGGACGGATGAGCGTCGCGTGCAGGCGGATAAGCTTGGCCGAAGCGTGCGCAATCGATTGCACGCTGGCGGAAGGACGGGCGTGCGCGCAGGGACCGGGTGTGCGTTCGCCGGCGACGGCCACGCGGCGGCGACGTGCTGGGAGCAGTGGGGGACGGGAGAGAGGGTCAGCGCTCGCGTGCGGGTGCGGAATGAGCACGGTGTCAGCGGCGGCAGACTGGTGGCAGGCGAGGAGCGGCCAGGCGTGCGGCACGTGCAGCGCCGGCGGCTCGGCCACGGCCGGGGCCCCCCGTAGCTCTAGGTTGAAGATGAACAGGGCTAGGTCTAGGGTTTGACTTTGAACTGATTTCTGTATTTTGCAAATTACTTCCAAAATTTGAACTGAGCAACAAAAACTCAAAACACCAAAGTTGTGCAGAAAAAGGAGATCTACAACTTTGTCAATATGAACATTTTCAAAATCCAAAAAGTTTTTGAACCACATTTGAAATCAGAAAAGGGGACACTTTTGGGATTTGAATAAATTCAAAATTACTTTTGATTTTACATTGAAAGTTGGAAATCTGCAAATATGAAAGTTATTCCTTTTGTCAAAACCTATAACTTTGCTAATATACACTTTTTCTGAAAATCATTAGTTTTTGAATTAATTTTGAAAACTGAAAAGGGGACAAAAACTGGAATTTGAATGAATTTGAAATTACTTCAAACTTTGTATAGAAACTTGAAAATTTGTAAATACCAAAGTTGTTCCTCTTGACAAGATCTACAACTTTGCCTTTTGGACCAAGTCCAAATTTTGAATAGTTTTTAAATTATTAAAAGAGGGGTAAAAGCCAGGGTTTGGAAATTAGGGTTTTTCAAAAGGACTTTGAAATCTGATTTTTGATTTTGATTTTTGAACAACACAACAAAGCTTCAAGACATCAAATTGAACAAGAATTACACAAGACTAGGCACAGAGTTGAAATTACCATTTTGCCCTTATAGGAAGATTTGGGCTTTTAGGGTTTTTAGAAAAAGGGATCACTACACACAAAAATACCTTTTAGGAAAAGGTAAAGGCAAGCAACCACTAGACAAACATTAATGCATGACAAGAATGATTATGACTAAAGATGATGACATGTCAGGTTAATTACAGATTAAACACCAGAGGTGTTACAGAGATCAATTATCTTACTTTTATACCATGGAAACTTTATTTTGATGGATCGGCTTGTAAAGAAGGTCAAGGTGTTGGTGTGGTCTTTATTTCTCCTAATGGTGCTGAATTTGAAATGTTAAGCCGATTAGATTACTTTTGTACTAATAATCAAGCCGAATATGAAGCTCTGTTATCCGGTTTAGAAATATTGTATTCCATGGGAATTAAACAAGTTGAGGCTTATGGCGATTCCTTACTAGTAGTGCAACAAGTTGCTGGTGAATTTCAATGTGTAGAAGGATCATTGAATGTTTATCTTGATATGTGCCTTGATATTATTGCTCATTTTATCGAATTCCAAATTCGGCATGTACCAAGGCACGAAAATCATAAAGCCAACATATTAGCTCAACAAGCATCTGACTATAGCATCAGTAGGCGTAATTTTCATATAAAGCCGATGCGTCAGTGTTAGGAAGTTTTGTCGGTTTGTACGGCCGACCAGGTTGTTTTTGAACCAGTTCAACCGATCTGCCCTAGAGACCAGGTAAATGATAAGCATGCTTGGGTAAATATCTTGGCCGACTAGGTTGGTTGTAAATCAGATCAGCTAGTTCGTCCGATTGACCTGGTCGATCGTGGGACAACTAATCCAGTTAGCTTACCCGAGGAACTTCTAAATCAGTCCAAGTCAGATTCTGATGGAAATAAAACCGATTTGGAAGATTGGAGGATTCCCCTGCTAAAATATCTTAGTAACCCGAATACTAAAGTTGATCAAAGTGTTCAGCGGAGTGCATTCAAATATGTGCTGCACAATGGTGAGCTTTACCGAAGAACCATCGAAGACTTGTTGCTTAAGTGTTTGGGATCTGATCAGGCAAAAGTTGCTATGGGAGAAGTCCATGAAGGTATTTGTGGTACACATCAATCGGCCCCAAAAATGAAGTAGCTATTACGCAGAGCTAGATTTTATTGGCCCACGATGATAGCCGATTGCTTTCGTTACTACAAAGGGTGTGAAGAATGTCAACGGTTTGGAAATATACAGCTTGCACCTGCTGCTATGCTTCATCCTATCGTCAAACCGTGGCCTTTTCGTGGTTGGGGGTTAGACTTCATTGGCCAAATTCATCCCCCATCTTCAAAAGGACATCATTTTGTTCTGGTCGCTACAGATTACTTCACCAAATGGACTGAAGCGATACCTTTGAAGAATATGACACACAAGGAGGTAATTGAGTTTATTACCGAGCATATTATACATAGATTCAGCATACCTCAAACATTAACTACGGATCAAGGAACGTCTTTTATCTCTAAGGAGGTATGGGATTTTGCCGAATTATACAAGATCAAGATGCTCAATTCATCTCCATACTATGCTCAAGCTAATGGTCAAGCTGAGTCTAGTAACAAGACTTTGATCAAGCTGATTAAAAATAAGATTGAGGATAACCCAAGAAGGTGGCATGAGGTCTTGTCTGAGGCTCTATGGGCTCATCGTATATCAAGGCATGGTGCTACAAAAGTTACTCCTTTTGAACTGGTATATGGTCAAGAAGCAGCGTTGCCTATTGAAGTGAATCTGGATGCATATAGACTGGCTAAACAGAATGATTTATCTGCTGTTATGTATCATGATGCTATGATGGACAACATTGATGAAGTGACCGACAAGAGGTTAAAGGCTCTTAAGGAGATGGAGAAAGATAAAGCCCGAGTTGCTAGAGCTTATAACAAGTGAGAAGCAAATTGTTCCAAGTAGGAGAATTAGTATGGAAAACTATATTACCGCTTGGGTCGAGAAGCAACAAGTTTGGCAAGTGGTCGCCGAGCTGGGAGGGTCCTTATAAAGTGATCAAAGTAATATTCGGGAATGCATATATGCTAGAGACGTTACAAGGTGAAAGTCTCCCAAGAGCAATAAACGGGAGGTATTTGAAAAAATACTTTCCCAGTGTTTGGCAAGAAGCCTGAGTGCCTTCCAGACAATGGCCGATACATGTATCACCCTTAGAACAAAAATATTTATCCTTGGTTACTGAATGACCGATGGGTTGAACATCATTGTTATTCGGTTTGTTTTTAGGTTCTGCTAAAGATCACCTAAAAACAGGGGGGGCATATGTTGACACTCAAAAGTGTCATAAGAAAATAATAAGGTTAGGAGGTATAATTCGGCTCAAATTTTGAAGACGAATTTATTCTCTAATACTTTTATCTGAAGGTCGGATGCTCTAGGTAAGATGAGCTTGCTTGTTTGATGCTTTTCCGACCAGTCATGCTGTTTCCGACAAGATGTACTGGTCGGAAATTCTGGAATAATGATGAATGAACCAATTCGAGGATCTTTATTGTGCAAGGTTTGAAGGTCTATTAATTGGTAAGATCAATTTGGGCTGATATCTATAAAAGCCCATTGAGCCAGTTTAGTCGATTCAAAGATCGTCAAGATCAGGTTTACCTTGTTTAGTCCGGATTGGCCTCTTGGATTCCATGTTTTGATGGAGTCCGGATAGGAAACTTGGAGATCGTATCTGGAGATGTTTCCTATTGGGATAAGACCAACCCCCTCTATATATATGAGAGGATCATGGCCGATTGAGGCATCCAACCCTAATCGATCAAAACCAATCTACTATCCCTTTTACCCCTTTTCCTCTCTACTTTGTTGTTCGGCGTGTCTCCCGGCGAGGCTCGACGGCGTTCTAGGCGGCCTTGCTGGTCCTAGGGCAACCTCTACGTGCTTCTTCCCGACGGGTCTTCCCGGGAGGAGTTCTAGAGTTACCAACACAGGGATCCATAACCCTAAATCGACCTAAACCGTTTGTTAGATTGGTTCTCATCGGTTTAGTCGAGTTCTCTGTTGTATCAGGTTGATCTGCAACCTCTTCGAGCATGCTAGCCCTGCTGGTGTGTGATTCTGATCACTTCCGACGTCAACACACTTTTTGGCGACTCCGCTGGGGAAGATTGAGATTCCATCTACTACCAATATGGGCCCCATCTTTATGATAATTGTTGAAAAAGGGGGGAAATTGCAACAAAGATATGCTAAGATTTGCTAGTGATATGCTAAGATATGCTAGTGTAAGGAGGAGATAACAAAGATAAAAGGGATATGCTAAGAAGTTTTCAAGTGGAACTGAAGCATATAAATAGGGGCAACAAGCTCATAAACATGTATTTGCATTTGATATGTGCATATTCATACGATCGTTTGCATTGCACAAGCTATTTATTGATATCCATGCTGTCGAGTACATAGAAAAGGGGTACCCCAAAACCTCGGCTTTAAGAAACTAATCCACGACAAAGACCACAATCATCCTTCAACCACATCGTCCGAACCGGACCAAGTATCAATCCATGATGGGTCGGCCCATGAACGAACCTCAGCAGCACACCAAACCCCCGAGGAATCCCTCCTTGAAACCACGCCAATGACCGCTCGAGGCACGCTCCAGTGACGGGAACTCCCCGGGCGAACGGGGTAGGCCTCAACCGCCTTACCTTGTCCCGCTTTACCCCATGAGCACCCCTCGAGGGGTACATCCTCAAGCACTCCTAAAAGCAGGTCGCGACCGCCTCGCCGCACATCCCTCGAGGGACAACCTCATAAGCCCCCCCTCGATTACGGAATCCTTCCGAGCGAAGGAAGCAGGCCTCGACCGCCTCTTTCCTCGGATACCTACTTCTAGTACGACTCCAGGTGCATTAAATGTGCACCTACCTACCCCCGTCCAAATCGTATGGCCACAGCGTACGCCGCAATGAATCGTACCCCGGTTAAATCCAACTTTAACCGCCCATCCCCAGGAAAGGGGATGATTCGTACAACACTGTCACTTCATACCGAGCACTGTGCAATGCCAGACACCCCCTCGAGGTACCAATTGTCAACATACACCAAGCATCTTCCGGGGCTTGACCCAACATGCCTTCGGTTCGACCCAGACCACGAGAGCCTCGACTGCCTCGACCACCCCCTCGAGCACGATTCCGCCAAGACCGGTCAACATTTCAACAACTCCCGATGCGACGTCTCTACGCGTACCCCCGCATGGGCTCCATCCTTCATCGACATGACCGAGCACGCCGCTACAGGGTCGATCACGCCTCCACAGCAACGCCGACAGTGACCGGCAACGTCATCGCCAACGACATCACCAACGTCATCACCTACGACAGCCCTAGAACTATGTAACCATGTGCCTCCTCTTCGCCTATAAAAGGGGACGCTAGGGCTTAGGAAAGGGCAGGTTGAGCTCGCATAGACTCTCTCTAGCTCTCAACTCTCCCCCATAGTCTAGAACCTTAGAGCCGGTTCTCTAGTTCTAGATCCTTCCTTCACACTCCCCGCTCTCTCGCACGCTTGTATTCGCCCATGTACAAGCACTTCGGTGCAAGATAATACAAACTCTCTCCCCCCCGCTAGACGTAGGGTCTTCTCTTGCCCGAACCAGGATAAATCGCTGTGTTCTTCTTGCAACGCCATTCGGATTAGGGAACACACAATCACAAATTCACTCGTTGGTGTAGACCCCCGGGTTCCGAACACCGATAGTTGGCGCACCAGGTAGGGGTTCTGTGTGTCACTGATGATTTCCCACCATTTTTCCGGATGGCCGACTCTGCTTCACCGCTCCCGCGAGCTACGGTGATCTTGTTCGGGAGCCTGGAGTTCGTGTCTCTTGGCTATGACTACGAAAGGGCTCTGCTATCGGTCGGTGATCCGAGCGGAGAGCGCGACGTGCCCCCACGCACAGGAGGGGCCACACGCCGACCTCACCACTGCGCTTCTTCGTCGAAGAAGAAGCGCGACCGATGCCACCATCGTCACCAGGTCGCGACCGGGGACCTCGACGGGAACCCCGACTTCGCCTTTGCCTTCGCCATACGCACAATGAGGGAGCCCCGCCAATCTTCCCCGACAACCCCGACTCCGACTCGGAACATCGAACAACTACGTCGTTTGTACCCTAGGGCCTCGAAGCCCTGTACATTTCTCATGTTTTGTACAAACATCATATTATGAATGAATAAAAGTCATCATTTCCATGCACTTTCTTTTGTTCAAAAACATAGGTAGCCTCGACTCTGTGAAATCAGAGTCAGGACTCCCTCGGGGGCTGACAGGGGGATAACCCCCTAAGTTCCTAAAAAACTCGCACGGTTTTTTCCAAAACTCGACGTTACTTTATTTATCTATGCCTCAAACGCGCTTCACGACTAAGTAGAAAACACCTCGAGCTCCCTAAGGGCCGAGGGACGTCGAGACGAGAGCTCTCCTACGCCTCCGCGCTACGGTATCTCCACTCGCTCCCCCCTCTAGGGTCTCGAGCCTGTGTCAAAAACTTAGTCGAAGCGAAACTCAGGCAAAGAAAAATAAGAAAACTCGAGCGCAAGGGGCTAACAGGGTGGTAACCCCCTATGTTCCTAAAAAACTCGCACGGTTTTTCCAAAACTCGACGTTACTTTATTTATCTATGCCTCAAACGTGCTTCACGACTAAGTAGAAAACACCTCGAGCTCCCTAAGGGCCAAGGGGCGTCGAGACGGGAGCTCTCCTACGCCTCTGCGCTACGGTATCTCCACTCGCTCCCCCCTCGAGGGTTTCGAGCCTGTGTCAAAAACTTAGTCAAAGCAAAACTCAACCAACGAAAAATAAGAAAACTCGAGCGCAAAGATGTTTCATTATCATCTCGAGCACTCATAAGTTTTTCGGGCCACGAAGGGCCACAACGTCGCAAAAACACTAATTATTTACATGGGCCTTCTTGCCCAGATATGGCTCACAGGCCTCAAGCTTCGGCGCCTCCATCATCATCGTCCTCCTCGCTTCCCGGACCTTCCTCGTCGACATCAAGGCCGTAGTTCGGGAAGGGAAAGGTCCGCCACGGTCGCCACTCTACAACAGTTCTCGCCTAAAAAGACGCAACAACAGACGAAGGGGACATCTCCATGGCGGATCCTTCCTCAGGAAGTTAAACAGGCTTCGTCCCATACGAAAATCTCGAGGTAGCGAAGGCTGACCCTCGAAGGGTTCGAACAGCCGACCTCGAGTACCCGAGTCAGGGACACCAAAGGGGAGCTCACTCGGAGCCTAGCTCGAGAACGAACTCTTGAGACCCCTCGCGCGTATCCAAGGCAAGACAAATGGGTCGCCATGGAATCTCCACGTGGAGAGGCATCGAGCCGCCAGCTCCTATCGAATGGAGCCGGAATCCGGGCATCCGCGCGTACTGCTTCAATGAGACCGCCTCCAGGCCACAGTCCACCCCTATCAAACGGGGCACGAGCTCTCACTTAGATCCCCTCGTTACCAGCTCACCGAGGATGTCGAGACGCGCCCTATCGAGGGTAGTACGACGCTTCTCACCTCACACCCGATCGAAAGGGCTCGTGAGAAGGACGTCGGTGCTAGCAACGCCCTAAGCCGCACGAGGCTCGGGGGCTCGACTACGCCTGGCAACCCTCGACGAAGGAGGGTCGAACTCACTCAGGGGCTCGACTACGCCCAACAACCCTCGACGAGAGAGGGTCGAACTCACCCGGGGGCTCAATAGCCCAAAGGCCATCGGCCATTGCGACTAAGTGCCATCGCCCCGATTCAAGCTGGCTTGGTCTTGCAAGAGCATCAACTATGATCGATCACACGCACATCGAACCACGTGAGATAAATAAAGTCCTCGAAGGAGTCTTATCCACTCCTACAAGGCCTCGGGGGCTACCCCCGCGGGGAACGCTCGCGCGTCCCCCACGGAAAAGTCACGAGTCACCCTTCTCCCTCGATTTCTGACCCTCGGCTTGAGTGCCAACACTCGAACTAGGGCTTGGGGCTACCCCCGCGGTGAACGCTCATGCGTCCCCCATGGAGAAGCTTCGAAGTACCCTACGCTCCTGATTCGTGACCCCCAGCTCGAGTGTCGGCACTCGATCTAGGGCTCGGGGGCTACTGTCGGGTACATAGAAAAGCGGTACCCCAAAACCTCAGCTTTAAGAAACTAATCCACGACAAAGACCACAATCATCCTTCAACCACAATGTCCGAACCAACCCAAGTATCAATCCATGATGGGCCGGCCCACGAACGGTCCTCAGCAGCACACCAAACCCCTGAGGAATCCTTCCTTGAAACCACGCCAGCGACCGCTCGAGGCATGCTCCGGTGACGGGAACTCCCCGAGCGAACGGGGTAGGCCTCGACCGCCTTACCTCGTCCCGCTTTACCCCATGAGCACCCCTCGAGGGGTACATCCTCAAGCACTCCTAAAAGCAGGTCGCGACCGCCTCACCGCACATCCCTCGAGGGACAACCTCATAAGCCCCCCCTCGATTACAAAATCCTTCCGAGCGAAGGAAGTAGGCCTCGACCACCTCTCCTCGGATACCTACTTCCAGTACGACTCCAGGTGCATTAAATGCGCACCTACCTACCCCCGTCCAAATCGTATGGCCACAACGTACGCCACAACGAATCATACCCCTATTAAATCCAACTTTAACCGCCCATCCCCTGGAAAGGGGATGATTCGTACAACACCGTCGCTCCATACCGAGCGCCGTGCAACGCCAGACACCCCCTCGAGGTACCAATTGTCAACATACACCCAACATCTTCTGGGGCTCGACCCAACATGCCTTCGGTCCGACCCTGACCACGGGAGCCTCGATTGCCTCGACCACCTCCTCGAGCGCGATTCCGCCAAGACCGGTCAACATTTCAACAACTCCCGATGCGACGTCTCTACGCGTACCCCCGCACAGGCTCCGTCCTTCACCGACATGACCGGGCACGCCGCTACAGGGTCGAGCATGCCTCCACAACAACGCCGACAGTGACCGACAACGTCATCGCCAATGACATCACCAACCTCATCACCTACGATAGCCCTAGAACTATGTAACCCTGTGCCTCCTCTTCGCCTATAAAAGGGGACGCTAGGGCTTAGGAAAGGGCAGGTTGAGCTCGCATAGACTCTCTCTAGCTCTCAACTCTCCCCCATAGCCTAGAACCTTAGAGCCGGTTCTCTAGTTCTAGCTCCTTCCTTCACACTCCCCGCTCTCTCGCACGCTTGTATTTGCCCTTGTACAAGCACTTCGGTGCAAGATAATACAAACTCTCTCCCCCCCGCTGGACGTAGGGCCCTCTCTTGCCCGAACCAGGATAAATCGTTGTGTTCTTCTTGCATCACCATCCAGATTAGGGAACATGCAATCACAAATTCACTCGTTGGTGTAGACCCTCGGGTTCCGAACACTGACACATGCTTATGTGGTGAATGCTAGTGATAGGACTTGATTGATGAATTGATTCACTAGCATGTATATAATGGCAACTAGACATACCTATATTTCAAGTGGTTCAAGAGCCTTATTATTATGTTGATCTCATGGGGTTCTTGAGTTTTGTTGTATGTCTAGCGACAAATGGTGCTAAGGATGGTATAATATGTGCACTCTGATTGGTATCATGCTTCAAAGGTCCATTCTTATGCCTTAGCATCATCATTAATAGTGTTGCTCACCCACATTTCATATCCATACATATGTGCCAAATTTTGAACCAAACTCTATAGCACATATGTAGGGGGAGCTAATACTATCAATATGGTTACTTAAATTTAAATCACATATCTTTGTATAGGTTGTCATCAATTACCAAAAAGGGGGAGATTGAAAACCCTAGTTTGGTTTTGGCTAATTGATGAAACCTATTTGGTCTAATCCTATTGCTAAGCATGTGTGTAGCTTATAAGAAAGTATTGAGACCAAGCCAAGTGGTGGAGCAAGCAAGGTGACAACCATGGAGGATGGTGATGGCCATATGCAATTCAAGTGATCAAGTGCTCTACCATTGGTGAATTATGAAGAAGAGAAGAGATGGAGCAAGGAGGCTCGAAGGCAAAGGTATAACCTATAGGGCTCTTTGTTTTGGTGATCAAGACACTTAGTGAGTGTGATCACATTTAGGATACATAGCCGTACTATTAAGAGGAGATAATTCACGGCTTATGCGGTGTTCAAGTGCCACTAGGAGTTCTCTAACATATTGATGCTATAGACCTAGTGAGTGACTAACTAAACCCTAGGAAAATGCTTTGCAAAATACAAACACACGTGCACAAGTGGTGAAACACTTTGTTGTTGGCGCATGGAAGCAAGGGTAGAAGTTAGGGGCTTCAGACGCTGCAGGCGACAACATCGGACGCTGGCCTGTGCGTCCGATGGCAAACCCTGACTACTGACAAATGTTGAAGGAGCATCGGACGCTGGCAATGGGCGCTGAGGAAACACTGTTCAGAGTCCGATGCATGCATCGTGGCGCGAGCTAGCCTTCCAGAGAACATCAGACGCTGCCCTGCGTCTGATGTGTTTGGGAGCGTTCTGGAACCTCTCTGGTGTGTCAACGGACGCTGGGGTATAGCGTCCGATGCAAGGGTGCAGGCACGTCCGATGGGGCGTCAATCTGAGCTGAAAAGAGCAGCGACATCAGAGCGTCTAATGCCTGGCATCGGCGCGTCCGATGTCACTTTAACTGTGGCGCGAAGGAATATGACCGTTGGGATCGGGCGGCTCAAATTCGTATTAGGGGGACACGTGGTGCTCATCGGACCGATGGCCCCAACACCGGTGCGTCCGATGGTCGCGATTTCATCCCAACAGCTAGGCCGTTTTTTGTAGCCTATATAAGTGGCTTGGCTAGCTCATATGGGTTCTCTCTTGCACATTTTGAGTCCTAAGCATCCTTGTGAGCATAGCCAAGCCTCCCCACTCATCTCTAGTGTTGATTTGATCATTTGCTAGTGAGATTGAGTGATTAGTGCTAAGATTTGAAAGAGTTTATTCTAGTGGCACTAGTTCTTCCCATCGGCTTTGAGTTGCTTGTTACTCTTGGCATTTGCCGGTGTCTAGACGGCTCGAAGGCGTTGAGGTGGAGTTGGCGAGATTGGTGATTGTTCTTGGCCACCACCGTTCGTGATTGTGAGAGGTTTTGGAGCCTCACCTCGCCGGAGCGGCAAGAGGCATCCTTAGTGGATTACTCGTGTCATTGAGCTACCACACTAGCGGTATATTCTTGTGGCGCTCTTAGTGAGCTTGGCTTGGTGCCAATTAGCCACCGGGTCACCTAGTGTCGGTCGACACAACGGGGAGTAGCGTGCCGGTAAGCACATGAACCTCGGGATAAATCTTCGTGTCTCGTGTGCTTGATAATATTGGATTGATCATCTTCTTTATTGGACTTTATTCATATCTTTGGTGATTGGCTTCATTAGTGGACTTCACCGGTGATTGGCTCTCTTCTAGGCGAACCCGAAGGCTTAGTGAAACCACCTCTATCTAGCTTATTTATTTTGTTTATTTACTTTGAGCTACTTCATTTGTTGTACAACTCATTTGCTATATACCTTGTGTAGTTAGTTGTGATTAGTTGACTAGTTTATCTTTTGCACATACTTGTCTTTCCTACAATCAACTAGATCATAGTTGTGCTAGAACTAGTTTATTTGATCCGCATTAGAATTCTAGCTTTAAGTTGATTGTGTGACATAGTTATATTAGGTAGAATTGTTGGCTAGGTGGCTTGCAACACATTATTGGGCTAGCGCAAAAAGCTTCACCATTTGTTATACTAATAGTGTTTGCCTAAGTGATTTTGTAGATTTTTAACTAGCCTATTCACCCCCCTCTAGCCAATTCGGACATTTCAAATATTTTTTTCCCTCCGTCAGTTTCTTTTATTTTAGTTTTCTCTGTTGTAATAATTTGGCCTGATTTTATCTGTTGGTAGATAAAAGCCGGGTACGAAATACTATCCTTTATCTAAAAAAATAGCTATAGCGTGAATCTAGAGTACAATAGTTCTACGTCCTTTTCTTTTATATAGTTTGATATTTTATGGAAATAAACAAAACATCTTCTGTAAATCTTGCAACAACGTGTGAGGTTTTTGCCTAGTAAAGAAATAACTATAAATGATGGCACTATATGTTTTAAAATTACTCACTTCTATTTTAATTTGTTAATACATAAAAACTAACTTAAAATAATTACAAATTTCATGCATATATTGCAACCTCAAATATCGTGACATATTTATCTCTCTCTCTCTCTCTACACACACACAATAAGCACTGTTTTTCTTAGAAAAAACTCATGACACATATAATTCTTTGATAAGAAAATTCAACTTTTTTAGCAAAATAGGGGAGGTTAGTGCATACCAAAGGTGTCCATGACCTCATTGGTTTGAGATTCTTTTGAAGTAAATAGTGAATATTAAGTTTAAATATCAATATCCTTTTTGAGGTTTGTATGGTTGGCCCCTCCTAGTATTTGAAGCTTTACCAACAGTCTTGAATGCCTTGGTGAGTGTGTTTAAATGATTGTGTTATAGTAGTACTTATATATCTATTACTCCTAAAAAGCGGTAAAAACAATCGTTCACACGCAGACCCATCACCTCGCTCCGTCGCACGCTCGGTCGAAAAGTTACCCCGGCCCGCAGACATCCTCCCGAAAGAAAAAGGGAAATCTGCCGCCCGAACCTCCCTCCTCCATTGCCTCGACGCCGCCAGACTCCACAACACCTCCCCATCCTGCGCCGCCGCCACGACGCATCGCCCCAACTCCGCCGGCTGCCACGATGACTCCCCGACCTACGCCGCCGGCGGGAGCTCTGCGCCGGAGCCCTAGCCCGTGGCCACACCAGCCGAACAGCGTGCCGCAATGGTGGAGGCGGACCGTGGAGACACGGAGCAGCAGGCCTCGGCGATGGCGCTCGTGAGCGAGAGGCCCTCCAACGTGCTGTGTTGCCGCCTGTGCGCCTCACTGCAGGGCCTCCAGTGCAAGCTCGAGAACGGTGCCAGTGGTTCCGCCAGCTTCGTCCTCGATATCGCTGATGCCAAAGACGGCCGGTGGCTCCCCGAGGTGAGGAGCCCCTTGCAATTCATCTGATTTGTGATGTCTATTTAGGTATTGCAATTTTTTTAATCATAGGTATTGCGTTTGTTAGCAACAATAGAGTTGGGGTAGGAGCAATCGGGGAAGGTTTGGAGAAATTGAGGCAAGGCGGACGAACAGCAAGCGAGAGGTTAGGTTAAGGCAGAACATAGTTTTGGTGTTTACAAATTCGATAGCATCTCTAGCAGATCTCTCCTCGAACAGAACTCACTCCCATTCATCGCCATGGACGTTCTTATTGGGCCTCCTACTCCTGGTGGCTCTGTGAGGCACATTAGCTTCATCTTGAGCACGATCACTTGGAGAGGGTGCTGAGAGCGTTCTCTACAGAGACCTTTGCAACAATAATTTAGCCTGATATGTCTTCTGATTAATTTGCCTTTGCAACAGTAATTTAGTTATATTGGTCTTGTTCTGATCAATTTAGCATGAATATATGTTATGTTGTGCTTTGATGATAGAGAAATTGATAATTACAAAATCAGTAGGTTCCATGCTAAATAATTGTTTTTATTATTTTCTTTTTTAAGGTATTGGGTTTCATTTGTCCTATTTAGCTCTTGTAGTGTCAGTGTCCAAGTTATGTGACTACTTGCTCAGCCTGAGGGACAAATGGCATGACAATACACAACCATAGTGATATTCAAGTACTTTATAGGACACTGAAAGGGTCATAAGGACCTTGATATTGTAGATTTGGTTATCACTCTTGTTGTTTTGTTCCACAAGTAAATACGGTTTCCGAAGAATTATCAAATCAGAAGTGGTCAGTGGTCACATCTAGACATTAGTGTGACTGGTTGAAGATTGTTGGATGGTTGACCATTAATCCTTGGTGGTGGAAGCAGTGACTTGATCAAATTTATCATGGCTAGCTGGTTGGCTGCTAAAAGTGTTGGAATTACGAGGCATCTCAGTGTGATATCTACTTTCTTCACTATGTCCTTTTTTGTAGAAAAGTCACTATGTGGTTGTTCTCCGAGTGAACTTTAGTGGGCATAGTTCGTGTGCCTTCTGATTTTAATATAGGTCTGTTAGCTGTGAACTGTTCTTTTGGTAACTACCAACAAGGTATTTAGTGTATGCAAATGAGATAGCTTATATTTTTAAAACTGGACACACTCTTCTATTCCTTAGAATCTCTGTTGGTTGCTAACTAACAACTGATTCAAAACACAATATTTTCTACTTTTACGATGCTTATTAAGTAGCTGCCAATCATGCGGAGCTGCTTGCATGACACCAGTTATAATGCATTTTCCTTGTGTATCAGCAAGCAGAATGATACAAGTTCTACAATTGTTGATTGATGAGCTTATCAGCAAGCAGTTCAATATCTTCTATCTTTGGTCCAAGAACTCGGGTATTGTATGTTTTGTTGCCATTGCGTCAGACTTGCAGTTCAAGCAGATCTTTAGTGAACCAATTTGTCCATGAGATTCATAAGCATCAGTATTTAATATAGTGAGTAGTGTCATCTTGGCAATTATAAAAGGCAGAGATACTCTTATGCGCCTTCACTCGTCATTTTCCCCTGCTATATTTATGGGGAATCACCCTGCCTGGATTCTGTTAGATGTAGCAATCACGCTGATAAATTTGGCAGTAGATTTGTTTTAAGCTGAGCTCTTGATGTTCCAGAGTTCAGATTTTAGTGTAAATTCTACTACAATGTTGAGGATTTTCAGGAACCAATTGTTGTGCTACATCACTGGTGATACAAAATTAGCCTGTAAATGAACCTATGAACTCTAATTCTGAATACGTTGATAATCATCGAAGGCTGAGTGAAATGGTGCCCCATCAGGAAGACTAGAGGAATCAGTATAATAGTACATAATCTCTTGTAATGTGATTCAATTTCCTTTCCCAGCGTCTTTCAACGATTTGTGCAGCCATGCATTAAACATGTTGGAATTGATTAACAGGTGATATCTTCACTATAACCTAAACAATTTAGGTGTTGGTAGTACACATTAAATCATTGGTTTCCAAGGAGGCGTTTAGCTAAAGTGAACTATAAATTGTGCTAGCAAGATGTTTTGGTTACCATGTCTATAATAAAATTGAAACCATGATACACATAAAATATTTTTTATGTGCAGCTGAAAAAATACATAGGAATATGTTGATTTCAAAACTCGTAGCAACGCACGGGCACTAACCTAGTAGTACTTATAAGAGTGGAACCTACAATCCTTAATTTTAATAAACTACAAAAGGAGAGTTTTAAATAAAATGAAAATAAGAACAAGAGTTTTCGACTTAAATTTGGATAAAAATCTGTAGCAACTAATAAGTTGATAATAGAAATGTCAAAAATGTAGATTTATGATCTCATGAGAGATGGGTTGTAATGACAAGCACTATAGTTTAAGCTAATGTTTCAGTTAAGTGCATATTTCTAAACTACACACCTGCAGACACGCAAAAACCAAAATGCAGAAACACAGAGGAATGAATCGTATTAGAAAAAAAAAATCTCCACATATATATTGGCTATGCACTTTCAAACACCCAAATGCATAGTATCAACTTGTACTACTACATACGTACCGCCCGATTAAATTTGTTGTGTAGTCTTGCTGGGGTTTTGTTTCCCAAAGATGCTGTCACAAAAGAACAAGGCGATCGATCATATGTGGCCATGCTTACATAAGGGCCAAACATAGAGAGGCAGACAGTGGTCTTCCTAGAAACAATAACCAAGCAGACATGCATCCACATATATGTACTGGGACACGGAAGAAGAAGTTAAATTAATAACGAGATGTTTATTGCATGGCGCAGTGTGCAAGTTTTGGAAGGCCTTGCTGATGATGGGCCAAAGAGTACTTGAAAGATCTCACTCCAATGCCCTGATCGACATGGTCAGATCCAAAGTACTCTGCCCAAGAACAGCGCCTCCTTCACCTCCGCCGCTGCTGTCGCTGCTTCGTCTTGTCTTTTCTTGCCGCTGCTGCTGCATGGAAACTGCAGCGGCGGCGGCGGGTGGCGACAGCGAGAGAGAGATCGAGAACTCGCAGCTGGTGTCGTCCATGGAAGACGACGATATTGTCTTTCTCTTCTTGGCCAACAATGAGGAAGGAGACAAGCTGAGTTGTAGGTCCGGCGTCGTCGTCGCGTCTTGGGCCTCCACCGGCGACGGCCGCTGCTTGAGGCACGCCTCGTCCGGCGCAGCGGCGGCGGAGGCCCTTGCTGGTTCTGCGACGTGCTTCCAACTCTGCCGCTGAAATGATCGATCGCGCATACAAATGTGGGTGTCAGAGATCGATGATCTAGGGTTAGGTAGAGCGCAGTCTGAAGGTCCCACGCGTACGTACGGTATGTACCTCGAGCTGCTGGCCATCGTCGATGACGACGGGATCCGACGACGACGACGATCTTGCTGTGATCTGGGAGCTGCTACCCGGACCCGGCCGGTAGCCGACGACGGCGTCTCTACCGCCGCTTCCCCCGTGCCGCCATCTGAACGGAAGACGACGATCTCCGGACACGGCCGGCGACGACATGGCCAACGGAAGTAGCCGATGAGAGCTGCTCCCGATGCAACGACTGTCGGATTTTACATTGGTTCCTATCTCTGCTCTGTGCTCGCCGGCGGCGACGACAGCAGCAGCGCCGGCGGCGTCAGTGAAAGGCCACCACCGTCGATCGCTCCTCAGCGCTGCGGAAGACGCAAGTGGGTGTGGGTGTGTCTGCGGCGAAGACGACGACGGCGGCGGCGTGACGACGTGCTTCCTGGACATTGTAGTGATCGCCTCCTGCTGCTGATTCGACGACGCCCACTGATCATGATTTCTGGACAGAAACGAACAATATAATTAGGGTTTGCTTTTACACACTCTCTTATTATGCATGTAGTCGATCAGGAGTCAGGCCGGTGCTCTCATAGTCTCAGTGTAAAAAACTGAATGCATATACAAACCTGCTGAAACTGGAATTTCTGAAGTCGAAAGTTTGGGTCGGAGCCGGGCGGTGTTGGAGGAGTCCGTAGAGCCGGCTCAACTCCGGCGAGCTGTAGTTCCTCGACGCGGCGAAGAAGCCGCCGCCGCGGTCCGGCCTGGAGGAGGAGAGCGCGGCTGCTCTTTGGAAGAAGGACATGTCGTGGAAGCGCCGATCGGCTCTCATGAAATGGAAATCCATTGGGGAATACACTGCATGCACCCAATGAACGACGGCAATACATCTTGGTCTTAGATCGAGTTAGATCGAGGAGGGGTACAGCACAAATCTATATATATGCACGCAGATCGAGAGGATTTTTGTGCTATGAAAACCTGAGGAAGCCGCAGCTCCCCTCGGGCGGCCATCTTGGTCTAGCTTCTTGCTTCTGTACATCTGAAAATAAATTAGCGTGTACCATTATCATCAGAATTCAGAAAGAGTGCTACAATAGTATACGTAACAGCGCGTGAACACCAAATTGGTTATCTGCTGCTAGACTGCTAGTGATCATTCGACCGGCAACGGATTTGCAGTAGATAGATCTACAACACCTGCAGGTGGCTTTTGACATGAGCAATGCTGAGGCCCCTAACATTCATCATCTGAAGCACCAGCTTAGGGGTCGCTCCTGTCAATCATCAACAATCAAAATATCATTAACATCCTCTAATTCAACTGCAATAAACTAAATTAAATCATGACCCGCCTGATCATCATCATGTACTTACTCTCCTGCCCACCGAGCCTCTCAACGGCATGGACGAAGGCCATGTGGAGGTCAGGAGTCCACCGGAGCCGGGGCAGCTTCGACCGGTTGTACTGCCGCACCGATGGAACCCTCTGCTCTC